>CM057151.1:49565891-49701728 GCA_029962745.1 Echinometra lucunter | reverse complement strand
GGGGGGGGGGGCAGTTCCCACAACTGAATTAATGGGAGGGAGGGGAGGCATCCCCTATCCCTATCGGATTCCTGCCTTTGCTACTTGTCAGTATGAATGATTTCTAGTTTCTATCTTGAAAAGTGGTGTTATAAACAAATCACATTTTTCTACTTTTAAGAAAATTGAAAGAGGTGTTCTGGATTTTCTTTAAAATAATTAATTTGTGGACAACACAAAGCAGATACTTTCTAGAGAATGTTTTTTTTTTTTTTCGGGGGGGGGGGGGGGGGGAGGTGTTCTCTTCAAGCCTGAAATGACTTTGTGAATGACAAAAATATATTACTCATTTTTTTTCCTGTCTTACAATTTGCTCACTTCAGGTTTACTAAAACTTCATCAGCGATGGAATAAACTAGATTTTGCTTTAGCCATGTTCCAGTTTTGTGGGCTGTGGGATGGTTATGAATTATTTTTTTTATCCCGCACTTGCCTCCCTTTAAAAGTGAAGCTTCCATTGCTAAAAAAAAAAATCTATCAATATTCCAATCGAATTAAAGTTTGGTAGCTTAAAGACATTCAGTCATGGGCTTTCATGGGGAGTGGATCATAATTTGCTGACACCAGACTTTGTGAAAAGCACTGGAAATACCTGTAATAGAGCTACATTTCTGGAGCACAGCAAAACAAACTGTCCCACCATAAACATTCTTCGGGCCTGCTTCGGGCATTCTCGGGCCAGGGAAAGTGAGATAATGACTTTGCCATATGGGGCAAAGGGTGGAATATACAGAGCATTACATAAGGTCTGTTAGTCATAAAACTCGTAGTGATGGACAACACCTGTTACTGGGTAAGCACCCATGGTGTCAAATTCCCCATGAAAGCCCACGACTGAGCATCTTTAAAAACTCACTGCAGACACAAACTTCAGCATATGCAAGTTTTATGATAAAAATGGTGTAACTTTACATTTGAATGTATATGCGTGTATCTGCAGGGTGTTAGCCTCATGTTTCTTTTTTTCACATATATATGTATATATTTAGGCTGAGGAAGCTACACAATTTACATGATCTGTTGTTGTTTTTTTGTGAGTTTCCTTTTCTTTATCATTACATTCACTGTATATGAAGTACACTTTCATTTCCATTTGCAATTTTTAATGAATTAGAAAATAAAAACACTTTTAACTGAATTTGAAGGTTTTTTAGATGAATACAAATTGGGCTGCAGAGTTTCAAACTGTGACATAGATCTGTATCACATGAGTAAAAGCCCAATGATCTTTGAAATGCTCATACATGCACACAAAGAAATGAGGCTCATTACTGCATAGATTTTAATGGTCTAACCTAGATTTTAATACAGTCATTTAATCAAAGTTCATTACATATATAAACAAGATTGAATCTGATGCACAATGAAATTCACTGGAAGTAAGATCATACAACATTCTCACTGAAGTTTTTAATTTCCCAACATGATAGCAGACATGGATTAAGATTCAGTTATTATATTCTACAATCTAAAACCCTGTGATTAAATCTACTTCAAACTGGAACCTTAAAAAAAAATTGTGATCATAATTTTAAGGGTAATGAGAGAATACAATGCCATATTTATTCAAAGAATTGTTTTCATTGGTTGGCAGCATACTTTGTGCACCTTGTTAAAATGAAACTTCTAACACTACTTAACTTAAATCTTGAAACAAACCATTCAAATACTCAAATAGAAAGGGTTTATTATGTACAGGTACTGGCAGTTAAAGGTAGTGTCAAACATTTGCAGAATGTAGGCAGAGGTGGACAAAAATGTGCTTCAATCCTCAATGTGGCATACTAAATCACAAATGGGAATGAAATCAGAAGGAAACCATAGAACACTTATGCTTTCATTTTAAGAAATTTAAAAAAAAATAAGTAAAATGAAAAGTGCATTGCCTCATCATATGCAGTATGAAATATAGTGTACATCTAAAATTGATCTCCATCACAATGTAGCATACCAGTCCCACAAAGAACTTCAAAATTTGCCGTTCATATATCCCAGAGCTACCATACAAAACACAAAAGACTTACAAAAAACTTAAGTTCTTTTTTTTTTTTTTAATTTAAGACCACTTGAAATTACCCCCCCCCCCAAAAAAAAAAAAAAAAAAGACCCCCCAGTATTTTGGATATCATTGTAGTGAAAATCTACACATCTCTGAAAAGTGATGTTCTTTACAAATGTTTGACACTACCTTTTATCATAATGGCATTCATCACACTTTGTGCCGAGAAAAACAGTCCATCACCACCAAACTATTCATTTACTTATGAAACAATTCAAATGTTCACACAAACTTGTATAATTATTGTAGACACAAGATCATAATGACATATACAAGTATTACAAATCACAGAAGCATCCCTCTAAATCGAATGTCAAAAATTACTGATATGATAAATATGTCCTTACTCTTTGAGTAATACGCCTTTATTGATTATGCTGTGACTTACATAACTGAGAATGAAAAGATACAATTCTATTAAATTTGTGTCTCATGAGTACAAATAGTGACTGGTCCTCTTTATCAGTGGGCTGTGGGTACCTTGTGTCTATCCCCTCTATGCACCTGCTAAGCATTTTTGAGTTGTGTCAAATGTGCATCTGAGAGATTCCTCCAGTTTTTTAATGCTACATCTTCTCTTCATGTGCATGTGAATTAGGAAATGATTCCAGAGCACAGAACGGTTCCTTTGATAGCTTCTCTGAAAACTCTAATACCGCTAAGTTTGTTGATACTCCACTGAGACTTGTTATACAATTAATATATTTTCACTGAGATGTCAATAAACTTAGACTTATAACTGTCACAGGAGACACTGCCCTGAACCCAAAAGCACAAACTTGGATTACTTCATCAGATTACAGTATTTTCACAAAGTACTATGTGTACATACTTTGGTGGCATTAAGATGGAACTTGATGTAATATTCTTTGACCAACTCATCGCCAACAATGTCAACAAACTCACAGTATACTGAAGAACTCTTGGTAACCCTTAGAGAATATGAAGCGGTTCATGACCGTATTCTCATAAATGCAGAATACGCTGCACTGTGCATGGCATAAAGAATACTAAAACTGTCCATCGCTGTCCATGTATTTGGTGTTCCAAATTTTGCCACCTCCTATAAGATAATATCTAGTGAATTGCACCTAAATAAAATGTTCATGCAGGGCGAGAATGTACCTAATCATAAAAACCTGAATATACCAAGTATAGTACTGATCTTACTACAATAAAATAAACCTACATCTTGCTAACTACAAAGTAAGTAGTACATGCCAAGAAAAGAAATATACAAGCCACTTGCAAAAATGCAATAAACCTAAGGCATTGCAGACAAGATGATTGTGGTTGCTATATGACTTATTTCTTCTCTTTCGGAATAAATTTCTATTGGCAAACTAGGGCAGAAGGCAGAAATTTTAATCATGCAAGGCATACAGATTTGAAAATCAGTATAAATCTGAATCCTAGAGCTAATTATAATGAAATAATCTGACTTTGTACAAACAATTTACAAACATGGAATATAAACAACAAAAAACAAAACATTTGAATGGCACAAGAATAGACCTAGATCCATGCAGGGCATGTTCCTTTGCAGTAAATTCCTCTATGGTTTAAGATGGCCTCACCTATTTCTATCTTACAGCATTATGATATGTGTTCAATCCAAAAGAATACTGATTATAATAATTTGGAAAGTTTGATGTTACCGTTTAACTTGTGGTGTCACTGTTACTTTTAACATTTCCTTTCAAACCCATTCAACCCAACTTAATAAACAAGACAGTTTTTTTCCAGATGGTTCCTCTAAAATATTCCCCAAAAGTACAGCACAAACTTTGTTCAGTTACAAACAACAAAACATATCACATGACGAAAATAGCAACCAATTAAAAAGATAAATTTGTACTGTGCAGTGCTATCCAAAATATTGAAAGAATTAGAAGCTGGCCAATGTTTTCCACAAAGTTCTAGTAATAAATGAAAGTTACTTGGCATAGAAGCACACCTTCACAATTATTTGCATAAACCCATGATTTCAACAGAAATGAGACAGCACATGTAGATATATAGCATGGTGGTCCTTCAAAGACACTAATGAAATCACCAAGTAGAATGAAAAAAATAATACATGCACAGTCATACTATGGAATATGACAAGCCCATGTCTCAGCTGGGGTATACATAAAGAGTACATCTTCTCCAAGTAATGTAGAAGTTGCTTCATTGATGAAACAATGCATGCCCAAAGAAACATCATGTAAAACCACGATTGTCTTCACACTTCCTGTGGATGGCCATTGCATCTATTTACACAACTATATCTTACTGAAAATTGAAATAATACATCAATCAATAAAATCAATAAAAGTGCATATATTCTAAATTACTTCACTCATATAAAGGTAGCAAGGATTCAAGGGCATTATTCATACACTATTTATACAACTCTATGTTGATAACCTGACTAAAATGCTGAATCAAAAATGCAATATATATATCACTCTCTACTATATCCTTCAATTCTCTCAACTTAATATTATCCAATTTAAATAAAATTTATGAATATTTTGAATACACTTTGCAAACTGTAACATTTTCTTTAATCACCACACTCTCATTTATGTTTTACAATGTCCAATAAATCATGGCTTTTACATCTACCACTAAATAAATGTTCTTCAAATACTACACTAAAGGAGTTGTCTTAAAGAAATTACAGCGGTATTTATTTCTCATTTTAAGTAGAGGTAAGTTCACATGAGAAACCTTGGTGGGTTGAAGAAAAAATGTAGAAATCAATAAATATCATAGATATCTTGAAAGATACCTTGGAATTAACAATGGATTGGCATGACAAGGTTGACAAAGATTACAGATACCGGTAAGCAAAATGGCAGCTTACTCCAGTCCATTCATCATACATCTGATAAAATGATTTGTTAATGGGCAAATTATAATGAATACCCTTTTTGATCTATTCATATCATCATGTGACTGTACGTTCCAATTTTGTACTTACTATCTATGTACAGATATCAACAAAAATAAAAATAAAAATCCAAATAACTTCTGATTAGGAAGTCATATTTCAGTTACTAAAAAGAAAAATTACTTTCCTTGGTCTACTCTGCATTCTGGCTCATATCAGTCACAAATTAAATTAACTCTGTATGTGGCATACTAAACACAACTAACATGCATTGGGTCACTAGCCTTGATGTTCCTATTCAATCCTGTTTTTCAAACAAACTAGCATCAATGTATTTACTGAAGTGAGTGTCAATGTATTTATTGAAATGATGAAGAAACACAATGTGGCTAACACCATGTTTCAGAAGAAAGTACATACATTCACACTATAATTGCACTTTCAAAACTACACGGAACTCATCCAAAGCCTGATTAAGACATGACAGTTCAAATGGAACACTTGACTAGTCTTGCATGTCTTTTACCTCTTCTTAAAGAAAATCACAGAATTCATCTACACATTACTTAGGGATTTATCTTTAACGGTAATGCTGAGGCTTTGACAAACAGCAATAATATGAAACCCACCCTTGAACTACTTCTGCTCAGAAACAGGAAAATCAAAAACATAAGAAATAATATGACAAAGCTTATTTCATTATATGTGTACACTGCCAGTGTAAATTTTCAAGGGACAAATTAATTTGCATATATCATAAAGTTTGAAAGAATGATCTCCACAGCTTTAAATCTATTTTACAAGAGAAGATTACCTGTATCATCAGGAAATGTAAGATATAAAATCAAACAAACAAAACTGTAACTTCCCAGTATTTACCAAAATCAAACAAACTTGCTATAAAATTTCAATGATTTTAGTACAAAGACATGATGGAAATTCACTGAGCTACCTGTCAAACAAGATTTCCTATTCAACAGCTATTTCTTATCATTCTGACTACAAACATTAAGCAACAGAATCACTTCATAACATGTTAATCAAAAATGTAAATTTCATTTTAAAGCAAAATACAGCAAACTGAACGCTGGAAGTGACCAAATGAACACCATGTCTCATGTCTACTCCTCATCAATAACACCAATTAAGTTAATGAAGTATTAGAAATCCAAACTTAAATCAATCAAACTTTTAAATGAAACTACAAAATTTGCAGAATCACCACTTCAAGTATATGATACAGGGCACCTTTGAGAAAGAGACAGACAGAGAGAGAGAGAATTGTATGTACAGTCTTCCGTTTAATTTTTCCTCTTCTCCATGAACTCCATCATACAGACAAACAGCAAAGATTCCCGAAGAATTTGTCAAGCTTGTGAAAGCCCTTCACCCGACACATAAACAGAAGTAAAGGAGAGAGAGAGAGAGAGAGAGCAGCAACCAAATTGTGATACAGTTCTATTAGATGACGTCTACTATGACAGCACAGGAAGTCACTATGATGAGTTGGTGACAAGCTGGTCCATACATCATAGTTGGTTTCACTTCTTCCCTGATTTCTGTGTACGCACTGTAAGATAAGAACAAACAGAAACAGTAACATTAACAGTGCTTATATAACATCAGTTAGAATAACATTCAGTAATTTTGCTGACATGTAATTCCAAATTTCACTAGTACATCTACCACCTGAAATTTCTCTGAACTTAAATGTAGAAGAGGCATTATAATCAAGCAAAGTAAAGAAGACAACAATAATGAAAGATTTCGTTTCGAGAAGGAGAAAACCAGTTCACTATGCTACATTGAGTCATCACTGAATTAATCAGGATTGTAAGTCTTGTATTCATGCATACCAAAATGATGACAGCATAACAAACTTCTCCATGCCAATGAAGTAGATCAGCGATGTATTTTATCTTCTTAATTCAAAGTATTTCTGCTATTATATACACACTCAACTCTCCTTTTACACAAAGGAATATTTGCCTACTCCTGAATGGTGTTGACACTTGCGAGCTAGAGCAAACAAGATCAACTTTCTCCTCCGGTTGCAGTGGATGCCTATAAGAATAATAAACTCAGCCACCACAGAAATGTACATACACATCATATACATATACACCAGTGTGTAACATTCCAGGCCTCATGTATAAAATTAAGATTTACTTTGAGATGTGACAGCCATATACTTTGCACCAAAGATGAAGTGATTGTACTACAAGTGCACCATTTTTGAAGGAAGAGAGACACAAAAATCAACCACATAATAATATAGCAAAAAAAAAAAGTGCAGAGAAGAAGAAGAAGAAGAAGAAGGAAGAAAGGAATAAGGAGAGAAGAAGGAAAGAAGGAATAAGGAGAGAAGAAGAGAAGATGAGAAGAAGAAGAAGAAGGAAGGAAGTAGAAGAAGTAGAAGAAGAAGACAATGAGGAAGAAATTTAATCTACACGACAATAATATTTGTCCAATGCCAGCCAAAATAAGGTTCATTTCACTAAAACTGTGTTTCCTTAACCTGTTACAAAACAGAATTGAACAGCATGCTTATTTTTGCAAAATGGTACAGAGGTTTGTATTTCATATAATGTCAACAATGTGGCAACAAAAGAACTAAGCCCAAAAGCATTAGAAAATTCTTTGGGATAATAAGAAGACTTCAAAGTGAAAGTGAAGACATCCTACTTTGCTCCTGACCTATTTCCTTATGCTCCTGGGAATATACAAATCTTCCCTCTTCTTCCTCCTTCTCATGGGTATTCACATAGAACATTTTCAAAGGGGGTAGGGGGTGGTGTGTAACAAAATTTGCTGGAAAGTTACCGGATATTTTCAAACAAGTGAAACTTTGTTTTAAAAAATCCTACAACAACAAAAAAAAAAATTATCGTATTTCCACAGGCACCCACTCCTTTTTCCCCAGACAAGCAAGAGAGAAATCTAGCTATTTTTTTCTTTTTTTTTAGGTTAGGCAATCAGAATATGAAAATGTCAAATCTGCCATCAGAAAAACTTTAAGGGGGAAGGGAGGGAGTCAACCCCATACCCTCCTACATCTCCTCTCCCCCATCCAGTGATGCCTGTATCTTACCTGCTTCGTTGTTTCTCATGAGAGCATCTTGTGCCATTGCTCTGGGTCCTGCATGCTCAAAGGCCAAACCAAGCTTCAGCAGAGTCTTGTTCTTCTTCTCCAACATGTTGGCATACTCCTGTTCTCCTTTACTGCCCATCATTGATCTCTGTACAAAACAAAACGAACCCCCAAACAAAAACAAAATACAACAAAAATGTAAAAACATGTAAAACTGAAATTTCATATTTGTGTTAATTAGATGTTAATGTTCCCAAACAAACCACACAACAAAAACTTAACAATAAAGATGAAAAAAAAAAAACACAGAGCACTTTGGAAAGCCTTACATGTTCTGAAATCATTAGATATAAATGTACAATGCATTGATTTTAGATTTAGTATCTGAAATAGACAGTAGCATGCCAGTGATATAATGTCGGGTCTCCATCTTGACACCCCATGTAAGATATGCTCTTTAAAGGTTCAAGGCTAATAATGGTCACTTACGACCCTTTATAAAAACTGTATATAAAACGTATGCACTTTCAAGTCAGAGAAAGAGAAAGAAGGGTTTTTCCAATGCACATCCTAAGTGGTCATACAATAAAATGATTTAATCAACAACATATTTCATTTAATGAACAGCAATCAAGATATCTTCATTTCAGCTACAGTTGTGCATTTACCTTGGCACTACAATACTGCCACATGTACCTGAAACACTGTCCCACTTTAGATATTTTGTTGTCTGTTTATCTGTCATGTTACCAAGGTAAAAGGGGTTGACTATCGTGTCACGCTTCACGCTACTGCTCTAACCACACAAAAACAGATAAAAACTGATACAATAGTGGCCAACGGAAATAACCTTATTATCTTTATCCTCCTCACATGCCTGCCTAATTCCATTGTTCTATTAGAGGACAATTTAACCTCGATATCAAATTCAACATAAACAGAGAAAGCAAAGAAATACAAATATGATGCTTGATAACATTCAGATACAGCAATACATTACACCCTATCACGTAGAATATTGTACATCATCTGGCAAATTTATGGTATGCAAGACAGTTTCATTCTACAGACATTACAGACATCTGCATATCAATTCTTCTTCTTCTTCTTCTTCTGATTAAGTCTGCCTCCTTCAATTAGACTGAAGATTCTTGCAAACTATTGTGTGTGTGTGTGTGTGTGTTAACCGCAATTTACGCCACTTGAGTGCTATTTACATTATGATACAGTTTATTTACAAATATTTAAAAGCTCATTTCATAGGATGGAGGAAGACTAGCCACTTTCATCAACCATCATCAGTTGATTACGGAAGTCTCCAACAGATGGTGCTGCAATGATTTCTGATTTAAATGATTTCAATTTAAACCTATAAGTAGAAACCATCATCCTACCTGATTCGCTACTCTGAACTCAGTCAACGTTGTATTGTTTGCTAGAGCCTTGCAAAGTATACTCATGCCTTCGCTGGTGATGAAATTTGATTCCAGGTTCATGGACTTCAATGTCTTGTTCTTCTTGAGAACCTCTGCTGCCATCTGAGAATGTAATGAGATGTCATGATGCAGATATCCATTATGATAACAAGTCATTAATCAAATGCCAAGCACCCTATGCAGTCTAATCAGTATGGTTTGTTAGAAACATCTTCAGAAAACTTTTTAAAAATAATTTCTGTACTCCGTATGAAAAAAAGTCAAGTATCACTTATTACATTAAAGTAATCAATTTGTATGACAAAATTATTGACAATTGAATTCACATTCAGCTAATCTGTGGTATTTCAGCTATGACTTTGGCTATGACTTGGATATGACTTGGCTATGACTTGGCTATGACTTGGCTATGACTTGACTATGATTCTTACAAGAAAGTATCCTCTTGTATCCCAGCTTTGAAATTAGAACCTTTGAAAAGGCTTTGTGGAACAGTTATCTGTCTCAATCTACATTTTATTTGTAGAAAAGAAATACATGTACCTGTAATTCACAGGCTTTTAAGCTAGAGCCAAGGCAATTTAGCTAAACAGGACATTGCTTTGCTTTGTGGGGCACAAAAACAGATTTTTTTTTTTCTTATCCATACTTCCCAATAGGAAAGATCAACTTTCACCACAATCAAGCACCACACTCATACTGCATGACAGTACATTGACAGATCAACTTACCGCTGCTGCTTTATCTGCTATACCTGTGCTAGCCATGCTGAGGGATTCAAGTACTGTGTTGTCTCCTACGGCTGAGAATACTTCCTGTATCACGTCCAGCTTGATCTCCTGTTGAGTGACAGGATATGATGGTAGAATGTTGAATACAATCATCTTTCTGACATCAATATGAACACATGGTTCTACACATGGATTTGCTCATTGACCTGATGAAAGCAAATCTATCCATCTATCCTGATAACCCACATCCATTTTTGTGGTGAATTCATTCATTCAATTATCTTTGAAAATGTTTAAATAGAAGAAATTAGGTGTTCATCAAAATTAGAAGAATTGATTTACGGAAATTTACTTTTCCAAGAATGATTTTAATTCACATTGGTACATTAATTAGTCTACCTGTAGTTTAAAATTAATCATTTTCTTATACAGTCACAAAGTATATGGTACTGCATGTAGCATCTTGAAATTCATCATGTCTAAGATATCATTAAAAAAACAAACAAACACAAATTTTCAACAAGTCTAAAAAAGTCAACAAACAACAAATCTCTACCTGAATTTGAATAATACACATATATATATACATGTAGCTCATGTTACATGTGATTACATATACACCTAAGACTTTATTTTCAAGTTCTTGAATAATATTCTTTGGAAGAGCACATAAATGAACATTGAACAGGAAGTCTGAGATTACAAACTGTATTTGCTTCTGGGCAAGCGTGCCACATATTTCCTATTTACATGTTTGGATTTCATCTTTGTCCACAAACAGTTTGGAGAGATGAGTTTGAGCAAAGAGTCAATATTGAAAGTAATCTACTGAAATGAGAGCTACTGGCTAACATGCACTTAGGTTACATTGGAACCAGGTGCATGAAATCTAAATACTAAAGTTCAAGGGATGTTTGCTATGCCTAGCCAACCATGTCACATTTTTGATTGTACGCAGATCTTTGCACAATGCACATGAGTGCACTTGTCACTGAAAATACAATAAATTTGCATACAAGAAATCATAAAACGGAGCAAAATATCTTCTGTGAACTTCACGACAACAACGCCATGAAAATATAACAAAGGTGAAGAATTCTTTTGCTTTGTGTCTTTATGATAAGAGGCCAAATTTCTTCACAAAATACATTCTTATAAATGATATGTGTATTTTGACTGTCATGACATGTAGCTGCACTTTTATGACAAGATTTTTGTTTACATGTTTGGTTGTCTAGCCTTGATTTCCAAAAAAGAGGAATTCTTATCATTACGAAAAATTGAATGTAAATTCTGTATAATTGACGCTTGCCAAAATATGTTAATCCAATACCATTACCAAGAGCTTATCATATACATTGTAGCTTAATGACCCTACAGAGGTGAATGCGAAGTTTAGCCTTTTGACTTAAGGAGAATGCAACCCAGGCAACGGTGTGCTCTTAGTGAATAAAGATGACCAAGATGAATAAACATTGAAAGTTTGAGCAAAATCGGACAATCTGTTCAGGAGTTATGAATTTTGAAAGTTTTAGTAAATCCCTATTATGGGGATCCTTGAGTTGGCAACTTTGCCAGCATCTGTGATGTCAGCATGGACAATTCTCAATTCATTTTGAACATAATTAAAAAAAAAAAAGATTTACATGAAATTTCAAGTTTCAAGTCAGGAATCAACATAATTCTTCCCAAAATGCTTGCAGAATTGATATAGCCATGTCATACTCAAACAATAACTAAAAAGAATTTTTATTTTTCTTGAAAATAAAGAAAATGTTAAATTCTGTGTACAAAATGAATGGAGAGTTGTCCACGATGACATCACAGTTGCTGGCACAGTTGCCAATTCAAGGATCCCATAATAAGGATCTACTTAAACTTTCAAAGTTCATAACTCTTGAACAGATTGTCCAATTTTCCTTAAACTTTCACTGTTTACTCTCCTTTTTCTTCTTCATTCACTGGAAGCATACTGATGTCTGGGTTGCATTCTCCTTTAATAAACTCAATGCACTAAATACCATTCACTAGTCACACATTATACACAAAAGCATTACAAAAAAGTACAATGGGGAAATTTTGTGCTCAATGAACCTTTTCAGACACAGGTACTCTGTTGTACACAGGTATGACACTGTCCCCTTTCAAGCATATCAAAGATCTGTATTGTTTCCCTATGGCTAATGGTTATATAACAATAACAACTACAATAAACATTGTAAGGACATTGTCCCTGGCAAAATGACAATAATCCTTTTATAGAGGTCTACCCTTCCTTTCAGATGAGCATGCAGGGTGTTATTGGGTTATCTCCTTTGTACATGTAGTCAATGAATAACAAAGGAACCAAGGAAGCAGAGTTCAAAAGTCTTGTGACTAGAAAACAACAACTGTTTACAGGTATTGTCTTTCAAAAACAGGAGCCCACAGAACGTTAGAGAATATTCTTAATCAAACAAGTTATTCATAATATGAAAAACAAGACAGTCATGAAGTAGTCAGAATTATTCCACTTATGTCTCCCTTATTTTCTGAGTCTAATGATATATTTCAATCAAATAAACAAAATAAGCACTTCCTTATGAACATTCAAACAGTTCTTAATACATGTGAAACTACATGTGAAACTACATGTAGATCAGTGAACTCTTTAAATAAGCATTAATGCGGTGATAACATCCTTCCACAAGTGAAGTCAGATCCAGAATGTTTTCCTGTTTACCATGGAGTTACAAATTGTCATTCCTATGGCACAGTTTACAATGACATATTTAAAGTACTCCTACACCATATCCCAATCAAGAGTTGTTGTTGTTTTTTTTTTTGCTTCTAAACCTCCACTGATCCCCCCCCCAAAAAAAAAGCGAGAGAGAGAGAGAGAGAGAGAAAGAGAGAGAGAGAAAGAGAGAGAGAAAAAAACCCTCATGTATCATCCATAATATCCTCCCCCCCCCCAAAAAAAAAAAAAAAAAAAAAAAATCTTTAGGGTCAATTGGAGAGAAGAATCCAAATTTGCTTTAATGCATTGAGGCTAGATAATAACATTTTATGGAAATAATTCAAGAACAAGTGAAACCAGCTTAACATCCTGTTTACATGCTTCAATTAAATTCATGAATAACATCATCAATATGAAAAAAAAAAACTTACCTTAATATTATTCAGATTGAGATCTTTGAGTCCCTTGTCATTTGCCTTCAGTTTCTTGATTGAGCCTTCAACATCTGTAGTGTTAGGGGGTTCCATTGTGAAATCTTTTGGAAGGCTTGCTTTAGTGATGGCTGTTCACAAGAATAAGAAAATGAAATTGAATACAATCTTGATTTAACACACAGGAGACAATTGTAGGTTTTTATGGTAAAGAAATCACTACAGTTTTGTGATAATGCTACACATAGTCACAGATGTATGACCAGGGATAGTTTCAAACTATTTTGTTTTATATAAAACACAATCACAGATAAATATCTTTACGATATATTATTAGGGGAAATGCTTACATTTCCTTCACATGAATCTGATTCCTTCTCATGATACACATACAACATGTACAAAACAGAAACAAGAATTTTGTACAAAACAAAAATATATGATCAAATGGTATATTATTTTTCAATACAAATAACTTTTCCAAAACTTTTAAAACAGTCATTTTCAATTCTATCATTATTTCTATCATTTTGATTTGTGACCAAGATGAAATGCTTTTTTCTCTCTTTTCTTCTTTGTATGCTCAATTAATATTTTCTGATGTTACTTACCTGAAAATTTCATTCTTTCCCCATCGAGCCCTAAAACTTTGTCATCACCTAACACAGTTCGCTGAGATGCAGCGTATTGCTCTTGGTCAAGCATGCTATGTAGACCCAGGATACCTGAAATTATCAGAGCAAGACAAATGACATAATTCACATTATATCTCTACTAACTGCTAATGGTCCTCACAGCTCAATTACCAGTACTCATTTTCTTTTTATCACCTTTTCATTCATGTCAACAAAGGGACTGGTAAGCTAATTTTCAATCATTCACTCCTATTTCACAGCCTTCTTAACAAAAGATAGTTACAAGACTGAATGAAGAGGATTTTCTATTTCAGTAAATGAAATCATAATCAAAGATCATTCATTCACAAAAAAACCCCAAACAAACAAACAAAAAACACTCAAAGCAAAACAACCCCCAAAGATAAACAAAAACAAAAACAACCTAAGTTAGGCAAATTACCTTTTGGTTTCAGCTGAATGACTTTATCAATGTGTAACATGAACATGTCATCTTCAAATCACAATGAGACTGTAGTAACTTTGAATTTGAAGCTAAAAATACCACTACCATCCAGCAATATCATACTATCATTTGCTCTTGAGGGTTTTAGTGAACACTGCCTAAATAAATCACATTGCTCATGTTTAAAGTTAGTAGATCGTAAGACATGATATCAAAAGACATGTTTCTCTGCTAATAACTTGATATCAGAGTTCAGCTCTTACCAGCTAATTCCACAAGATCCTCTTCAGTGGCATCCTGCAATTCTTTCTCCCACTCTTCTGGCTGCTTGTTTCCATTAGTCTTTTCATCATTATTCTTACTCTCCTTCTTTGCCTCATATACTTTACCTGTAATGGGAAAATTAAAAACACATTTCATACATATACACCACTGCCCATCATTACTAAATTAGATTTGCTTAAAAGCACTGTAGACAACATGAAAGGGCAATTTTTAAGGTTGAACGGAGATCCATATTAATCCTGTTCAAGGGAATTTTTCCTTGTTATCTATTCATATCTTCTTTTGTCCTGAAACCTCACTTGCTTTTATCAATTAGCAAGAGAGAGAGAGAACACCGTGTACAGCTATCGTTCAAGAAGACACATCGCAACAAAATAATTAATTTTCATTTTTGCACAGTCCTTGTGCTTTGTCTTCATGCCCCCCCAGCAGTAACATCAGTATTTAAAATAAAAGTAGAAATTAATGTTGTATCCTCTCTTCTATCAATATTAACTTACAGATAGTAAAATGAGAGCATAAATTTCTACATTTGTATATGTACACATACATGTATTTGTCTAGATACATTATGCTTTGAGTATGTAAGTGGACCCAAAACAATCTTCATACATCACACAACGTAACTCAATGAACTGAAGCTGGGCGATAGAAGACAAAATGATGATGCTTAAAACTCATACAGTAGCAAACATGTATACAGAGCAGGTTTGATTAAACAATAATTATGCTTGCATTATTTAATCAATGATGCAAAAATGTTTTAACTGGGAGTTGGGGAAGTAATCAATAGTCAAGCATCACTGATAATCCCATTTAGTCAATATCATTGGTTGGTAACTGGCATATTTCTTACGTTTATGTTGATAAAGTACATGAACATTTTGAATTGAGAGTCTACCGCTATTATGGCATAACTGGAACAACTTATCTTAATCCAAACTGCACCATCATAAACACTGGCATTCTTCAAAGCTCTTACTGTATGAACATGTACATGATTAGTGCAGAGTACCATGCTGTTATACAGCTATGATGATTATCCGTTAGCATGCATCTATGCAAACATGAGGGCTAGCAGGAGACAGAAATTTACATCAATACAATGCACCAACTGTCAGTGGATGCATTGCATACATGTGCAGATTTCTGGACATGTACATGTAGGGCCTACTTGGAAATGATGTGTTGACATTAATAATCAATAAGAAAGGTCAGGATGTCAGGTGTATATAACATTCCAGCTACTTGCATTGTGTAGTTAATCCTGGAGGCCATAAAGGGCCTAAGAATATGGCTCCTTACATTCAATTACCAGTACTTCGCTTTATAGCTTGTTTGATGGCAGCCTGTGTAGACAAAACCCAGCACTAATATTACAAACAAGACTCTACATGTATTGTATAGAGTCTTGTTTGTGTACCTATTCTTTCTTTCTGGATTCTGATATAAGAAAGCACTTTTTATGCTTTTATACAAGAGTGCTCATTTAGCGATTTTTTATGCTTGCTTCGTGTATCATTTTGTAAACTCATATGGGCTCTATGTGACTCACAATAGATACCATACTACATAGCACCATTCAGCAAAGCAATCTTCATGTACATGTACATGTATGATGCAGCTAATGATGAACACCAATCTCTGGCAATCAAACCAAGTATCATCTACATGTATGCAATACAGGTAAGGCATTCTCACACTGTCAGTGACCTCCTAACCTGGCACACTGTCAAACTTTGCAAATATGTTCCCTGACGCTTCCCTGTGACGCAAGTCAAAAGGGCTGGCTTAATTCTATCTCGCTGGTCTCACAAGATCTTTATAAATACTAAGGAATTCTGGCAATAGTTCAATGGAAATGAGAAGAATACCTAATTACTCTGCGTGACTGCTAGAACAATATGATTCTTCTTTAAAGATTTATTACTTAAAAAGTGAATGTGGTAAACATGAAATACTAGTATACATGTATTTCAAATGCTGAATTATAAATCTGAATGGAGGAGATGATGGAACGATTAATATTTTGCTTAACCTAAGATATAATAAGTAGTTTAATGAAATATGCTACAGCCTACAGAAATAGTATAATAAACTAAAAGAGACAGAAGTGGAAACAGTAACTGACAGGCAGAGAGATGGGCAGACCCCCTCCCCAAAAAAGAACAAACAAACAAACAAACAAAACAGAGAGAGTGAGAGAAAGAGGAATGAGAAGAGATTATAACAAAAGGACAAATCAGAAAGGACAATATAAAACAAATCAAAATGAAGTTCATTTCTAAAGAACCAAAAATTAAAAATAACTTAATAACCTACCTCTTTTCTGACCAGCAATGAAGGGAACTTTATCTTCCCAATCCTTTTCTTCTTTTGCTTTCTTTTCCAGGAATTCAAGGAGCTGTTGTCTATTAAATGGTCCTGTGGGGGATTTCTTTGTTTGAGGTCTCTGACGTTCTGATGCTGGTAGCATATTATTCTGGCAAAGATATAAGAAAGTAATAATTATCAAAATCAATTAACCCAGAATTCAGCAAAGTGTATGCCAACACTAACTGTTAGTGAATTTACAAAAATGAAGTGGGAACAGACTTCTTAATAAAGCAGGTAAATATTCTTGAATTAATAACAGCCAGCTGCATAAAACAATGATATTGGAAGATTACGCATAACCCCATGCAAGATGGACCCAATACCATCAACAAAATGATCAATAAATTCATCTGATCAATAAAGACTTGATACTTAACTGAAGAAATTTATCTCTCTATTAGGATTTGCATCTTCACTACCTGATGTACGAGCCCAAAACAAAAGCTCAATGGCCTACATGATATTTTGATAGGCCTACATGTATGTATGATTGTGTAGGGCCTCACAATATTGCATGCAGGCTGTAAGCTTTTCTTTTGGGCTTAACTATGTAGTGCCTATGTAGAAAGGGAGATTTGCATGCATACCATCCAATCTTTGGTACTTGGTATGGCCAACTTTCTATATGCTTCTCTTGTTTCACCTTTCTCCCCTCTGATATCAACAACAACATCAACTGTAGTGTGTAATCTGTACATGTACTCATGGTTCTCGCCAGTACATAACACCCATGGTTCCAATATCAAGCGTAAAGGGTTTCAGACAAGGAAGAACCATGTGTGAAATTGCTGCACCATGCGTGGCAACAAGGGTAAAAAAATATTGGAGTATATATTCCTAACAATAATGATAAATGTCACAGATTGTTTTGCTTTTTGGCCATGTCTTTTTACTTTTATGCCATTAGTAGACAACTCCTGCTTACCAAGAAGTATTTTTCATCCTTTTACTATAGCATATACTGCCACCACACCTAACTTCAGGTGTTATTCTGTAAAACTTCCTAAACTTCCACGCTTTGCGCAGAGTGGGAACCGTGTGTGGATTTTTTTCTAGTGAGAACCCTGCATGTACTGTAACAGCATAAGGGCAAATCCACAACGTATGGGACACAGAGCTCAAAATTTGAAGTCGCACTGTGCCCTGTTAATTCCAAATAAAAATATAAAATCACTGGAGTCTTCTTTTTGTTACAAATAAACATTTAAGATAAAAAAATTTGCAATTTGACCTTCTTACGGAGAATAACATAAGATCCTAAGAACTTTTCTCGTTGGTCATACACGGTACGTATTGGAACATTGTTGATATAGAAATTAAGGTCCTTAGCAGAACTGCCACAAATGGATAATGATGAACATTTAGATGGCTTTAACTCCAAATTCATTGAATCAACCTTTAGACCTATATCTTTCATAATACGCTGGTGAGTCCTCTGATTCCCCGTAATGAGACAAAAATCATCGGCAAATGGTAAGGTTATGTATTTCTGACCCTCTAAATTGTACTCGAACTTATCCTCAAGTTGTTTCAAATAAGTGATAAGGGGGTTAACTTAAAGGCGACAAGGAACAGAATACCGGACATGGGGTCACCTTGGTATACCCCACGCGTGAAACTAATGGGATCAGAAGTCCAAGTTGAGCTTTTCACTTCACCTTGCAAACCAGAATACAAATTACGGATATACATAATCACTATTTCGGGTATATGACAGGATTTCAGAGTATCATATATCAGTGAATGTTCCACCGATCCGAATGCATCTGCTAGATCAAAATATGTTATACGCAAAGTCTTTTTCTTGAGCCGGGCGTTTGCAATAAGTTCATTCATTACTTGAGAATGCTCGATGCACCCACTTATGCCCTTTAAGAACCCCTTAGGCTTTTGTGCCCGTTGAACAGAGAAATGATTCCATTCTTTCCACTAGTATCTGGTGGTAGATTTTCCCGATACATGACATTAGTGAAATCATACAAAAATTTCCAGGGTTGTCCCGAGGGCCACTTTTGTGTATCAAAGAAATTCTACATTTAGACCAGGATTCTGGGGGGTGGCCGGAAACAAGGATCTTTGAAAAAAGCGTTGCCATTAAGTAGTGTGTCGAAGACAGTTTTACGCAGAAGGCCGTACATGAGACCATCAGGACCGGGTGACGAAGTGGGGTTTTTCCGAGTTAGGATCGCCTGAACGGTCGAATGGGAGAAAGATCGAAAGAGTCATCCTGAGGGACTGGAATGTATGGAAACCATGATGTACAAGTGAAGTCAAAGGGGTTTTACCGTGGAATATTTGGAAGGATTATTAAAAAGCTTAGAGCCAAGAATTATTAAAAAGCTTAGAGCCAAGTTTTCAAAGTATGTTAAAATTTGAAATTGAAAATGTAAAATTTCAGACTTATTGGTTGTTCTGTGGTGGAGGGTCCAATTTATCCAGTTGGCGTATCTGTAATTAGGGCTTAACCGATATTCGCATCGGAGATCGGTGACTGCCGATTCTTCGCTGTATCGGCTAAACATCGGAATCAGTAAATATTTTGATGGTGAGCCGATGCGGAACCGATGCAAGCAACAGATGTTTGGCAGTTACAATCACACTTAGACCCTACATGTCTGTTGTTTTGCATTGCGGGTGTAGCAGACGGGATTAAATTTTTGTTATTGTATTACTCATCTCTACTTTAGCTGCACTCTGTGCTGCATCGGTATCGGATTCGGGCCGATGCGGATGTAAAAACGTCGGGGATCAGATCGGCAGCAAAATTCCATATCGGTTAAGCCCTATCTGTAATCAAATTTGTTTTACTTCAAATTCATTTAAATTGCCAACATGCTTTTTTCAAAACAGCCTAGAATATAAGATTTTCATAATAAAAGTTATGTATACGCAGGTACATGTACATGTACTAAGAGACAAATCTTGACATTTATGTATGTACACTGTACACTTTTAAAACAGGAACTAATGCACCTGTCCATTTACATGTAATATCTCACTGGAGATAGCATGCATTGACCTTTGCTCCTTACTAATTCACTTGTACATATACAAATGTATCTTAATGAAAATAAATATCAATTGAAATCTGACTTTTCACAAATTGCAGTCTTGCACACCCTCCATCAGGCATTATAATTAAAATTAGTGAAATGCAAGAACATGTTTGTTGCTTCATAAGCTTTAACTTTGTCCATCCAATTTTATGCACCTGTACATCGCTGTACATCATGCATAGTACGTTTCATTAAATTCATTCACCTAATAAGTCTTAAGGTGCGTTCACACATGATGCGACAGTGTGGTACCACGCTGTGTCACCACACTTTTTTGTGTACAAGCCTATGGGGTATAGGGCGACAAAAAAATGTCGCCGAGGCAGGACACACTTTTTTTGCTGCCTAGATACATAAAAAATACGCACCAATCAAATTTCTTAAAAATTGCGCAAGTTTTGACAATATGCTCTCTTATTGAGAGTTGACGCGTTAATGCGCGTTCATTAGCATATGTGGTGACACAAAGTCTCATCATGTGTGAGGACGAAACAGTGTGGTACCACACTGTCGCATCATGTGTGAAAGCACCTTTATACTGCTTATGTTTGTCCAAACAAACCCAAGGTAGAAATGAAGGCATTAAAATCTTTCTCTGAGTCTGCAGTATCACTAGATCGGTATGAAGGCTGGTCTTTTTATACATAGAAATAGAGAGTCCTTTAAATGTACATGTACATGTATATATGACAAAGAAAAATCATTTTCAGTACAGTGTTCCTACCAGTACACATATTTTGTAATCTCCACTGGAGTCTGAACTTTACATCATTATCAGTCTTACAGACAGATAAACTTAAAGGCATTGGCTATCTTTGTGAGTAGCTGATTTAAAAATTCTCAAACTAAGATGAAACATGTGTATGAGTACTTGTATTTGTACTCAAAAACCCTGAAACCAACCATAATTTGGAATGAAAAAGTGTAAGTTAGACGCAAACGGCAATTTTATTATCCTTCGTCTCACGAGACGATCACTAAGAGGACTACTTTGTTTGAATTTGAAAATGCCGTTATGTGCCTCCCGCCGCGTGATACGCCAATACACGCAGTACGGTAAGGTGAGTCATACGCGCATTCGCACCTTATGTCTATTCTGTGCAACCGACCCTTGTATATTTTTCAAGCATTGGTTCACATTTTTGATATTTAAAAATACTTCCTGTGGATATTATACTTTGAAACTTTCAGACTGGTATTTTTACACTATAACCCTTATGTTTCTCCCATTTTCAAGTAACAAAACAAGATTTTTTAAAATCATAACAATGTTAACCAATGCCTTTAAGATCTACACATGGTTCTCGCCAGTACATAACACCCATGGTTCCAATACCATGCGTAAAGGGTTTCAGACAAGGAAGAACCATGTGTGAAATTGCTGCACCATGCGTGGCCACAAGGGTAAAAAAAAATTGGAGTATATATTCCTAACAATAATGATAAATATCACAGATTGTTTTGCTTTTTGGCAATGTATGTTTACTTTTATGCCATTAGTAGACAACTCCTGCTTACCAAGAAGTATTTTTCATCCTTTTACTATAGCATATACTGCTGCCACACCTAACTTTAGGTGTTATTCCGTAAAACTTGCGAAATTTCCATGCTTTGCACAGAGTGGGAACCGTGTGTGGATTTTTTTCTAGTGAGAACCCTGGATCTACATGTAGTCATGCAACAGGGAAAGTAGCTTCATTGTACATAAAAACACATGTCAAGTGTGAGATTAGGAGATTATCAAATTGATAAGAAATTTATCACTCTCCCCAATAGAAATTTGCACTGCATGATACACAAATAAGTACATGTATATGGGACCAGTGGACTACACAAAAATCTGGCATGAATTTTCAGTCCAAACGTTTCAGTTACATCTATTTATTATTTGTTTTGAAAAGAGGGGCATTTGTAAAGCAATCCTTCCTAAGGAACCTTTTGACTATGTCAAAATGAAAAAAATTAAAAGAACATGAAAAGAATGAGAAAGCTCACACAGTCATTTTTCACCTCTCCGAGAACCCAAGCTTCCATTTATAACAGCGCTACACCACAATAATACAGTATACACTGTACATGAATACACCAATATTATGTTTACCTAGCAACATTATCAGGCATTGCACTTTGTGTGCTTCATGATTTCTTCAGGCATATTAGAAAAAGGGCACATTAAAATTGTCATGCAGTGACACAGAATAACAAATTTACTTGATACTTACATCAGGGTCTAGCTCATAGGCAAGCTCCTCCAACTGTTCCTCAGTAAGATTCTTAAGAATCTCATCCTCATCGATGTCTGCATACTTGTTATAGTCATTCTTTAAATTTGCCATCTTCGCAATTCTGTACAGATATCCGTAAGGTCTTGATCTTGCTCAGCTCCTAGTTTTGCATTATAAACAATTAAAAAAGAAAATAAAAGAAGTCTTGGTCACTAATGGAGTAAGATTTAAACCTACATATACATGTATGACTGGAAGCTACACAAGATACAAATACAGGGCTTGATGATGACAGGTACAAGGGACACATGGCCTAAAAAAATTTAGGTCCGATGTTCCTGAGCAATGAGAATAAGGTTTACAAAAAAAAAGAATGAGAAATTTCTTTTATTCTTGTGATATTAAGGGTTAGAAAGTGGGGTGAATTCACACCAATCAGTTTGAAAATCGTGATTTGCATAGCTTTAGGACCTCTCAAATTTTTCGCAACAAATTAAAGTTACAATGTAGAACAATAACAGAAAAAAAAAATCACATGATTCAATTAATTTTGTTAATTTTTAGCTCCTGGTATGAATGCCTGACCAGTGTCAATTTTTTTTTTTTTGGAATATGGAAAGGTCCTAAAGCAATGCACATGTTCTGCAAATCTTCATTTTTCAGACTGACTGGTGTTAATTTCATCCCACTTTCTAAATAACGATAATACAGTGAAACCTGTATATAAAGACCATCCAAGGGAGACAAGAAATGCAGTGTTTATGAACAGGTGATCTTTATGTACAGATTTCTCTAACATATTTCAATTGGAAAAATTATTCAAGGTAAACAAAATTTGTGGTCTTTATAGACAGGTGGTCTTTCTATGCAGGTGTTTGCTAAAGCAGATTTGAATGTATCACATGAAATAATAGACAATTTCTTTTTTTGGTAAACCGTTATGATATTCTCACTGCTCAGGAACATCGGAACATTAGGTAGACTGAAAAATCTGCTCAACTCCAGCAACATATCTTGCAAGGAAAGACCATGCACGGAAGTTTGCTGTACCAAAATTGTCAATAGACTCCTACAAATATTCCTTCTTCCCAAGGACAATCCGGATATGGAACCACCTGCCTGGCGAAGTTGGTTAGGGTTAGGTTAGGGTTACCAGCATTCAAAGAGGCTGTGCTCCCCATTATTAGAAATCTGCAGCCCCCCAACTGGATCTCTTGTTCTTTAAGATGTAGATTATCCAGATTTTTACTTGCACAGCGAACTCTCTTTTTATTGTAAAATAGAGATCTTCACTATGACACCTCTTCACAACATATTGCTAAGTTCATTCCAGTTTAGCTTTTTGGAGCTGCAAGAGGAATTATTTCAAGTATCACGTATCAACTCAGAAGCTCTACTACCCTCTAGTTCATTAATTAGTCTCTTGTGAGTGGCCGACCCTACCCAAATTAAAAAGAGGCTCATGAACTGGAGGCAGATTTTACGGTCTAACATGTCTGACAATACAAGGGTGCTCATGGAATCATGATAGCATTATTTAATATGGTATAAAAATTATGGCCTGGGCGAAGAGAAAACAAGTGATAAGTCAGAGAGGGATTAAACAAGACGTGTCAGTAACACACTTGAGTTATTATATTTGGCCAATTCACTGTGATGAGGCAAGGCAGTCATAGACTCTAATGCCAGGCACAAAGAGCCTCAAGTTAGGACTACACTTACAATTATGTAAAACAGTAATACATATACATGATGTAGGTATAACTGTTATATGTTGCACATCACTACATCAGTAGATGAGTGATGTTAAACACCACCATTGATCTCCGATTCCGAGCATCTCTGACCCCATTCTCACGCGCGCACTCACAACGTCCTCCTCGACATTCGAAAATTTATCATTTACCGGCAGCACTTCACTGATTCGGGTTGATAGAGCCTACCGATAGTTATAGACATCATGATTTAATTACAAATATTAAAGATGATAAGAACTTACTTCAATTTTCCAACGTTTTCCTTTCCCAAGACTCTGCTATTCCACACCAGGGGCGCTCTCAAGGGCTAGCTAGGAAAGGCAAGCGGGGCGATGTAGCGGTGCATGCGATATCGATGCGTGTTGGGGATCTGGATCTGGGAAAACGCCTATTGATGGTACCTATCCTTTGACCCACACATTATCATTAGGGCATCTCGGTATGCGCTATAAAATGCACGCTAGACAAGTCTTCGTAAATACATGATGACACATACCCTGTTTGCGCACGCGCAGTAGCGTAGTCTGCATCCCAGCCATGTACGTGTGAGAAATTACCTGTCTTCACCTCTATTCACCTTTCAGTTTCCTTTTCTTTTTTTAAAATAATTATCCTAAGAAGAGAATTGGATTGTAAGGAGTAAGGTCAACCAGGGAGGTTCAACATAAGCACAAAGCAGAAAACAATTAATTATGTTATGATTATGACTTAAATTAAAAGTAAAATAAAAGACTTGACTGACATAATTATAATGGGCTATTTTCTTCGGTAAGCACTATATAGGTACCAATCCTGCAGACGCAAGCTCATAAATATTCTTAAATATTCATAGGATTAGGATAAGGATTAGGATTAGGGTTAGGATTAGGGTTAGGGTTAGGGTTAGGTTAGGGTTATTGTTAGGATTAGGGTTAGGATTAGGATTAGGGTTTCAGCTTGCGTCTGCAGGATTGGTACCTATATAGTGCTTACCATTTTCTTCACTCTTTTAAGGATGGAGTAAACCAGAATCATATCCAGCTAGATTTTTTGTTTCTTGTTTGTGTTGCTTACTCGAATTCAATGTCTAAAATTCTCACATTCTCATTGTCATGTTGCATTCTCTCTCAGGGGCGTGGGGGGGGGGGGGGGGGGGGGGGCTGATTTTGGCAAAAGGGCATTGCCCCCTGAATCCTGCCTGTTTGGGTGTCTGCCCCCCCCCCCTCAAAAAATGTTCCACATCCCCCGTTTCTTTTCTAATCAATCCCTTCCCTGTGCACTATATGATCCTTTCTTCTATTTCCCCTATTTCTCCCTCTGCTCACCATCCCCCTCTCTCTTTAGGTTCCTTTCTCTTTTCCCTCCCCTTCATCATCATCATCTCTCTCTCTCTCTCTCTCTCTCTCTCTCTCTCATTCTTTCTCTCTTTTGGAGGAGTGAGGTCCATTGAGCTTTTTCAGGATGGGATGTGAGGGTAACATTCTTTGTATGATTAAGTCTTTTTGCTACTTCTCTCTTACACACTCCAACATTGAATTGAAATGAATGTAGCTGCATATTTATCACTTTTCATATATTTATATGTTGATGAGGCTTTTTCTTATTTTCTTTCTAAAATCCTTACTGCAGGTGATACTTTTAAGAAGTTATGGTCCGGGTGGGGGGGGGGGGGGGGGGAGGTGTGTCACATGCTTAGGGTGCCACAGGCCAAAATTAGGAGAAAGGGAATGTAGTTTTAGTTTGTTATTTTCCATCCTAAGTCTAGACTTTGTGTAACCTTGTATTTGATTAGGGTATGTTCAAGGAGGTAAACTCATTTACTGGTAGGAGGAAAATGTTTCAAGAAGAGGCTAAAAAAAAAAAAAAAATCAAAGAGGGTGATTTCTACCATTGGATCAAACTTGTTTAGGATGGTTTTTAGAAAACCTGTGGTCACTCGTGTACAAGAATTGTAATGACTGACCCCCCAGGCTAATGGTGGTCAGGTACATGAATTCCAACAAAGCTCAATGAACGGCCCATTCTTCTGTTTCATATCCTTATTTCCTTACAAGTAGTTTACCAAATCGAATTCACAACAAAGCATTCTAAAAAGTGCTATGACCTGAAAACCCCTCAAAATATCCATTCAACGAGTGCATGTTTTAAGCTATAGAGAGAGAAAGAAACTGGTTGTGGTGAAGTCCCAAGCACTGAAAATGGATTGTTAGCATACCCCAAAATTTTATTTAATATTTTCTGATCTGCTACCTATGATGACGATGCCGTGATCATGGTTAGAGTTCTACATTTATCATCTTTCTCATTAGTTTATTTTGCAAAAAAAAAAATTCCCCCAAACCCATATCAAAGCAAAATGAAACAACACAAGTCAAAAACTTCACAGATGTGAAAATAAAGTACCTGGCATGTTCTCAGGAATGCTGAAGTTGGATAGGACATTTGCAAAATAATCTTGTAGGAATACATCCACTAATTTACTATGTGATCCAATGCATATTCAATGAAATATACGATATACAAAAATCCATGTAGCTTTCAAAGCAGGAACATTTATTCAAATTTTCCAGCACATAACCACAATAGTGTGAAAATAATTGTGATTTCTGTATAAAATGTGAAAACAGTATATTTCACAATTATCTATCAAGACACATTGCCTTGTACTATGAAGTAAATCACATCCATAAAACATTTAGAGAAAAATATGAACAAAAATTACGTCTTTCCACATAATCATCACAGAAACTTTAAGGAAAGACCCATCCATCGACAATTATTTCCTTTCCCACATTCACTTGAACACAGTTTACCATTTGAAAATCTCATAATGGAATTCCCTTTTGAGGTATCCATCTGTAAATATTAAAAAGTAATAACATACAATATAATAATCAATTCCAATAATTTCAGAAGAGACAAGAAATAATACAGATTTCAACAAAAAAAAAAAAAAAAAATCAAAAGCAGATTTGGTTACAGCACATAACTAGTCCAGTACAAAATATTCACGAAGAAAACATTTGATACTCATGAATGGATCACTGCACTTTTGTTTGATGACCAGCCATACATACCTATTTCAAAAATGAATGAAAAACATTTGTATCAAAAGGCGAGGTTGCTTGTTCAATTCTTAAGATGGAGCAAATTTAACTCAAATTTAATTGGATGAAGAAAAAAAGAGAAGAAATTGCTGCAAGTGAAGTAAAACTGACATGGTGAGGATATGTTATTATACAAAATTTATCTGGTAATGCACTGTTAGTGGTACTGTTTATTTTTCCTTTACAGTCATTGTACATGGAAGAAGAGTTTGAAGTAATCATATATCATCTCAATTCAATGAAAGTACAATTTGAGAGGGATTTTGTGTAGGGGTGCGTGCATCTGGGTGTGTGTGTGTGTGTGCTTTTTTGTTCAAAATAAATGATGAAAACATGTCATTTGCTGCAAGTCAGACGAATATCAGAGATAAAACTGAAAGAAACTGGTTCCTAATGACTGGCATCTTTAAAATTAAAAAAAAAAAAGGTGTTTAATGTGACACTTTGGAATCACTGATAAGAAATTGCTTCACTATCTGCCAAGGCACATGCACTGTGCACAGAATTGAGTAAATGGGACCACACAAAGGTGGCATGAATGTTCGGCCTGAGCAATTCAACTATTTCTCATCTAATTTCAAACATGAGGGTATTCGAAAAGTAATCCTTTGCGGGGTATTCTTCCTCATATAAAACAAATGAGAAAGCTCAAGATTATAGCCTATCCCAGAACTTGAGGTTCTCTTTAACTGATACAATTCAATACAATTTCATGTAGAAACACCCTTGACTCTTAGCACTGGCTACATTAGATATTTTGTTCCACAAATGGCATCTTTCATTTATCATGTGACAAAAGGGTAAAATGTCTTGATTGTCTTTTGTCCAACATTCTTACAGGGATTAATAGTATTTCTTAATAATTTTTTATTAGTAGAGACGGGAGATAGTATTATGGCATCAAAGACAAAAATGTGATTTGATAAACACAATAGGTGGCAGCAATTGCACTCTACTACAGCAATAGCAGTTGTACCTCATACTTGACTCAACATAAAATAAATCTCTTCTTTTCATAACTCGGCTAATTTGAGTTCAAAATATACAGATAATGTATGAAAAGGTAATCCAACATGTTCTGAATGCAATAAATTTCTACAACTTTGAACAGGTAGGTTTGACGTATCTCTTCCCTGTAGCTATAAACATTCA
This sequence comes from Echinometra lucunter, assembly GCA_029962745.1. Taxonomy (NCBI): domain Eukaryota; kingdom Metazoa; phylum Echinodermata; class Echinoidea; order Camarodonta; family Echinometridae; genus Echinometra; species Echinometra lucunter. Next base: position 49,673,324 of record CM057151.1, on the reverse strand, counting down.
TTTCACACTTACACTAGAATAACTAACTTTCTCAAGATAGACTGATTGCAGAGTGCCTAATCACTGAACAAATTATTCCCTTTGCTTGGACCTGCCTCATGGAAAAACTGACACCTCACAGTTACGAGTGAAAGAAAAGGGTTTTCAAAGAATTAGAATGGCGATTCCCCTTTAGTCAGACAAAGCATTGATCCCATTATCATTTATTCCAAAGACCATGTAAAATATCAAAGCTGCTTGTTTACTCTGTAACTGCCATCAAGTCCATATTCATCATACATGCAATTATGATGACAAATATGAATATGGAACCCCATGAGCATCAATACATGTCAGATACCAGAGCTGACATAAATATCATTATCATTATTACTGTTAAAATGACAGACTGTCTGTCCATTCAATGTACTAAAGTTACAACAAAGACAATAATAATGATGACAGCTGTTTCATTACAACGCTTTCACACAGCATTTGAATTTTGTCACATTACCCATTTGAAAAAAAAAGAAGAAAAAGTCTGTTCTCTAGGATTTTGAAATCAATAGTTATGCAAATAAGAAATGAATAAAATCCTATTTCCAAAGAAGGTATTTCCCTGGAGATATTTCATCAAACATCTCTAGTTCATATAGTATATAAAATGTATTATTCAACCCCAAAGCATTTACAAATGGATCATTCAAATTACATGCTTGAGGGGAAACTCTCTGATCAGCAGATAAAAACACAATTTTTTTTTTTCCTTTTAGATTGCTACAGAACAGTTTTGTATGGTTCCTGAACATAGGCTTCTATTTAGGGAGATGCATACAATGAATTACTCTCCATATACATTCTCAGAAATCTTCATACAGTGTTAAGTCCTAAATTCATATGGTTCAGGATAATAAAAACTGACGACACCACTTTGACATCAGGAGCCACTTCAAAATTTCAAAACTGAAGGATTTCTGTAAGTGACTTACTCTCAAGAGGCCATTATCAGATAGCACAACAGAGGCATGTAAAATTATGTTTCCTTTTGACAGCAAGTAGGATGACATACAATTGGCACAAGTACCATGAGCTAATCCAACAGGGAACATACTGATGGTTGGTATGAACAAGAAGTAGGAGCTCAATGTCAGCACATGTATCTCACATTTCATTTATGCTTCAAGCATGTGATGTACTCCTTTGTCCTTATATCAAAACCACATAACAAAATAAAAACTTTAATACATACAAATGATGCATAATTTCACCTGACTAATGCTTTACTTTGATATCCATGGTTTTCCCTAAGTTTTTCTGAAAGCTTGGGTAACAAAGCTACAAACATATAAACTTGAAAGTCAAATGATAATTTGGTTTTTCACCTGTCCAACAAACACAAGCACAACAAAAACTGAAGTACTACTCACTGTTTCTGTACTCATGTCAATCCTCTCCAATTTCCATCCCACCTATGTCTACCCCCCACTAAACTACATAATTCTATAAGGCTAGCTCCCAAATTTTATCTTTCTACTTAACTACATGTTCCTGGAGTACGGTGGCAAGGTGATTAGATTTATACTCTCTTATTATTTCTGCCACTTCCTCGTGTGCGCTTGCCTCGTTTCACTACTGGTTTATTCTTGATAGATCCACGCCTTTTCTTAGAGGTCTGTTGATTAAAGGAGGGAAAGAGTAAAAAGAAAAACCAACATTGTTTTAGAAGACAAATGAGATTAATCAATTGATTAGGAAAAGAAGAGTGTTATTGTAAAAGCACAGCAGTTTGCTCCCAATGTGTTGAATATTACCTGTACACTAAAATATCAAAAAGTCATAACAGGCAGCATGATCCCATAGACATACAGTTATAAATTTTCTTAAACTAAACAAAAGACATTCTACATCTCTGCAGATTCCAGGATATTCTAATGCAGACATGAAGTAATGTGGGTACTCAGAGATGCACAAATAACTTTTTTTCACAGATTAAAGGATTGAGTATTACATAGACAAACAAGTAGACCAGGGTCCCGTGACACAAAAGGTTTGCAATCAATCATAAATTTAATATAACCATTCTGATTGGTCCAGGGTCACCTTTTTGAACGAGATGTGCATGAAACAATGGTCTTGACTGGCTGTTACATCTTTGCGATTGATTGCAGATCTTTGTGTTAAGGGGCCCAGGAGTAATGGAAGGATAAACAGATAAAGAGGGAGAGAAAGAGAATGAAAGAGGGAGAAAGGAGGGAGAAAATGAAAGAATGAATGAATGTAAACAGAATATCATCAAAAAATTTAAGGGAAGGGGGAAAGTGATTACACGAATGATAACAGCAAGTGCAATGCTATGAATCCAATCAAAGGTGTTATGAGTTGTCACTTGAAATGCTCAACAGAGGATAACTGGAAGGATGGAGGAGATGATTATTAAGTGGTTCCATTTTTATATTTCTATTTCAAAGGGCTTACTTACCTTCTTGGATACAAATTTCTTCTTGCCGGCCTGTCTTTTGAGAGGTTTTCCACTTGGCACACGATTGCTAAGAGGTTTAACCTTGTAGACACGAACAAGCCAGTGTTCTGTGGTGTACGCCTCTTCTAGATGCTCAAAGGAGATGTCTTTCTTTCCAATCTCCACCCCTCTCGTCCGGTCAAACCCTGCTGGTGACCGGAAATCAAGCTGAGGATAGAGAAAAAGATCCAAATAGATATAACAGAAGGAGTCTTTGGCATGAATTCACAAAAGAAGTTTATATTTCAACCAGGCTTTACATTTAAACTTCGGTCTAAACCTCCCAAAAGCCTATAATTTTGTATGTCCTCTTGTCCAATGGGCAGGCAGTAATTCGCTTTTATACGCTCACTTACGTTTCCCTATGCTTATTTATGCTAATCTTATTTACATTAACCATGGATTATACCATAATTTAGAATAAATGTCCTTCACGAGTTTAGGCCTTTATCTCTGTCGGTGTCCTTGGTGTGAGAGCATTCACTGTGGAATGCTTTTGACAGCACCATTGGTCTTTACATGGAGGATACTGATCTATTCTTCATAAGGAATCTGCTTTCCTTCCTTTCTACAAAAAGTCCCACAAGCAAGTTCTCTCCAGCAAAAGGAAGTATCAACAAACTTTTTGCAAAGGTTCCAACATGGTCTAAGTGCCAGTTTCCAAGTGTCAGTCAGTCTTTTCCTTTTTCCTGAAAGATACGCCAAACTTTGTACATGTGTTCCTCTTCTTCAATCAAATGTATAGAATCATTCGCCTGAAATCAAAGTGATGACTAAAATGTATCATACACTTGAAGAAAATACAGGACACAAATTGGCATGTTGAAAATTTTTTTAAAAAACATTCTACTTATCCACCATACTGGGAATCTCATTTTCGTTGATGTAAGACAGGATAAGAGACACCTACCTGCAATTCACCAAAGCGATAATAACACATTTTATACATTAAGCAGTTGTGTAGAATAGGTGATCCTGCTTTATCCACTCTGAATTCCCCATTGGCTGTGAAGTAGTTACTCTCCTGCAAAGAAAACAAGATTTAAATTCAAATAAAAAAAGAGTGAACACAAAATACTGACTAACCTGTTGAACACTAAAGCTGAGATAACTCAAGTTAGGGTCTATGGAAAATGCATGTTATACTGAAATCAAATCGGTCTCAACAGGTTCAGATAGAAGGTGAAATAAAAAAGTAAGCCACAATAAACTTTTTGTTTCTCCAAAATTGGCAACATCAACAACCTATAGGCATCTTTAAAGGTAACCTGTCCCTTTTGCAGACCTAATTCTGAAACATCATTTGAGAGAGAAAGGCTATATAACCTATCCCTGAAATTGACAAAGCGTGAAATTCAGTTTTAAGGAAATAATTGACAATTCATCAGAGATTTCTTTTTTCGTACCACGAAAAAAAGACCTGAAGATTCGAGACAGCGCACAACGAAAGGATTCACGTTACAGCGCTGCTATTATGTACGGTAGTGTGGTGGCCGCGAGCTGCGTGTGGCTGAGCTAGCTAGCTATATAGCTGGCTGCGCTACTGCCAGTGAGCTGATCCGACTTGCTTATAAATTCAAGGTTGGTAGCCAGATTTTCATTTTACATTTAATAACTTAAGCAACGTATGACCGTAAGATCACATGAACAGTATCAGAAGGGCATATCCTAAACTCATGCCAAGTTGTATGGATTTTTGTAGATTTTTCAAAAGGGACGGGCTACCTTTAAGACTTGAAGTATTTGCATCTAGGTGTGTAATACAATTACATTGCTCTCTGTATTGTATTTTAAACCCCTTAGTTGTAAAAAAAAACAACAACTAAAAACAATGAACAATACCAGTGCTAAGAAATCTGGTACCACATGTATTTATTTTCAGGTTATCTTATTTCCATTTTTTTTTTCTTTGCTTGCTGAAGGACTCATTCTTCTGAATATAACTTTGTTTTGTTAATTCATGAATGCATTCAGCTCTTACCTTGATATCCCTAGGGTGCTCTCCCTCAGCTATCCTAACCATCCACAAGAATTTGTTGATGTCATCACCAGAGTAACCTATCACACCTCCAAATATCACCAGGACATAGTCAACATTAAGCTCCCTCATTATTTTGTAAGCTGCCGTCTCATTTGATGACATGGCCTTGCCAACCTGACGGACAAAAGAAAAAAAGGTCATCTCAGTACGTAGAAGTTTGGAGTTGATTCAGTGCTGATTAATGTGGTTTAATCTGAAATATCTGCCTATTTTTTTATTACTGTAAAACCAAACACTTCTGCAGCATAAAACTCTAATGAATTGCAAAAAAAATTAGTATTGTGGCTCAAAATAGTTTGCAGTATGAAACTCTAAAGGATATTGACATCCTAGCATACAAGAATTTGGGTTTTAGAAAATAACTGAATTCTCAGTGGAACACTTTTTCTCTGTCCAAAGCTTAACCTCATCTTTAAATCACTAATTCAATTTGTTGCGCATATTCATACTTACTAATGCTATATGACTGTTGTTCCAGGTGTTGTTATCTACTAGTGTTGTCTTATTTCCCATCCCTGCTATCTGATAGCCATAATCCCACCATGACATCACACGGGCATGATCATCTGTGTTCTTACGCAGCCAGTAATAGGCTTCACGAAAGTCATCGAGAATAACACGTGACCTGAGTGTAAGGAAAATCATTCAATGCAATTATGGTCCACTTGGTGTATAATTACTTGCATGAAGCTCCAATTGCATTAATGAAAGGCTGTTTTGCTTGTCAATCATGAGTAGAACAATATATCATCTCCAATGACAATGTCATAATTGGGCTCAAAATAATAAAATGCATGTGAAAATTTATCTCAAGTGGTACATTTCTGGTGTCCATATTTGGTGGCTCCACTGTATGTGATTTACTGACTGTACTACAGAATTATCCAGCTTTTTTCTCCAATGCTCATTACAAACATAGCAAAACATGTTATATATGCCTAATTCACAATAACACTGTGAACAGCACTAAAAAGGAAATATGAAGCAGCAAAACAGAAACACTTCACGAAACAAACGACAGAAAGAGATTAACTAAATAAGCTTTGCTCAACAAAAGCCTCAACATATACTCACTTACTGCTGAGTTATTAGAAACAGAAATGTGAGGTGCACTGCTCTTATGTCATCTGCTTTTATGATCTACATGACCAAAATGCAAATGTACATTATTCCTGACCCTTGAGACAAAAACACAGACTTACCCATCTTGATTGTGTGAAGCAAGCACTATACTAGGGCTGGAGTAGGCATTACTGGTGACCCAGGTACAGTGAACAGAGAAGAGCATCAGGGTCATGATGATAGCTACCACTACAAATCCTTTCAGGTTACCACCCATGCCTTCATCATCCTTGCCCTTGTCTGTCTTGATACGGCGAACTTTGCCGGCCTGAGGGACAAGGACAACAAAGACATCAAAGTCTAACAATATGAAATAGATCATTAACTCTTTATTTGCTGCTTGCTGAAACCAAGACTAGATAACTCTAAGGAAGTATGTTGTTCCACATGAATTGTAAGTGTGAAACAAATAAACTTTAGCAGTCTTTTGTTTGATCCATTATTAAGCCAAATGGGCATAGAGTTTATGATCTTACCTGGCATTACATCGCATTCCATTATGAGTGTTATCAGTTCAAGAATTATCATGTTACATTCTTGATAACCTTACATGAACAAGGCTAAACAGGTCTGGCCAGTCATAACAAATACCTTGCAATACAACACAAACTCCCTGATTTCTAAGATTAAGACTGAGAAGTCATAGCTGCTACATTTCATGCATACATGTGTTTCAAATGTGGGATTACAGATTCTGAATACACTTCACAGCTGCAGAAAATACTCTGATGTATATAAAATATTCAACAAGCCTAAAATGGTAAAGTATTAGAAATCTAAATCATGTCAACAGATTCCTTTCAAATGCTAGCAGTTTGTACAACACACCATCCTGCAACAGCTGATCAACGGCCAATTTCCTATGCTAACCAAATTCTCAAAATCAAACCTATACCTAACCCTACTCCTAACCCTTCACCTAACATACAATCCAGCTGCAATCATAACACCAATCCTATTACTTTGACAAAATAATGCAACAAGTAAATGTGCCAGAGAAAATGTCATCTCATCTACTTGTTTATCTTTAACCCCTACTGCACCTTGTCATAATATTTCCTGTTCTTGCGATCAGCATCCTCCTCATCTTCTTCATCTTCCTCGTCACCCGACATGGATTTCTTGGGGAGTTCGTCTACCAGGTATTCATTGAGAGTCTTGCTGATGGCAATGGCGGCCAGGATGCATACCACTGGAGTCAGGGTCAGCATCAGACGCACCATTACACCGGCAAAGTAGACGGCGCTCAAGGCATACAGGGTGACTGTAACACAAAGAAGCATTCCAAGTAAAAGATCTATTGTTCTCACAGCAAGAAGGACTTTCAATTCTCGGTTCAGTGTTATTCCATTACATATCCCAAAAAGATTGTGTTTGTTCATTCAGGCACTAGTGATTATAATCAACTACTTCCATCATTACTATCAGGTATTTGGTGCCAACTATGCCTAGGAGTGGGAAAGCAAACTTAATCACCGTGACTAGTGCTTTAACATCACGGTTATTTTCAATTCCGTTTAACCGGGAGTCAAAACTAAACGGTTTTCGGATAAACGAAAACATCACAACTTTGCCAAAGTTGCCGCCTATTGAAAGTAGTGCTGTCAGCCGGTCCGGGATCAGGATCAAATCCCGGCGGTCTCGGGCCCCGAGACGGTTCCGGTATCAATCGATTGAGATCGTATCCCGGCAGAAACTATAAATAAACAACTTATTTTATTTAGGTTGTAAACTTAAGTAATTGTACTTACAAAATACCGTGCGAGAGAGCTAATGCACAAATTTATTTGGCTTTCACTGCGATTGTATTGCGCAATAATTCGCTGCGCCATATTCGTATTTGCTTTCTACACATAGCTGAAGACACCAGTGAAAGTACATGGTGTAACGGTCAACGAACGTTTTTTTCTAGTTCTGTGGTAATGGTACTATGAAATTGTTGCTTATTTCAGTTATCAGTGAAAAGTTGCATATACGAAATCCCATAGACTAGTACAGCATCTTCTCTCATGGAACCATTCTTTTATGCATGCTGAAGGTATCATTTTCAATTCTCAATTTGAAGAGTGTGTACTTTTGCTGCACATCGAAAGTACATGTACCGATAGGACATATCAATGATTAATGAGGCGATCTCTATGGGCGATTCCCGATCTTCAAATTCGCTTTGAAAGCTCTGCTCACGGTGCTTTTGCGGAACGTACATATTTTTGTGTTGGCGTGTGATCGCGAGCCAATAAACAAATCAAGTGCACGTTAAATACATCCGAGTGTATCGTTTGTGAAATACAGTACGGAGGTGCTGCATCACCAGCCAGCGCCACGACATACAATTGACGTTAGGGACCAATTTTCCAGTGTGCTATCAATGGCTAGCTGACGTAGTTTAAGAACTTTGCGTGAAGAAGATCACTAGTAAAGACAAAACACTGGAAGTCTTGGAGTTGATTTATGATGACAAATAAAGGAGAAGTCCAGATGATTTCATTAAAATTACGCTATAAAGCTTAAAATTCATGCTAACAGACAATGCTACTTTCATTTATCAAAGTGATTTCTGTGATTTTTAAATACCGATTAAGTGTTGGCTTTTTTACTCCGAATAATTGAATTTCCCACGGAAACCCAAATATGGTCATTGGTCGTGTGACGTAGGCGATACAGTTGCACTGCGCATGCACACTTATTCTATGCATATTCTCTATGCAAAATGCCGATATGTCTAGCTTTTGGGTGTACAAATCACACCAGTTCTGTTCCAAAGAGAAGTTTTTTTTCAATCCCAAATCCCCTGATGGACAGGGATAGATGTGCCTGATGGATTAATGATATTAGAACGGACAAATTCGACTTCATAACTTAGAAATTTTCAAAGTTAAAGAAAGTGTGCGAAGATCACTTCGAGCCGAATGTCGTATACGCATATCACTTGCATCGCCTGGCCTGCCTGCGGTGCATTAGCTACGTCACTGGGCCCGGGTGCGAACTGTATTGTGGATGAAAATGGGCTCGTACTAGAACTATTGTTTATACAAGTTAATTGTTGATTACTCGGTAATCCTAGGGTATGTCGGGTAAAGTAAGACATTTTTTAGCTGCTGAATTTTTTCTCTTTATGATCCATGCTTACAGAAATCGCCTAGACTTCTCCTTTAAGTCAGAAAAACTTGAAATATTACAAGTAGCTACACAAACAATGTGTAATCCCTGGCTGACAGTAAATCTCTGTTTATCCGAAACCGTCAAATTGAAAACGGTTAGTGGCATGGTCGGTCGTTTACCGGATGGAAAAACGTTTGACTACAGCACTAACCGTGACCCTCAGGTCTTTTGCCCAGTATATCTGATTGGGACGTGCAGATGTACCACAACACTGGGGTTTCCTCCTACCCTTTTTCGAACAGTGCAGTGGGTTCTGAAAGAGCAAAGGTGGTGACTCTCCTCTATGTGAGGCCTCCATTTAACGTTCTATGAAACAGGGGAATGGAACTACTCTAGAAATGGATTTATTGAAAGTCTTTGCCATATTTTTAAAAATTATTTCAACAGTACTCACTGAAGACTCTCTCATCATTGATATCTTTGATGACGAACCAAAGTCCAGCAGGGAATGTACAGACCAGGATATGAAGGTCAAAGAAGAAGGATACCCAGGTAGTCGGCTGATGTTCTGACACCGAGGCGATGATTGGAATGTGAATCTTGGCATAGCTGTAAAGAAAATAAATAATTAAGTGGTCATCAATTATTTATATAATCTTTATAACATCACTGTGGTTTTTAAAAATATTACAATGAACATAGTTATCGTAAATCATCAAAAAAATCTCTGAATGTGAACTGGTAGCCATTCATTTCCTCTATTATTTTCTTTCGATTATATGTATAAGTGTGTAAACATCATAGATATATGATAAATTTACTAGACGAAAAGCAGCAAGCGCGGATATCATTACGCGAAAGGCATTAAGCCCCACCTCTTTCGGATCACTTGAAGGGGCAATAAGCACCCGTTATCGTCATGGTATCGATAACACTGTTGCATAATTCATATCTTTTGCACGTATCGGTTTTATTGTGACACTTTGATTTAATGCGCATTTGTTGCGGATTTACTGTGCATGCAGATGTGGTAAGCGGATGCGTGGAATGTTTCATAACGCGTATAAATGCTACTTGTTGGAAGCATCTTACAAAATGAATTATTCATTTTTGATCATGAATATTGATGGATGCTTAGGTCGGCCTTCTAATGAATCTGGACAAAATGGTGGAGCTTTAGGGGTCTGGTAAACATTGTAATTGAAGTTACCTAAATGAAGAAATGGTAATTCATCAAAGAAATTATTAAAATCATACAAACTTGGTGCTTAAAAATTCAATGAATTAGGCATTCTCTCTTCTTGTCCCAATGTTTACTTGAATCGCCTTGTAAACTAAATCCAAGGCTTATTGAAATAAGTCATGTAGAACATGGTGTACTCCATAGTACTGTAAACCCTTCTTTGTTCTAGATCAAGCTTCCTTGAACAATGGAGATTGTAATTAGCCACATTGTGATCCACTGCTTATCCTCCCCTTTGTGAATGAAGGACTATCCATGTAAAGAGTGGGAGTATTTGATATCCACCTGTTCAACACAGATTAACCTCTTACTAGACTGTTTATGATGCTAAACCCATACAGAGGTTGTACACACTGGTAATGCATTAACCAACTAAAAAAGAACACAGACATTTTAAAGGTGCTTTTAGATATGAGGCTACTTTGTGGCGCAACTTTGTGTGCACACATTTTTTGTGTACAGGGGAGCGTTTCATGAAGTTTTGTCGGTGATTTTCACTGACTAATTTGCTTTAAGCCAAGCAGATGCGAGGATTTTCAGTAGCTTATAACATTTGTAGGTGATTTTCACCGACAAAACTCTTCATGAAACATGTTTCATGAAACTCTTCATGAAACGTGTAGCTTATAACATTTGTTGGTGATTTTCACCAACAAAACTCTTCATGAAATGTTTCATGAAGAGTTTTGTCGGTGAAAATCACCAACAAATGTTCATGAAGAGTTTTGTCGGTGATTTTCACCGACAAATGTTATAAGCTACTGAAAATCCTCACATCTGATTGGCTGAAAGCAAATTAGTCAGTGAAAATCACTGACAAAACTCTTCATGAAATGCTTCCCAGGTCTATGGGGTATAGAGCGACAAAAGAATGTCGATGACGCAGGACACATTTTTGTTTGCTGCCTGGCTACAAAAAAATGCGCTCCAATCAAATTCCTAAAAAGTTAGCGCAAAAATTGTTGCCATGAGATTGTTTGCGCAAGTTTTGACAAAATGCTCCCTTATTTGAGAGTTGACATGTTCATTAGCACGAGTGGTGACACAAAGTCGCCTCATATCTGAACACAAAAAATGTGTGCACACAAAGTGGCACCACAAAGTCGCCTCATATCTGTAGGCGCCTTAACTCTTTATGAGCCAAGAAAAGGATTTTCCTATGCCATACTGTATATCTCATGGGAGAGATTCATCAAAGGCTTTAAGATTATTAAAGCGCAGGGATGCCAACCTTGTAAAAAGCACTGCAGTATTTTGGGGAATGAAAAAGGTATTTTGGGTGGAAAAAACAGTATTTTCACCTTTTCTGCAAAAGACATAGTAATACAACTTTGGAAAAAAAAAATATTTTCCATGAAACCTGCAGTATTTTTTATAAAAACAGTACAAAATACTGGACAGGAAAAAAAACAGGCACAGGGGGCATCTCTGAAAGTGTTTTATGTGCAAAATGAATCTATACAGGGGTCTAAAGGACTGTCATGCAGCTAATCAATCCTGGAATGGGGCAATTCAGCAAAGTTTTCGTGTTGAACAGCGCAATCTTTCCACCAGTCTATGTGTATTGTTCTGTGCTGATCGACACTTGCAGCGAACGAGGGGATGTGCAGATTAGTATTCTTGGCAAATGAAAGGTTAATAAGTGTGAGACTAGTTAATTTTAGGTCTCAAAACCAATCATAAGTCTTGCAACTAATTGCAAATGATTGCTGGTCTGCTTCTTGCAACAGAAAGTATATAGTTAAAATTGATCTGTCGATTGCAAATATGTTTCTTGCAAAACCCCATTAGTATTTCTTCAGCCATAATATAGAGACATGCAAAATGTTACTACAGTACAATCTATTGTGTTTCTGTGGTGCATATTCTGTACCAAATGTGCTTCACAATAGAATACTTTTCATCTACACACTTACCCAGTGTCATACAGTGAGTAGAATCTACCACTCCAGGGTGCAACATAACCTACAATAAGAAAAACCACATGTTAGCAAATGATCCAGTTGACAGTGATAAATGGATAATTTGGGTACAAAAGGAATGAAATGGATCTTAATGTAAACCGATCTGAACAAACAATCAGGACAAGAGCATATGTTTTTCATGTTCTGTGAAAAATATGGAATCTTCAATGCAACAAATTTCAAAGTGATAATCATAAATGCAATAAATAGCTAGAGTAAAATCTAAGGAACTTCCACATGCATAGAATTTGAGAAAATTTAACAGGTTCAGGTACATGGTAAGTTTCATTACATGAAAATAAACAAAACACATCACCCATTTTTGCAATTCAAAATTATCCCATAGTCATCATTAACAACATGCCAGCTTTCAAAGCTGAAAGAATTCTGGGGGCCGTTTCTCGAAACCGTCATAAGTAAACTTCTTGGAAATCCCATTCCATTGTGTATTATTGAATTAACACACATTTCAAAGGAATATCCACGAACTTAGACTGACGGTTTTGAGAAGCACAGCCCTGGTTCTTGATTAAAGATAATGGGTTTTTAGTTGGAATATGAGAAAGCTTGATATACTTAGAATCTGAACTCACCTGCTTAGGAATACAACACCAAGGAAAGTAATTCCTGCTGTGAAATAACCATAATGGGTTTTTAGCTAAAAGCTGAGAATGCTTGACATATTTAGAATCTGAACTCACCTGCATAAGTTAGGAATACAACACCAAGGAAAGTAATTCCTGCTGTACCAACCACACCAAAGAAGAACAGAGAGCGGAATTCTTGCTTGGTCAAGAAATCCTGAACATATCTCAAGAAGGCAAAAGCTTGCAGCAGAACAAAGGTACCTGAAAAAAAGAGAGATTAAGAACAACAACTTTATAAAAGTGATTAAGCTGATAACAATGATGCTGCTCGCTGTATTTTCTCATGATTAAAAGCAGGGTAAACCTGGGCCCCGTAACACAAAGATTTGCAATCAATCGCAAAGTTTTAACAGCCTATCAAGATCATTGTTTTATGCGCATCTGGTTAAAAAAGGTGACCCTGGACCAATCAGAATGGTTGTTTTAAATTTGTGATTGATCGCAAACCTTTGTGTCCTGGGCCCCTGGTCATTTCATTTTGAAGTCTTCATATATTTGTAGATCAAACTTTGTTTCACAGATTCATGACACATGTTGTATTCATAACTTTACCTTTTAAGTTTTTTTTTTCATTTGGTATGACAGAGCCAAATTTATTTAAGATTCCCTACATATTCATGTTAATAGTAACAATATACAAAATGCACATAATAAGAGTAGGATAGAGAGTACCAGTAAGCATATACATGTACAGGGGAAACTCGGTATAACGAGGTCATCGGGACCCAAGGGTTTTCCTCGTTATCGCCGTTACCTCGTTATATCAGAACAAACAAAAAAATGTATGTATGGGACTACATGTACATACATGAATGTACAGAGGTCTGCTGCCTCTATTTATGAACTCATTTTGCAGCTACAGGGGTATTGATAATAATTTCAACCTCTGATCTAGCTAATAATATTCTGGATGATATCAGGAAATGTGTTTTAAAGTGCTAATTTCAGACGCCAAAATAACCGATGACAAGAAAGTCTGTCACACAATTGAGGTTGCCTGTGCTGAGGTATGAAAAAAAAGTTGCGCGCTGTACTATGATACAAATAAAAACATGCTATCTGCATGCATTGATCGCCAGCTGAGCTAGCTGGGACTTGTGTGTGCCATTGGCGGTGCCATTTTCTCTGCTGAATGATTTTTGTTGATAAAGCTGCAGTGAAATTTGCTTGCTCATTGAAACGGGAATGATTATCTATGTTTTTCTTTGTTTTAGGCTCAAGATTTAGCTCGTTATATCCGATATCTCGTTATAGCCGATCTCGTTATAACAGTTTCATGCTGCCATAGACTTACACGTAAGTAAATCTGAGACCGTGACAAAACCCTCGCTATAGCCGTTACCTCGTTATAGCCGACCTCGTTATGTCGAGATTTTCCTGTATAACGATATACTTTTTATTGGGGCGGGGAGGGGACAATATTACTATATGCTCTTGAAGTTCATACAATAATTCATGTGTACCATACATCTCCATAATGCTAGAATTGCAGAGAAATAATTAACTTAGTACTGATGTTATCCAATCAACAACTATAATTTTCTCATTCAGGAAGTGCTATATAAGCCAATGTAAATTTACCTGCAGCTGCCATATGTTCACTCGTTCTCACAGGCTGAAAGCCTACAAATGGGACCTGCATTGACATCAGGGTGCCCAAGATGTAAAATGTACAGAATGCTGAAAAATAAAAGCAAACATAAATAATTACCATTGTTAGTACACTTTGAAATACTGGTATACAGGAAATTCAAAAAATTATCTTCATATTTTCATACATGTATGGACATAAAGTAAGCTTTCACCAGCAGCAAATGACTTGATTAGTCACCTGAGATGCAGATAATAATATAAATGATATCAAATTCTTATTTTCTTAATTTATATCATGATAACCATAACTTGATGCAAGTAATTTGAAGACGCAACCTACATGCAAGCAGTTCCAGGAGTAAAATCTCTAAAATTGTTTTCTCATGAGCAGATGCTACCAAGTTTTTAAGTCAGTGGAAATGTCCTTTTCCACTGTAAACCCATGCAAAGTAGCAATGTGGGCCTTTGACAGCAGATACCCTACACGAACAAATGTTCTGATTTGTACCATGGGCAAAATACCACCTGACCTCAACCCAACCCTACCCTAAAATCCAACTGCAACCCTATTCCCAACTGTATATCTTGATGTAATTAAGCCTGGAGCAAATCTCGCTTAAAGGAGAAACCAACCCAGGCATCAGTGTGCTCATAGTGAATAAAGATCACCAAGAAGAGTAAACAGTGAAAGTTTGAGCAAAATCGGACAATCTGTTCAAGAGTTATGAATTTTGTGAGTTTCAGTAAATTCCTTTTATGGGGATCCTTGAGTTGGCAACTTTGCCAGCATCTGTGACGTCATCGTGGACAACTCTCAATTCATTTTGTACATAATTTTTCAAAAAAATTGATTTATATGAAATTTCAAGTCAGGAATCAACATAATTCTTCCCAAAATGCTTGCAGAATTGATGTAGCCATTTAATACTCAAACAATAAATCAAAAGAATTTTTATTTTTCTTGAAAATAGAGAAAATGTTAAATTCTGTGTACAAAATGAATGGAGAGTTGTCCACGATGACATCACAGATGCTGGCAAAGTTGCCAACTCAAGGATCCCCATAATAGGGATTTACTGAAACTTTGAAAATTCATAACTCTTGAACAGATTGTCCGATTTTGCTCAAACTTTCACTGTTTACTCTTCTTGTTCATCTTTATTCACTAAGAGCATGCTGATGCCTGGGTTGGATTCTCCTTTAAGTAATGTTGTGTCACTAAAGACTGACAAAGACCACTTCCACATGTTATCACTCACCAACATATATACGGTTTGAGAAGCGTCCCATGAGGAGCAGGACACATACATGAAGTGGGATGAGGTTGATAATGAAAACATAGCCTCCCCATGCTGATACCTAAGATATAAACAAACAGGAAAAATGAGTGGAAGTGAATTCATCTTAAACTTTTCACACAATTTCTATGAACTGGAAGAAGATACTATAGAAACAACCACATGTAAAGCCTTTATCATTAAGTACCCTCATAATCTAAATATAACTGAGTTTGTAGCTTTGGCCCAGAACTTGATATACCATAAAAGTGTATGGTCTCATATTTTCAGTTTTCAGCAATAGTGAGTCAATTTGCCATCATTACATTCCCAAACCTCAAAACAATGAATTATTTAATGTACTACAATGATCAACCTATCCATAATACTTCTAGTATCTCTTTTTAAATGAAATAGTATGATCAGTGCTTAGTTCTGTCTTTGAATAACAGTTATACGAAATAACAGGAATAACAGTGCACATATCAGCTGTTTGCTTACCATGTAGAAGTATGACAGAGCTGTAGCACAAGCCCAGGCTACCGACCCTGTTTTCACAGCCTTCAACTGTCAAAAAAATATACAAATTAAACATTTATCAATGAACATTTCTGACGAAGTACATCAGAACACTTGCTCTTTAAGAATACCTAACAGGATATTTAAATCAACGTTTGAAAAGGGAATACAAGTATGGAACAGACTTGTCATAGGCCTTGACTTAGAATGAATTTCTCATAAAATATGTTTCCTACATGTTTTTGTGTATCAAAAATACATTAAACTAGGAGAGCATAACTTATATACCGTATCTCAAAATATCAAAGAATTCTGAGACCTATTGCACAGTAAAAGATTTTATGTTTGCAAATCGAATTCAACTTTTCAAGGCAATGACATAAAAAAAAAATTATATTGGCAGGGCCTCAAATCCTAGTATTACAGATTTTTAAAGTCTTTAAAAAGAGGTACCTTTGTGTGAAGAAGCCTTTTTTGAACTCAGATTAGACTTTGAAATAACCTTTTAAACCTCAACATGCTCAATTTCTGTGTTCATTACATTCCTCCTTGTTTACAATTCTTTGTAGATTTCTTCTGCCATGTAATCTACCAGCGAGCTTTTGTTACGCACCTGTGCTAGTGAATTTCATTTCAGGCATGTCCTGTGTAACATACATGTAATCTACAACCTGTCAATCATAGTACCTTCCATGCTTTAAATGTGACCTACATCCCCCTTAATCAGCTCAAGTTCAATGACTCTGTAAAAGCTAAGGGTACAAACTTTCATCTAAGTTACACACACCCACCACAATAGGAGCTACGAAGTATTATATGACTTCATGAACAATTTTCCAAATTCAAAATAAAGGACTTTTCTCAGCCTAAACTCCATAAATCAGGGCAAAATCGTAAACATAAGGGTACAGTTTAATATAAGCCCAAGTGAGTTTACTATTCTTACCCACAGATAGTAAGTGAAAAGAAGAGCAAAGATGGCAATTCCTTCATTATCATATGATCCAGCCACTGATCGGGAAATGTATCCTGGTACTGTGAACAAAAGACAAAATTATATACTGTGTCATTTTAAACTGAGGAAACTAAAAAAATCATACCATCGTCTTATAAAGGCCTGAACATACCATCACAAATGTGTCCAGTGAGTGATAGCACATACTTCTCCTACAAAATGCATGTACCGGGTATATTCTGACTATTCTGTCAGAAATCTTAAATCCTCCTTTAGTTTAACAATAATATTTGTCATTCATTAAGCTGATCAGTTGGCGTTTGATTGTAAGTAATAAAGACTACACAGAAAATGCTACTGATGTTAGAAAGTGAAAAGTAGGACAACTTCTTTTCATAAAAAATAGAGAAGGAGAGGAACAACATTTTTACTCTAAAGGATCTATAAAGATTTACTGAATAACTGATGATGTATTTTGAAATACCATACAAATTCATCATTTTAAATCAGGGTAGAAAACATTTGCAATTTCTATCAATCAAGGTATTAAAGAAAAAAAACAACCCATTTGATTCACATTATTAGAATAATCAAATATTGCTATGAACATTGTCAGATACAATTACTTGTTCACTTTTATTCCACAAACAAAAGACATTCATTAATTACAATCTTAAAGTGATTATACCATGGCTGAAAAATTTTTGATATATGATCAAGAATAGAATTCTAAGAACAATAACATTAAAAATTTGATGATTTTCAATCAAAATCATCACATTTTGGCAAATTATTTGTGACTTTTTCATGGTTGACCTCAAAATTTGAGCAGATACGATAAACTGGAAGTGAGCTAGACTGTACAATATGTAATATACATGTACCTAGCATGCATTTTTGCTAGAATTGCGCGACAAGGTACCCACAATGACGTCACTGGGTCAACAGCAGTTGAAACTGGGAAATCGTGGAAGTGCCAAAAACAGGCTGAAATCTTTACCATATTTTGGGTTATTGCTTGGCAACACGACTATTTGGAACTTCAGGCAGATGATTTTCTGCTAACAAAAATATGCTCTTTTAAATGAAGGAACATTGTTTCAGCATTGGGTACACCCTTTAAAATATATACGTATTGAAACAGCCTACTCTGGACACAGTATACATGGGCTGCAGCATATGCTTCCTGTTAAACCATAAACTACCAATTGAAACAAGATCAGTTTACAGGTAGGGGCTATAGTATTACCAGATACTGGAGCAAAAAAGCCTACTCAATTTCCCTTTCATGTCTGAATTTTTAATGTCAAATAAAGTGGCAATGGAAAATGCTAAATCTACACAGAAAAAAACCTCTCTATCCTGTAAACACCCTCTGCAAAATGATTTCTTTTGTGTATATTTATCACCTAAACTTCTTACAGCTTTATAGCTAGAGGCAAATATTGGAGCACAGACTGCTACCACTAGAAAAATATGAGGAAAAGAGTCATTTACAAATGGGAAAGCTCTAGGTAAGTTCTGGAAGGGGGGGGGGGGGGGGGGAAGAAGAAGAAGAAGACAAAGAAAAAGAGCAAGAAGAAGAAGAAGTAGTAGGAGGAGTAGGAGTAGGAGTAGGAGGAAGAAGAAGAAGAAGAAAAAGGAAGAGGAATAAATAAAATTGGAAAATCTAACATTTATTGCAGCACAGCCCATGTAAGAGCTCTTATTTAAATACAAAATGATTATAATACATACCTGTACGGTGCTTTGAAGACTGCAAACACTTATAAGACTGAACCTATTCAAGATTGTGATACATTAAAACATTAACCCGTTGAACACTAAGCCCCAGATAACTCGGGCTGGGGTCTATGGAAAATGTGTGTTTTACTGCAAAGCAAATTGTACTCAATGGGTTAAGGTATCAAATGCAGCAAACATTATCTAGCTTGCATCAAATCTACTATACCTACCAATAGCAATGAAACATGCTGCCAATAAACCAGCACTTGTATCCCACAGCTCAGTTGTCAAGCCGTATGCAGCCAATGCTGTTAGTCCACTGCAATAAACAGGGAAATAGAAACAGAATTTGACACGTGTGGTCTTGGTAAAATAACTACAGATACATGTAGGTCTCAGTCTCTTTATCATGACACAAATATACTTTCCCCTATTCTTTCTAACAATGGTGAGAAAAATGAATACAAAACAAATTACATAAGTTAGCAAAATACTGATAAAGTATATGCAAAACACGTTTGAAAATTGCTACTTAAAATCTGCTGCAATTTTCAATATTCCAGTTAATTCCTCTTTCAGATATATTTCAAATTAATTAATCATATAATATACAGAAACAGAAATGGATTCAGTTCAGTTCAAGGAAATAGAGAATAGCCTCACAGTATAATACAACTCGCTGAAAAAACATAAGTGAAAATATCACTATATACTGTACGTGAGTGAAAAGTTAACTATTTGTTGAAGGAGGTGTATGGCATCAAGTCTATGACTTAAAGAAACTCTAATCATAATTAGTCCCAAGAAATAAGAATAGAGACAGATGAAATGAAGCAAAAGACTGAACATAGATCACGAAAGGTTTCGGTTTCAGCTGTGCTATTATCTGTATCATGCAAGATCATTCCTTTTATAATGGGAGAGCCATTCTTCATACGGCCAAAACACACGACGACAATACTTATTTAGTATCAGCTATTTGGGTCAGTACAAACTATATAATTCATGGAGAGGATTTCATAATGGCTTAGCATTATTTAAAGAAGGATACCAAATGCATGTCAAATAATCAAAACCTCTCTTAGATTTTTGAAGTACGTTTTCCATTCATTCCAATACGACAAAAATGGTTCTACTACAGCATAAACCACTTTACCCTCTATATGTAAACTCATATACTGTACTGCAGTCCCATGACAAAAGGAAGCAACTCTGTAGAATGAGTTTTTAGTAAACGAAAAAAAATATGTCCCTGTTTTATATGAAAATGTATGGAGTTGCTTCCTCTTTATATATTATTTCAGAAAGTGAGGGTTTTGTGACCTTAATTTCTTCATCATCATGTACAGCATACAAAAAAGTAAACCAAACTAAGAAAAGTCAATTTTGAAAAGAAAGGAAAAAAAAAAAAAAAAAATCAGGATTGATTCCTTCTATTATTGGATGGCAGTGTACGTGACTCTAAGGCTTAAAGATTCTTCCTTTAGAATGGAAAGAATGAGAAAACTCACAATTATTTTTCACCTTTCCCAGAACTCAAGCTTCTCTTTTAAATCCACATTATTGACTGAAAAGAAATAATGAAGATGGAGAAGAAGAATGAAGAAGAAGAAGAAGAAAACAAAGAAGAAGAAGAAAACAAAGAAGAAGAAGAAAAATTATGAAGATTTATCACTTACCTGAAAAGTGGTGCAAGAAACACGCAGACATCTCTGATGTGTACAGGTATGTTGAGAGTGTGAAGGATGTTATGAATTGTTCCTGATGTCACCATCAAACCAGGGTAAACCTGAAAGAAAGAAAAAAAAAAAGACAACGCAAAAGTAATAATATAAAATAGCATAAAAGGCGATAAAAAGAAGATAAAAGAAAATCAGGAAATAACAAAACCAAAACTCCAAACTCTGTTTACTTAGAACAATTTTCTCCTGAAATGCAAACAAACACAAGAACCTAAATCACATGCAAACAAATTTATGCTGTTTTCATTAACTTACGCAGCCAAAAATCTAGCATTTAAAGCAGTCATTTACAAGATCTGCATGATGGTATCCTGGCTGTAACATTAAATACTTATGAAACCAAAACCATACCAAATGCTGTACACTACTATGCAAATGGGTGATTTCATCTCTCACACAGCCTTCTTTGAGATTACTTTTACAAAGACATTTTATTGCCAGACTACAATCCATCATTCTGCACGGACAGTTCTTAATATCAGCATTAATGCTTACAAGCCTATACAAGGTAGAATTATAGATATCATCAATTTTACTTTCAGGTAGATACCGAGATGATTCCGGGTACATGTTTATACATGAAGGATAGGTCAACATTTTTTCCAATTATTAAGGGACACAAATTAAAATGCTACATTTCCGAGAAAATATGAGCAACTGAAATATACTCACAGATAAGAAACAGAGTATATCAAGAACTTTGTTAATCCTTCAAAGAGTTAAAATGCATGTTAAAATATATCTATTGTTTATTCATATGCCTTTAAACAATCTAAATAACTGACACCGACATTAGGCTTGGACACTAACGTACACTGGTCACTAGTGTAGAAAGCCTCTTTAACATGCATGTGGGCATGCATGAAACTGGGGAAAACGTCATTTTCATCTCCTAGAGTACCGACTACTAGTAAATGAAACACTGATGCTGTGTACACTTGATAAGCCAATATAAAGCTTATTACCATAACTAGCATTTATGAAATTTAAATAGTTTTCCCATCATCCCGAAAAAAAAGTGTGTCAACTAAAAACAACAAAAAAAGTAACTCCCCCCTAATTCAAAATAGCATAACTTTTTAACGAAAAAGTTTTGAGCGAAGTAATTTGGCAGTAGTGTTCCTACACTTATTGACTAACTTCTCTGTGAAAATGAGATTGATCTGTCAAGTCATGCATGAGTGAGCAGACATTAAAGGCAAAAATGTCACATTTCAAAAGTCACAAAAGCCATTTTGGGCATCCGTGAAACAAAACTTTGACAAATTTGGTTTCTTCCATTGTCTGACCCCATCATGCCTATCCCTGACACTTTTCATGTTTAACACAGTTGGATGAACACATTTTTTTGGAAAAAAGTGACGTTCAGCCCGCTTTAATCCTCAAAATCCATTCAGTTTATGGAAAGAATTGGTATCAACCAACATGGGTCAGCACATAATGTGAAAATACCGGGTAGTCGTTTTCCGGCATTAAACAGTAGATTTTTTTAGCATTTCTTGCTTCATCGTTAAAGATATGCTTACTCAACCATGACACAATCATGATAAACATCAACAACACTGAAACAAACACCAGAAAAAGCTTGTTTCACAGAACACCCCAAATGACTCTTGTGACTTTTGAAAAGTGACATTTTTACATTTAGTGTCTGCTCACTCATGCATGACTTGACGGATCAATCTCATTTTCCTGGAGAAGTTAGTCAATAAGTGTAGAAACACTCCTACCAAATTATTTTTCTCAAAACCTTTTCCTTAAGAAGTTATGCTATTTTGAATTAGGGGGGAGTTACTTTTTTGTTGTGTTTACATGCACATGCATTTTTTTTTTAGTAAAAGAATATGTAAGCTATTTCATTATTATATTCCCTATGAAGAAGTTTATCAAGTTCATGTTTGTAACAACAAAAAACAACCTTCCCTCTCATTTAAAAAAAGCAATAGAAATAATATATCTTTTTACTAGCATTTGTCAATATAACCTTGAATTGAATGCAATACTTACTGTGCCCCCAACAATCCTCCCAAGGGGTGACCATGCTCTCTCATCAAACCAGTTCAAGAAGTTGTAGAAACCATGAGTCACCAGGTAATGTGTTGATCGATAATTAAACCTGTATGATGATACAAGATGGGGAAGATAAACAAAAAGGAAAAGAGAGGAAAAGGGCAAGATGAGAAATCATGTGAAAAACAGTAGACAGTTAGAGAGAGAGACAGAAAGAGAGAGAGAAGGGGGTGTAAAATTTGAATTTAGATACTGCTATATATCTAAGGGGATATAATTATGTACATTTAATATTGCTTCCACTGATAGGGATCCAAATTTCTCTCTTGTCTATTCTTTTCCCAAATTGAAACAAGTAGATTATTTTACTTTAAAGGATAAAAATGCTTCAATTCAATGACTTTGCTTAAATGCTGCTTTCAATATTGTACTGTCTAGTGACCATTCTACAATTAACAAGAATACATGTAAATCTACTGAGTGTCTAAAAAAAGTTGACAGCTTGAAAAGTCTCCCAAATAAACAATGAGAACATGAAGGGAAATTTTCATTTGTAAATAGCTGAATGACTTGAACTATCATATGACACCAAAAAGTCAGAAAATATTTTTTAGTGAGCTGTTTTGCAAAGGGTATGAAAATTAGGTTGCACAGGAATTTGCTGTCCACTTTGGACTGAGGTGTAAAGTCCCCTAGCTTAAAAATTACTGATGGGGTATGATAAACTCACATTCACAGCAACTGTCTTTCCAGGTACCAAAGATGTAGAAACTTAGAATGCTTTCATTTTTTCAGTCATTTTCATTTATCTTTAATTTATCATCATTTATCTTTACTTTATCATACCGCTTCATGAAATCATCAACCATTTCTACACTACGGGGTAAATGGATATGGAAGACACAATTTGATAATCAACAATATTGAACTCATCAGAATTGGTACTGTGGTGTGCATGCTCTCTCATGCATAAACTTTTGATTAAATGAATGTCATACAAAGCACAAACCCATATTCATCATGACTTATCATAAATTTAAAAAACCATCAGCAATTTCTAAGCTATGAGTCTTCTCACATCAGCCAAAACGGACAGCCAATTTCTGCACAATTCATGCATAAAATATTTTCAGACTTTTTGGTGTCCTATGATAATGATAAGAGACATTCAGCCATCTCTATGTATGAAAATTTTCCATAATTTTTTTTATTTTTTTATTTTGGAGACTTTTCGAAACTGTCAACTTTTTCTGAGACACTCAGTATATTCAATTTTGTATGAGAAATAAAAAGAAAGAATAAATAATGCTGCATGATTTAAATTTTACTCCTGATTACTTCTTCACAATGAAAATTCTCTCAATCTGATATTTTAATCATATAATGTTATTAGTAAAGTGAGAAAATCATATAACAGATTATTATTACAAAGGTTACTTTACAAATTAATATGAATTTATTGAAATTTTAAAATAGCTGCATTTACTCGATTTTTGGATAGTGTCAATGTTACATTTGTACATCAACTCGTCAGTTGTCTATTCATCTGATAGATATCTTAGGTACATGTTTAAATGGATATTGGACATAATGGGCAAACAGACCCCACTCCCCTCACCTCCCATAAAAGGCTTGGACTTCACATCATATGTGTAACAACTATTCCTTTAAAAAAGAAGAAAAATCCACACATGTAGATACTGACAGATCTACTGATAACATACATGTACGTTCAGAAATTGGCACAAAATATGCATGAACAGAAAGCATAACAATTTCTGTCAGGATTATCTAACATTATATCCCTATGATTCCTCATAAATCAGAATACAAGCACCTTCATATTTATTATTTGATGTACATTGTAGCATAGTCACAATGCATGCTAGAATCTCATACTAAATGATACTGCAGTTGATAGAGTAGCCCATTTCCATCAGATTTCAAGAAGTAAAATTAATAACAGAAAAATTATTCAAGTCCATGATTCTTAATTTTTCCCACTCTCTCCTTTCTCTTTTTCTCCTTTTCTCTTCTCTTACATGATCTTCTGTTCCTTTTTAATTTCCATCTTCTGAGTCTCTGTAATTTTCATCCTGTTTGGCAATCGTGTTTAAAGGCATTGGCTAACTTTGTGAGTAGCTGATTTAAATAATTCTCAAACTAAGATGAAACATGTGTATGAGTACTTGTATTTATACTCAAAAACCCTGAAACCAACCATAATTTGGAAGGAAAAGCTGTAAATTAGACGCAAACCGCGATTTTATTGGCTTTCGTCTCGAGAGACACTGAACTAAGAGGACCGTTTGGACGAATTCAAAAATACCGTTACTTGCCTTCCGCCGCGTGATACGTCAATACACACAGTGCGGTGTGCATGCGCACTCCTTACGTTGGGTCTATGCAACCGACCCTCGTATATTTTTCAAACATTGGTTCACATTTCTAATATTTAAAAATACTTCCCGTGGATATTATGCTCTGAAACTTTCACACTGGTATTTTTACACTATAACCCTAATGTTTATCCCATTTTTAAGTAACAAAATGAGATTTTTAAAAAATCATAACAATGTTAGCCAATGCCTTTAAATGAAATTCCTTCTCTTCTTTATCCCAAATATTTCAATTGGTCATCTTCTTCCATTATTATTTTGCTTTACCAAAAACATCCTATATGACTCTTTTTGTTTGTTTGTTTCTTCCTTTCTTCTTTTCCTTTAACTTTCTTAGGTGCCACTGTTCTTTCCTGGTAGACATACTCTACGCGTCATTGTGTATACTAGTAATTTTTTTTTCTGGTTGTTTTTACCCACTACTTTTTATCATCTTATACCTCGACATCATGCTTCACCTTCAATCTTCTGTTGCTATTGTTGTTGCTTTTTCCCTTTTGTTTCTGACAGAATTCTATAATTCAATATCACTGAGCTTTTTTGTAGTTTTCACATTGCATGTGTGACTTGTTAGCTTGACTATACTGTTGGACATTATTCAAGAATAACCAAAATTTCTGATATCAAACCTCGCAGCCCAGTGGCTGAATTGTGTCTGATTTACATTCATGTGATAAAAAATACAAAATACAAATAGAGCTAGAGATCAATAAGCACTTTATTTCAGCTTACCATGGATCAAACTCATGAATGATGCTTTCAAAACGAATCACTGCAAACAGGCGAGACGAAAATGCTGCTAAACAGGCCAGAAAGAGGATAACGACGGCCAGTAGCCCCTTCACAGCTCCGATATGGATCGGTGGCTTTGGCTTCGAGGCCTGCTGAGGAATATGACGGACTTGTCCTCTCATTGCGTAAAAAGCCTCTGAATTTTTGCCTCTCCCACCAGGATACATGGAAGGATCTTCAGTCGAGTTATCATCTCCAGCTGTCGCATCATACTGTCCTTGTGATACCAACGCCATATTCAGTAAGGATTAGATTACGATCGTGGATTTTGGACGCCGGCCCTACATTTGGTGCGGCCTACATGAGCATGCATGCACTACAGCGACAGCAGCATGCATGCATATCATGCATATCGCGATATCGCGCGCTAGCTGTATGGATACGCGGTGCATGCAGGTACGGCGGCGCGCGCCGCAGCAGCGAGCGCGATCGAGCAGCGGCGCGGCAAGCGCAGAGAGCTCGATTTCCCCATATTACATCGAGGCACTGTAAGCTGCGCTGCAGCAGCTGATGAAGGAGACACCAACCACGCACATACACGTTACAAGCTCACATGGGTGCCCGATTTCGGCGTCCACATTATTTCGTGGATCATGTTGAATGTGACACAGTTGTTGCTTATGATTTCATTTTCTTTTGATTCTATTCAAAATGATGATTCACGTTAAAAGTAATTTTCCTTGTTTTTCATTTTTTTGCCATAATTATTTTCGTTTCGTTGTTTTTTCTAAGGATAGCATCATTGTTTTCCGTTAAGTATGAAATCCGACTTATACAACTTTGTTTTCATATAATTTCCCTCTTTTTGGGGTTTTTGTTTTTTGTGTGTTTTTTTTAAATTTTATTTCTTTTTGTCGAGGTTTAATAAATGTGTTTTGTTTTCTTTCTGAGGATAGCAACGTTTCTGTATAATCATAATCTGTACAACTTTCTGTTCATACTGTACATGCTTCACTTTGCTTCGTCGAAATCTGTGCCTCTATTCAACACGCTAATACTATATAATTTACCTCTTTTTTGGTTTTTGTTTTGTGTGTTGTTTTTTGCGTTTTTAAAAATTTTATTTGTTTTTGTCGAGGTTTAATAATTGTGTTTTGTTTTCTTTCTAAGGATAGCAACGTTTCTGTATAATTATAATCTGTACCACTTTCTGTTCATACTGGATATGCTTCACTTTGCTTCGTCGAAATTTGTGCCTCTGTTCAACACGCTAATATATAATTTCCCTCTCTTTTTTTGGTTTTTTTTTGTGTTGTTGTTTGCGTGTTTTTTTAAATTTTATTTCTTTTTGTCGAGGTTTAATGTGTTTTGTTTTCTTTCCAAGGATAGCAATGTTTCTGTATAATTATAATCTGTACAACTTTCTGTTCATACTGTACATGCTTCACTTTGCTTCGTCGAAATCTGTGCCTCTATTCAACACGCTAATACTATATAATTTACCTCTTTTTTGGTTTTTGTTTTGTGTGTTGTTTTTTGCGTTTTTAAAAATTTTATTTGTTTTTGTCGAGGTTTAATAATTGTGTTTTGTTTTCTTTCTAAGGATAGCAACGTTTCTGTATAATTATAATCTGTACCACTTTCTGTTCATACTGGATATGCTTCACTTTGCTTCGTCGAAATTTGTGCCTCTGTTCAACACGCTAATATATAATTTCCCTCTCTTTTTTTGGTTTTTTTTTGTGTTGTTGTTTGCGTGTTTTTTTAAATTTTATTTCTTTTTGTCGAGGTTTAATGTGTTTTGTTTTCTTTCTAAGGATAGCAACGTTTCTGTATAATCATAATCTGTACAACTTTCTGTTCATACTGTATATGCTTCATTTTGCTTCTTCGAAATCTGTGCCTCTATTCAACACGCTATGCCTATCCGGTATACGAATCAAATTGTTGGTTTGGAGTAAATGACTTTCGTGGCGTGGCAGGGGCATTGACGTCTTTCAAAGAGGGGAGCACTAGTGAAAATGGGCACTTTGTTTCAAATGGGAGTACTTAAACGAGAAGCAAAATGTTTTGTAGACCTGACAGTCTATTCAACTCACTTTTAAGGATTTTTTTTTTCGTCACAGAGCTGGGACCCTTCCGGCGCGCCTGGTTAAACCTTTTGAAGATTGCATGCCAAGAAGAATTAGAAGAATAAGAAGAAGAGAAGGAGGGGAAGAACGCGTGAGAAAAGGAAATGAGGAGGAGGACCAGGAGGAGCAGAAGAAGTAGTAGAAGAAGAAGAAGAAAAAAAAAGAAGAACATTTTAAGCACATATGATAAAAAAAGATTTTTTTTTAAAAAGGAAAATCGCTTTGAGGACTTACAGTGAAGAACACAGGAGGGTATGGGGGAAGGGGGGGGGGGGTGCACAAGCTCAAAAGGACAAAGATCTGTCTACATATTGATGCACGCGTATATAGGCCTATAACCCGTTCCAGACTTTTGATCGGCAACTCTGCCGCATGCAAATCGGCGATAAGGATAACCATACACCACCATCATGAGAAATAAAAGACGTCTTTTATTTCTGTGGCATGCACCCATAGTTCTCACCCCATTCCACTCTCATTCGTCTATTCTTATTCTTGCTATTCTCTTTCTCTTTGCTAATTACTTGCTTTCTTATCAAAAATTTAGAAGTCTTACATAATTTCTTTGATAAGTGTATTAACCCCCATTTTCATTTTCCTATTCTGACTTGTTAGACAATCCTAATAATGATAGCAATTATTATCGTTATTACCATTATTATAATTACTATTATTATCATTATAAGCATGTAATTGCTATCGTCATCATCATCATCATCATCCTCATCGTCATAATCATCGTTATAAGAACCGGTTAGAATTACATTCTAATATGATTATTAATAATTAAGAGTGAGAAAGATTGGGCCAGGGCTAAAGAGGAATTAAAACCTTAGAAAACAGAGATCAAAAGAGGTAATAAATCAAAAGATACTTTTGAAATATGTAAATTTCTGCTTTCGAATTCGACTTTGTTAATAAAAACTGAAAAAAAAAGTTTAATAAATCTGACTCGACATCCCATAACAGATGGTCACATAAAAGAAAAATGGAAAGAAGCCGGAGGAAAAAGTTAGAAAAAGAAATAAACACAGACATAGAGAAAGAAAGAAAACAAGACGGCGAAGAAGAAAGGGATGCGTCGATCATTTATGACAGTGGCCAGCGCTGATCATAACCTAACTACTCGATCACAATGTACGGTGTGAAAAAACATTCTGGCTCCGGCGTTTGGGTCAAGAAAGGTCACTTATACTTGTATACAAAAACATGTGCAAGGATGAGCACGTGCAAACTGACTCGCC
Source organism: Echinometra lucunter (assembly GCA_029962745.1). NCBI lineage: Eukaryota > Metazoa > Echinodermata > Echinoidea > Camarodonta > Echinometridae > Echinometra > Echinometra lucunter. The sequence goes on along the minus strand of CM057151.1, from coordinate 49,644,380 downwards.
TCGATGCCTAAAAGAGACTCGTCCAATCTAAAATTGTCAAAATTATTATCGACCTATATGTATGATAACAGGCTTCCACTCTACATGCTCTATCTCTCCCCCTCTCTCTCTGAGAGTTTGCTACCCCTCCGATTACCCCTTTTGGTAAATTTGAAATATTTTCTAAACTAGAAAGTAAATAATAAGAAAATATATGATGCTTTAGACCATAATTCCAAAATTGTTCGTTGATATACAGTGAGTGAGGTATCAAAATAATGGAAGACATTTTTTTTTTTCGGGGGGGGGGTGGTGCTACTTTAAAAATTTAAGAAATGGTCTTCATCGGTTTTTGCAATTAAACACTTCATATGTACACATAGTTCTCTTTCCTGTTGCTTTAAAAAAAAATGGTGATGACTTTTGGTCAAGTGGGCGGACCCCCATTCAACAGACCTGACTCAGGCTCGAACGTGGGTCTGATAATAAGAGTAATTTGTATGCGGAAAAGAAAAGTGACAACGTATGATTAACAGTACAAGCAATTATACAGCATGGGACTGTGAGCTTGTGTTTTCCCTCTTGTACTGTAGGAGTGAAAACTAAGGGCCATGTTTCATGGCCGTATACAACAGGCTGGGCGGGGGGGGGGGGGCATGGTTGCCCCCAGGCCGAGAAATTATCGAACCTTCCTTTTGATTGAAAATTTCCCCAAAATTCCACCCAAAGTGTGCTCCAGGGGAGCGTTTCATGAAGAGTTTTGTCGGTGATTTTCACTGACTAATTTGCTTTCAGCCAATCAGATGCGAGTATTTTCAGTAGCTTATAACATTTGTCGGTGATTTTCACCGACAAAACTCTTCATGAAACGCTCCCCAGATCGTTCAATTTCTTTTTTAACATTGCAAAAGCTCCCTTGTGACCTGCTCGGTTGCTTCACTCTCTCGCTTGCATGTCCCCCCCCCCCCCAGGAAAAAATTCCTGTGTCCTGTGTACGGCCTTGATATGTTGCCATTTATCCCAACCATTCTTGATTTCATTCTTCATCAAGTCCACACACTGAGATCTAGGGAGGCTCTTTTAAAAGTAGTCACTCCATCGTATTTTGATAAATCCGGCCGCAGCAATTAGCTCTCTCTGACTCCAAAGATAATAGCAAATTTTGATTCGTGGCAACCTCTCTTGAAAGTTAAATCATTGCAGTTGGTTTATTATACACCCATTGCACTTTAAACTTGGTTTAGAGCCCAGTAGTTCTTTTAAATGCCGTTATAGGTTACTTTTGAAAACAGAAAATGATGCAGGGGGGGGGGCATATCCCCTCACCCCATGATCCGGCTCTGACATGGTAATTCCTAATGGTGCAAAACAGTGGATTCATATCCAAAGTGTACACAGGCCGGATACATTATATCCAAAAGTTATGGGGAAAATTTGCGAGCCCCGATTAACTGGGATGCCATAGGAAAGACATTCCTCCGAACTTTATAGCCTAGGTATTGTTCTCAGTTCATTCAAAGACAAATCATCACGCAATGAAACTCCTTCTTCTCTCTCTTAGCTGATCCTTGTTACTTGTTACTTGTCGCAGTAATCCCAAAACGCAGCTCCTTGGAAGCTATACTGGGATGTCAATAATGTCATGTGCCAATGGAGGTGACAAGGTGCAGGATTTGGATTGGCTTATTATTATATACAATAAAAATGAGCATGCAGGGGTGCGAGTAAAAACATGCATTGGTCCATTTATAGCATGTGGGACCCAACAGGAGGCTGCATCATGCTATGATAGGTAGTGCAGCCTCTCTGAACGTAGTTGGGTTTCCATGGAGAATGACATGTCCTGGTAATCTGTTCCATATCCGTACTGTCCTAGGGAACATTGCATATTTGTATGTGTCTATTGTAGCTTTGGGTATGGCATATTTAGCTATATGGTCGTGCCTACCAAAGTAGGTTGCTGGAGAAATGACCTGTGGCAAAGGCACGCGAACCAGTCTGAAATTCCAGTCTGAGATCCCTCCACTATTTTGGAGATTCCTGGAATCCAGATATAGAAAACATACAGATCCGGTTGGTTAGGAATTTTGAACAGAAGCAGAACGGCATATATGAATTTTGTGAAGAAAGCTAGAGGGATAGAAAAAGCAGGCTGTTCTGAATTTCAGATGGTATAGGCCGGGTATAGGCATGAATTTTGTTCATGCTATTGTTTATTTAAATTGAATCAATCTATCTTGTACTTATTTGTATCATTTTGAAGAATGAAAATAAATTTGAATTTGAATTTGAATTTGAAAATGGTTGAAAGGTTAATAGGGTAGCATGGTTCTCGACAGTACATAACACCCATGGTTCCAATACCATGCGTAAAGGGTTTCAGACAAGGAAGAACCATGTGTGAAAAATTGCTGCACCATGCGTGGCAACAAGGGTAAAAAAAAACATTGGAGTATATATTCCTAACAATAATGATAAATGTCACAGATTGTTTTGCTTTTTGGCAATGTATTTTTACTTTTATGCCATTAGTAGACAATGCCTGCTTTACCAAGAAGTATTTTTCATCCTTTTACTATAGCATATACTGCCGCCACACCGAAACTTCCATGCTTTGCGCAGAGTGGGAACCGTGTGTGGATTTTTTTCTAGTGAGAACCCTGTAGGGTAGCACGAAAAAATTGCTGTGGGTCATCATTCTCATAAAAGTTTAAACAGCTAGGGTAGTCTACAAAACACTCCTTGACTCTGCAGATGAAATCCTGGCGGAGATGATCAAGACTGGGACAATTAAATTAAGATCCGACGAAGTGTTCCACTGTCTCATCATCAGATTCATCAGAAACGTGAGAGGGTCGATGAATACGAAACCTAGTTTTGTGGAGGAGTTTTGCTCAGGGCGACTTTTATGTTCCTCACGCGCGTACGTACTTGTATTTCTCCAGCTGAGCTGTGCTGTTTTGCATTCAATTTAAATTACTGCTTTCCGTAAATTACTGCTTTCGTAAATTGATTTTGACCAGGGCAGGAGTTCGAACATGACGAGGTTGGTTGGATTTTTGTTTCCTTTTAACAGTTAAACAGTACAGAAAAGTTTAAAGATCATAGTCCATGCGACAGACTCCGGCCTCCGGTACCCCCGTACCACGGTCGCGGGCCGGGCCGGGGCCATCCCCGTTTCTCCGATCCGGCATGTGCCGGTAGGCCTACCGGTAATAACCTTGCTGATGCGATGAAGCCAGAGTCAAGAGTCAGATGCCTGCCTGGATCTGGCATTGGGCTGGCATGCCATTGGATCACTGAAATGGTCGGCGCTGCCCTTGACTGGGACTTGTCCTTGACCGTTGACGGCTTGACCATGTTGTTGACCATGAGTTGACCATCATCACACAATGCGATTGCGATGCTTATCAAATTTAATTTAAGTTAGGTCCATTTCGATATTTCATATGTCACGTTAGGTCTGTTAGGCCAATAGTTTTATTCAACACTTTCGGATATTGTAAATTTCTTGTCAGCCAGTCAGCTTGTGCGTTAATTTTTTTTTTCCTTTTGTGTTTGTTTTATCGGCCACACCCTTGCGATTATAAAAAGCCTAAAAGTGGAAATAATACATTTATGAATTTTGGCTAATTTTCGGAGTGACGTGCGTACAAAATGTAACTTCTAAACCATGCACCCAGTTGTCGCAGACTCGCAGTTAGGCTAGGTCTCAAAATGTGTGGAAGACTTTGCCAGAAAAAGTAATGAAACGGCGTGGCAACAGCTTTGCGTTTTGCTATTAATTGTGGGAAGGGGGGGGGGGGGGGACTGTCGTGCTGTTAATCGGATCGTGGATGGAGTACAGTGTGTACGGCAAGACCATCAAAGGCGGCTTGACAAGGCCAAGGGCTCTGTCACTCTGTCCCTTTTTTGTAGTTTGGGAGAGAGAGAGAGAGCATAAAAGCAACAAAAAAAAAAAAAATGATATGAATAGATTCTAATTAAAGATCTAATTCTCATGTGCAGCATCATAGTCTTTATTGGATGAAGGCATTTAAAGTTTAAAAACTATTTCTATTACATTTAGTGTGATCATTGTTTTACATTTGGGAGATTGTCTTCAGTCAGAGAATTTAAATATAAGATTCTTTTTGAGCCTACATGTATTTGGAAGCCACCTTCGTGAAGGAGAAGGCAGAAAAACAATCGGAAACAAAATCCTGAAAGGTTTGAGAAGAATAAAGCATGTTATAAGTAAGCCTGAGTCATATCGATTTTTTCAGAAACCGGTGTTCGACGGCTTTGCGCCGATCGAACACCGATGCATCGACGGGTGCATGGCCGGTGAATCTGAAGCTCTCGCGCTGCTGAAAATTTGCCGCAATTTGATGGTTATTTAGCCAAGATAACGCCCTGTTTACAAGTCTGCAATCGCCGCAGTCCTCTTTCCCTTATTATTAATTTTTAACTATCCTAAGAAAATATACTCAAGCGTTTTGTGTTTTATTTCAAAAAACTTTTGTCAACTTACATCGTTTTTTTTTTCAAGTTAAATGCAAACACATCCAAGACATCCCATCCAGAATCACATCACATGTATGTCGTACGTAGAGTTAACCCATTCGCGACAATGGGTCCACGTTTTGTGGTTTGCCGTGTTTACAAGAAAACTAGAAAGTTTGGTGACCCCAAACTTCGCCTGCCGATGCAGAAAAAAATTGGCCAATCAGAGCAATCGATACTTCATCTCAGGACCAACCCATTTTAGAGTTATGAATTTTAGAAGACCCTTTATTGGACATTTCATCTCAAAACCGTACGAGCCAGCGATGAATATTTATATATGCTTGTCTCGCGCCAATACTGCCTAGTAACATGAAGAGACGGGGAGAGAGCTAGCTGGGTGCAGCGCAGGTGTCCTTCAGTCATGAACTGGACTACATTCCTGGCCTGGTCACTAGGCAACGTCAACGAGTCGTCTAGTATTTTACCAGACCTTGATAAAGCTATATTTATTTTGTTATGTTCTTTCACGAAATGACCTCATCAGACATAGATCAAAAATTCAATAATTGTAATTTCTTTATATGTGAGACCATTTATAATCCACTTTGCTTCGTTCAATTTGGTAATCGAAGAACTATTTCCAAAATTATTCAAATTCTTGACTGAATGACGAAACTATGGTGTGCAGTGCTAGTGCAAGGAGAGATGATGACTCATCGAGCATGCAAGCCTTTCCCATGCTAGGCCTGGCTATCGCGATAGCATAGGTCTTTCGTTTTCGCGTACATAACCATTTTGGGACAGGGTGAATGATAAATCTGAAACAAAATCGCAGACATATAAAACATCCAGCGAGGCCATTTTCGGAAGAAAAAAAAAAAAAATGAATCAGATTCTGCATACAAGCAAAAGGGATTAGATCATTCATTTTATGAGTTTGACTGACCAGATCCATTACTTCTTTGTTGTTACTTTTTAGTTCCCCCTACACAGAGTAGACTAACCCCAAAAATCACATCACGTCGGCATGACCGACTATCGTGGAAAATGCCATTTCTCAATAGGGGTGCATAATTACGGATGACAGACAAACGAACTAAATGAGATATTTCTAAATGTAAGAAAGAACAACTTAAAACGTAAAGTATACTGAACTTACTTAAGATTACTTTCTTATCTTTACTGTTTGCTTAAGTTCTTTCTCAAAGTTACTTATGAGGGTTTTTTTTAGTCGTAATGCAAAGTTGCAAATAAATAGCATGCAAATGATGCAACTGTCATTAACACGAACTACATGGGAATCATTATGATGATTTCTATAGACGATTATTTCCTCGATTTGAAATGATTCACTTGACAAATGTTGATGAAACATGTGACGCACAAATGATAATACTCGTCATGTGGATGAAACCCCTTTTTATCGGGAGGAACAATGACCGTAATTTAATTGCAAGCATAAAAAAACTCGTCAAAAACCATGCAAAGAAATGAAAGAATTCATGCATTGTCTTGAGTCAACAGTCAACACATTTTGAAAAGATGCGCCTGTACAACATTGATCATGTGATCGCTTTCAAAACGAGAGTGATCACATGATTGAAAGTGAGGCTACGATCGAGTCATCGTGCATATGTTGCGCGATATACGTACTGAACGAATCGAAGACAAGTATGTAGTAGCTGCTCGATCATCGAGCGACCAGTTCGTTCTCTTGATGCGTTTCCTGCAAAACTCACAAAAGAGAGTAGGATACAAGTAAGCAAATTAAAGTTTTGAAAATATGAAGATAAATTGTGTTTAACAGGACTATCAAACAAAAGATTCTGTATTTTCTAGTCAATTTGGTAATTTCGTCGATGCATCGAATTCATCAAAACGAAATCAGAGTTCGACGTCTTCGATCGAACACCGGCTTAAAAATCGATTCGACTCAGGCTTAGTTATAAGATAATAGGCAAATAATCACCCTTTGTGAAGGTGATGGATAAGCTATAACTTTCGAGGCGATGTGGATGTAGCTATCTTTCCGAAGCGAAGTGATAGTTTGTCTCGTTGCCTGAAACCAAAAGGTGATTATTTGCTTTATATTCCACATCTGAAACCATTTAACTGTATAGAAAGAAAGAGAACATTTTACTTCTCTAGGACATGTAGGAGAAGAGTTTTATTTTAAAAACGGGGAAAGAAATTCCAACTGCACTGCAAAGCCTGTTTAATTTAGTGCTTGTGAATGTGTGCACACGTGACTTGCTTTGCCTCTCAGCTCAACAAGTAAGCTGATTGTGACGTCGCAAAAGAAAGCAAATAATTTTACTGTGACGTTACGTTGGATCAGAGTTCACACACTTTTCTTTACCGCACCCGCATACTCACAACAAGATGTGATGGAAAAAAATGGAAGAAATAATCACGGGCAATGCACTTTCATTTCGCGCGTACTCAAAGTATTGATAACGTGTTGTGACTCTGTGGGCTGAAGTGATCTGCGAAACTAAAAAGGTTCCATCACCATGGGTTGATGAACTTTTCTTATTGGGTGATGATGGATGGGGATTGGGGAAACTACACTTTATCAAATGACTAACCTTTGACCAATCCTACAGCAAAATTCTTAGTACGTGGAAAATAATGAAATTTAAATGACCTGAAAAGTTGAAAACTTTACATGGTTGAGAAGTTAAAAAAATGGGAGGGAAATCATTTTCTCGGTGATAATGATGGAAATTGGTGCCATCAAAATGTACAAAACATTTGATTATTCATGAAATCGGTAACTTGTGACAAGACTTTTCTTTTCTCGGAAAGATATGTTGTAGCATCTTTATGTTTCTAAATTACAATTACAGAATTAGACATGCATATCCTGAGATGCAAACGTAGTAATCATGGTGTGCTTCATTTCAACATTAATTAACAGTTCACACTTTATACATGTCATGGTACTGTGTAATGTGTATTCAGGGGGCTGTCTCTTGAAACTGTCATAAGTCTAACTTCTTGGACATCCTTTTGAAATGTGTGTTGTAGAATTAACACACGTTTCAATTGGACGTCCATGAACTTAGACTTATGATGGTTTCAAAAAATGCAGCCCAGGAAATACATTTTAGAAATGTATTGTCTTCTTTAAGGTCCAAGACTACAGCTCGACGGGGTCGTGGAGGTGGACAAGGGGGGCCCAGAGGCCCAGTCAGGGGACCAGGAGGTCCACGAGGAATGTAAGTGACATGTACAGTTATTCTATTTTAGTTAGACAAGAAATTCAGAGTGCCCATTATTTGCCGATGGAATGTTTCTGAGTTTGCATGAAGAATTGTTCCTTTTTAGAGCATTGGAAATCAGAAGTGTTGAAAAGAAAATAAGAAAAGAATCTAGTCATATGGTATACATGTACAAGCATATTTTGGTAGAAAATAGTGTTTTATGTGTAGATCATTGTCACTTTCACATAGCTCAGTTGCCAGTTCAAGAGTTTTGATTCTCACTATTGCATATCGCGATGCATTTCACCATCAACATCCAGACTTTTCATGACATATCAGCTTCCGGTAAATTGTGGCGGTCAGTCTGGGATTAAAGAAATGTCATGAGTCCCAAGTGCCATTATTCATTTGCAACAAAAAATTGCTGTAAACGTTTCATTGTTTGAATTTGATTTTTCTTTCATCTGAATTAATCCAGTATTTGGCCAAAAAAAAAAAGAAAAGAAATCATGATACTAGACACCCTTTGAGAGTGATTTTGCTAGCTTGTAACAGCATGACTTATTTACCATTCTCTGTCAAAATTTAAGCAGACTACATTTCTGGAAATGCATGACTATGTTGAGCATTGATTTTGTTAATGTAGGGAATATGTTTTGATTATTTTTCTGTAGATTCCTAGAGTCAGTTCTATTCTGCTGTTAATTACTCCTGTTGTTGAGTATACGCCTGTAATGATGAAAGTTGAATTTTAGACATTTGTTTGAAGTGTATCGATATGATTGCCTTGAAGATTCACTTTAATCAGTCTGTCTCCTATTACAGCGTCAGAGTAAAGTAAGAGAGTTGATTTCCTTTTCTCCCCTTTTTCATTACAGGGAAGAATGCAATGTTTCATTGATAATCAGGATTCTTAGCATTGATACGAAGCCAGTTTATTTTTTTTTTATATTAATCAATTTTGGCTTATTTTTTCAACTGACGACATCTGATCACTCTGATTTTTTCTAATTTTTTTTTCAAAACAATATTACAAGATATTTGATGAAGGCTGGTCAACAAGGTACTAAAGTATGTACACTGCACAAAGCATCAGCTAGAAGATGCACTCGAGTTCTGGACCTGGAAGAGAGTTTGCCACGAATAGTCAGGAAAGAGAGGGAAATCAATATAGTGTCACCTATATTGGTTTATGTTCAACTATGCGCAATAGGGAGAATTGTTCAATATAACTAGAACCTTTGTAACTTATCAAAAAATCTAATTTCATGTGAAACACATGCCTCTTTTTTTTACTGCTTCATTCCAGATAGTTTTTATATCAAGATATCATGAAGTTGTTGCACACTTTTATATACATTTAAACTAATCAATCCAAATAGACATCAAAATAAGAAAAAAGTGGTCTTGTTCAATGCCATTAAGGGAAAAAAAAATATTTACCTAAATACCACCTTTCTCTTTCTTTCCATAGGTGGAGAGCACCAGCTTTCATGCCACATATTCCATTTGATATAGTCCAGGTAGGTTGCAAATATCACACTTTATTTTACCCCAGGGTTATCAATTTCCCGGGAAATACCGGGAAGTACTGAGAAATACTTAGTCAATACATGGGCAGTATACCCGAATGTGTAGTATACCCCCATGTTGTGTGCCTTCATTATGTACCCGAACAGATGATTGCAAAGCTAATTGGAACAAGTTGGCATGCAATATGTCAGGAATCTTTTTAAAGTTCTGTTTATAGTCGATATTTAATCATGCTGGTTGGTGCTATTTGTTGTACCTTTTAGTTTGTAATATTGAACACTAAACTTGACAGCTTGAATTTTATGAAGTGTCTGGACACATGATCCCCTCCCCCCACCCATGTCCTAATATTAGAAATGAATTAGCAGTCATACCAGTACTGTGAATCTGACTACATATACATCTTACATGTATCTTCTAATTAGACTTCAAATGTTTGAAGTTGATCATTGATGGTTTTCATAACTCACTCATTTATACAGACATGAAATGTTTTTAGATTGTTATACATGTACCAACTGTACACAAATGGGGTTTGTTTACATTTTGGAATGAAATTCCATTCTGGTACATGAGTCTCTTCTAATAACCATCACAAGGTGATAGATCTTGCCCATTTGTCAATATCATTAACCTAATGAAAATATTTGTTTTTCGAGTATTTTGCAGCAGTCCCCAGTATTTCCCAGACATTGAGCCTAAACAGTCCGAAGTCCTAACTCATTTATTATTTGAAGCAGTAACATGTATATGACCCCCAACATGAAAGGAAAAAATCCTCTTTGCTTTAGGTGTTTAATCTTGCCCTTATTCTCTATAATGTGTGCATTTTAATGCAATTTCTTGATGAAAAATATTGTTTTGGGAGTATTTCTCGGTACTTCCCAGCATTTCCCGTTTTTGTCCAAAAATGCTAGGCGGTATTTACTGGTAAATACCAGTATTTACCGCCTGGTATTTCCCTCCTCGGTATTTACCAGCCAACCCTGTTTTACCCTGCCACTATGGTAGATATTGCAGTTGGTTGTATTAAGAATGTTAAACATTATAAGCTCATTTGCAGTTTTGATATAAAAAAAGAAAATTAGCATGAAATTGATTAAATGTAGTTTCATATTTCCCCGTCTTGCATTAAAAGTTTTTTTTATGCAGTTAATTTTAGTGTAAACATCTGAAATGAACACAATACAACGGCTGCACTGTGCCCTATGCTAAGATCCTGCTTACTGACTGCTCCATACGTAATGATCACAGTGCTTTTTTTGTTGCATAAACAGAAATGTTATTGGTTCTACATGTGTGCAGGCACTGTGACTTTACGTCACTGACCTATGTTCATGATTCAACTTTAAGAGGAAAAAAACTTCACAGCATCTTAGTTTTACCTGTATCTTGCTTACGACAAGCAAAGAAATCTGACAAATAATTTTTGAGGGCCTACCAAAAATACCAAAATACTTTAGAACATAGAAGCAGTTGTTTGTTTTTGGCCATGAAGTTCATGTTGTAATCTTCACTTAGGTCCCCAAATGACACCCAGTCCCTTAAAATATCCACATTTGAATAAGGGGTCAGTTCATATATACACTGAAAATGTCAGTCCAGACCCTTTGTAAAAACAAGGTTGAGCACTGTCTTAAGTGGACATCTACATTCATCCCATCCTCTTCTGTGTAATTGCATAGCAAACTAATTCCTTCATTGTGACTGCATCCTAACTATTACTGACCTTTACTGGGCAAAATAGATCTGATTTTGAGTAGCCAGTATGCATTTTCCAAGTAGAAGATATTTATATCTTTAGAGATATTGTATGTAATTTTTGTTATCTATCATAGGATCCTACATGATTATTCTGTATCATGCATATAGGGAATGAGGTACTAAAAATGTATTAACTTTTGTCTTGCTTCTCAGTGTGAAAGTGCTTTTCAGAGGACGAAACCAGCTCCCCCTACCGAGGATACACCTCTTCAAATGGTGAGAATGAATTCAGACGTGTTTTATTATATGTGAATCAGCTCTGCAAAAAACATGTCAACATGATTTGATTGCAAACTATCATTTTTATTCTCATTAAATATGTTTACAGCTTTACCAGAAAATTTTATGTTCTTTAAAGGATTTTTCATAACTTTCTGCAGTGATTCGTTTTTACTGCACTTGCGGATTTGACATGATCTGTGTGGAGATATACCGGGTCTCCCAGAAAAAGAGGAATGGCGGATTTTCCATACTTTACGTTTAAAAAGTAGATAATTTTCTAAATCATTGAGTAAAATATCCTTTACCGAAGGGAATGATACCAAGATCATTGTATTTGGTGAATTAATTTTGATTCTCTGCCAGTTTCTTACAATACAGTCATTTTCAAATTTTAGGCAATCAATGAGAGTAGATTTGTGTCAGGATGGCCTTTCATAATCCACTGTTTGAGGGAAGCCCATTGATGCATGTGAATGACAATACATGCCATATGAAAGGCCATTCCCGGCACATTTCTGTTCTCATCTGTCGCGAAATATGAAAATTACTGCATTTTAAGAAATGAGCATAGAATGAAAATTACTTCACCAAATTTAACGATTTTGGTATTATTCTCTTTGGTAGATCATTCTTTACCCACTGGGGTAAAATATTTTCTACTTTTTAAAGGTGAAGTACTGAAAATCCACCGTTTGGCTTTTTCTGGGATACCCGGTATGTGAAGCATATGCACCAAGAGGAATACATTGGAGTGTTGGGTAAATGACATTAAAATAATGATGGCAGTTTCCAGAAAAGCTCAGATAATTAAACTAGCAACACAGAAAGGGATGTCTTAATTTTTATGTACCGTATCCACAACGGACTCCCATGAACAGAAAGGTAATTTTTTTGGTATTGATATGTCTGTACTCGCCTTCTCATGAATGGCTACAGAGTTTGTTGGAGAAGAACACAGAATTGACTCCAGGGACCAATGAACAGACTGCAGTACTCAACCTTGTCACCAAAATCAGCTCTGTTCTAGACAACCTGATGGTTTCCCCACCAGCAAACTTTGAAGTGGTAAGTTCATAAACCTAGTGTAGTATTTGCTTCAAATTGCTAGGATAATAATTTCTAAGTTCACTAATTGTGAGGGAGCAGTAGTTATGGGAAATGTGTACAAAAAAAAAAATCTACTGAAATGTGTTTCCCATTTCAATGCATTAGTGAATTTGAAATTTGAAATTGTCCTGTGCTACACAATATATCATTTGTAATATGACATATTCGTATCAAATGTGAATTCACCAGTTAGTTAAAATATTAAGTTAAATGTGTTTTCATTTAGTATAGCCACTAATATGTTTGTCTCTGCTGCAGGATTAGAACAGTTGAAATTTTAGCATACAAGATCAAGAAGAAACAATATTAAAGAAGTAAAAAGTATCAATCACTACTTTATATTGTGTAAAGGAACTTTGGACGCTTAGCATCATTCTTTATGAAAACAACGTGATCTGTAGCCCTTTATAATGCATGAATGGGAATGAAGATAAAAATTGTGAAATAAGGTAGAATAATGAGATAACTATGGGGGAGGAAAGAGAAAAGGAACAAGTAGGAAAATTGATTTACAGAATGTACTGGAAATATGAAGATAAAAAACAACATAAAACAAAACTGGCCTTATGTACTGATGAGATGATTTTACTAAAAATGTCATCGTTTTCCTCAATGAGAATTTTATATGAATGCTCTGTTATACATATTCATATAGCATATTCTGATCATGATTGTGAATTTGTTCGATTTCTAAATAGAGTATAGAGGAGGTGAGACAAGTTGGTTCATTTAAGAAGGGAACCATCATGGCCAACAGCCCTGTAGCTGATCTAGTTGTCATCTTCAAAACACTACCAACAAGTAAGTCATTCCATATATATTATTATTAATAATAATAATAATAATAATAATAATAATAATAATAATAATAATAATAATAATAATAATAATTAATAATAATAATAATAATAATGAAGAAGAGAAGCAGAAGAAGGAAGAAGACGAAGAAGAAGGAAGAAGAAGAAGAAGAAGAAGAAGAAGAAGAAGAAGAAGAGACGAAAGAAGAAGAAGAAGAAGAAGAAGAGAAGAAGAAGAAGAAGAAAGACGAAGACAGAAGAAGAAGAAGAAGAAGAAGAAGAAGAAGAAGAAGAAGAAGAAGAAGAAGAAGAAGAAGAAGAAGAAGAAGAAGAAGAAGAAGAAGAAGAAGAAGAAGAAGAAGAAGAAGAAGAAGAAGAAGAAGAAGAAGAAGAAGAAGAAGAAGAAGAAGAAGAAGAAGAAATGCAACTTGTATAGCGCCACATCCACTCTGTAGAGTGCTCAAGGCGCTTTTTCAGAAATTAGGAAGTGAACAGAAATGTTTTAAGATGCTTCTTGAAAGTTTCAGAGGTTAAAAACTTTTTGATGTCTTCAGGAAGGCCATCCCATAACCTAGGACACAAGTGGGCAAATGATCTTTCCCCCCAAGTTTTTGCAACTTTGTGTAATTCTGAATGAATGAGATAAGGTATTGGGGAGCAGAACCCTGAATGCTATGAAAAGTTAACAACATTTTGAAAATAATACGATCTTTTACAGGGAGCCAGTGCAGCGACTGCAAAACCAGAGAATTAATTCCTCTGGGCAATGTTTTAGTCATCAGAGAGAGTATACTGCTTGAAACATAAATAATCAAATATCTGGTTCGGGGGCTCCCTGGTATGTTCAGGGGTCATATTCATTTGAAAGAATACATAATGTGATCTTGAAAGAATAACATGAAGTAACTCACTCCATACTTGTCTGTTTGATAATGTAGAATGATGAAAAATCTTAAAAGGTTATGTACACTTTAGTGGTCTGGTCGACATGAGGTTTGTCGACATTAATGTCGACAAACAAAATATGCCGACATGTTGACATGGATTCTTTTTATGTCGGCAGAAACAAACAATCTACAAGAGGTCTGTTTAATTCATGATTAACGTCGATCATTCGAAACAGACAGACAGTGACGCCGACACTTATTTACAATGTAGTACTTCTGACTAACGGTAATGTGATGGACTTGTCTGCGCTAGCTATAGCTCTTTACAGATTTCCATCATGGAATGGATATTTGAAAATATACACAATGATCTTAGATCATTTTGCCCTTTGGAAAGCAGATATCGTAACCAGGGAGGTGCCACGTGCACGGGAGGCGATTGCGCACGGGAGGCTGATCGCTAGGCGTTAGGTTCTGTCAAATGCATTCATCTATTATAGTTTGTATTAGTCTACTAGTATTCATTCGCCTACGTACAAAACGGACATACAGCAATCACAAACAACCTGCGCTTAGTGCGCTATTTATATCACGCACGCTCGATCGAGGAGAGAGATATTGTTGGACTCATTTGCATGGACAACACGAAACAAAAAGTTACACTTACGCAGGAGGTAAATTTGTCCAGATATTTTTACTGATCGATTACTTTTTGAGTTCAATGTATGAATGGGTACATTAAATGAATAATACAGACATGTAGGGCATGATTTCATCACTAGATAAGGGGTGATTGTGGCAGCTGTCCCGGCAGCTGTCACAGTCTGCTACGGTACAGGGCAGGCCGCTACGGCAACCCCAGTGTGCCCAGACGGTCGGGCACAGTTGGATACCGCGATTTCAGCCAGTGAAAAAAAAATCGTACTTATGTCGACACATATGTCGACATCAAGATTTTTTTCTTACCAACATGTCGACAGTAAAAATTCCTATCGACCAGACCACTAGTATACTTTTGGTAGGCCCTCAAAAAGTGCGTGTCAAATTTCTTTGCTTTCAGCTGATCATGAGCAAGACAGAAGCAAATTTAAGAGGCTTTGATTTTTTTTCCTCATTGAATATTAAACTAATGAAAGGCAAAAAATATTTTGATCTCAGGTCAGTGTAGTAGAGTCACATAATGCCTGCTCACCTGTATAACTAATGAGAGTTCTGTTCTTGCGATAAGTGTAACAAAGCATTTGGTCGTTTTGCTGGGAGCGGTCGGGGAGTAGGTGTCCTAGTGTAGGGCAAAGTGTACTTTTATACTTTGTTCATTTCATATATTTACTCTAAAATTCAATTACAATCACGAGTGGAATATCTCATGATTTCAGGTATGTTTCTTTTTATGCAAGGCGAGCAATGTGAGACTATATTTAATCAGTTTTGTGACAATTTTCTTTTTGCTACCAAAACTGTACATGAGCTGTAAGTAGTAATGGAGTGATGGCATTAGGGAACAGGATTGTAGAAGGAAAAGAGGAGATGGACCCAAAGGAAGTACTGGTCATACTGGCCAATCAGGCTGGGTATGAGTGCTTCCATGGCTTATCCTATTACTCTTGTCACAATCACATCTATTGTCATCTATAATTCAGCTGAGGCAGTCATGGCACTGGGGAACAAGGTTGTAGAGGGAGTGAAGGAGACAGATCCCAAGGAAGTACTCACCATGCTGTCCAACGAGGCTGGGTGTGAGATCAGCAGTTCTGATGCCACAGTGAAGATTCTTGTCACTACCATTCCTCCTAACATGAAGAAACTGGATGCCTCCATTCACTGTGAGTAATCTAGACTTGTACCTTGTACCATGTGGAAGTAATCCCATCAGTAGCTCGCCTTAGAAACTATACTTAAAGAAGGTCTTTATGGCATTGTCAGGTCAATGAATGGTCAAATTCCTGTCTTTATTGCTTAAGCAGGACCTTACAATATTTATATTTTTGGGAATCAGGAATGAATTTGAATGGCCCATGCATACGTGTGTGTTATTATCATTATTATTGCTTTATTTGGCATTTAGACATTAAAAAGAAAATCGGCAAGAGAGTACATAAGGAGAAAGTGAATAGATGATGTTGTCCATGTTGACTGGGAAGGGAAAAAGTAAAACAAAATTACTGTTGTCTAATGGATGTCGCCTGTTGATCAACTTGTCCAGTTTTGAATACCAGCTATGGGACATAAATACTTTTTGGTAAGCCATTAGTATACACTTACATAACAATGGCCCAGGGGTAAAGTAATACACTGCCACTTGAAATAATTTTTAAGCTTGAGTTGATGAGATGCAAAATCCTATTTTTTAGTGTTTTACTTGTAGTAATTAAAAGTTCCATATCCACCATGCTCAATCAACTTCTCCCTCTTTGCTTGTCATGAGAAGATCAGTTTTAAAAGTGTGATTGAGATTCTTGTATGAAGTTGAAAGTGGCTTTGAAAATATTTTTATCATTCATCCTATGTTTAACAAGGATAAAAATCATTTACTATTTCAAATTTTAACCTGTAGAGCACGATTTGATTTTTGTAGGACCCATCACAGGTTATCTTGGGCATAGTATTCAATGGGTTAACACATTTAATGCTTTATTTTCAGTACCTCTCAAGACCATGCAGAGTGCCCTTGCAGCTGTTAGACATGCCCGCTGGTTTGAAGAAAATGCAACAAATTCAGTGTAAGTATACAGTGGTTTGTAATTTTAGATATTAATCTTATAAATGAGATATCTATAATACTTGGATAATTGACGAGCACTCTCTCATACACCTGTGTTACAATTAGAAACTAATATTTCAAGAAACTTTTCTTCTGTCATAGTGCAATCAGACATGATTTTTCTCTCATGTGCTGTATAAATATAATTGTTAAATGAGTGAGGGTTGAGAGGATTTTCCTTTTGTTCAGTGTACCATCTGGGCCCTATTGCAAAACTTACCATTGATAGTAACTTTGCCATCAATGGTAACTTCCATGGAAACCTTGAATTTGATTGGCTGTTAAGCAATCTTACCATGGTAGTTAAAACCCCATTGTCTGTTTAGATATTAGCAGAATCTTTTTCCCCGTTTTGATTTGGTATTCAGCAGAGTATTCTACCCCTCTGGATCATGGTCATTTGAACATTTTCTTTCACACTCCTCTATTCTCAATTTTTCAGCGTAAAAGTTTTGATCAGGATACTCAAGTACCTTAGGACACGCTTCACCGGCTTTGAGCCTCTCAATCCTTGGATGATAGACCTCTTGGTGAGTCACCTGACCCTGAAAACTTGACTTCTACATCATCTGCTCCATATCAATCTCCTCTTCCCCGTCTCGTTTTCCTATCTCATAAATATGCATAAATACTCCTTTTCTGGTACGCAAGTAATATTTCAGAGATAGATGTAAAAATGAAATAAAGAGCTGGATCTTCACAGTCTGTGGGTCCACTATGGGTCTCTGGACGATTGACTTTCCGGATCAAGTACAAACCAGGGTTGTTAGTCATCAAGAACAGACACGCCATCTCCAGAAGTGACCCCTTAAGTCGTTGGGTCCCCTCTTCAATTCATGATATGATCCACAGGAGTATTTTGCGTTCACTCTCTTTCCTCTCTTTCTCTTCCTCCATCTCTCTCTCTCTCTCTCTCTCTCTCTCTCTTGTATTCTCTTTTATTTTCCCATTTTCTTGTTCTCTTTTTCTCTTTCTCTGCCCTTCTGTTTCTAAGCTTCTGTTTATGAAATGATCCTCACGAGGAGCCATTATCCGTTAGTATCCCATGCGATAATATGATGCTGAAAAGGAAGAAGACATTTCTCACTTCATTAGGACAAAATCCACTTCAAAGTAGAGTGAATAATGCATGCTGTATGCACTCCCTCATAAGTACATGTATGATGAATGTGTCTCTAAATGAGTGAGATATAACTAGATTACCTTGGCATGTGGAGAAACTTTTGTGTTCTCATTCCCATTCCACTCTGGCAGGTATAGGAATCATAAAGCTTGCCCTTTTGTCTACATGTATATGTGTTGCATAAGATTCAGGGAAGACATTTTAAATAGATGCTGGATAACTATACTTTTGGACCAAGGATAATAGGTAATTTGACCATAAAGAAGGAAAAACATTGTACATTTTCTTTTCAAGAAGTTGCAATCAAACTTTAATTCAGTACAATAGAGCTTGTGTGATCAAAAAACATTCCTCTTTGTTCGTTGTGATATGTTACCCACACTTCACAAAAGAGAGTGCCCAGTATGATTGCTTGATTAACATTTAATGTTCACTTTTTTATTTTTTGACAGGCTCACTATTGTGTCATGAACAACCCATCACATGCTCCCCTCCAGATAAGCATTGCGTTCAGACGATGTTTGTCTCTGCTCTCGGCCGGTTTCTTTCTACCAAGATCAGTAGGTATCATTGACCCCTGTGAAGGAGGCGGAGTCAGAATTCACACTTCACTCTCTCTAGAGCACCAGGTAAAGGCTAGTTCAGATAAGACACGACACCAAATTTTTTGTTTTTGTTTTTGTTTTTCCTGGCAGCAAAAAGCTGTGGATCAATCAAATTCTTAAAAAGTAAGCGCAATATATGTTGTCATCAGTTTGTCTGCGCAACTTTTGACAAAAATCCATTTTATTGGAGTGTTGATATGTTAATGCTTGTTCATTAACATTAGTGGTGTGGTTGTCGCGCCATATCTGAATGCTAGAAAAAACGGGGTTTGTAGCATTAAGTCTTGCAGTAACACCTGTATGAAGATTGTGCAATGGTTACAAGTAAAGCAGTCTTTATGGTAAATATTCTTGGGGAAAACAGAAAATATCTTGATAGATGGGTGGTCTCTTTATGCAGGGGGGTCACACAGTCAAGGTCGGAATGTATTCTCGTATTTTTTGAAGGATACATAAAGCCCCCAAACATGTTACTTAATTAAGAGCTGAGGAATCAGAAAAGAAGGACAAAGACATTAAATGAAAATCAGAGAGATTATGTAAGATTTTTTAAGGCGACTGATTTTAACATGTAGAATTAAGTCTATCAGATATGATTGACAACTTGCTTATAAAGCTCACTCTTTGTTTTTTGTTAAAAAAGCAACACCCTAATCCACAAGCTCCTATTTATTTTCACCTTTATGGAGAAACAGACCTACTTGTCCACATTCTTTAAAACTGAAGATACAAGCATGATGAGTTGTTAATAACTGAATTCTGGTTTGTCAGAGTTGCATGCTATATCCATTAGAGCATAATCCTTGCGACATTTAAAAGAATCGTATCTTCATATGTCTGATTTCCTTTGATCTTGTTTTATGTATGTCTGTTTCTTAATGCCTCTTTAATCATTTAAAAAAGGAAAAATTTTGGAAATTTCTTGTTACCATGAAACTGGAGAATCACTGAGCTGATTTTATAAAGCTCATTTACAGATTTGTTAGCAAAATGAAAATTGGCATTAAACTGATCAAATATAGTCTCACATTGTCCACCTTACATAAAAGATCCATGCCTGAGATTATGTGATATGCCATTTCTGATTTCTGGTGTATTTCAGTATTTGAAATGAGCGCGATGTAGCAGTCACATTGCACCCTACGTTAGGACGCCTACATCCCGACCGCTCCCCACGCAAAAGATCACAGCACTTCGTGCACTTGTCGCGTAAACAGAGTTCTCATTGGTTTTACGCATGCTTAGCCCTGTGTGACTTTATGTCCTGTGACCTGGCATCGAAAGTATTTTCGCCTTTCATTTCTTGAATATTCAACTTTAGGAGGAAAAAAACTTCATAGCATCGTAGTTTCACTTTCATCTTACTGTTGAGCAGCTAAAAGCAAAAGAATCTGACAGAAAGTTTTTGAGGGCCTAACAAAACTGTTCATAACCTGTAACTGAACTTAGATCAAATAGAGAGAGTTATAATGAAAATGAATGATGAAAGTGTTGGTTTAAGCAGTTAAGGATAAGGGTCATGTAATCTTAAAAGTGTTTTTTAGGAAGTATGCCGTTATATTCAACTTTAGGATGAAAAAACTTCACAGCATCGTAGTTTCGCTTTCATCTTACTGTTGAGTACCTAAAAGCAAAGGAATCTGACAAAAGTTTTTTTGAAGGCCTAACAAAACTTTTCATAACCTTTAACTGAACTTAGATCAAATAGAAAGAAGTATAACGAAAATAAATTGATGAAATTGTTGGTTAGAGCAGTTAGGGATAAGGGTCATGTAATCTTAAAAGTGTTTTTTAGGAAGTATGCCGTTATATTCAACTTTAGGATGAAAAAACTTCACAGCATCGTAGTTTCGCTTTCATCTTACTGTTGAGCACCTAAAAGCAAAGTAATCTGACAAAAAGTTTTTTTGAAGGCCTAACAAAACTTTTCATAACCTTTAACTGAACTTAGATCAAATAGAAAGAAGTATAACAAAAATAGATTGATGAAATTGTTGGTTAGAGCAGTTAAGGATAAAGGTCATGTAATCATAAAAGTTTTCAAGTTTTTCAGGAAATATGCTGTTGCAGTACAAGATGACAACCATTTATGCAATTTTGAAAAAGAAATGTGTATCAAGGATGTACAGAGTGAAAGGATTGATGCATAGGGAAGTATGGCTTGAAAGCAAAATAACAGTACATGTATTTTATTTAAAAATTTAAAGGAATATTTGAATTCAAGATCAGGATTAATGGTTGTCAGCTCATAATGGCAAGGAAACGAAACAATATAGGATACCAAACCAAATGGATGAAGTGTATAGAATATTCTAATGGATTTGTTGTGCCTGGATGACAACATGGATATAATGGATTGTGATGTTGTCTGGTATAGGGTTGCACAATTCAAGGTAATAAGAGATATCGGTGAGTGTTTGCAGCTGCAGCAATTAGGGAAATATGTTTCCTCTTCCTTGGTGAAGATTACAAACTCATCACATCAAGAACTTTGAGTCTCTCTCTCTCTCTCTCTCTCTCTCTCTCTCTCTCTCTCTCTCTCTCCCTTTTCTCCCTCTGTCTGTCTGTCTGTTTCTCACTTTTCTCCACCTTTCTACTCTTTTCTCTTCCTCCCTCATCTTCTTTTCTCTTTTCTCTTGTTCTCTTTCCATGCCAGAATATATCACTGTAAACATGCATGACCACAGATTTTGCAGACAATATTTATCCACTGATCAAAATCACACCTTTTGAATTTGTTTTTGTTTTTGTTTAATACATTTACCCTTTGAAATATGTGTATACCTCTCATACATATATGGTTAAACTTAAGAGAGAGAGAGAGAGAGAGAGAAAAAAAAAAAAAACCATGCACACATAAAAAAAAATAGTACCTTTTTTTTTCTTCTTAGTTTTTTTTGCCTTTTGGGTCCTTTTTGCCCTCAGTTTTTCTGGATAACTTTGTTTCCTTTCTCTGTTTACATGTATGTTACTTGGTCTCTAATGTTGCTTTTTGTTCCTTTTATTGACATTCTATCTATCTTTTTCACTCTGGTGTATCCTGTTATTTCTACCATTTTCTTCTTCCTCTTTTGCAGTTGATTCTTGTTCTTGAATATCCAATGTCATTAGGGAGCATACTTGCCATTCCAATTTGCAAATCTTCAAGGATAGTTTCTAACTACTGTGAGATTCCACATATTCCTAGCAATCCTTGTAACATGAGCTCTGTCAGAATTATTATCTCCAGACTAGATGAGTCAAGATCTAGACGTGTAACAGGGTTCTTATGGGGATCACCTCACTCTTGCGTCTGTGGTTCACTTTTAAAAGTCAAGTGGTTACTTAGTAAGCTATTATAGTCTTTGGTCCATGTGGATCCATTGACCCATTTCTTCTTCTTCACAGACTTGTGAAATAGAAGCACTTTGTGGCAACAGTTCTAGGGCTTTGGCACCAGCATTGGTGCAAAACTGTCTCCCTCAACTGAATCAATTCCCAGCACATCTTTTCTTGTCTGGGCATTTTATGATGTATACATGTAAAGTATGTTTGTAAAGTCAATCCATGGATTTATGTTGAAGAACTAAGGAGGTGATGGGGGGGGGGGGGGGTGTGGAAATGCCTGCCCATCAATGATTTCAAGGTTATAATGGCTGTTGATATGTTGGCATTAAATTGCGCCTTTATTACTACAAAGGTTTTTTGTTTTTAAATCTTAGTATTTTACATTTCTGTTAATTCATTTATGGATGTATGCATAATCTGTTCTTTTTGTAAAGATACTTTCAGCATGTTTTTTATAATGCTTCCTTCCACCAAAGGTTATGCCAGAAGCATGACGTTTTTTGAGTTGTCCATGTCTGTCCAGCTCTTTGATAGATCTTTACCAGTGCTATATTATTTGATTTTTGAAATTGGTTAATTAGTCAGAGGTTTTCAGTGACTTTACCAAGCTTAATTTATTTCAAACCAACAAGGCCATTATTCAAATGGCTTCTGGGTACAAGCTGAACTTTCAAAGCAGGGAAAATTGAATTTTAGAATATGTTGGACATCAATTTCCATCAAAGCATTACTATTTAATAAGGAACTCGTAAAACAGGCTTAGTACCTGCACAAATTACATAATTATACTACCAAATGAGACAAGTCAAAAGGTATAAAGGGACCGTTCTTTGTTATAAAATTTCTTGCATACAACATCCTTGGGAGTTACTGATAAGACCTTATGAATATTTGAAGCTCTCCAGAAAATGAAAATTGTATGAGGCATAGATCCATAGTACCTATTGCATCAAAGACTAACAAAAATTCTTGTCAGCACGCAAGAGAGTGGGCTTATTTTTAACTTCTGAAAATATGCTGAAATAGCAGTCCAAAAGGTGACTGAAGGCAGTATTATTCTGATATTGGTGGCAAGGAGGAAATAGAATTTATTTGAAATTTGCCTCTGGTTATGATATGGTTTTGGCATTATTTATGGATACATGAATATGGATGGAATTCTTATTTTTATTCTTTATTTTATTCAGAATGAGATTTGCTGTACTTAAAAGTGATTTTTTAAAAAGGGATTAAATGTTGATACAATGAACAATTATCTCTTTCCCTGTTTGAAAACTTGTAAGTTTCAATTTTTTTCCCAAATTTATCTTTGTCCCTAAGTAAACAAACTCCTTTTTTTTTTGTATGAGACATTTTATTTCACCAATAGACACACCCACGTGCATGTAATGTTACGGAAGTGTTAAAGTGCCATTCTCCTTGACGATGTGACAAGTTATGAAATGGCTGATACTTGGAGATTTTTAATTTATTATTTAGTTGCTATTTGTACATTTCCTTCTGCATCTTCATGGTAGTAATGAAAGATCCATGTCACATCGTTTTATCTTCATGCATATTTACTCATATCCATATTAAACAAACACCAACAGTTCTGGATTACATAAACATATCTTTGATCAACTAATTTCACTTATCTGTTTCATTTTTTGTCTCGCCTGCGTAGCGGAGCGAGACATAGGTATCACTATTTCCGGTGTCGGCGGCGTCGGCGTCGTCGGCGTCGTCGGCGGCGTCGTCGTCAACAATTGTGTTGTACACCCAATAACTTTCTATAGCTTTAAGGTGGGATCACCAAATTCATACCAGAGGTCCATCTCTTGAAGGCGCAGGTCAAGTTCGAATATGAGTCGAATTTGAATAAGGTCAAAGGTCAAAGGTCAATGAACTTTCCATGACTGGCACTGTGCTATATTGTACACACAATAACTTTTTATACCTTCAAGGTAGGATTGCCAAATTCATACAAGAGGTCCATCTCTTGAAGGTGCAGGTCAAGTTCGAATGTGAGTTGAATTTGATTAAGGTCAAAGGTCAAAGGTCAATTAACTTTCCATGACTGGCACTGTGCTGTGTTGTACACACAATAACTTTCTATAGCTTCGAGGTGGGATCACCAAATTTATACCAGAGGTACATCTCTTGAAGGCACAGGTCAAGTTTGAGTATGAGTTGAATTTGAATAAGGTCAGAGGTCAAAGGTCAATGAACTTTCCATGACTGGCACTGTGCTATGTTGTACACACAATAACTTTCTATACCTTCGAGGTAGGATTGCCAAATTCATACAAGAGGTCCATCTCTTGAAGGTGCAGGTCAAGTTCGAATGTGAGTTGAATTTGATAAAGGTCAAAGGTCAATGAACTTTTCATAACTGGCACTGTGCTATGTTGTACACCTAATAACTTTCTATAGCTTTGACGTGGAATCACCAAATTCATACCAGAGGTCCATCTCTTGAAGGCGCAGGTCAAGTTTGAATATGAGTCGAATTTGAATAAGGTCAAAGGTCAAAGGTCAATGAACTTTCCATGACTGGCACTGTGCTATATTGTACACACAATAACTTTTTATACCTTCGAGGTAGGATTGCCAAATTCATACAAGAGGTCCATCTCTTGAAGGTGCAGGTCAAGTTCGAATGTGAGTTGAATTTGATTAAGGTCAAAGGTCAAAGGTCAATGAACTTTCCATGACTGGCACTGTGCTGTGTTGTACACACAATAACTTTCTATAGCTTCGAGGTGGGATCACCAAATTTATACCAGAGGTACATCTCTTGAAGGCACAGGTCAAGTTTGAGTATGAGTTGAATTTGAATAAAGTCAGAGGTCAAAGGTCAATGAACTTTCCATGACTGGCACTGTGCTATGTTGTACACACAATAACTTTCTATACCTTCGAGGTAGGATTGCCAAATTCATATGAGAGGTCCATCTCTTGAAGGTGCAGGTCAAGTTCGAATGTGAGTTGAATTTGATTAAGGTCAAAGGTCAATGAACTTTTCATAACTGGCACTGTGCTATGTTGTACACCTAATAACTTTCTATAGCTTTGACGTGGAATCACCAAATTCATACCATTTTTCAAACAATAAGTTTGCCATAACACCTTAATAATTAATTTAATTTTACAATTTTACTCACATTATTATCAGTTACATTCTTTTTCACTAACATTCATTTCCTTACTTGCATGGAAATAATTATAGCTTCATAGTATTAACAGCATTCTTAGTGTTATCTGATTTCCTAGGGATAAAGTAGGCCTATACCATTATTGCATATGTAAACTGTCAGAACCACAATTCACCCCCTAAGCTGCTGACAGCCTCAGAAGTCATATAGCATAGTTTTGACATGCAGTCTCTTCATGACTGCAATATGCAGGCGAGACAACGCTTGGCGTTTGCCTTGTTTCCTTTAGTGAAAGTGATTGATGTTCACTATAGTCATTCCATTGAAAGGTTAATAAACCAACTTGTATGAAGGGGAAAAAAATGAAACTGTTAAATTCTACAGTGCTTCATGATTTAGTATGCATTGTGTAATATGTAGATCCTTTCTTTGATATCATAAGCAAAGCTTTTTTCAGGCTCTTTTGATCCTGTCAACTTCAATAGAATTTTTTTCCTTTTTTTTTTTTGATTCAGGACCAAGTTGCATTCACAGCGCAAACATTATTAAGAGTTTTAAGTCATGGAGGTCACAGGAAAGTACTCGGTTTTGAAGGTGATGCAGGTAAGATGGCTTCTTTTCATTTCTTAGCATAATTATTTCCTTGATTATTTTGTCATTTTGTTAATGTCCATTCCTGGATGTGTTATAGAAATTGAAAGACAGTAATGAAATACAAAGCAAAGATTTTAGCGGATGACAAGGACACAGGCAATTTTGTGAGCTGCTTTTACAATTATTGACATAGGCTACTTACACGTAAATATTTGCTCATATTTTGCCTGCTCATTTTTGTATGTTGTCGATTTAAAGGCTCTAAAATGATTAATAAAGTTTGCTAAAATTGTATTCCCCTTGCAAAAATAATGGCTTTTACGGGATTTTCTGTTATTTTCTGTTAGCGTATTTATGGACAAAAAAAAAAAAAAAAACTTGATTTGTACATGTATGAATATTTCCATTGGAAAAGTAATGGCTTTTACTGTATTTTCTATTATTTATCTGTATAGAAAACAAACTGATTTGTGCATGCATACAAATTTAAAATTCTTTGAAATTCAAATCATTTCATAATCATCACTTTAAACAAAGCTCTTTGCTGTTGAATTATTTTCAACATTGCACTCCTTCTTATGGATGAATTCCTCATAAGATCCATACATTCTGGGATTTTCAGTTCTGATGAAAAGATTTGCATTTCATTGGACTTGGAATGATAGTAGTTTGATTTCATGCTAGGCACTGAAATTGTAAATCTCTTAATGGATATTTTTGAGCTTCACTGTTTTATAAATGCATAAATGTGAAAGGAGTATATGTTCTCAAATCACTTTATTGCTTTTAAGACTTTGATGGCTAATTAGCATTAGGTATATGGAAGATACCCAACCGTTCTTGTCCCATTTATATTTCACCTTTGAGTGAGCGTGTGTATGGCATACAGGAGCAGCATGTGGAAGAATATCTTCGCTCTGTAAGGTGTATCAGTTCACTGGAGTAGTTTGAGTCTTGAAATTAAAGTTAATTTCTTAATTTTGCTTCATCGTGCAAGCTCAGAGCTTCTACATTCCTGAAAAGGAAGCCTAAAAGTGTGACATAATAGCAAAAAGGAGATATAAAAACAATCCAATAAATATATGTTTTTAGAAGTACTTTCTCTTCAGTTGAACTTATTGATGGAGTACCAATTGCAAAAGCTGATATGAATTAAGAAAGGGGGTCTACATTAATGATGAAATGATCAAAGATATGACCTATTGGAGTTTTGAAATTGTGCTTGAACAATTGTGCTTAACAAAATTAAACTAATATGGCATAGGGGTTACTTCTTTTTTTTATTTAAACCAATGCTATAAAGATGGAATCTTGATTTTCAGCTATTAAAATGATTACACAATGATGAAAATTTTTTTGATATATGATCGAGAATAAAATTCTAAGAACAATAACATTAAAAATTTGATACTTTTCAATCGAAATCAATGCATTTTGACAAATTATTTGTGATTAGTCCAGGGTTGACCTAAAAATTTGAGTATGAGGTATAACGTAGAAGTTGTTCCCCAGCTTCGCGCATTGCAGTTGTGGCACGTGCTAGACTACAATATGTATTATACCTTCGTGCATTTTGCTAGAATTCGGGACAAGGTAACCACAATGGCGTCATTGTGGGTACCTAATTATTGAAACTGGGACACAGCTGAGGGGCCAAAAATAGGCTGAAATCTTACCATATTTGGGTTTTTTCTTGGCAACACGACTTTTTTTAAAGACTTTAGGCAGATGATTTTCTGCTAATAAAATCATGCTCTTTTAAATGAAGGAACATTGTTTCAGCATTGGGTGCTCTCTTTCAGAGCAGACTTCTTCATTCTCATTGTAAGCTTTACCGTGCTCAGTTATCACCTCTTTCAGTAGGTAGGAGATTTGCAGTTTTGCAAGAGAGATTCAACAGTAAAATACAAGACAAGACTTCCAGGTCTGTCACATGCAGGTATTGTACTGTCTCAAGACAGAAAATATCTCTGTGGGTGGAAGATTAATTTTACATGTTAATGTATTTTCTCCTTTAGTACTTCAGGTAATCCTTGAAAAGGTTGCCTTTATCTATTGTTTCATGACCTACTTCAATATTAAAGCTAAATTAGAGTTCTTTAGTAGATTGTTTGTTCTTATCTTGATGAGATTGTATCACATTTCTCAACACTGGGAAGCTACGAAGAGACTCCAGTCAATGTACTATAATTATTGATGGACCTCATTCATTGTTGAAGCAAAAATACTTGAGTAGTTTCTTTATTTCTTATCTTGATGTGCTTAATTCACATTTTTCAATTTTTTAAATGAGAAACATAGAGACTGAAATTGTCATATGGGCCGCGACGCGACAAAAGGGCCCTTAGCTCTCCAAATGGCTTACGCAGTAAAACCGCGCTAAAGTCAGCGCTTATCAAAATGTGCGCACTGAAAAAAACCCAAAACAAAACACCATGTACCAAACCAAAACAAAGCACACGTGCAGAAGAAAAATACTGGAACATTGACTCTAGTTACTGTAGTAGTCCGTCGATTAATCTGGCTCTAGCTGATGATCAAATGTCAAATCATGGATGAATCGGTAAGAACATTAAGTCATTATTATGATTTCTTCAGTTTGTTCCAGTAGAAATTACGGGTTTTTAAAGGCATTTCGTGCATTTAATTCAGTTTTAATAGGTGACTGTCTACCTAGTTTCGTATAGGCCTAGTGCCCTGCAACTGCAAGGCTGCATGCGACATGCATAGTTTCAAAGATAAAGTTAGTGAATAGTGTTAACTGTTAATTCCGACAGTTTTACGTTGTATTGTGAAATTTCCTTCCTCTGTTATTTCTTTTTCATATTGCTGAATAATCTCTGAATATTAATTTTTGTAATTTTATTTCATCAGTTGCGCAATTTCTTTAAAC
Organism: Echinometra lucunter; assembly: GCA_029962745.1. Lineage (NCBI taxonomy): Eukaryota > Metazoa > Echinodermata > Echinoidea > Camarodonta > Echinometridae > Echinometra > Echinometra lucunter. The sequence goes on along the minus strand of CM057151.1, from coordinate 49,615,957 downwards.
TAAGGCAAATTGTAACTACATGTAGATCTAGACTCTAGATTCTACTGTAGTCGTACACTTTGCAGTCACACTCGTAGTCGTAAGCTCATGTTGTATGATGAGGGGCCCTTTTGCGCACCTTTAACATTTACTTGAAATTGACAAGCGTTTCCTTTCAATTTCTTCTAATGGCTACCTCAGTTTAATCTTCATATCTTAGAGTCTAATTGTGCCGAAAATCTCATTAAAATTTGTGTAAGAACCAAGAACAATATCATTTTCAAAGAAAAAGCGACGATGTTTCATAATGTCGGAACGTTATTTGCCGCTGGTTAATAGTAGATGAATGCACGATATGCCTTAGCCTACCCTCATTTAAATTTGTTGACGTTTGTGCAAATCTATTCCACTACAATCATGGGACTAACATAGATCTTAACTCCGTACCTGCTTCTACCAATCTCTTGAATTTGTTGATTCATATTTGAGGCCTCAATTTTCCCATGCTGAACTTTACCGGTCAGGAATTCATCAGAAAGTTTTAGCAGCTAAGTTATATACATATAGGCCTACAGTGTATTTCCCACACTGAGATGATAAAATAAAGTTAGGCCCTGGAGTTAGGCCTAGATCTATAGGCTCTAGCTATAGTCTAGCTAACTTAGGGCCAGACTAGGGCCTTGCCCTAGCTCGGGCTCTGGATAAGTATGGAATTACAAATAACAGTTAATGTATCACAACTCTGTGTAAGCACAGACCTGCTTTTAAAAAAGAAAATAACAAGAGATGAAGCTGAACTGGTGGGGGGGGGGGGGGGGGGCACTGCATTGTTTACTTATAATCGAGAGGAGGATGGGAGGGGGAAGATCATTATTAGCAAGCAATGCCTCCCCCAAACCCTTCCCATTTTGTATTGCTGGATTGTCTTCAGTTTTGAGTGCATTAATTGTCTCTCTAGGCTTTTTTTTATGGAGCAATTGAATTACAAATGAATTTCAATTATGAGGCATTGTTGAATATTTAGTTAAAGTACTTTTAGATTAATCAAAATTAAACAATACTAATCACAAAACAACATTACCAAATGGATTAATTGTTATTACTGTCTAATATTTCATATTAGAATGAATGACATTTTGTATTCCATACTCATTTAATGCTGTTGGTGTACTTCAGCTGTTCTAAAACAATAAGTCTGTATTTCAGTGTGATTCATGTAAGCAGTTGGCTGCTTCTAGTGCCATTTCGTGTATCATTACAAGGGATTTTATCTTTTTTTTTTTTTTTTTTTTTTTTTTTACAGGCCATTGATATGAAGCAGCTAAGGTCATGCTCGTCCCTATGTCATTGTCATCTCCAGGCCAATATAGGAATGTTGGACTGTATCTTAGAGGCAAAGCTGGAAGGAGAGGGGGAGGGTATGATAACCACATTTAATTCAACGATGCTGGAAATGTCAGGTCACTGCATTCATATCAGAGGAGGAAGCAGAGGTGATCTTGGATCTTGAAACAATCACTGAAGTTGGATTCTCCTCTCATCAACCCAGGATGAACTTCAAAATGATGGAGATCCTACAAAATGAACATGGGTATGGCTATACAGGATGTCACTAGAACAAGTAGTGTTTGGAACTTTGGATGCCTCCTTGCGGTCTATGATCACATCCTTTCAGTTGGTGAATGAACTTACCAAAGCTGAGCATGACCTCTACATTATGTGGGAACTGACTGACAGCGTCCAGGTGTGCCTACAGTTGAAGTTATGAGGAAGCGATATTGCTACTTCTTTACTGAACAAAAGTCTGCAAAAAATGCTTTTTGTATCTTCATAATTTGGGTGACAAGTGCCCTTAGAACTCATGACATATGTTTCAATAGGAGCAATTTCACTTTCAGGATGATATTACCTCTATTTCATAGATAATATTTAATTCTAAATATTTACTACGTTTGTGTACCTGTAAAAGCAGATGACTTGGAGAGTAAATTTAAAACTAGCAAATTTTTAATCATTGGATTAACGATAAGATCTTAAGGTCATATAGGATTTTTTTCTATATAAATTAGGTCACATGTGCAATGATCTAAATTTAGATTGAATTGCTTCTTTGTATCTTAACTATACAAAAAAAAATACCCTACTAGCTAAACTTTGTAAGCTTATTTGTTTAATCATGTAAAAGAAAATAATGGGTAGATGTTAAGAGATATTTGGGGGCACGTGATTTTATTCTATTTTTTAGTAAAAGGAAAGGAAAGGGTGAATTTTATTAGGAAGAAAGAACAAACACTCTCCACTCTTAAATTTATTAGAAACCGAAAGTATTTAACAGTTTCAGACTACAGCTTGATAAAGAGCACCAATCCAGACGGATTTAAATTCCTAATTTGAAGTACATCTTATGTCAACTCTTGCTTTGAATAAAAGTTACTCGTATGACAAGTGCAAGTCAGGAAAATTTTATTTCATTCCATGTTGTACTGACCTATTATGTATTTCAAAGTTCACAGTTCATATTTTTTATTGATCCATAATTGAAGGAAAAAAAAAAACAGAAAATTGGTCTCCCGCTGGCAGTGGAAATACAAAAGATACATTGCAGTTAATAAAATGAACGATGAAGTGATATAAGACAATTTAACACACTTTAGGCACACACTTGAAATAAGTATATGCATGATAAGAAGGTGAGTGAAAGTAACAAGAAAGGTATATAGAGAGAAAGAGAGAGAGAGAGAGAGAGAGAGAGAGAGCAACCGAGGGATCTGATGGAGAGCTGGAGAAATGAAAGATAAGAACGATGAAGCAGAGAAAGGGCGAGAAAACTAGAGATGGTGGAAATAGAAGGGAAGAAGAGGGAGAGAAAAAGGAAGAGAAGGAAAGATATAGACCAAGTTGGAAGAAGAGAAAAGAGCTAGCTGACAGAAAGAAACATGAACATGGAAAGAAGCACGGAATTGAGAAATAATTTGAATTTTGATGCCTTCTGAATGACTTGTGATTGAGTGGGCGGCAAATGGTTCTGATTTTTGATAATGATGTAATAATGAACAAGCGTGCTAGTTAAATTGATTTTCACTGCATCTTCAACACTATTACTATTTAACAGCAACATAAAATCTTTGACTCGTGTTTGCCAATTAGGGGCAAATCCATGCAAACTTTAAAAGGGGAGGGGCATTAAAAATTCTGAGAATACCCCACCCCTTCCCCCAAAGACCACTAAAATTGAAGGTGAATTTAAGATGACATTTTTGCTCCAAACTTCACTTTAAGACATACAGATGTTTAATGAGAAATATATGGTGAACAAAGGGGATTTCGGCCCCATCCTCCCGGGATCCGTCCTTGATGAACTCTGACTCCTCTATGATTCTCTTTCTCTTTATTTCCCTGTTAATATGAAAAAATAAGCAATCGCAACTTTATTTTCGTAGATTTGTGATTGAAATTCACTTAATGACAAAAGTGTTTATTTCACAAAGATTTATGGTGAGCAAAGATGATATGGCCCCTTCCTCCCTGGACATAGTGACGCCCCTGAAATATGACCCCTCACCTTTTCTATAATCTTTACATAATGTAATCTTTTATACTCACTACAGAATAGATATATTCTCTATTTATATCTCTCTACATAATATAATTATGTTTATGAAAAAAGCAAAATTTGTTTTCAGCTTAATTGTGATTGAAAATGCAAACAATTTAAAAGCCAATTTCAAGGCCGTCTCACGGACGTGAACAAGGTCATTTCAAGGTCATTTCAAGGTCATTTCAAAGTCATTTTGAGTTAATATAGGGTTCAGAGAAGACAAAGATAACAAGAAAAATAAAATTTTCTCTATTATATAATGTAAGTGTCCGTCATGGTACTCGGAGAATGTTGAATTAGCCTCTTAAGCATGTTAGGAATCTTGGCGAAAATGGTATAAGGGATTGACTACATATTGTTTAACCCATGGTTTAACCTTGGTCACGCGCGAACGCAGAATAGCGCGCGTGGAGCAAAAAACATGCTTTTTAAAAATTCATCAATTTAGACACTTAGGGATGGAATTTTGCGAAACCGTTTGCATATTCAGATTCTGCAGCATTTATACTACAAAATAGTGTTGAAAACTCATTTTTGAAAAATTTTGCCCTAAGGGCCCTTTTGTCGCGTCGCGGCCCATATTTCATTAATATAGCTAAGATATCATTGAAAGATATGGTGAGGACAGCAAGCAGGAAGGTTGGTCTAAAAGAGAAGGGTGTTTGAGAGAAGAAGAAGTGAAAAGAGGGAGCATCATCATGGTGCAAAAATCAGTAACCCCTGAATGCTGTCTTATAATGATGATCAACATAAGCTAAAGAAGAGTACTTCAGCTTGGGGGTGTTTCGTAAAGCCGTTCCTAAAGTTACGAATGACTTTAGGAACGACTGGAATATGGCTAGCCAAATGGGATGCCCAAAGTTTTTCCTGACACTTCACCAAAGTGTGACTGCATTTTCCATAATCTCAATCAAATTGTGGCAAAACATATACTTCGGAATGTTTATAAACAATAGTAATGTTAATCTATGTCTGCATATTTCATCTTTAGCTGATGCGATTTATTATGATTGAGAATCCCATTCAGCCTGCCATATTAAATTCGTTCGCAAAGTCATTCATAACTTCACGAACAGCTTTGTGAAACACCTCCCAGGTTTTTTATATGTATGTTGTGTGACCTACATGAACAGAAGCTGACCCTGAATGATGCATAACCATTTCACTTTAAAAAAGGGATATTCTGCAGTTAATTTCTCTGGTACCTCAGATTCATTGATATCAATAATAATAATAAATCATGATAATTATTATCATCATCATCATCATTGTTGTTGTTTTTTTACTTTTTTCCCCATTTTTGAGTGAACTGCATGTTTCAATGAGTATTTTTGTAATGACCATAGAAACCCAGCCTTTGTAGCCCCTGATGGTTTCAAACTGGAATCAGAATGCGTAGATATGCCCTTGTTTCTTCATGCAAATAATTCATGTTATTCATCAATTCAAAAAATATGAATTTACACTCAAATCCCTCTCCTGTGAGGTATTAACAAGTGAAAAGGGATTTCTGAGGAAGGCCTAAATACCATCATTTGCAGATTGTCAGCTTTGTAGAGCTATAATTCATTTCCACTTAACTGCGAGAGAATCAATTTCAATTCCAGGGTTGTTGACTTGCAAATAAGGTTGCTCTTAAAGGGGGAATTCATCCAGATACTCAACCTGATGAAAGGAGCAGATGATGGAAACTGGTTGGTAACAGTTTGAGAAAAATATTGATGAAGGATTAGAGGCATCCTATTATCTCTTTGGCAGCTGTAATTGATCAAATGCTAATTAGTAATATGATTTTCCTTTTTATGATTTAAAAAAAAATTACTGTTAAAAAAACCTTTCTTGGTTATTAAAAGAATGGATCTTCAGAAAATGTCAAAATATGTCTAGTAATGAGTTAAGGACATTGGTTTAAAGTATCTTCATTCCAGAGAAATAGAAATTCATAGAATTTCTTATTAAAAAACTGGGAGAGATTAGTAATTAACCACATCATTGCTAATTGATCTCAGAGCAATTACAACTCAATAACTTTCTTATCCCATACCAGATTCTCCTCACACTCTCACATATTTCTATGTCTTCACAGCTTTTTATGCCTCTGCCCACCATAGGTGGTTGCCGGAGGCATAATGTTTTCGGGTCGTCCGTCCGTCTGTCCCGTTTTCGTTCTCGCGATAACTTAAGAACCGTTTGATGGATCAACTTCAGACTTGGCTCATGTATGCACATGGAAGGAACAATGATCTGATTAGATTTTGGGGTCACAAGGTCAAAGGTCATAGAGGTCATTATGTACATAGAAATGGTTCGTTTTCACCATAACTCAACAACCATTTGACCGATCAACCTCATACTTGGCTCATGTATGCACATGGAAGGAACAATGATCTGATTAGATTTTGGGGTCACAAGGTCAAAGGTCAAAGGTCATAGAGGTCATTATGTACATAGAAATGGTTCATTTTCACCATAACTCAACAACCATTTGACCGGTCAACCTCAAACTTAGCACATGTATGCATATGGGAGGGACAATGATCTGATTAGATTTTGGGGTCTCAAGGTCAAAGGTCGAAGGTCATAGAGGTCATTATGTGCATAGAAATGGTTCGTTCTCGCGATAACTCAACAACCATTTGATGGATCAACTTCAAACTTGATTCATGTATGCATATGGGAAGGGCAATGATCTGATTAGATTTTGGGGTCTCAAGGTCAAAGGTCAAAGGTCATAGAGTTCATTATGTACATAGAAATGGTCCATTCTCATGATAACAACCATTTGACGGAGCAGCTTCATACTTGGTACATGTATGCATGGGAGGGACAATGATGTGATTAGATTTTTGGGTCTCAAGGTTAAAGGTCAAAGGTCATAGAGGTCATTATATACATGAAAATTGCTTGTTCTTGCGATAACTTAACTCTGTGACAGTTCATCTCCAAACTTGGCTCATGTATGCATATGGAAGTCTCATAATTGTCTCATTAGATTTGGGTGTCACAAGGTCAAAGATGTCATTTTGTACATGAAAATAAAAAAAATCAACATAAATGTGCCATATATTTCTGATCTGGCAATTGCGGAGGCATAAATTTCGACCGCGCGCGGTTGAGGATTCATCTACTTGTCAGTGCATTATTACAATGAGAAATGCCAGTGCACGTTATTGCATTGCCATTTATGAGGTTGATTTTGGAAGGTAAATGTCCTTTATCTGGTCAGTCGATCAGGTCTGGATATTGAGAAATTATAAAGCAATTTTTTTTCAGCTCCATTCCATTCTCTTTTTCCGTTCCTCAGTACTAAATGCAACTAGATTTTTCTTTGTTTTTTTTTTCCTGACAGTTTGAAGACTTTTTATCGAGTTGCATTCATTAATTATTTTCTTTTTCAATAATGTTCCAAAAATACCCATTTTATACAATTCATACAGTAGGTAATGTGCTTGTCTAGCCATTTAAAACAGAACATTTACATTATCTTAGTCAAGAAGAGTGGTTTTGTAATGATGGATGAAAAATGTGTTTTTGATGTCAGTCTGATCCAGCTGTCAATTGCATTTTATTGCAGAAGAGATGGATAAGTAATTTATTCATATTGTGATTAATGTATCAGTTATGAAACCTAAATCATGTAATTGGGTGGTGGGTATGGTGAATAGTTTATGAGAATTACATTTATTACAGTGCATTATAGAAAGTGTGATAAGGATGCTAACAATAATTTTCAGACTCGATGTAATTATTAGGTAGCATTGCTTGAAATGAATAGATTTGCAAAATAATTAGGAATATATCTTGAGATATTTGCCTACATTCAGTGTAATCATTTAGCTTCTCAGTGCTCTGTGTTATAATACGTAAGAGATTTGAACTTCTGCAATGGAGATTCAGCACGATAAACTTGATTAGGACTGAGTAATTATGTAGTATTTTGTGAATGAACATATTTGCAAAATGATTTTTAAAAAAGAAAAAGATACAGGCCTACATGTACATAAATTTTTTCATGAAATATTTGGCAGCTCATCACAATGAAATTTTCAGTGTCTAGTGTTTTTTCAAATTTGAAAAAAAAAAAGCTGTTGGAAGAGAATTTGACAGAAATATATGCGATCATATATTTCCTTAGAATAACAACAAAATATGTCCTCCCTTTTCAAAAGAAAGTATAATCTTGAAACTGGTCATGTACCTTATGAAGTGATTTGACTTAGAGTAATAAATAGATAAATAAATCAACAAAAGATCCAGTTATAGTTGAAGAACTGTAAAGCAAGCAAGATTCAGTGCACATCACTGCACACATTTACATGTAGATACACCATATATTCACAACCATAGAAAAAAATATATCATCCTGAAAGTAATATAGACCGACTGTGCATAGCTTTATGCTTCTCAAGATTGCAAAAACTAAAGAGAAAATTGAAAATAAAAAGAAAAAAAAAAGAGAGGAGGTATTGAGTTACTTCGTGAGGATACTCATCTAAACATAACTTTCATCAGAGGGTACACCAACACGAAACGAAAACATGCTTGTATTACATGATGGGAGAACAGGTTGTGGTCTTCCAAGCCAAACAAGCCAAGCAAAACAAAGCTTATACATTGAGGTCAAGTATGCCTATGCAGGCCAGCTTATTCTTAAGCCCTGCCCCTGCCCCCCCCCCCAAAAAAAAGAACAAGAACAAAAAAGGAATGAGAATTGTGTAAAGCACAGAGGAATGGCATGTATTTTGCAAAGTGTACGCCTGAATATAAAATCTATAGACCAATTCGGTTTGGCTGCTGTTTTTTAGGGTAATTTCTAACGGGGGGGGGGGGGGGGGGGGCTTCAAGTATGCCTAACAAAAGATAATTTATGCACTGACATAGCAATGCACCTGGCTCATTGCACAACCCATTGAATCAGTTCTTGTTCTTCTTTGGAAGCCTCCAGTTAGAGCTGACATGAGTTACAATGTTTTGAAACCGGATTCATCTATGTGCATACCCCGGTAGTACTGTGCATGCAGTTCTTATTTCAATCTGTAGTAAAGTTGCCATTTTTTTGTGTTTATAAAACTTCATTGTTCATGAAGATTTATATGTTGGTTGAAACTTGAATGATCCCAGAAGCCACATATTCTCAAACTGCCAGGGAAATGTGTTTTTGTTCATTTAATAGCCCAAGAGTCTTTCAAAATTAACTTTCAAACCTTTCTGGGAGAGTGATTTGAGGAAAGTATTAGTATGCAGTTGGACTTGAATCCCTCTCTTTTGACATTCACAAAGGTAGACTGACATGTATGCTGAAATGGCCTGTAGGAGCGCTTTGTTTGCCGAGGTTGGATATGGGATGGGATCAGTATATGATTGGATGAGGTAATGAGTGTGGCCCTTGGATTTACCAAGGTCAGGGACCATTACTGCCACTGTATCAGGTTCCAAGTTCTTCTTATGGAGACCCGGGGAGATTGGGATGAGCTAAATATTGGCATTTCTATCAAGAAAATGATGAAGTTGTCATCCCGGCCAACCCACCAGAGGCTGGCAGCTGCCAGATTAGTTCAAGATAGATCTGTAGGATATGATTCAGGCTTGTGGTACATACAAGTCCCATGGAATCAGAAAATCGATGATGACGTCCTGCTGTTGATAAATACTTGAATCGGAATGCCTTAGACTTTGATTGGAATATATTTATAAGACTTTAAAAAGATTGAGCTGCTGTTAAGGGAAGCATGCATTTGGAGTTGTTGTGCCCTCCCTCACATCCCGTCCCCTTCCATATAAACTGTATTAGCCCTATATGTAGCTGTATCTGTAGAAAGAGTAAGAAATACCGTATTTTCTGGCATATACGCCGCACTATTTTTGCCCCGAATAAGATGGAAAGTCGGGGGTGCAACCTATGCGCAACCACAGACAATTCATGACCCTCCTTCAAACCCTTATAAAAAGTGCAAGAATTCGTATGGATGGGACTACAGTTAAACTACTGTATTTCTATCGATGTGATTATTACTCCAGCATTAAAATGTTTATCATAACTTTTGAAATAAGATCTAGAAAAATAAATAAATCTCAGAAATAAACAACCTGATATGATCTCCAGACGTTGGCGAGCGCGAGGCACTCAACTCGATGTACGAAGCGCAACTGTACTAGTATCACTCTCGCGCTGACAGAACGTATACGCAACGTTTGCAAGGCAAAGTAAGTACCACTGAATACTTTAACACACTGTAGACAGGCTCTTTTGGTAATGCATCAGGTCTGTCATAGAGTTACAATCGTTCTTTGTATGTAAATCGATGGGTTTCTGTATATTCATAGCACGCATTAAACCGCCGCGCTAAATGGTGTGATTCGTATCTTTCGACGGTCCCCTCGCGGAGATGTGTTCATTACGTATGGTGAGCAGGCGAGTATCGCAGCGGATTTTTATAGCGCACGAAGACTAGGTCAATGTCTTGACCATGCATATTTGAGGTTGTGTTTTGTGTGCTGTGAGCTTGGCCATGCATATTTGAGCTTGTGTTTTGCGTGCCGTACGCAAGTACGTGCGTGCACATATGAACAACGTTGTGTATACGTTGTCTCCACTGCACTGAACTAGGAAAACGTCTTTCTAGACGTTCTTGTTCGAGTCGGCTGGTTATCACACAACGTGTCGAAACCCTCGGCCTCCTCATATTTATTCCTTTGATTTTTTGAGGTGTAGATTTTTTTTTTCCATTCTGTTTATGATTGCCATGAGTTTAGAATTGAATGGGTGGCTGATTGTCCCAATCGTATTTGAGCTTTTCGATGAGGGGAAAGTTACTTGCACATACCGCAAAAGCCGGGCCTACAGTAGTGTACGTGTGTGCTGTTTTATTACCTCCAATTTTCTTCCTCTTAATAAGTTTTTACTGACAAGAATGCAAAAACATCTTTGAATTACCATCTTAAAAAAGTCAATTCAGTAAAAAATCTAAGCATTTACTTTTCTTTCTATGTATTTTCTGGGGCGAATTTTTCTTGTGATTTTCCTTTCCCCTGCATTTTTTTTTTTTTTTCTCCCAAATGAGTTGTCAAAATTGGGGTGCGGCCTATGCGCCGCTGCGGGGTATACGCCGGAAAATACGGTACCCCTACGCTTCCACACACATATATGTGTTTATGAATTAAGTACCTTCTAGGACAACGGGTTATTTCAAGTTTGGTGTTGGAGGCTGGTGTTGGTGTTGTGAGAACACCAACACCAGCCTCAACACCGATCTTGAAATCAGGCTGGTGTTGGGATTGACCTCGCACAATTTGACGTATTTCCGGTAGTCTGTGTTGTCCGCTGGTGCTGAATGTCGTCTGCTGAACTGAGTATCACGGTTCGTGTTGACGATTTACATGCAATTTCCCCATTCACCAACACCAGCCCGTAGGGATAGGGAAATTCATGATTTCAAGTACGGTGTTGGTGTTGGTGTTGTAATCATACATGTTATTGCCGCTTGTCCCTCGCGCAGCAGCGGCACTCTTTGCTACAGCCACTCGTCACATGTTGGTGGTTAAACCCATTTTGCAGTCAAAACAACTTTGTATGATCAAAACCATATATTTTACACGGAAGAGTAATATTTTTCCCCTTGGATTATTCAAATGATTATGCAATTCAAATCTAATAAGATGTAGATTTATTAGAAATTCTGAGGGAAAATAATTTCATCGTCGAGATCTTTCGCTATAGCGTATGACGTCACCCGGTGTTGAGCTATCGATAAGGTGATCGGTATCGTCCCTCTAAACTGACCGTCGGTGTTGGAGCTCGGTTCAGGAGCCTTTCAACGCTCTCAACACCAACACCAACACCGCACACCGAACTTGAAATCACCCAACGTACAACATGACAGTGAATGAGTGAAATGCCTGAAGTCAAAGATGAATATTGAATATCAGTGGGGTGACTAGACCATTTTCAAAAGGGGGAATGTTACAGCAGACTTTCCAGAGGGTAACTTAAATTATTCTATTAAAGAGTAGTAACAGAATCCCATTCCCCTCCATCTAAAAATACCAGTTGAATTAAAATTTCAAAATGGTCACTGCATTTCATACCTGCAAGGCAAATGTATATTCTAACACTTAAGCACATTCGTTGGCATATTACATTAAAGAATTTAGATGCTTTTAATGTGTAGATGCAACAATTTGCCTCTTGAGAAAGAACTAGTAGGACTGTATGTGTATGTTGTGAGGTTTATTTGTGATTTCATACGTAGCAATGGAACAAAAAAGTATATAGTCAGAGTATGTTTCTCGGAAATTGATTTAAAACATTTTTTCCTGACCCCACTTCATTTAAAACAATTTCTCGTAACCTTGGTAGTTTATCATGGTAAAACGAGGAACACATTAGGCCTACATGTACTCCATGATCACATTAAAAGCGTGATATCAAGCAAGGCGGCTATTTTGGAGGAAAGGGTTGATAAGGTCATGGTTTACTGGCTACTATTACTAATGTCCTTGAATTTAGCATACCTGGCAGGCATAGAGTAGGAGTAAAAGAAGGGCAGACACCCGTAATTGACCAATGATTATCATCATGTATAGCCCTTGGGATATGTCATGTTACATACTTGTGTCTAGGGCACTTGAGAGATTTTGTTACATCATGCACTCTGCAAGCTAACTCTTTCAGCATGTTAGGAAGAAATGAGATTGAGAAATGAAATTTATCAAATCACTGTGTAATGTTGGGTCAGGTTCTATTATTTCTTTATATATTGATGGATTGTTTTATTTGTTCATGTATTAATTTATTTATATATTTGTATATATTTATGTACTTATTTATATACATATTTATGAGTTATAGATTGATTAATGGACTGAGGAGGCCTAGGTGCTGTCATTGTTTTGTTTTAGTTGTAAAGACATGAAAAGGGACAGTTGAAGACATGGATATTTGATTATGTGGTGTTCAGTTGGAATAAAAAGAAAATTGGAATGTAGTTTAGTCAATTTGTTCTCTTAATCATTTGTACATCTTCTGCTGATATGATGTGAATTGGATGACACGAAGGGTTTTATTGTCTATCTGCGACATGTATAAAATGTGATCTTTTGAGATTCAGTTTGATAATGTATGCTAGTATCATTGTAATGATAAAAATAAACCAAACCGTGAAGAAATAGACCAGTTTACTGATTTTATGCATAGTTGATGAACAAAAGTTTCCCTTGACAACTAAATAGCTTGGCCAAGGCTTGTCCGACATAGCAACAACTTATGTATACTGCAAACTGGATTCCATCATTTCAGATGCCTTTATGCGTAACGGGTGAACTGAATAGTTGCTAATCAAGTGTTCTGGAAAGAAGCACACTAGCTTTAAATACATTAATAAACTGGTCTATTAGATTATGATCAATGAGGCTGATACTGTTCATAATGTGATTATTTGAGTATGAAATTTCTCCTTACATCATGTATAAAAATGACAAAAGAATGGCCTACCCCGGAGCTATCTCTCTTTCTTTTTGTTGCTTTGTCTCCTCTTTGATACCTGTTTAATAACTAATAATTTGACAACCAGTAATTAACCTATTCCTAGTCCAAGGTTAGAAGCATATGCAGGCTAAACAAAAAGTAATTAAATTGTGTATATGCATCCCTCCCCACTTATATAATATATGTATCAATGGGGGAATCATCCCCCCCCCCCCCTGGTATGAGGTCCTGTCTACGATAATGTCCCAAAGAATTGGATTCATATTAATTTGATCTTGAAAGACCTGTACAACCAAATTAAAATTTTGATAATTGAAGTTCTTTCCATTATGCTACTCATTTGTGTGTACTCAAGGATGCTCATTCTTTTATCAACATGTTATTATCTGGTGATTAGATTTTTGTAAATTATAAATATATAAGTGAAATGTAGAGTAAGCTTCAGGATTTGTGTATATTCAAACTCCCCCGATATCCTGAAGCAATTCATACTGTAATATACCATTGTATTCAGTAAAGAGGATCATATGGTTTGTTAGAGATAGGTGATAAATTAAGATGAGACTTATGTCTATTAGGTTCATCAGGAAATGAATGCTACTAATTTGCATGTCAAATGAAACAAGTAAATAAAAAGCTTCACAAGGTTAAAAGTACTCATTGATTTATAAATCATATTGTAGAAATTAGTTGTTGCCTTGGGATATGATTCAGTTCAATTTGATGGGTTAGATAGAACAGCCTTCATTTAACCATGAACTTTCATTTGACTGATCATGTCAATTGTACAATTCATTAATATCCAATTTTATTTTGTAGAATAGCTGAACAGGAATTTGCAGACCACTGTACATTAGACTTAGGTTTTATATCCTTGTAAAATTAAGACTGATCTCTCTAATCTTTTGTGAGCAGAATAAAATTTGCAGAAAAATATTTGCAACCTTTCTGTTTACTCCACCATATCTGTAGCAGATATGAAAGTGTACGTGCTATTTTAAATCTACATGTAAATGCAAATTGACATCTGGAATTTTATTATGTGATGTGTTCTGTTAGAAAGAGATTATTTGTAGGAAGATCAAAAATCCCCCCCCCAAAAAAAATCCTCCTTTTTTTTGTTTGTTTGTTTGTTTTTTTGTTGATGTTTCGTGCATTTTTTTAAAAATTACGTTTCTCTGGACTGACCTTTCCTGGTGGCCATTTGCACATTCAAAGTCAAGACAAGTCTGGAGGAAGAACTATGAATGTGATCTGCTCCTGATGATATTTCAAGTTCCCATGAGCATGTCATATCTGCTGTCTTATGCACAAGGCCTTGCATTATTCCTTAGATTTGTTCTCCTCCTGCCTTTTTATATAAAAGACAAGAATTTTTTTATTCCAAGGAGATCTTTGAATACTCATTTAGTAGCCATAAATGGAAAAGTCTGGACTGTGCAAGGTGATGCTGACACTTCAAATCAGTTTTAGGTCGTGATGGATTTTGGACTTAACTATCTTTAGCATGGAATATAGAAGCAGTCACTGGCTTACTCTAGTTTGTTTTTTTTCTAATAAATAACTTTTTCTCTGTCTGCCTGTCTGTCTGTCCCTCCTATCTTCCTTCTCTCTCTCTGATGCTGATTATTCTCATAGTGTACATCAAGGCCCAATCAATAACACTACATAATCCTTTCTTCATACAGTGCGTTTGGAGGCATTTCTCTTTTCCTTCATTAATTCATAACAAAACAAATTTCTCTTATGCCCTGAATGGTTGATAAAAATAAGTCTTTCCTTGGAGGCATTTCCATCATGATCCGTGTCTGAAGAGCAAACTGTGCATTGATAAAGGCTAGGGTCAGGTAAGGCAATAATGGTCAATTTATCCCCAATCAGTCTTATTCCTGAGGCTTACCCACTTTCCTGCATGGAAAGCAGTGTGTATTACTCTGCGATATTTGATTTCATCTGAGTAACTTTGGTCCTAAGCTTGGCTTCTGGTGTTTACGTCTTTCTGACTGTGCCTTCATCTTCCCACTGAGAGAGACTCCTCACTGGCTGTCTTTTCATTCAATACCCAGGGGTGTATCCATATGGGGTTACAGAGACATGCTCCACCCCCCCCCCCCCCAGCCCGCCATTCATGTCTTGGTCAACTTTCATGCGTTGCCCTGTCCTCTCTGATAATCCAGGATCCGTGACTTTGATCTTCTCAATTGCTATATGTTTATCCTCTCCTGTGGCATAATTTCAGGCAGGGGATTAGAGGTTGCATGAGTATTCTATATTGATGGTCATTTCCCTTTGATTTTTAAGTGGGTCTTGCAATGTGCTTGTTGACGGAAAAAGAACCCATGAGTGTTGTAGCCCTATAAAACTTTTACAATATCTCTAAAAATCCAAAAAGAGCTTTTGAAATGTATTATTTATAATTATCAATGGCTGTAAGGAAGATCTTTCTTTAACTCTAGAAAATCCCAAGAGGAATAATTCTGACTGATAAAATATTTGTTTCTACTGGATTCTTATTAGCCCCCTCCCTTTCCACCATTTTGAGATCTGCTCCTGATCTCCTTTCTGACAGAGAGCCCTCTTTTGATGCTCTATCCATACTTTTCTCATTTCCTTACTGAGTGAGAACTTGTTAGCATAACAGAAGGCAGGAAGAGTAGTTCAGAGTCACTTTATAGACATTCCCATTCACACAAAACAATGAGTCACAATTAAGCATTTTTCTCTTTTTTTGTGTGTGTTGGGTGGAATGTATATGTGGCAGTATATTGGTAGAAACTTTTGACTCTCATACACTTGAGAGGTTGTGATTTTGACCCTTGCTCACTGCTGACATCCTTGAGAGAGGTGGTGTTCTTCCCACTCTGTCCTTAATCTGATGTATTTACGGTAATGGATATCTTGGAATTCAAATGATGTAAATTTCAGTGTCATACAATTAAATTTTAAATTCAAATTAGATGTGTTATAAATAACAAATTTTCTCTATATCTGCTTTCTGTATTTGCAATGATGCCCTGGCATCATTGCATTGTTTTCGTTCGCATTCTGAATTCTCCTGAGGACGGTAAGAACATGCTTACCGAAATGTCGAGGGTGAGTAGGTCCTTTTCAGGACCATACTCATCTTCAAGAAAGAATACTTGGTGTACCGTGAAGCCTTCTACATCTATTCTTCTTCCTATTCTTCTTCCTTCTTCTTCTTCTTCTTCTTCTGACCAAAATCCAATTCATTGAACACATGCTTTTTGTTCCCTCTCTTTAGGTCACTTCCTCATGTCCATTTCATTTCAAATTTCATAGGCATATTCATAGCCATCTCTTCTTGTGCATCTGACCCTTCATTTGTCAAAATCACTCATGCATGGCCATCCAGGGGCCATTTTGTCCATTTTCAGTCCATTTTCATGCCTTTCTCTCTTCCTCCTTATCTCTGTCATACTTTATGCTAAAGACTTCTAACAAAATGCTGTAGATAGTCTAAGAGTTGTTCTTTCATATGCGTCCAAAATATAACAATTTTTTGAGTAAATTCCAATAGAACGCAGGGTAGAATACAGATTCCACACAGTTTCCGCCGAAAAGTTGTACACAATGTCTATGGCCGACATCGTTAGCCCGTGAATCACCCACTCATCGTTGAGCAATCATGTTTAAAAGTGGCAGGCACATTCTTGATGGGCAAATGTAGGTCATGTCGAAGCCGGATTTTCGAAATTTGCCCTCATTTAACTGTAATATATTATTTTCACTTGCTTAACGTCAAAGAGCATAACTTCTTAATTTTACATTATCTGTAATTGAGAGTAGTCTCAAAATGACCGCAATTAACTTGTCTTTCTATTGATACCAAACATGGCATATAACCTCCTAGTACTTTTAAGGTATTCATCGATTTAAGGCTTTAAAAATAGTTGCATGTTATGTCTATGGCGGAAATCGGAAACTTGCATTGTTAAAGTATTTGTTTCCTTTGGATGGCCATTTGGGCCATAATTCTCAAACTTAGCTTTAAACCATGTACATACTTGCAATCTCTTTTTATGTCCCTTTCACTAATTTTTGTTTTTTACCAGAGCTCTCTTTTAGTTTTCAAGATCCCTCATGGAGATCTCAAAGCTAAATACTAATGTAGCTCATTGCTTCTGTGTCTTTATCGCACTGATAAGAAATACATACATCATGAGTGTATCTATGTAATTTTCTTAAAATTTAGCCATAGTGTGGACCTGGCTTAATTCTGTTGGCTTTGACTAAAATCTACTTTTGTTTCCTTGCATATTTTTTTTTGCTTGGAAAGGCATTGCCTCTCAGATGTCTGTGTGGGATGGGATCGTTGTGACTCCCAGTGAGAAGGCTTACGAGGCACCGGTAGAGAGCAAGGAGGAAGGTCAAGACGGAGAAGAGGCTGATGGAGATGAAGGGGATGATGCACCGATGGAGGCCCAGGATCAGTGAGGTGAGTGGCTGGTAGGTTTGACAGTACAGTCCTTGTGAAAGTTGCTCCATGGTTCATATCGGAACTAACCAAATTCTTGATCTCAACTCTTTACCTAACATTCCACCTAATTTAACCCTTGACTCCAAACCTAGCTTGAAATCCTAACTCTAAACCTAATCTGTAACCAGGTTGTATCCCTAACCCTATATCTTTCATGAAAAAAATAGCCTGAAGCAATTGTTGCAAAAAAAATGTTAGATCTCCAAGTGTCTGGTGGGGAGAAATTAAAAAGCAAATAATTCTGTTTATCTATTTTATCCTTTCTTGTGAATTTTTCCTACTCGATTGAAAACAAAAACACACATCAAAGCAAATACAAATATAAAAAAAAAACAAGTAAAACAAAGAGAACAGCGGAACATTAGAAATAGAGATATTTGTTACTGATAAAAAAAAATCACAACCTCTGGTAATTGAATGCTATCACATCAAAAGCATGAAAGAACAAAATAAAGTTGAAGTTATTTGGATATCTTGGATTGAACACATGAAAAGATTTTTTTTTCACATTAATATGTACAATATACACTAACCCGGAAGCGTACATAGACAAAGTGAATCAACTCCTTGTTAAATTTCTGTTCTGCAGGTGCTTATTGGAATAGGACAGGTGGATTAGAGAACGGCTTTACCTACATTTGTTTTCACCGGAAGATTTACCTCATTTTTCTTGTGTCTGAAACCTTGAGATTCGAAACAGAGTAAATAAGATTGAAAGGCTTAAAGTTCCTATTTGTAACACTCTGAGCTTGCACAAAAATTATCTTTGCATGAGCGGCCTACATGTTGTTTGTTAGGATATCTTCTGCGGTGGATATTGATTTTCATCACTTATTTAGATAGAAGTAGAAACTAGATCTGAGGATGAGAAAAGGAAATGGTTGATGCTGAATTAAAGGACCATCACACATACTACTTGTACAGTGCGTTGAAAAAAAGTTATTATACCAGGTGTCCCAGAAAAAGCGGAACGGTGGATTTTCAGTACTTTACCTTCAGAAAATAGATAATCTTTGTACTTTAGAAGGTAAAGCATCTTCTACCAAAGAGAATAATACCAAGGTCATTAAAATTGGTGAAGTGGTTTTGAATCTATGCCCGTTTCTTAGAATACAGTAATTTTTGCATTTCGCATGTTTTTCGCGACATATTCTATGTGTATGGCACATTTTGTTGCTGACATGCATCAGCAGACTTTGCTCAAACATTGTATTATGAAAGGCCATCCCGACACAAAGCTACTCTTAACAGTCGCCAAAAAATTAAAAATGACTGTATTTTAAGAAACAAGCATAGAATACAAATTACTTCACCAAATTCAATGAACTTGGTATCATTTTCTTCGGCAGACAATGCTTTACTCACTAATGTAAAAAGATTATCTACTTTTTGAAGGTAAAGTACTGAAAATCCACCATTCCGCTTTTTCTGGGACACCCGGTATAAATGTTTTGCTGTGATGATACAATCTTGGCTTCTTCCACATTCCATGTTACAAGTAAGGCCCTTTAGTCATTCACCAAAATTGATGAAGCTAAATCGGAATTCCATTTCGCTTCATGGAAGTTTACTATGAATTATGTTTTGGAATTATCAGCACATGCACTCATCCTTGCATTTTGTTAATCTTTGAGATTAGTAAACTTTTGAGTCCATGTGCAATTACTTGCATCCTATGAAATGGTGTGATGGATAATTGAGCAGAGTTTTCATTATTTCGAGACCATATGACAGAAGGTTGTTTAAAGATTAAATTTAACAAGTGCATGTGGAAGCTTAGATAGTCTTGATCACTTTTCAGTGAAACAGTGAAGTACAAGGGAGAATTTAACCTTTAAATTGATTTTAGACTGAAGCAACATAATTCATATGGATTGACATACATTCCCTGCAAAAAACAAAATTAGATACAAGGAGATTATGATGACACAGGGAGATTATGATGACACTGATTAACAACCTTGGTGCTCTGTAGTATAAAGACTTAAAAAGTCATGAATAAGACATCCTTACTCTTCACTATGCAGTACTTTTCAATATGACATTGGGTGTGAATTTTTTATTGAAAGTACTCAAATTTAGGTGTACTTTTCTGTACATCCTATATCTAGAAATTGATGTCACATCTAAATACTCAGCTGCTACTGCATTAATACTTGAGAGTTTTGATGAATTTTCCAAGTCTTACTCCATGCTAACGTCTACTTTAAATATTACTCATTTAAAGGGTAAGTCCACATCAAGATGAAGTTCATTTCAGTGAAAAGAATACAAACTTTTGAACAAAACAGTGAAAATTGGATGAAAATTGGATGAAAAATAAGAGTTATGCATTTTCACATTTTCACAATTTTTTTCGCAGAACAGTTCTTGCACAGTCGCTGTGAATGTTCAGGGAGTTGATGATGTCATACCCTCACTATTCTCTATATAATTTACACAATTTCAGAAATTTTAAAATTTTCACTAAAGCTATGAAAAATCGTCTGTCATATCTACACATATTAGACTAAACTCTTGGTCATGGCGTCAATGCCAAGCTTGCATTGAAAATATTCCTTCCTACCTTCTTAATATGTAATTCTATCTACTTGTTTTCCTTCAATATCACAATGGCTGCCGGCATAGTCATAGGCATTGGTTCAGAATTTATGACTCTTCATTCTTCTCCATTCATGCTGCCCCCCCCCCCATCAGCATTGCTTATTAGTTGTTAGGGAAGCTGGTGTGTGAAAATTGGACTCTGTATGATGGGAGAAGAAGAGAAGGAGACTGTGTATGAGCAGCCAGCATGGGAGGCATCATTTATCATCTCACCCTCTTTTTTTTTAAAGCCAGATCAGATATCTGTACTTTAATCTACATTTTAATCGTCATTGCACGTCTCAAAACGTCCTTTCCCTTACAAATTGCAAGATGCAGATGGAAAATGTAAGAAATGTCTTGCATCGTGTTTAATTGAAGTCAGGACATCTCTAGGAATTCGAAGTGTGGTAAAGTTACTAACACAATTTTCATTGTATATTTCTCAAATTAAACGAGTTGAATGACCCTTCATAATATGAAACTTTCTTTTCTCCGCAAAAAATTAGAGTGAAAATAATAAAGGATGATTTTCCGGCTTTTGCTTGTATATCAGATAACATTTTGTTTTCGATGGTAAGCATTATGAGGCGGCCGACATTCCTTGCAAATTGAGTGCGCAGTACATTTCTTTTCACTATACTTTTAGGAGTAGTATAATATCTGCTGATATGAAGAATTGTTTCTGGCTGACCCAATCTGCTAGATCATTCATTCCCATTGATAAATGAAAAACCAATTTGGACTGCATTATTCATAAGTACCCTACCCAGTATCAGGATATCAGCTCTGGTAAACACACATCCATTTGACATTCCAGATGGGGGGTAACCTTTTTGCATCCTGCTATTCATCATCTAAGCACTGATTTACTTTAATACTACCGACGGTTGATTAGCGAAATTAGGCTTAGAGTTCTATTCTTATTATCATTTCCGAAAGGGCAGTGGCATGCACTTTATTATATTCGAAAAAGGTTTCTTGAAGTGGATGGATGCAGGCATCCACTTAACATGAAATGATGCTTGGCCTCTAGCTAACTTACGATGCATATTGAAATTTCTGCATGTTCCATTTTGGATGCTGCATTGTGCCTGAGGTATACTTCCTGCAGTTTGTAACACTGTGTTGTAATTACATTATTGGGTTTTATCGGAGTAAAAACTAAAAAAAGAAAAAGAAAAAAAAACCAAACGGTATGGAGGCCGTTATTTGTCTTGTGTGCAAATTGAAATCACAAATTGAAATCACAATCATTTTGCAATTTACAATGAAATAAATGTTATTGCAAATACACCCCCCCCCCAAAAAAAAAAAAATGTGGCTTTTCATCATTATTGTGTTTGTTCTCTCTCTCTCATTTTAATAGACAACACAATTCAGTGCATTTAATTCCTAAGACTACACACTAACATTCAAGATCAGCTCACTTTCACTTCAGTCCATTATTTGTTCATGAAGCTTTCATCATTCAAAGGCTGTTGTACAGAAGTTTGGAATTTAGCTGCCATTTGCCTGAGAAAATATTCATCAGTGCGGAGAAATCTATGAAAATTTATGAAAAACCGATGAATTTATTAAAATGAATATTGAAATGAAAGAGATAGGAAACAAAGTGAGGTGAATTAAAATTAAAAGCGGATATGTGAACAAGGGATGAATAAGGTAGCTTTGCAAATCAGGTTGGTAGTACAGTCAAAATACGAAAAAACCCAGAACTAATTGCAACAGAAACAATTCCACTTGCATATAATCTGGAATAGCCATAAAAACAACATACTAAAAATTAACAAAAAATGAAGCGGTGGATCAATGCCTAATTTGCATAAATTCAAAATGGCCGCCATACCAGACAACAGTAGACATGGTGAGACACAGAGAACCTATTTTAGCCTATATCTCTATATCTGAGACACGTAGAGAGCTAATTTTAGTGTCTTTACCCATGTTTTCGGGGTCAAGGAACATGACTATGGCAGTATTACCAGCTTACAACTACTCCTTAGCTCCTAATTTGCATAAATTTGCATAAAATTAGCCCCTTTTTCAATTCAAAATGGCTCCCAAGTTGCCTTCTGAAAACTAAATCTCATCTCATACTCATGGAACGTTATTTTCAGTGTCCTAATATACATGGTTAGGGGATGAAGAAGATTTATAAGCAATTACTAGCAAGTTATAACTATCCACTGACTCTTAATCTGCATAACTTTGCATACACTTAACCCCTTTTCACTTCTAAATGGCGGTCACGTCAGACCACAGTAAACGCGCAGAACCTATTTTAGCCTATATCTCTAGATCTGAGACATAGAAAGAGCTAAATTTAGTGTCTTTACCTATGTTTGGGGGGTCAAGGAACATGATTCTGGCAATATCACCACCGAATGAATACTCCATATCTCCTAATTTGCATAAATATGCATAATATTAACCCTTTTTCAATTCGAAATGGCTGCCATGCCGCATGTTTAAAACTTTGTCTCATCTGATACTCATAGAAAGTCAATACCAGTGTCCCTGTCCATGGTTAGAAGGGGATGAGGGAGATTTATTATAGCATTCCTGGCAAGTTATAATTATCCACTGACCTTAATTTGCATAAATTTGCCTATTATTAACCCTTAACAATTCCAAATTGCTGTTATAAAGACACTATTTTAGCCTATATTTTCAGATATCAGACAGATATAAAACACATTTTGGAGTTCTTAACTATGTTTTGGCGGACAAGGAACATGTCTATAGCATTATTAGCAGCTTAGAACTATTCCTTAACTAATGGTATGCATGAATTTGCATAAGATTAGCCTTTTTCAATCCAAAATGTCTGCCATGTTGCATGTTTAAACCTGTATCTTAATTGATTCTCATGGAAAATCAATTTTAGTGTCCTTATCCATGGTTAGAAGATGAAGAAGATTTATCATTGCAATACTAGCAAGTTATAACTCTTCACTGACTCTTAATTTGCATAAATTTTCATATTATTAATTCCTTTTCTCTTTTAAACGGCCGCCATATCAGACCACAGTACAAAATGTCATGCAGAACCAATTTTAGCCAATATCTCTAGATCTGAGACACAAAGATAGTTAAATGTAGTGTCTTTTTGTTTTTAGGTCCAAGGATCATGATTGTGCCATACTTACCAGCTTACAGCTGCTCCTTAACTCTTTATTTGCATAAATTTGCATAGAATTAGCCTTTTTCATACCAAAATAGCTGCCATTATGCATGTTCTAAAACTTGATCTCATATGATACTCATGTAATGTTAATTTCATTGTCCTTTTCCATGGTTAGGGGATGAGGGAAAATTGTTATAGTACTATTATTACTATCCACTGACTCTTAATTTGCATAAATATTCATATAATTAACCCTGTTTTCACTTTTAAATTGCCACCGTAATTAGCCCACATTAGACATGCAGAACTTATTTTAACCGATATCTCTAGATCTGAGACACATAGGAAGCTAATTATAGTGTCTTTACCTATGTTTTCGGGGGTCAAGGAACATTATTATGGCGTTAGTACCAGCTTACAACTGCTCCTTAACTACCAATTTGCATACATTTGCATAAAATTAGCCTTTTTAAATTAAAAATGGCTGCCAAGTTG
Organism: Echinometra lucunter; assembly: GCA_029962745.1. NCBI lineage: Eukaryota > Metazoa > Echinodermata > Echinoidea > Camarodonta > Echinometridae > Echinometra > Echinometra lucunter. The sequence continues at coordinate 49,592,190 of CM057151.1, read as the reverse complement.
AATTTTGAAACTCTACCTCAGTTGATACTCATGGAAAGTTAATTTCAGTGTCCTTATCCAAGGTTAGGGGATGAAAGAGATTTATCACAGCATTACTAGCAACTATCCACTGACTCTTAATTTGCATAAATTTGCATAAAAATTGCCTTTTTCTAATTCAAAATGGCTGCCAAGTTGAAATTTAAAACTCTACCTCAATTGATACTCATGGAAAATTAATTTCATTGCCCTTATCCAAGGGTAGGGGATGCAAGAGATTTATCATAGCATTACTAGCAACTATCCACTGACTCTTAATTTGCATAAATTTGCATACCATCAGTGGCGTATCTAGGGGGTGCAAGGGGGCAAGTACCCCGGGCGGCACTTTGAGGGGGCGCAAAAAAAAACGCAAAAGAGAGAAAGGAAACAAGGGGGAAAATGAGGGGGAAAACAGTAATCCTTAAGGATTATGCGCCACCATGTTATCTACAGTAGACAAGCAAAACCCATTTTACCATAGATACATCTGTAGATCTGAGACTCATAGGAAGCTAATTTCAGTGTCTTTATGTATGTTTAAGGACCCATGGAACATGCTTATATTATTATTAACAGCTTATAACTACTCCTTAACTCTTAATTTGCATACATTTGTATAAAATTCACCCTTAAGCGAATTCAAAATGGCCGCCATGTTGTGTTCCCTTGCATTAACACCGCAGGAGTGTTGATTTGTGTTCGTGGTTGGGGATGATGGAATATTCTCTGACTGCCAATTATGGAATATTCACGGCGAGGAAGCGAAGCGATCAAGTTGGGAAAGGGTCTGGGAAAGGGTTGTCATCAAATTCACATAGGCATATGAGAACTTTGGTAACCTGACTGCCAATTATGACTTTTCGGCACTTTTTACTGTCTAAATCATACTCTTTAAACGAACTAGCGAAACGAGTTAAACCCCCCCCCCCCCCCCCCCAAAAAAAAAAAAAAAAAAAAAAAAAACATAAACAGAACAAAACAAAACAAAACAAAACAAAAACAAAACACTGTTTTGATGAAAAACTAGCATTTTGTTTTCATTGGTATAATCGGTCGCCTCCCTTCCAAATATAACTCTATTCTAACACCTCAGTGGTCCTATTATTTTTTCCTGTTCAATATAACCCTGATTAGAAATATGACGAGTGAGCCAAGCAAGCGAGGAAATAAATTTTGTCTTCATATACACTATAGGCCTGTCTATAAGTATGTAAATTATATACTTGGTCAACTCGCGTACATGTCCAAATTGCCCTCCATACTATCGTGTGTCTAAATGCTATTCAAGTGAGCGTAGCAAGCAAAGAAAAATTTATACTCTTCCATGGGCCTCAAAGATATCTGAAAACGTGTAGTATATGATCACCTAATTGCCAAATATCAGGCTATTTGGGTCATTGTTTGGCACCCGAAACTATTAGTTTTTATGTTTTATAAGAGATAGAAGCGATCTTCTACCAAAATAAACTAGATGACTTTATGACGCACTCTTCCCACAGAATTCGAGAATACTTGCACACCTCTGCAAAACTACTGTAGTGTCCGGACATCTTGCTGAGGGAACAGGTCATGCCCTTCGTCTCCTTGCACTAAGAAAAAACGGGTTCAATTTTGCACTCTTCAAATGGAACAGTGGGAGCTCCTTTATGGGTACAACTTTGCACCCTAAAGCACTTTGCACCTTTAAGGGTACAACCATGCACACTTAAGGATGCAAAATGTACCTTTAAGGTGCAGTGGCTAGAGTTGTACCCTTCAGGAAAGGTGCAAATTTGTACCCTTTAAGAATGCAGACGGGCATTTCCTGGAGCAAACAAGTACAAAATGACGCATCTTTGCACCTTTTTCATGAAAGGTGCTGCAAGTGTTGCATTTAGGGTGCAACACTCAATCTTTCTTTCTAATTATTTGACAAACATTTTATGATTAGAAGGATAGTATAACCAGGGAGGTCTACCCTTCCACCTCCCTGTATAACATTAGAAAGACAAGATGTGTACCGATTTCCTTTCAATAGGGTAGTATCACAACCGGCATTTGTTGAGATACATGAAATGAAAGCGAGCAAAAGGAGCGAGCGCTCCCAGGGTTTTCTTTTTTCTTCATTAAGTTTTCTTAACTGTTTAACCATTTTCTTTCTTTATTTCGCCTTTTGAGGGGATTAAAAAGGGCCATGTCATTTTCAATCGTGAATCATTGGGGGATGATAATACAGGCCATTCCCCTGCCCAACATTGCCCAAAATATTGGTACTTATACAGCAAATCCGCACCCACCAAATAAAACGACTGTCAACAATATTGTGAGGGGACATAATAGTTATTTGGAGGGATCACAAAAGTTATTAGGGAAGGCAGTGATGTTGGGATGGAGTGAAATGATCATTTTGAGTCAACGAAATGATTATTTTGAGGGAATACAATAATCCATGGAGAATTTATTCTCCTCGTGTCACCTGGTGGGCTCCGTATCATGTCGCTCAGTTTACTGTAGCTCCAAAATAAAAGATCATATTGGTTGTTGTGCGTATACTGTTGACGTGAGTATACTGCGCACTGTCTATTATCGTAGAATATAATTTGCTAGCAACATGTGTATACCTGATTCAATATTTCTGAGGAACATATTGCAATTACTACAAAATAGTTATTAGAGTGCAAAATCATAATATGTCTCCTTATAGTACGTACAAATCGGCATTTAATGTATGCACCAAATCACAAAATTTCATAATTAAAAAGAAAGAAAAAAGCTTCACACCGTGGGCATGGTGGAAGGGTACTTCCTTATAATTTCAAAAATATATTTAAAATTCATAGGCCTCAACAAAACTCATATTTTATGGAAGTATCATATATGAATTTACCTTGTTACGTTTCATCAAAGGCTGAATTCACTATAGATGAACAGCACTATTAAGTTACATTAAACTGCTGTATCACCACACTTACACAATTAACACACAGGGATCATTTTACACATTCTGTACATACATTTAATTGGTTTTGGGCGGCATAACCTGCATTTATATAGATTTATGCAAATTATGAAAATTGCTCAAAGTTGTTGTTAGGCAACAAAGCTGAAAATGTTCATTAACCACATAGGAACCCACTCGCTAAGCTGTGACCGGGGTAATAATGTCTGGAGCGCCATCTGTTTACCCATTATCTTTCTTTATTTCGCCTTTCGAGGGGATTAAAAAGGGCCATGTCATTTTTAATCGTGAATCATTGGGGGATGATAATACAGGCCATTCCCCTGCCCAAAATATTGGTACTTATACAGAAAATCCGCACCCACCCAATAAAACGGCTGTCAACAATATTGTGAGGGGACATAATAGTTATTTGGAGGGATCACAAAAGTTATTAGGGAAGGCAGTGATGATGGGATGGAGTGAAATGATCATTTTGAGTCAACGAAATGATTATTTTGAGGGAATACAATAATCCATGGAGAATTTATTCTCCTCGTGTCACCTGGTGGGCTCCGTATCATGTCGCTCAGTTTACTGTAGCTCCAAAATAAAAGATCATATTGGTTGTTGTGCGTATACTGTTGACGTGAGTATACTGCGCACTGTCTATTATCGTAGAATATAATTTGCTAGCAACATGTGTATACCTGATTCAATATTTCTGAGGAACATATTGCAGTTACTACAAAATAGTTATCAGAGTACAAAATCATAATATGTCTCCTTATAGTACGTACAAATCGGCATATAATGTATGCACCAAATCACAAAATTTCATAATTAAAAAGAAAGAAAAAAGCTTCACACCATGGGCATGGTGGAAGGGTACTTCCTTATAATTTCAAAAATATATTTAAAATTCATAGGCCTCAACAAAACTCATATTTTATGGAAGTATCATATATGAATTTACCTTGTTACGTTTCATCACAGGCTGAATTCACTATAGATGAACAGCACTATTAAGTTACATTAAACTGCTGTATCACCGCACTTACTCAATTAACATACAGGGATCATTTTACACATTCTGTACATACATTTAATTGGTTTTGGGCGGCATAACCTGTATTTATATAGATTTATGCAAATTATGAAAATTGCTCAAAGTTGTTGTTAGGCAAAAAAGCTGAAAATGTTCATTAACCACATAGGAACCCACTCGCTAAGCTATGACCGGGGTAATAATGTTTGGAGCGCCATGAGCATCTCCATCAGACATGTCGGACCTGGGCGCTATACAAGAAGCCAACATTATTATCATTATTGTTATTATTAATGAAAAAAATTCTTCGCAAAGAAATATTTAGGTTTGTAAATTATCTAGCTGACTAGTACAGTATATACCCGGTTTCCCAGAAAAAGTGGAACCTTGGATTTTCAGTACTTTACCTTCAAAAAGTAGATAACGTTTTTACATAAGTATCGTCCAAGGAAGAAAATGATACCAAGATCATTGAATTTGGAAAAGTAATTTGTATTCTTTGCCCATTTCTTAAAATACGGTCATTTTAAATTTTTAGCGACTGATGAGAGTAGCTTTGTGTCGGGATGGCCTTTCATGATTGAGGGATATCCACTGATGCATGTCAGCAACAAAACATGCTAATACACATGCAATATGAAAGGCCAATCCCCCCACAATTCTGCTCTCATTCATTGTCAACTGTCGCGAAAAACACGCGAAATTCTAAATTTACTGTATTTTAAGAAACGGGCATAGAATCAAAATTGAATGTTCTTGATATCATTCTCTTTGGTAGAAGATACTTTACCTACTAAAGCAAAAGATTATCTACTTTCTGAAGGTAAAGTACCAAAAATCCACCGCTCTGCTTTTTCTGGGACACCCGGTATAGTAGGTTGCTGTATCTAACAGTCAAGTTCTTTCACCCAAGAATAACACCAAAATAAACTTATTACGTATCACCAACTAAATTATATCGGTCTTGGACAGGCCATAAAGCAGCCATTTTTAATTTAAAGGGGTTAATTATATGCAAATTTATGCAAATTAAAAGCCGGTGGATAGTTATAACTTGCTAGTAGTGCTAAATCTACCTCATCCCCTTCTAACCATGGACAGGGACACTGATATTGAATTTCTGTGGGCATCAGATGAGACGGAATGTTAACCATGCAGCAGGGCAGATATTTTGAATTGGAAAACCATTAATTTTATGCCCATTTATGCAAATAAGGAGTTAAGGAGTAGTTATTAGGTGGTAGTAATGCCATAATCATGTTCCTAGACCCCCAAAACATAGGTATAGACATAGCTCTCTGTGTGTCTCAGATCTAGAGATATAGGCTAAAATACATTATTCGTGTATACTGAGGTCTTACATGGCGGCCATTTAGAAGTGAAAAGGGGTTAATTGTATGCAAATTTATGCAAATTAAGAGTCCGTGGATAGTTGTAACTTGCTAGTAATACTGATAAATCTTCTTCATCCCCTACCCATGGATATAAGGACACTGAAATTAATTTTGCATGAGTATCAGATGAGATTTAGTTTTTAAAATGCAACTTGGCTGCCATTTTGAATTTCAAACAGGCTAATTTTATGCAAATTAGGAGTTAAGGAGAAGTTGTAAGCTGGTAATAATGCCATAATCATGTTCCTTGACCCCAGAAACATAGGTAAAGACACTTAGCTTTCTACGTGTCTCGGATGTAGAGATATAGGCTAAAATAGGTTCTGCGTGTTTACTATGGTCTGACATGGCGGCCATTTAGAAGTGAAGAGGGATTAATTGTATGCAAATTTATGCAAATTAACAGTCAGTGGATAGTTGTAACTTGCTAGTAATGCTGATAAATCTTCTTCATCCCTATACGCACAGATATAATGACACTGAAATTAACTTTCCATGAGTATCAATTGAGGAAGAGTTTTAAAATGCAACTTGGCAGCCATTTTGAATTGAAAAAAAGGCTAAAATTATGCAAATTTATGCAAATTAGGAGTTAAGGAGTGGTTGTAAGCTGGTAATAATGTCACAATCATCTTTCCTGACCCCGAAAACATAGGTAAAGGCACTAACATTAGCTCTATACATGTCTCAGATGTAGAGATATAGGCTAAAGTATGTTCTGCATGTTTAATGTGGTCTGACATGGCCGCCATTTCGAAGTGGAAAGGGGTTAATTTTATGCAAATTTATGCAAATTAGGAGTTAAGGAGTAGTTGTATGCTGGTAATAATGCCAAAATCATGTTTCTTGACCCCGGAAACATAGGTAAAGACACTAAATTTAGCTCTCTACGTGTCTCATATCTAGAGATATAGGCTAAAATAGGTTCTCTGTGTCTCACCATGTCTACTGCAGTCTGATATGGCAGCCATTTTGAATTTTATGCAAATTAGGCATTGATCCACCACTTCAATTTTTGTTAATTTTTAGTATGTTGTTTGTAGGTATTTTTCAGACTATATGCAAGTGGAATCGTTTCTGTTGCAATTAGTTGACCCCTTTTTTTTCGTATTTTGACTGTACTGTGGTGTGATAAGAGGCATCCGGACTGAAAACAGTACGGACAACTGCATGTGTTTTGTGTTCTTTACGCATCTTTTGGCAACACTCCATTTCGCTATGGTACCCAAAGAAGGCAAAGAAATTGCTAGTCTGACAGAATAATCAGCTCGTAAGCAGGAAAAAAAAAATAACAGGTTAGTGTCAAACACACCCTTTGGGTATGTAACCTGCATCCATGAATTATAAACAAATGTATGCCCTAGAGCAAAATGACCCCCTCTAATTGAGAGTGTCCCTCCGAATCATCGCCAATATAATCGGCAATATATTGAATTAAAAACTTTCCTTGTAGGACACAGCTGTGTTAGACAGTATCTGATATAAGTTAATGTGTAGCCTTCATGCACAGTATGGCATCAACTGTTACTCGTAAAAGTGATCTGCATCTACAGATTTGGATTTTGTACATTACACTGTATTTTTTAAAAACATTACTTAGAAATGAAGGCATTTAAAGTGCTCTTATCAGTACTTACATATAGAATATTGCAGCACTCACACCTCTTGTTTGAAACCTGTTGTCACTGAAGATTAAAGACTGCGTGATTGAATCCTCATATTATCTTATGTAATTACTTCTAATTTGATATAGTACATGTATTCGTCAGCCTCAGGCCTGCAATTTATGTATTCTTTTGAAGTTGTAATTACTACAATCACTTCTATGTTTAAGGCTGGCCGTGACTATGCAGTTACATGTATAAAGTGGTTTAGAGATGTAATATCTATACTTAATGATTTAGATGTCTGTTTTTTTACCCTTTATGAGGTCGATTATCTTGATACATCCTTTTATAAGAGATGAGAGGTTAGATATTTATGTCATGTCTTGACCCTTGAGGGTTCTTGTTTAATCAGCTTAGGTGAAAGTAGGTGTTTCAAAGGTACGGGACATAATTTACAAGTAAGATTCTGTATATTATTATCCTACACAAAATGAAAGAAATCTTAATATATTTCATTGAAATGATTACTTTAGGTTGAATCATTCATCTTCACGATATCTGGGTCTTGCAGAGCAGCCTTTTGAATTTTCTTGCTTGTAATAATTGATTGATTACTGATTTGATGAAGTTTGAATATGCAGATGTAGTCTTCTGTACATAACAAGTTCAGCCAAAAGCAAAAATATAATAAAAGTACACAAATGGTGTCTCGAAAATTGTTTCCAATTTATGCATTAAAAATTCATGGCATGAGAGATAATGGATTTTGCCAAGGGCTCTTGTACAGAAGTGGTAGCCATTGAAACATGATTGACTACATTATCATTCATGAATGTCTGTTAGCTATACAGTTATTCTTGTAGTTCCGCAGGATATATGCCATGTAGGACTTATCTTTTGGAATGTTTAACTTCTTGAGTGTTCTGTGATGTAGTCTGCTATGAAAAGTTGTCTTAAGTATATCTAATTTGATGGATTGTCATATTTGCTGGAAATTGATATATAATGCTCTCTGTGTCTGATCATTATGAAAGCTCAAAAGTATAAACATATTTTTATGCTCCAATTCTACATGTATACAAAATGACTTTTAGTATTGAAACATGAAATATTCTTTCATTTGTCAATTATTATATAAAATTTTGCATTTGGGAAGGAAAATATTTCAGTCATGGTTTTGTGTTCTTAGAACTGCTTTCATACTGCATCCTATCTCAAACTCCTTCTGAAGCACCCTAATTTCACCGAAGTTCTTTTACTTCTCTTTGAGCAACTCAAGGTGCTTGTGAGACCAGTGCAGTTTGCATACGATTGTGCTGAACAAAAGCATGTGTCGCTAAACACTTCGGTAACCCGGAAGTGATCTACAATTTCTAGTTTCTTGGTCACTGAATCTAGAGTGCCACAAATGCTTGATGATACTATTTAGTACTGGCAATGAGGTGCCTCAGACATGAACCTGAAACACCTTTGAGAGCACCCTTAACTTTTACTTGGAATAAAGGCACTTTGGAGGTGTCTCTGAAGTGTCCCGACTCTCAGTATAAAAGGCATATTAGTTGTCTTGCTGCTTGCATTTACAGTGTATATATATTTGTTGTTGCTTGAGTTGATATAACTTCACCCCATTTTCATTGTATTGTTAAAATGCCAAAGGCTTATGGTAGTAATTCTATGTTTGCAGGAGGCAGAAAGGGAAAATCCCAAAGGGATTGTTTATGACATGTATATGGCCAGTTGAACATTTCAAGATAATGCTGTTGTGGATAGAGAGAGGAGGTGCCTTTGGGAATTAAATAGCAGTTGTGCTCTTAAACGGGATAAAGGATGTTAAAGGCAATGTATACATTAGTTGTGTTTGCACGAGCCATCTAGTTTGAAACTGTAAGTTGGTGAAACCTTTAACGGTTTAAACAGCAAGGGAGGGTTAAACAATGATGAGGGTTCACGCAGCACTAAAACAACAGCCACTCAAAGTTTCCAAACTACAAGCCAGTATTCTGCATCTGCACGGAATAGTTTGCTTGGCTCGGATAGTTTAGGGATCGTGGTGTGAATGTTAACTATGTTCAAGCTGAAAGGTTACCTTGTTGGAATGTAATGCGCCTGTCAATTGTTTCTCCAGCCCCCGGGTACCCGGGCACTACCGGGGACTTCAGCCCCTCTAAGCTGACCAACCCCCGCCAACTTCCCCTCCGACTTCCCTGCCGGGCAGGGCATCTTTGGCGGTGAATCACCGACTAAGTCTTGGCCCCCATACCACTGGAGAACTTTTCAATCGTGAAGAAGTCCCGGCCCCCATACCACGGGGGATACACGGCGAGTACCCCGGTAGTGCCCGGGTACTCGGGGGCCGGAGAAACAATTGACAGGCGCATAACATTATGTCAATGAAAATTCAGGCAAGGAACTGTCCTCAGGATAAAGGGGTTGGAAACTGACCATTTGTGTGATTTACATGTTGGCCAACATTAAATGTTGGATTTCAGGTGAAAATTATAAATTGTTGTGAATTTCATCCATGTACATGTACTTTCATGCAGGCTAGATGATATGTGGTTTTTCATGGTGGCTGTGCTTTTACTCAGGTAAAAGCAGTTTTCACCATGCATAGCTGTGATATATAACACAATATTTGCTGTATCCTGTGCTTTGATTTGACAATTGGTAAGTGTTTCAAATGTTACAACATTTATAAAGCCTTTTGTAAATGATTAGGCATTTTTACTGATAAATTTCATATTTTCCCAGTTTTGCAAAAGAGACACCAACCTTTAAAGGTTGTCTTGTAATTATTGTTATCAACCTTTATTTTATAGATGGGCAGCTCTTCTCACAAAAAATCAGGGAATGACTAGTCTCTTATGAATGTCAAATAGACATAATTTTAAATAAATTTTTAGCCTAGATTGGCTTAAAGACTCACTAATGTAGGCATATGCTATATGGAGATTCTGGGAGTTTGTTCTTCATCATTGATTCACATGGGATTACCTTCTAAAGCTTGATTCTAATTTCCATAATTAAGCTAGAATGTCTTTGATTCATTTTTTTGTATTTCTGATTGTTTTTTTCATTTTTGCACATATATATTGAGGCTTTCTGAAAGTTCATTGAAACCATGTATTTTTTAATTGATCAAAGTAGAATTAAGCAGTTGAAGGCATTTTGTTTTTCAAAGCAATCCAACCCAAATTGATAGATTATGGAAATCATAGGTATAATAATTTGTTTCATTTTGTTACAGTGTAATGTATTTCAGTCAAAGTTTAAAAAGTAATTTCGCATAAGAGGCTGTGAAATTGGAGAGGATTTAGTTTGACTAATATTTGTTTTGTACCACTTTATGTTTTGTCTGTTTAAGATACAGGATACAAGATGTAATTAATTATCCTTTTTTCAGATATTATGAAAGCCTGCATCTTGTAATTATGTCTATGGTGAAAAGCATTGATAAGGAGGACTCATGGTATATCAACTGAATATATTTCTCAATTATCCTGCCAAACTTACCATTAATGTTGGGATATGAATAGAAAATAAACAAAAACTAAGAAATATGCATATGTAGTTATAGGTCTGTCAGATTTTTTTCTTTAAAGTTCATGTTGGTAATTCTTTTTTTTCGGGGGTGGGAGGGGGGGGGGGGGTGGGGGTTAAAAAATAACATTATTCATGTTATTTCATCAGCGTCATAATGCACTTTCATGTAAGAACTCATGATGAACGACTCAATGCTGTGGCTTGAATGTTATCACAATATGAAACACAGCAAACTTGCATAGTAAAGTGAAGTGTGCAATTTATGAATTAAGCCAGTAAAGCCCATTTCTCAGAAGGGCCATTGTAAGATTCATCCACTGTCACATGTCTCTCAAAGGCTTTAAAATTCCTTGAAACAGGTCACTGACCAATAAAAATTGCATAAAAAGGAAGGATTCAGGTTTGAAGAAAATGCGTGTCGTAATTGTAGCAAATAATGAGTAAAATATGCATTACCATTTACAAATGAAATGTTCATGAAAGTACAACTATAGTATGGTACAGAATTGTGGTTTCATGCAAATAGGTAGCACTGTTGATATTTTATCTGTGATTGCTATTGCTCTATGGGTGTTCAGTACATAATATTGATTTGTGATATGAAATCACTGTTACTTCACAGTTTAAATATGCCAAAAACATCTGCTTGTAACTGTTTTCTTCACTGTTCACTTCTTTTCTAGCTATGTCTGGCATCCTTATTTCAGGTAACATGAACCATCAGAAGCACATTGTCTTTTTCTTCATAATAGGCATCAAGTGTGGTATTTGATTTGTTCCTTATCTTCAAAGAAAACAGTCGCTTCATTTCACTTGCTTTCTTTACCATTGCCAAAATGGGCACATAATCCGTCTTCTGTAATCATGCTACATGTTTTTTTCATTGATAAAGGTAGGCTTAGCTATGTATGTCATGAAGTGAAATGTATGTCCCTGAATGTTCTGTAATTGCTAAGTTAATTTGTGGCAGACCATTATCATTTTACACCAATATAACTTAACCAACTCACTCTTGAAAACTACTCTCAGTTTTGACAAAGGTCACTTTTATTTTCAATTAATTAAGTTCAATCAGAAAGGTTGTTTAGATCAGAATTTTTGTTTTTACTTTTTTTTTATACTTAGTTAGAAATTACATGAAGAAACACAAATAATAATGCTTTTGAAACGTCTTGTTAGATGTGTGTGAACTGAACGGGAGGAAGAAGCACTCATCAAGTATGCCCAGATGGTCTGGTTGGATGAGGGCAGGTTATTGACTGATCCTAGCACTGCATTAATGGAGTACTCTAACACTTCTGTGTCTCAGTACATGTCAAGGAACCAGGCCATTGTACAATTGTTTTACTTTTACTTATATCCCTCCCCCCCCCCCCTTTTTGAAATCTCTGCCTTCTTCTCTCCCTTTCACTCTTTTTTTTTGTATCTGTTTGTCTTACACTTTCCCCTCACCTTCCCTCCCTTTTGCTTTTACTGGTGCCTACTCTTCCATTTCTTTTTAATTTTTCTTGTGTAACTCTCTCAATTGTATTCCCTCACATTTTGAAAACATATCTTCAAGCACCCTGGGATGGCCAAGTTTATTTATGTATTATTTAGCCTTGGGCAGACTCCACTATATGATTCATGAATTACAATCATCACTACCAATCAGAATTGTTTGCCCGAAAGGAAACGATTCTCCGTAAAGGAAATGGGATAGATGATCAAGCGATGCGATTTCTTTAATATTGATTGTACCAGTCATCCAGTGCAAGGAGGTGCTTGCTTGCTTTCTTTAAGTATGTACTCCATGAGGATATGCCTTCCATGCCCTTAGAAGCTCAGAGTTCACACACCTTCATGCAAACTTTATGTCCCTTTGGGTCAAAGTTGTATTGAATTTTCTTTTGTGAAATGTATGAAATAATTACAACAACAAAAAATTCCTACCCTATCTTTGAATTCTCATTTTTCGTATTGCATTCAGCATAATTATGAAACAACATTCACACACATAAATTGTTATTTCAAAACCATTTAAATTTAGAATACAAGAATTTTTCTTGTTTTCTTTAAAAAAAAAAAAATCATGATGGATAAGTAGCATTTTATCCCATTTTGCCTACTTCAATTGCATTAATTTAGAATTTGATTTTGATACTCGACTTTGAATGGCACATTTGATGTACTGTGTTACATGTGGCTAACTTACAAACATGACAAAAGTTGCAGTACAAACAGTTCTGGAAAGCAAAATTATACTGCATCACAATCTCACAATCTCACAATCTGATAATATTGCACTGACTGTCTCTGTGTTGAATTTACATGTTTATTTCATTTTGAAAATACATTTGAATTTTGTTCCAGATATCCTTACAAAACATTGATCATTTCTCTTAACACTTTTAGGGAGGTTTTGTCATACATATCAAGAGAATCAATAGATGATTTACGTCATGCCAAAATCTCAAATAATAGTACCTTTAATGTGGAAATGAATCGAACCACACTGAAAATTAAAACAGAAGATTGTCAGGTTTACATGGAAATGACAGTATCTTCTGTCCTGTAAACATGATAAACCCGTAGGGTATGTCCCTGCATGATTACATGATGTCTCCATATTTTACCTTGAAGTTCATGGCAGCATAGGGTAGTATATCATATTAGGAAAGTGAATGCCACTTCATGTTTGTGGTTTTAATGCTACGCAGTTCTCTTTCCTCCCTCCCTTTTCACTGCTTAGGAGGTCAGACGAGTTCATGACATAAGGCTCCATCATGAATGATTACCTTTTACATCTCTCACTGGCTTCCCTTAAAATAGTCGCAGGTAAAATGTGCCTCATGTGCACACAATGGGTACTGGGTGCGATGCATCGCTCTGCAGTAGAGGTTTCAATCATCCGGTGGGATGACATCGCGATCGACGACGCTGGCTTGTGATCGGCGGCTCATCGACTCCTCCTCTATTTCCAATTACAGATTCATTAGAAGAAAATTGCTTTGATTTCCTTTCATCAGCCATTTCATCATGGCCAATTTACTGAGGAAGCTGAATCCCAAAACCAGACCCTTTTTTTTCCTAGCTTTGTCTTGTCTGAGGTCTAGATAAATACGTCATTGGTGTCCAAGTCTATCATTATGGTCGTCTTGTTTCGAAACATAACGACTTGTTTCATTCTTATTTGTTACATAGCAGTGAGCCTGTAAGTTGTAGTTGTGCATATGATTTATGTAAAATATATTCATGAATGTATGTGAGAGTGTAAAAAAATCTCTGCCCAGTGAAACCAATGTTTTACAGTATTTATTGTACGCATTAGTGAACTTAAATGAACCAAAATGAAAGTTTTTCATCAAGAACAGCCAGAAAATAATGGTCATTTTCTTGAAATGCTAGTTATATTGCAAGTATACCTGAGTTGTTCTTATTTGGCTGGTCCCAAACATCCTAAAAATGCATCCGAAATCACATTTGCTGTGTGATCATAAATTTAGAATATCTTTAACACTTACGGTGCCAAGGGGTTTTGCTTGTTCCAAAATTCTATCAAATCATGAACCATGCTTGCTTTTCAAATGCACATAAGTCCTCAACAGTAATTTCTATATAGATAAGCTGTACACAAAAGTTATAGAAAATTTATTATCCTTTCAAAAGATACCAAATATTTCCATTAATTCAATGTCTTGCATGAAAATTATTTGGAAATAGAAATGAGCTTCCTTCTTGACCTTTTCGTTTTCATTTCTCATTTGTTTGCTACTGTTTTATGCTAAAATAAGAATGGATCCTTTCCAATATCTGCAGTTTTGTAAAGAATATCCTATGGTAGCATATAGTGACTGATGGATATTTCAAATACTATATTTATCCTCTAAACTTGGACATATTTTCATGACCATACCCATTATTCTAAGTGGAGTAATGGTCGATTAAAAATGTAGTCTCTTGGGCACATATACGTGCCATCAGCACTGTAAAAGTTAAAATAAAGCTGTTCCTTTTCCATGACCCTTTCACCAAGTATACACTAACCTATACAGCCACAGCGTAGCACCCCAATTAACTGCCCGAAAGCTTTCACTCTGTGCTGCCTAATTTGCATAAAGTAAACAATTTGTTGAGTCGTCTTGGCTAAACTGTAGAATCTCGCCTTAGAAACCACCAATTGAAATGAATCAAACTTCAAATTAAAGAATGAGAGTTGTTCTAACGCATCATGATAATTATTTATAGCAGAATCATGTTTTATTATATGAAAAATTAGTGAAATGAGATGCTTCTTTTTTTTTTTTTTAGTCAGCAAAAGTTACGTTATTTTTCATATTTTCCGTTATTGCCCAAGATCGAGGCTTGCATATATGAACAATCAAAGTGTATTGAAAGTCCCCTCCGAATATCTTTTCAAAATTTACTGTCAAACGGTCATGTCGGGAAAAAATCCAAGGCAGTGTCATTCACGAACCCTTCAAGATTAATCTTGTGTAGTCCCACGTACTGCGGTTCATGCACGGCCTTCACACTGTATACTGTGCAGTGTGCCTGTGCGAAGCTAACTGAACTATCTGTGGTGTGAACCGTACGAGACCCTTCTACATAAAATAAATGCTTCAGAAAACACAGAACAAAGCATGGCTTGATTAACAATTTTACAGAAAGGAAATTGAAAGAAAATTACGTGCATACAATTATTTTGGCCTCCCATAAACAGTGAATTAATCGAAGGCTTGCTGCTAGCTGGGGGCTGCAGCAGAGCTGCACTGGTCGTCGATATATACACGCAACCTGCAACGTACGTGCATATGCAAGCAGAGCTGCACTGGTCGTCGATATATACACGCAACGTGCAACGTACGTGCATATGCAGTGCTGCTAGTGCAGTGCATTGCTAGTGATATGCATGACGTAATGCGCTCTACTTAGCCCATTCATAGAAAAAGTCGGAAAAGCGCATGTGCAGTAGTGACAGTTTACAGTCGCTTTATGTTAAAACCTTGACTTTTGAAGGCAGATTTACAGAAAACTACTCATTGCGCAAACATGAAAATACACATACAGTTAGCCTGGACACTGAAGTCTAGTAACATGTCAATTGTTTGCATAGTCATGCTCTCCTAGGGTTGTGTCGGGAAAAAATAAACACCTTTTCCCACGGTCCTCTGGAACTGAAAAATACTTGCATTTCAAAAAATACCCAACCATTTTCAGAGAAAATGAAAATGAAGAATAATATCATCATTTCTGATGTAATCTGAAATTTTTATGAATTTTGGTGCCAAAATAAGGGAGAAACGAGAGGTTGTATTTTCGAGGATTCATTGATCCCCTCTCAGCGAGGCGTTCGGTAGCAGTTACGAATTCAAAAGCTTTTACGAGTTAACGAGGATTTAATTGGCATCCTACGCTGTGGCTGTATACATGAAAACGAGTTGGAGACTGAAAAAGAAAAGCAGGATATTGGAAGTAATTGATTGACAGAAGTTTCCCTTTTGTGCAGATAGACAATTCATTAGTGCAATAGCATTTAATGTTCTGTCAAATGAAAACTTCATCAATATTCTTTATAACTCGCAGATAAATTGGTTTCCCGAAGCAGCGCAAACCCATGCAATCAATTTGAAACCTTTTTTTCTTTACAGCATATGAATCATTAGCACAACTCAAAGTGTTTGTAAGCCTTAGAGATATTTTGAATATTTTCAACCATTTTGTCAGGCTGCTCACGATAAAGCTACGTAATCTCGTAGAAACCCAATACAAAACTGCCTAAAGAGCTTGACATTCAAGGGGAGAGGAACTAGCAATATGGCAAGTTTTTACAGTCTCTGAAGTGACTCTGGAAGGTTTTATTTCGTCACCACGGTGACACCTAAATTGATTTGCTGAGGAGATGTCTCAGGACACTTGAAGCAAAAAGAGTGGGCTCTTTGATTGTTATCTTGGGATTGGGAATTCTGAAATGCTGCTTACCTTTCTTTATATCTCTATCCCTTTCTTGACTCTTTGGTTGGGAGTAGTCTCGAAGGAATTTACCTGACACATTGATGTCCCTTAAAACAGTTTGTCATGCCCAGCATTTATCCACTGTGGAAGTTCAACGTCTTAGCACGGTGTCTAATGCATCTTGGATGATTGCGCAGAATCGGCTGGGAGAAGTAGGATGGAATGGGGTTAAAGGGTTAAGTATGATGGTGGTTGTGCCATACTTGTCAAGACCACTCAAAAGTTGTTACTAAGTGAAAGGATTATAATGTTATATCAAGCCTGATCTAGTAAATCCCTGTGGACTCATCTAAGGACTACAACGGCATGCACATGAAGATTGGAAGTGAGATATGTCACTCCAAAACAGATCAAAATGGAATTCTCCTCTTTATGTATGGATAGGGAAGTCTTAGGGGTGGAGATGCAAGCATGCAGGCTAGATATTTATGAAATGTGAAGGAGAGAACAGTCAAATTATATTTAGATTTTGACATTTTATGAGTGACACTTTAATTCCACCTTCACCCCCTCCCCATTTTAGTTATCACCCTCATGTAACATTAGGCCAATAGCCTAACATAACAGTATGTTTACTTTTAGATGTGCACATCCTGTTCTTATCTGATAAGATCAATTTGTCATGTGAAGAGTGAAGACACAGTTTCAACTATCTTCTATTTGTGGAAGATGATGGCATTGAAACCAATCAGGATAGCCCCAGGAATGAAAGATTGAAAGTGCAAGTTAAAGTGTAGCTCATGTACATGTCCACACCGAAATCATGCTATGATAAGACTGATAGTACGAGTTTTTGATGTATAGCTCTGAGCTGACCTTTTCAGTTATAAAGTCTGAGACAATTTCTTTTCTAAAGAACATTCGAAATGATTGTAAAAATGAAACAGTCCATTTGGGTTAAGATATGAAATATTAATATTCAGTACTTTTTGTGACAGTGCAAAGCCTCCCATGGAAAGAAAATACAAAATTGACAAAGTATATGGAATACATGTATTTTTGTCATGTATCCTTCTTTTCTTGCATAGGCAAATGTACTTTGACAATAGCCTGGAAACAAAAGTCTTCATCCTATATGTTTGAGATTTGTAAATATTCATAAATTTATCAAGAGAAACAGAAAGAGACAGAGAGAGAGAGAGAGAGATATCATTCTGGTATGATGAAGTGTAAAAGTTCATAAGGGTGATATCTTTCTTTCCTGGAGGCATAGTCTTGTGAGCTCTGTACTTTTGGAGAATGTTCATTCTCTATAGAGCACATTCATGTCAATAGCACTCTTGGCTCTGCTTGTTGTGAAAGGTATCATGGTTTGGGAACCAGTAGGTTGAAGATCCCATCAGACCCTTAAGCTAGAACAAGTGAGCAAGAAGGTCATGTGGCTCAGCTCAAAATTTTCTTTAAGCACCATATTTCCTAACAGAACCATAGTTCAGAAGGAAATGTCTGATATATTATCTGTTGAACCAAAATTCATACTTTCAATCACTTTCTGTGGGAATATGATATGCGTTTTGAGTTATCCAGAAGAAGGATGATCCCTGTGGAGAAATTTGAAATGGATGTTTTGCAAATGCTAATGGTTTTAGCACAGGCATCTTGGGGAAATACTAGTGACTTCACCCATAAAAGAGTTTTATCTCTGTCTAAAATAGGCTTTGTACAGAAAGCTTTGATGGCATCATAATGTGGATTAACAACCACACTATCAGAAAAAGCTCATGAATAAAAAAGTGAGCATGATGCAAATTGTAATGCCCGAGAATTGAGGAGAGCATGCTTTTTATAGTTCATAAGGACACACTTAAAATCTTAAACTTTTGGCGTACCTGGCATGCACTGATACAGGGGATTTACAGATATTAGAAAAGTAACGTTGCAAAGTGCATTGAAGTATTCATATAATACACTCTATGTAATTCATATGAAAGCACTCTATGAATATTGTTGTTATTGTTAGAAAACTGATTAGTGAGAGCTCTTTATAATCTCCATCTCTTTATAGAATAAGCTTTTAGATCACTGTTGCGAAATAGAAGCCATGGATTATTATACGGAAATATCTTTTGATATTACTATTATTATTATTCAGTGATTGAGGGGTAAATATGCTTTAATGATACCTCTATGGTTATCCCAATAAAGTTTGAAGAATGTGAATGGGGGCCCGGGGGAGGGGGGGGCACTCGACCCCAAAAGTGGTAGGTATGTGCCGCGGGCGAGACAAAAAATGGGGGCTTTGGAACAGGCTTATTGGGGAAAGGACGGTCTTTGGAACATGCTTCAGAACTACAAATGTTTGTGAAAATGGGGCCTTTGTAACGGTTTGCCTGCGTGTGAGTGCGTATGTATCCCTATGGGCCCGGCGGCACGGGCGCCGGGTATGCTCGTGCAGAGGCGATATTCGCCAGCGCTGGCAGGCCTACGTGCGGCACGGTGCGGGCCGCTTTTCACCGAAAATGAAGCTCATTGTAGCGGATCAATGTGGCCGGAACGGCAAAACGAAAAACATGCGGAGTTTTGGAACGGATTTCTTTCTTTTTTTTTCTCCATAAGAAGAAAATGCTATGCTTTGGAACAGGTTTTTTTCTTCTTTTTTCTTGATAAGAAGAAAATGCTATGCTTTGGAACAGTTTTCTTTGTTCTTTTTCTCGATAAGAAGAAAATGCTATGCTTTGGAACGGAAATTTGGGTGTAAAAATGGGAGTCTTCTCCTTGGCACATACCCACCACGCATTATATACTGAGTATTTATATATTCTCAGCTCATAATGGATAATGCAAAAGTTAAACTAGTCTTGGTCTACTGAAATACATGTGCTTTCTCTTCTCTTCCATCCTGTTCATGGATGATATTATTACCTTATGCTCAAGAGATCTTTTTGGGGGGTATTTTTGTTTTTATTGAAAATAGAACTCAATATCATAACATATTTACTGTAACATCATATCAGTACAATAGATGGAAATATACAAAACACAGTACAACACAAGACAATACAACACAAAACAACACAACACAAAGACAATGCCTCATTTCAGTCAGTAAGGGCTCACCCTGACATGCAACAAAATATAATGTCAAGAGGAGGCTCCACTGAAATACAGTAATATTAACAATAGAATAACATAAATGACATTTAGCATACAATTGATTTAATGCTAGGGGACCAAGATTCTACATGCAAGAGAGGTATGCTCAAGAGATCTTCATTTTAGATACAATCTTTTGTATGAACATAGTGAGCAAAAGCACAATAGTGAGTAGGGAAGAAGTAAGGGGAATACCCATTTCATAATGGAGGGGGGGGGGGGGGAGGGGGAGGTAAATGCTTTTATTTTGTAGCCAGAATGTATGGGTGAGAGAAATACGGATCATCAGCCCATTCATCTTGCCGTGGAAGCATCTGCAGTTTCTTAATGCGTTCCAGAGCATTAATTTCACATGCTATCAATAATGTAGGCTATATACACAGGCAAATACAATTCACCAGAAAACACTATCATAGTGTTTTCTTTGAAGGAAGATGTCTTTGACTGTACATTGTAACTGACAGAGGTCTGTATGGTAATCAGGCGCTCTTGGAGCACTATCAATATTTCAGTGAATACATCAGGCTTCTCTTACAAGTAGCCTGAAACAAGACTTCTGGATTTCATTTCTATTTCTAATTCATTGGATTTCTTTTCATATTGCCACCAACCTTTTTTTCACTTGATGGATGTTTGTTTTAGTTTTTTTTTCAAGAGAAACTCCTAGAAATATATTCAGAGATGTGACCTTGTTGAATTTGACTTCAAGGTGTAATACAGCTTAGTTGAAAAGAGGGAATAAGGGAAATCCTTTAACAAAGACCCAGCACTAAAGATTTATATCCTCTCGAAGGAATGCAGGAATATCCTTTGCCATTCCAAATAAAGTAAAGCAGATATGTGGCATTCTCCTTCTGAGGGGTTGGATTTATATGCAAGCTCTCATAAATGATGACAAGTTACTCTGGTCGATGAAAGTGAAGTATCCAAAGGCATCTCACTTCATTCAAGGTGGCTATGTCACTGGCACTTAGTTATTTCATTATTTCAAATATTTTAAAAAGAATGACAAAATAGATATGGTTCTGTAGTTTGGACATAAAGCATTTATCCATTCATCACCTGTTTTGTAAATTGGAATAACTTTGGCCAATTTCAGCTCATTTTATCCAGCTTACTTCTACCCCAATTTCCTTTATTGTAAATAACATCAAATAATGCGTGTGTATTTGTACATTACATGTTCTTATTATAGTCCATCATTTTGTCTTCAACATCCCCAACACAAGCTCCGCTTCCTGGGTGTTCACCAACTTCTCTGTATATGCTGTATTATATATTGTAATTTTGTACATTGTGTTGTTGACTCAGAAGGAAATTAATGTGAATTTCAATCAATCAACTTTGTAAACACGTTGTTCAAATGATGCATTAAATGTATGCACAAGCAATAGCTCTATATTCAGTCATCCTTCTTCCCTCTCTGTATCTAATTAAAGTAAAGCTTTTTCTATATTGCGTTTCTCCTTCGTCTACATTTCCCATGTGCTCTTTCAAGCATCTTATTTCATTCAACGTGCATGCTCCAAAGTGGGCATGGGTTCATCGGCAGTTTGGTCATGTACTAGGTCACTCAAAGGCACTACCCTTTCAATCATTGTATAACAAACATGTTCGCCAATTCACATCTTTGTGATCCGCCTGGTGATCTAGATAACAAATGCGACATGGCCTTTTGATATGTCATCCTTTGTTGTGTTAGTGTGAATGAATGTGTAATGTCTTGGGATAAACTTTCTTTCTATCACTTTATCAGACCCAGAATAGATCAACAGCTCCTTGAAAAGACAAAGTTGTAAAGAAAGTGGAGAATTTCAAAAGAAAACATGCTAACGAGAGAATTGAGAGGAAGGGAGAGACATCAACTTACAAACATTTATGGAATATTTGGAAAGAACGAGGAAGAAGTAATTAGTTCAGTGTAGCATTTTAGCTAGTTGTGGTTGCAGAACATCAGTGTTATCATCTGTAAAGTGCATGACATCACCTATTACTGTTGAGATGTTGAAGTAACATTGACTTAAAACCTTTTCAGATAAAACTAAAATGCCCTTTTAAAGCCAAATGGTTCTTTTTTTTTCAATTGGTGTGAATGGGTCAGTGTCTTATCTTTCATCAACTTCTTTAAACTGTAATAACAGAAATAGAATGGCAATAGTTTGTCAGAAATATGCTAAAGAAGAGTTTATTTCTGAATGTACAACATAAGTTCTCCTACTCCTTCTTATGCGCCTCATTGTACCTTATTCATAATTCCATGGTGTCAATATAACCCACAGAACTTTAACGTATTCATGTTACCCTAAAAAGAATTAATTGGAGAGGCGCAGAGTCATCCGTTAAATCATTCAGTTTTATTGGAGTTTGTTCCTGTTTCATGTCAGTATGGAATTTGGTAACTCATCTAACCAATCAGTCTTTCTTTCTGTCAGTGGCATTTTATTCATCCATGGTCCAGTTTAATTTGTTCAGTATCTAATTTGAAGTTAATTTAACTCAATTTCCCTTAGTTTAATGCAGTTTGCAATTACTAATATAGAAAGCTGTGATTGAACAGTATGAGTAATGGTATTTTTCTAAACATTGAAAAAGATTTTTTTCCTTAATGGAGTATTGCTTTTAAGAGACTTTTAAATTAGTAAGGTGTATTTTCATAGCTAATTGCACATATTTGGAAGGCATGCACTTAAAACCTTCTTTGTTGCTCTTTAGTTACTAGAAACTTCTAAAGTTGTTTTCACTTCATTGAAAGAAATATTCTCAAGTGTTTGAAGATGTGATTTATGGAGAGTGGGCTAAGCAGAAGCTGCTAAATGCATGGGTGATTTGAAAAACTGTGTTTGCACTCAGTCAAATGTTCTGATTTAGATAGGTCCTACATATTTTATTTCATACCAAAATGGGGATATTTTACTGCTTCCACTTTCTTGGAAGGCAATATGAATGATGACAATGACGCAGGCATCAGACAATACAATATATCATTTGCTTTGCTGATATTGAATTACTGATTACAGGCATCATGGGGAAAACTTTGTGCTGAATATGATTGAAAGGAAAGTTTCCATAGACGTCTCAATTAGAAAGTGCAAACAAGACTCCCGTGCACACGGTTGATTAGCTTAATACAACACAATGGAATCTCGAGACAAGGTTAGAGATTCTCCCTAGATATTAGAGTAAGCATTCCAGCAATTTATATTCCATAAATAAATTAGCGGAATAATAGAGATCTCTCAGTGGCCACTCTTTCATACTCACTGAAGTGTAAGTAATGGCTGAGAAGAAATCTGCTAATAGCAGAGCAGGGAACGCAGCCACGTCATTGGTATATTGGAAACGGGTTCTTCACTTACTCCTTTCTTCAAGCAGAAAATAGCCTGAAAATTCATTCTTGACTTTTTCTTGTTCACATGTTTAATTGATGAGTTGTGAATTAGCAGATGCATCATGTGATTTTGGAAAGACCTGGGGCCCATTTCATAAAACTTTTTATCAGTAGTAACTGCCACATTTCTATGACAAATTTGCTCTAAGCCAATCCGATGGAAAGATTTCAGTAGCTTATAACAGTTATTGCAACTTGTTTTTGATGACAAGCTTCTTGAAACAGGGCCCTGTATTATCATCTAGCTGCAGAGCACACTCTGCATATCAGTAAATGCATTTTTTTAAATGCCTCCGCCCATTGAAGGTAGTACATAGGTACATGTATATAATATAAGATGAAAAAATCAAGATTTGAATAAAAAATAATGATGGATTTATATTCTTTATGTGATTCTTGACGTTTCTGCAAAATTTATTGCCTTCGAGCAGGTAAAGGCTGGGATATTAAGGAAGGGGTTATCATGGGCCCTCTCCAGTCTTTGATACTTCCCAAAATGCCCAGAAAATATTCAGGGTATGTGTTTTCATCAGCTTAATTAAAGCAGTAATTATATCATGCTTTTGCATAAGATTGTGAATACCCAAGATGCCTGCATCGTCACTAACATCACAAATTTAAATCTGTACATTATTTGTTTTATAAAACGGGTCGGCAGAATGACTTTGTAGTGGAATATTTGTTTAAACTCCTCCAAATTTCCTCGGATCACACAGACAAAGAGGCAACATTTGCTTTCTATTATGACATCACAAGCATAGCCAGTGTGATGCGTCCCTGAGTATTAAAGCGCATCAAAATCCTTGTGATAGACTTCTAGAAAGAATGCGTATTTCATGGTGTGCGTCTCAGTTTTTACGCGCTAGAGGTAAAGTGATACATCCAAAATGCACAGTGCTGCACAAAAATGCACGGCTGGAAGGTTGCGTAGAATTAAAGCATGAACATGTGACATGCATGCGCTCTAGCTTTTAGCTACATCCTTGAACACGTTTTATAAAAGAGATTGTTTGGAGCAACATTAAGTCCTCTTTCTAATTATTGTGCTTTAAACAGTCATTTTCAATACAGCGTGTCCCAAATAAAATGTCCCTCTCAAAGACAATAAAATAATTAACAGAATCAAGATTTATATTAAATTAAGTTTACATATTTGGAAAGCCCCTTAAATTGGTAGTTGCTGTGAAAATTTCAAAGGTCTCCCTTCATTGGTCTAGAACACACAGGTTCTTCTGCAACAGCAGTGCTTTTCGGCCCATTCCAAGTTTGATTAAAGCAATGCACACTACACATATTCATACCTTATTTGATGCTTCACTTTCATTTCAATAAGTTCTGTGTTGGGGTTTTTTTTATCGATTACTACAGTCAAGTTCATATCATTTTTTAAATGAAAATTCTTCAAAGTTCAGTTCCACTGCATGGTCATGCTTACATTCACAGTGCACGTTAGAAGATAAGATAAGATTTATTAACTCTATAGACCCCCCTCTAGGGTATGAGAGCATAACAAAATAACATATTTACAATGATTTTATACAAAAAAAATATATGGATACATGCATGTAGTACATAAACATCATACATCTTTACAAAATTAGCCTTTCTGGCTGCTTGAAATGTTCCATTCATGTTTTGGCTTTCATAATCCAGCTGGTAACATTCTCAATTTCTAATGATTTCAGAAGTTCTGAACCTGTTCATCTCAATGGCTACCTGTCCAGATTTCTACCTGATTCCCATGACATATTCTCTCTTTCGTGACATTAAAGATGAAAGTCTAAGCAGCTCAAAACGGCCACTGTTGATTTCTTTACCCAAAACTAAAAAAATACAAGAAAGTGTGATTGCAAAAGCACTAACAGGTGATTTATGGTAAGACTTTCAAGGTAGTGCAGACTTTTTACACTGCAAAGTTGGAATGGGATGAAAAGCAATGCTATTGCATAATAGATTGTGTACTCAAAATAAATGAAGTGAAATCAATGAAAATTCCATAGAACATACAATAGTAATAGGGCTTTCTAACTCTGAACACTGAAAGTATAATAATACTTTATTTTGAAATTAATCTAGGTGTTTATCAGAGGGACATTTTATTGGGACACACTGTATATTTCACCATGCAGTAATATCTGGTTATCTTTCATCCTTACAATTCTACAATATAAAGGTTAACATTGTTGCAATATTCATTTAATTTCATGTTTTTTCAATGTATTTACAATTACACATCTTCATCCTGTTCCTTTTATTTACTTTCTTTCTTTTACTATAGATGACTGATCTTCATAGCTCTCATGTCACCCAAGCCTCCAAACTTTTGTACCTGTTGTTAGTGGTGATCTTCTGGAGACATCTTTGCCAGTGTACTAATGATGGCATTTGTAAGTGGAGTGAAACATAGTGAAAAATCAGGACACAAAACAACATAATCTTTTCAAAAATTGATTAACATATTGTAATCTATTGTAAAAAGTTTGTCCTTTTATATTTGTGGACCTAATTCTACACATCATCTATTTTGGGAGTTGCTTTGTCCAGATTGTGAGAAATATGGGATTGATTCTTGTGAAAGAGTTCTGTACAAGCAGAAAATAAAAACGTATTTATGGTACCTCGATGGCATTTTCATGGATGTACTTTTATTGAGACTTATAGCTAGTTTCTATTTGAAATAAGGGTATTACTTTTTTAAATACTTTTTTTTTTTACCATGCGTAGTTTCATTTGATTAATTTCCCCACTTGTAAAAGAGTCCCTAGAACTTTTCAAATTCAATTATTGAAGATTCAGACAGTACTTATCTTTATCAACTCCCCCAGGAACTCTTAGAAATAACAAGGTTGAAAGAAGTATTGAAGCCATCAGATATACCTTCTTGAAGTAGCACTGGATATTTGTCCCTATTTTTATTGATTCAGTGCTTAGCAACTTTACTTTGTTTTAAGATTAAGAGGTTGTGGAAGCTCTGTGTGATTTAGTGCATTCTTAATGTCAAACCAGGGCCCCGTAATTTGTTATCAGTAACAACTGCCACATTTCTATGACAAATTTGCTCTCAGCCAATCAGATGCAAGGATTTCAGTAGCTTACAACAGTTATTGCAACTTGTTTTTGATAACAAGTTTATGAAACGGGGCCTGGTTCAGACAAAGCAGTAGTGAAAGCTTGTTATGACAAACTTTTTCACCTGCATTAAGCTATATATAAGGAAAGTGTAGACCTGTGCTGATATTCTTTTGTTACACTGGAATTTAGAGTGAGGTGATATCCACCCTCCTTTAAATTTTA
>CM057151.1:49390574-49565391 GCA_029962745.1 Echinometra lucunter | reverse complement strand
GAATTTAGAGTGAGGTGAAATCCACCCTCTTTAAATTTTAGTATAGTGCAGACCCCACTTGACCAAGAAATTATCTTGTTATGATGTAGCCTGTTTGTATATTGGGGATGGGGGGGGGGGGGAAGCAAAACAAAACAAACAAGATGATGGAAAGCCAGAAAGTGGAACCAATGATTCCTGTATTGTCATGAGAGTTTCTTTATGAAATCATTTTCTCTTACAAAGTTCCATTGTACTATTATTGTTGTGGGTGAACATGCAGAAATCATGTTGTTGTTTTTTTTTTTCAATTCTTGAAGATGTAAAGACTGCATACTGCTAGTCATCTGTGGTACTTTTTAAGCTTGATGTTAATATCATACTGTATAGTGCAGCCTTGTCGCATCCATTTATAATCCCTCAGTAGGGCTTTTTAGATCTCTAATATTCATAGGAGAAAAAAAAACCAGGATAATAAATATGAAAGCTCAAATATGCATAACACTGATTCAATTTAATGCATCTTATGATAATGAAGTACAAATAAGAATCCTCCTTTGAAGAATTGAAAAGAGTTTTGTTTTTTTTTCAGTGGAGTAAAGCCACCTTCAAAGAGAATCCCTTCGATATAATATTTGTGATGTTGATAATTCTCTAAAGTAATAAGGAATATATAGAGTAGAAACAATTTTCTACTAAACTATGATAAAGATCAAATTGCTAGTAGGTCTTGTATCATGATTTTTAAATCTCACTTCTTCTGTGGTCATACTTTGATGGATGATTGCACACTTTAAAATTGTCAGTAGGATTAAATATAGATCCCATATGATATGAATTGTATGTGTCAAAGCACTGGCTTCTAGTGGAAAATGAAGTTCTCTTTCTTGCTGATTTGTGTTGAATAATTTTAATCGCATGATATTATTGGCTTGGTTTAGTCTGAATGTTTGTTAGTTTTTGTGGTGTATTAAATCTGTTCTTTTTTACGCAAAGGACATTCTTGTGATCAGTTTTCATCTGTTTTGTGTTCATATTTTATGGTCGTCTCTCAAAATACTGTTTTGCACAAAAATAAAGCTTTTGTACTTAAGATGTAAAAAAAAAAATCATCCATCCCATATCTGTGCTGAAGAGCTAGCCATCAGCGTTGTGGTTGTGCTATCATAACGATCCTCCACACATCAAAAAGAAGTTTTCTGAAAAAGAAACAAAAAACAAAACAAATGAAACAACATGTACATTAAAACCAACAAGCGAACAAAAACAAAAATGGTATTCACATGTGAACTAGATTCAGTAAGATCTTTGAAACTACTCAACCTGAAATTTTGATTCCTTGCTTTCATTCTGTTTGTTTCTTATTCATAAGTCTGAAAACATTAGATGGGATTGAGGAGAAAACAAGTTTCCATATGTCTCATTTCTTTCTGGCTTTTATCAAGTTTTTCAATTAAGGGAAAATCTAACCGCATCCATGCTGCAAGAGAGCCTTTGCTGCGATGACTCCAAAAGACCATATTTTTCGGGGCTATATCTAATTCTCAAATGCACTAAATCTGATACGTCACGAGCAACTCGCCAACCGGACAAATGAGGTATATATTTCATTTCCCAAGGATTTAGTAAGAGATGGAAATTTGGCTCAAACGATGCCTCGTCGAGGTATCCTTTTGGAGAAGCTGGTCTGGAGAGGGTTCTCTAAAGGGTCATTAGAAGTGTTAAGTCACTGGAGGGAAACCTTGTCGTGTGTCATATTGCTGGATACTGGAAACGTATCCTTGCACTGAGAGAAATTCAAATCCAAATTTAATAGTCCAAATCTGTAATTTAATCAACCCTTTTCATCTTGTTCGTTTTTGGTGGGATAGGGTTACCTAGTTTCTCTATCCCTCCCATCCTTTTTCCTTCTGGCTCTCTTTATCCCATTCTCCCTATCTCTTTCCTCTTTTTTTTTCCTCTCTTAGGCTGTATGTTGCTTTTATTGATATATCTTGAATCAAATTTCTTTGATCAAATAAGTTCATTTTTACCAGGAAAAAAACCTGTACAAAATTTCTAAGTTTAAGGCCTAGGGAAGAGAAATCGGGCCATTAAACTGATACATTCTGAGTGAAACAACTGGAATCGATACAAAACTGAATAGAAGCAGCTTCCAAAATAACACTTTTCTTTGAAAATGAAATATCATTATGGGGGGGGGGGGCGTTTTACGGGTTTATAACTAACCTGGAAAGAATTCATAAATAGATGAGAACAAGTAGGACGAGAATGAAACTTTGTGAGGGTTGTACATTTGCAGAAATTACCTACACAATCTCGCTCTAATCGGTAACCAAAAATATGGTCTGCAGTTCACATTTTGATATATAGCACATTTTGGTTGTTTTTTCTTAAGTGAAAAAAAGAAGAAAAAGACGAATATAAAGGAATATAAAAAGCTGCATATCAAGCAATACTATATCGTTACCGGGTCATTGAAATATGTATCGGCACTACTACTTCGCATTCTTCAGATAGAGAATATTTTCAATTTATCTATTTAAAAAAAAGTTAATTATGGAGAATCGTAAGATGCTAATGATGATGTTTGTAGTTCTTCATTAATTTTAATCTTTTTGTTATGTTTTGTTTTGGATTTTTAAAAAAAAGTTCTAGTTGATGAAAGAACAAGCTAACCTGAGGAAGAAATGTTCATGGCCTATTTTCAAAGTCAAAATGGCCACTGTTTCGATTTCTGAAGTAGATCTAATACGGTCTGCTTCCGAATTTGGAAGTTAAGAGATGTGATACGTTTGTCCTCGAATCTAATTTTCTACACTTGTACGGCTATCCCCTAAATCGCTTTGCTGGTGTTCTGTTTCATATTTGAAAAGAAAGAGGAGATAAGAGGAATTGGACATGATCATTCGATCATGCCATGGCTAATACCATGCATAAAGTGGAGAGAGAGAATAAGAACAATCTGTTGATGCATGGATCTTTTAGTTGATAAATGATTTTAGATGAAGGTAACGAGACAAATTCGACAAGAACAAAAGACATCCGGTTTATAGAAGGAGCGTGTGAGGAGGGACGGAGGGATAGAGAAAATTCCCCTGTAGTCCCCTTACACGTTAATGTGCTATCTTGCTGTTTTGCATTTCGAGCCAAGGCCATAATTAGCAAATGAAAGTGTATCATTCATACCATGGGCGAGGCTTCAGGTTTATTCTTATTCAGCCATGAAATGTTTTCCCTTTTTTCTCTCTGAAAATGGGGGTTGAAAACAGACGCACTGAAGCTTTTTTGAGTCGCGCTCATCAGTGGATAAATGATTTAGATGAAACTGATGAGACAAACTGACAAAAACATAGACATTGGCCTTACAGACGAAGATAGATAGATAGAGAGAGAGAGAGAGAGAGGTGTGTGTGTCTGTGTGTCTGTGTGCGTGTGTGAGAGAGGGAGAGAGAAGAGAGAGAAGAGAAGAAAGATGAGTTCACCTATTACCCTTTCACATTAATGTGCTATCCTGCTGTTATGCATTCCAGACAAGACAAAGAATTAGCAGAGAGAGCTGTAACATTTACAGCATATGGAGAGGCTTCAAGATTCATTTTCTCAACAATGAAAAAAAATACCCACCCCCACCCCCCACCCCCACGCCCCCATAAGTACATTTTGGAGCATTTCTTATTTCTTTTTCTGAGAATGGCGATGGAAATAGTAAAGCTTATGCTTTTTGACTTGCCCTCATCAGTTGATCAATGATTCTAGATGAAGTTAATCAGAGATTAAAGGAAAGAGATAAAAAGAAGTAGAGAGAGAGAGAGAGCGAGAAGGGGGGGGGGGAGGAGGCAGTTCACCAATTACCCTTCCATCATGTCCATATTACAGGAGAATGAACCTCTGGGGTAAAGTCACTTTTAAATGAAAAAGAGGATAGAGAGAAACAATTTAAGAAAAATTTCCATCAGAAAAAGTTACGAAATGAGAAACTTATGAAAGTTTGAAAAGTATCAATTCTTTCTATGGCGATCCTCAAATTTGCAATGTTGCTTCAAAATGACAGGTTTAGGACAACTCTCAATATGTTTTGACACAGAATTTCATATTTTCTCCATTATCTCTGAAGGTGCAGCTTGTCTCCTAAGCTCAAGCTGTATCATGGGAAAATGTATTCGACACAAAAATTACGTGAGTTCACAAAGATACAAGCAGCATCTTTAGAACTGTTTAGAGATAATGGAAGAAATATAAATTTGTGACGAAACATATTTAGAGTTGTCCTTCTAAACCTGCCATTTTGAAAGCAACATTGCCAATTTGAGGATTGCCATAGTAAGTAAATTGGAGACTTTCAAACTTTCAAACTTTCCCATTTCATAACCGTTGTTGATAGAACTATTTAAAAATTGCTTCTCTCTATCTTCTCTTTTCTATAAAATTGATTTCCCAGGGTTTCATTCTCCTTTCATGTGCTTTTGTGCTGTTTTGCATTCCCAGTCAAAGCCGATAATTAGCAGAGAAAAGTGTATTATATTCATATCGAGGGGAGAGGCTCCGAGATTCAATTTTTCAACAACGAAATACGTCCTTGTCCAATATTAATTAGGAATTGTATCCCCCTCACTTTCCCCTCAAATTATTGGATGCGCACTGTAACCGTAAAAACTAACGAGTACATTATAACGATGCCTTCTCATCATGGTTAACATTGGGATAACACATTGGTCCAAGTGCATGTGCGTGTAGAAAACGCTAATGGAATTAAGTAAGTCAGGATGTATCTCGGCTTGTTTACACGATTCCAATCACTTATCAAATCATTACAGTCTGTCACATCGTTGTCCTTCAACTATCATAGCATACATTGTTTGTTCCTCCTGAAGGCATTAACGCCATACAATACCGATTATCCCTCCGTTATCTTGCAGCGAGCATATATTTACCATATGGTTAAAAGTTCTGTGCAAACCCTTTGCATGCCCTAAAACCACGCGCCATTGCCAATGTTCCCATGAAGGTGGACCATATTTCTCTTTCTGCCATACGCCACTTGGAAAAGCCAGTGGCGGATTTGGTGTGGGGCACGACAACCCAGGTAACCTAAAGAGTGACGTGACATTTGCTCTGCGACAATATTGCTCCTGTCTTAATTTCTCCGAAGACAATAGGGTTAGGGTTAGGGTTGTGATAGTGTTTTGGTTCAGAATGACGTCAGGATGAGGATTAAGTTAGTGTTTAGGTATGCGGTCAGGTTTATATTTACTTACGCGAAGATTTTCCATGGGAGCAATTGTGGCCGGAGCAAATGTCAAGGAACCGGCATCAAGACAGTACACAACCTTTAATTGCGTTCTCTGAAAGATATACATATGACTTCTCTGTTGTTTTTTGTTTGTTTTTGTTTTTGAGTGATTTGCCCCTTGCAAAATCAATCCATCTGTACTGTGGCATAGCTTTTGAAATTCTGAAAGCAAGAAACAGTATAGATTTGAGGAAAGTCATTAACCTAAATGGGCGTATATTGCCCTCTCCTTTGGGAATTTTCAAAAGCAAGTCCATGGAACAAACTGCAAAATCTATTCGTCAGTGGAATCGAAGAATTCGATCCGTTTGTTATTTTAGGGCTGTGGCTTTCACTGAATGTTCGAATTCTCTACAACGTTTATCTTTGCATAAGTGTGTTGAGAGATCCAAGAAAGGCATTTGCTCCACTCCCTGATCCTTTCTTTACAGCATAACCACTTGCCTCCAAAATATGAGAAATCGCAAAGGATGAATTATTATTCTGTTTTTATGTAGAAGCGGATTTACAATGAAATAAACATCACTGTTGACGTCGTGTTTACGTCTCCTACTAAATTTAAATAGACCTACTTTGAAAATTCCATAAGAAATCGTTTCCCAACTGATCCGGAATTATTTTTAAGATGGTTAACGAAGATGACGAAGTAATTCGGCTTCCTTGAACTATTAACTGTTTAATGATTTTCAGATATTGATAAACGGTAACACGATTTTTTGCTGCCCTATTCGAGTATTTTTTTTGTATTCAATCATAGAACAACTTGGTAAATTTTGCAAGTACCCATCTGAACTTTTCAGCGTTTCCAGCCCGTCGAAATGCAAAGACATTCTTCAGAAATATTCTTTCCGCAACTGATGCCGCTTCGATATTATGTCTAGTTTCCTCGTGTCGTAGATGGTTATGATCGCCGCCTGAGAACATTATTAGAGTGTAACGCTATAAGATTCCCACGGCCGATTTTGAAATCAATATTGCAATGTGGAATACGCCAATATTCCAGAGCGAGAAGAAAACGCCATGGGAATGACCCATTACATGAGGAGCAGTGGTGAAGTGGTGTTAATAGAATTTTGGATAGAGGGAAAGGAAGCATTGGTATGATGGAGTTTAAAGTGGTGTTAACGAGGAAGCTTTGTCAGTGGATTGTATGTGTGGGTGGCTAAGGTGATTTAGAGGTAAAATTGAAGCGATTACAGATTGTTAACAGTAACGCAAGGCCGTTTTTGCCGATTCTGAATATGATAGGGGAAGAGGAGAATACGCCGATGTTCCAGAGCAAGAAGAAGAAAGCATCACTGGTATTGAACCGCTACAAGAGGGACTGCTGGTGGAATGGTGTTAATAAAAAAAAGTCTTTGGTAAGGGGTAGAGGATGGATGATAGGGTTTTAAGTAGGGGTTATATGGGAAGTTTTGTCAGATGGATACTGCGGGTGTTTCGGAGAATTTTTGAAGTGAAAATGTTGCAATTACGAATCGTTAACAGTAACGTTATGCAGTTTTTGCCTATTTTGAAACCCAATATGAGCACGATGAGAATAGCGCGGAATACGCCGACGCTCCAGAGCGGAAGAAAATACAACTGGTAATGATCCATGATATGAAGAGCGATGGGTGAAGTGGTTTTTATATAGTTAGCCTCTTCGGGAGTGGGGTAAGAGGATTAATAATAATGCTTTGTTAAGTCCATGCTGAGGGTTTTTTTAAGGTAATTTCGAGGTGAAAGTGATGCGATTAGAAACTGTTAATAGTAACGGTATGCGGTGACGCTGATTGGGACAGGAAACACTACTACTTCATATCTACTGCTTTGCATTTTAGCGGTTTAGTAGTCTAAATCCCTTCTTATTTCCTGTTGTTTTTGCAAGCTTCCGGATGAGGCGTAAAGAATATGGTCATTGTATGATATCATTGTCGATGCAGTACAATAGTTGTTGGTTTAGTTATTATTTTCATTAGTTATGTGAATGATAATAATGCTCTCATCATCATCATCATCATCATCATCATCATCATCACCATCAATATTGTTATTAGTATCATCATCATCATCATCATCATCATCATCACCATCAATATTGTTATTAGTATCATCATCATCATCATCATCACCATCATCATTGTATAATTGTTATCATCGTTATCCTTAGAATTCTTATCATTATTATGATCGTTGTCATCACTGTCATGAACGCTATCACCATAATTGCTGAACATGTCATCGTCTTCATCATTAATAACATTCTTCAATCATCATCTGGAAGCTCACGTACCTGGAACCTAAAATGGGAAACTCGAAATCAATCATAAAACGATGGGGTCTTCCGTCCCAGTATGATTGATTGGGGTGTGCGGATGTGCTATTACACTGCCATATAATTTGTCTTGGTGAAATGATCGATTACAAATTGTTATTGTTGTGGATATCGCCGGTGCTTTTTTTTTTTTGGGGGGGGGGGGGTGACAGTAGAATATAGTCATGATCATGATTACGGCTAAGGAAACAGCCCCCCCCAAAAAAAAAACAAACAAACAAACAAAAACAAAAACAAAACAAAACAAAACAAAACAAGCAAAACAAAACAAAACAAATCAAAAACAAACAAGAAACGAAAACAAAAAAGCAAAACAAAAACAAAAAACAAAAACAAAAAACAAAACAAAAGGAAATAAAACAGAAGAATACCCCACAAAAGCCCCCAACCTTCCTGAAACCCACGAAACAAAAAAAAATACAAAACTAAAACAAACAAAAACAACAAGCAACTCCCAAAATGACTGTAACTTTAGCATATCAATATGCCGAAATTTTCTATTTTTTTCAACACTCGATTAACTATTTCCACTTCTTGTTACACTTTTATCAATTCCAGATTGGTTAAGGAAATGCCTGAAAAAGTGTAGATTTCACTGAAAACCAGAATGTTGGCGAGAAGTGCCGGGAAACAGATAAAAGAGTCAATTTCTTACGTTGTTGACTTCATTGCGTTCCTGAGTCTTATTTCAATGCCTATCCTTAATCGTTAAAAAGGGAATCATCTCAACCGATGCAGAAATCGTTACACTTGAAATACTCTTTTAGAAAAGGGTGTTCTAACATAACTTGACTTGACATTGCTTAAATTCCTGGACTCTTCAGGCTTCGAAATAAATCATACCTGTTGACATCAGGAAGGAAACGCTATTACATCAAACATGAGTGGCTATTATAAGCACAAATTGAGCTTCTAATAAGATTTACGTCAGGACATAAATCAGAAATATTTCGAGATACAAAATGTGGGCGATTTATTTTGTCTACAAACTATAAATCCTCGTGAGATCAACGCGTGATCCAATTAAGTCTGAAAATGACATTACCCGTCCAAACATTTAATAATTCGTTGTTGTTTGGAATCCCTGTTATGGTATTTGTCGAAAAATGGCGCCACGGAAAGTGTCGGAAATCACGTGGTCTACCGCTCATTAGGCTCGCTATCGAGTAATTACCTGAAAATGATAGGCTCCATTAGGTATGGGCAAGATTGGCACTTGGGTCTACGTGAGCCAGGAATCATTACCCTAACCCGTCGTAATGGGGACCTTGAAGCGGGGTATGAAGCTCAATTAGTCCAATTTATCAGGATCATGGACGGAATGGAATAAGTCGAGAAGAAATGACCGCGGTATTCAATGTATGCAGTCTTTACAACGCAGACAATGTATACATCAAGAAAGGGAAGGGAAAACAATATACCTCAAACGTGAGAGAGCATTCAATGCTAGCACGTTCAAAACGCATTCCATGCAATCTGCGTCCACTATGCTTGTACATTTGTATTATTGGTAGTGTATTTAATTGCCTGGAGTAACGTAATTAGATTTTTTTCTCGACCACAGTTAAATGAAAGTATTCTCCTGATTTTGTAGCTTGCCTCGAACAATCGTCACAAAACAATGATGATGGAAGGATGGAAAGATGACCTTTTTTTTCATCATGGGTATTTGTGTTGTCGACCACACTCGTATGTACTTGCGTGTGTTTCCCTGTTAACATGGGGTTGTCATAGGTTGTTGTGTTCGACATGTTTGAAAGAAATCTGTGCTGTTCTTTTTAAAAATCAAAATCAAAATTAATTTTCAGAAAAATTTCCATCCTCAATTTTTTTCTTCCAAGAAGGAGCGAAAGGAACTATATTGCGTTTAAATTTATCACTCACTGCTTGTAAGTGTCACAGATTTAATCTATTTTGTCGATCTAAATTCACACAAAACTCAGATCCCCTCAGTTTACTTTAAAAACTCAAAATAACAAAAGTCTGGTATATCTTATCTTTCCGGCAGGTGAAAGTGGTTGGTTCACAAACGATATTCATAACTTAGTACATCAGCATTAGCGAAAGAACATTATGAGTGATGGACAACCTCTTTAATCAGAATGAATAGGAATTGTAAAATTTCTCAAGGTCAAATTCAGAGCGAACTTTTGAGGGGTTGTGTTCTATACTTTCATGTAAATTAGGTATACCTAAAACAAATTAGGCCAATTTTTTAAAGCCCCTTAGACTTTTACGAACAACGGTCATCAGTTTAAACATATTTACTTTATTACTTTTTTATCTAAAGGTTTCTTGCATGTTTATCTTGTTTTAGGAGGGATGCCATGCATGTCCCTTCTCCCCTCTTCAATAAAACAAAAACAAAAACAAAAACATAACAAAAACAAAACAAAACACTGCTCATGAAGATCTTTCTCGTGTAAGTGATGTGCAATTCACATGAAAGATACTGGTGAGAATGTGAAGGCTGAAAATTCAAAGGGTATATAGCTAAACATTTTTCACTGAGAGACTTAACACTTTACGATGCAACGAAATGCGGGAAAAAAGCCGGCAACGACTTCCTTTTTGTTACTCCAAAGTTTCAGTTACACGACGATTCCCAAAAGGGTTAATGGATAAATAGGCTGATCATGTATAATGCATATTGGAAGAAACCTGAGTACGGCGTTGTTATTTGCAATGGTAAGCATTTCAATAATATCTTCGTTTCTAATTATATTAGTTCACATCTTCGTAAGAAAGCACTTAACGAGAAGAGGGACTGTAATATAGTCCTGCTTCACTATATAGCCTTGATAGATGGACAAACCTATCGCATGCCTATATATAGGATACGGGTCATGGAATGGCAGCTTGCGAGAGAATTCTGAACTCACCTGCCGATCACATTTTCATTCTCCCTTGAGAAGTGTGTTAACAAAGGCTGTAACTCCATTCGAATCTTGTCCATGTTTTTTTTTTCTGAAGGCTTACTCTTCAAGGACATTCCTCCATGTTCGATGTGTATCTGCATTGGTATTGTTTTCGCGCAGGAAGGACAATTTATGGCAGAGGTGTTCCGATGGGAAAACTGTTAAGACGATGTCGATGTGAGAGAGGGAGAAAAAAAAAAAGAAGAGAAGGGGACAGTGAACGAAAGGCAAAGAGATGAAATATGGACGGTTGGAAGAGTGAAAAAAGAGGAAAGTGTTTCATGGGGGGGGGGGGGGGAAAGAAGGAGAACAAGAAGAGGGAAGAATAATGATTAGAACGAGAGAAAAATGGAGGGATGGGAAATAGAGAGAGAGAGAGAGAGAATAAATGAAAGTATTGTGTGCAGAGGAAAAGTGGGAAAGAAAGGAGAAGAATGGGGAATTAAGGATAGAAGGAAGAGAAAAGAAAGAAAGGCCAATTAGATATGAAAGTGAAAGACATAGAAAGAGAGCGTTAGCAAGGTTAGAGAGAGATAAAATATTTATGGAGGTGATGGATTAAGCAAGAGAGTATCGTGCTTATGGTTTTTCTTGTTATGATATACGAAAAAAAAAAAAACCTCCCCGAAAAAAGGGTTATGATCATGAGACAGATGGAATTCACGGAAGAAGGTTGAAGGAAAAGTTTACATTATAAAGGGTTAGCATTTCTCCGTGACATCAGCGTCGCATATCCTTCTAGGCGTTCCATTTCCACACCCCCTGCTACAGTAATTACAGGCACAGCATATTGGCCTAACCCGCAGGTTGGTGCATTCCGCGTTCCGTGTGATGCTGTCCCCGAGTCGGGAGAGGGCATCCAGAGAACAATCGATGAATCAGTATCATGTTATCCGTCAGACATTCCTAATTATCTCCGCCATTCGAAAGTCGGGTTAACTTCATCACACTTCTTTTTTTTCCCCCGCCTTTCGCAGGAATACTTAGAAAACAACCAAACGACGCCTCGGTTTTTCGCAGACAACCGCCAGCTGCAGCAACCCCAAGATTCTTCACCCCGCTCAACCAAAGGCGCCATGTATTGTGTTTCTCGTTGATGCAGATAGGGCAATTACCCTGCTAATTACAGACGGGTTTACATTCATTAAAGTGTCAAGTGAACCTGAATCTTTACTGTTTTTTTCTAAACTCTCTAAGAAACTCTGAGATGTACTTGTTAAGTTTCACCCCTGTGATCCGACATCGTGTCCCGCCAATAAGACGCGATTAGAAAATAGCACATCAGGAAAATACTCCCCACAAAATCATGCTCGTGCGTCGGAACGTTTCATGGGCCATCATCGATTGCGTATATCTTGTATCAACTACATCTAACCGGTATTAAAGGATGAACTTCATAAACATTAACCCCCTTTTTTTACATTGTTAAAGAAGAAGAAAAAAAAAGATCCATGATTAAGCATAAACAACATATTTGCAATAATCTCTTCACTCTTCCTACAATATTTAGATTTTAATTCGTAATATACTGCATGGAAATTTGAAGATTACAAGTACACTCCATAGTATCAAAGGATTATAGTCAAGCACACCCTTTCAGCATTTCTTTCCTACCCTTGGACAATAACCGTACCTTTTACAAGGATATAGAAAAAAAAATGTTATACAAAAATATCAGGAGAGTTGACTCCCGTATTTGTCCTATTTTCGTGGAAAGGGTGTAATGCTGGTTGGATGCATATTACATTATATTTGAATTGTTTTAAAGATTACTAAAATGCTGAAAAGAACTTAATATCCTGTATTTTCTACAATAGAGCAAAGATTCATCCGTTATAAACTTAATATTCTGCAAAACATAATATTAAGTTTATAACGGATGAAAGAATAAAGTTATATTGAAATTGTGTAATCTAATAATGGGGGATGAATATGGCAGCTTGTAATCTGACGAGTGACAGAATGAAGGATGTCCAAACATGTATAGGAAACTCAAAACCTCTAGTAGTCTTCAAAGAAAATATAGTAGTGAGATGTGATAACGTTTCCTCCTTATCAAGTGATAAGTTCTTATAGCAGAAGTGTCTGGTATGCTCTCCAAACTTAGATAATTCCTTTTTGTTAACTTCTTTTAGAATCTTTGACAGGGTCTGTCGTTTTCTTCTGTTAAGGTGCAAACAGGGGTGTATATATATCCGAAGTTGTGACTCCTCCCTTCCCCCGCCCCTTTTCAACAGATTCCGTGACATAGTTTCTACCGGGCAATTCCGCCGACATGACTGATGACTTTGCCGAAGCCAGACAATATGTGATGCGATATGAAAGTCGATTGGCTCCTTTGTGAACGCGATGTAAGAGTAATCAAGTTTGGAGTGTATCACATTACCACTCCATGTAATGACAGGTGCACTGATTTCCGTTTTTCTTTCAAGAATCCTAGAAAGGCGAGGTTTTAATACAAGACTTACCAAACTAAAGCAGGATTCGTTTTTTCGTCACCCTTAATATTGTAGCTTGCTTTTCGTGTTTTCACATTTACGGCTGAAATTAGTGCCCAGTAAAATAGCTTTTGCTTTCCTTGTTCATAAAAAGTGTGAGCTGGGTTTGTATGAACCATACGAGCGTGTCGTAACGATTTTGATCACGTGTACAGGATATATATAGTGGAAAGAATGTTTCGACGTAACGTGAAGTTTATTACATATGGGGCGCTTAGATTACCCTGGTTTAGATTTAATGAGACATAACTATGATGATGATGGTTCGTACTAACTTCACTTTCGTGAAATTTTGACAAAATTTTATTAACTGGAATGTTTGTCAAGTTTGAAACATAATACCACCAATAAAAGAGAACTGTTGGTCATTAATACCTGAAGGAGTGAATGTCTTACAACGTCATATAATGTTAGTATACTGTATAAGATAAAGCGATATATCCATTGTAAAACACTCATTATGCTGTATAATTCATTAATATTACCGTATATAACATATTGCAATTTAGTATGGGCCACCAGCAACGAAACAAAAATCAACTCTATTTACTTATTGCAAAAGAAAGGCCTTCGCATTTGTGCCGGTTCACAATATTTATCTCATACCAGACCAATATTTTACCAATTAAAAACTCTAACAGTATTTGACATTAATTCACTACAAAGTTTACTGTTTTTAAGTATCTAAATAGCATGCTCCCACCTTCATTTCACAACTTTTATACATTAAATAAAACCGTTCACGCCTACCCTACTCGCAATTCTTCCAATCTTCATTCCAATCTTCAAGTCAACCCGAAAATATTTATTGCCCACAGATCGATAAGACACCATGGTGCAGACCTTTGGAATCCTCTCCCAGAATCAATTAAATCCAGTTGTTCCCTCTATTCATTTAAGGCCAAAGTTAAGACCATGTTACTATCAGAAAATGCAAGGTAAAATTTCTGTGTCAACTCTTCAGTCTTTCACGACGCAATCCTTTATACCATTTAAATCATTACCAATGTCATCCTTATCATCATCATCATCTTTATCATCATCATCATTTCACCATCATCATCATCATCATCAACATCATTTTCATCATCATCCACATCATCATCATCATTTTCACTATCCTTTCAAATTTGGATTTCAACTATTTTTTTATCCATTCTGCTGATTTGATATGTTTATCTATTTAAAATTTATTTTGGGTTGCCATATTTTCAAGCTTATTGCTTATAATGGCAATCCTTCTTCCGCAAATGATTTTATGTTTAATGAATGATGTTTAATGAATTACAATAATTTGACGATTTTTCATTTTTTTAAAAAGAAAAATGACTGTATATGAACACTTGTATATTTGTGGTTTAGTGTCAAAAGAAGCTTTTTTGTATATTATGTTACCAAAATGTTAATATGTATGCAGAAGAAAATAAATCAAATCAAAACTAGTCGATAAAGACGGCAATTAAATCTTGTGTTTTATAATTGAATCAAGAAATCCAAATGTGAATTTAAACATATCAAATTGGCTTTGTATTTGTATGCCATGAACACCCAACTCCGGAATAATAATACAGCCATAAAAGTTCTAATGATCTTGAAGAAAGAAGGGATATCATATTCGTTATACGTGGACACTGAGTTTATTCTTGGCCATCTCTCTCTCTCTCTCTCTCGCTCTCTCACTAAAAGTAACCCATACAATGGTCCTCTGAGGTGGCAACAAACCCGACAACAAAGCTTCTTGCATAAATCCATGTTTTTATCCCAGATTTAGGTTTCAGTGGAGTGGGATTTACACGCAAATTGAGCATAAATTAGAGCGCATCCGAGCTCCACACACCCGTCGCATTAGTAAAGACACCTGAATAATCAAGTGTCTTAATATCTCGGTAAGATCGCGCTATGCCTTGCTCTACCAACGCGAACATGACGTGCACAGCGTACGTGGTGATGATGATGATGATGATGATGACGCGATTGAAAAGTATGCCGTACGCGGCGAATAAAATACTCATGATTTTCATCGAATCCAATATGGGTAATTACCATGGCCTATATCCCGAGGTCGTTGAATGTGAAAATTACATTAACCATCGAATTTCAAACCATGAACAACGAACAATTACCTACATCTTACCCTCGGTCCCACCTCATCGATCCGCTTCCAGGGGCCGCTGCTGGAAGACTGAATAAAAGTGGAACCTGATCAATCATCATGATCATATGGATTAACCAAATTACTAATTTAGAAGTCTCATGCTCTTATGTTCCAAATCATGATAAAGCGAATCCAGGTCAGTTAATTTTTTTGCTCTCAGTGCCCGGATTTCGGCGACAATGTCCCACTACACCTCGCCTTTTTAGTGCATTTTATTATAGTCATGGGCGTAAGTCAATACAGCCATGTTTATCGCGCGTGTTATGGAGGCACCTCAGTGGCACTTGAAAAAGGAGCCTTGGGGGTCATGCTTCTTTTCCGTCTCTCCAAGTGTTTTCTCTTTGCTTTTCATTCATGATCGTAAACGTGAACATTCAACAATTAGGAGTCCAGTTAGAAGAACATGCATTCTCGTTGAAGATAGCATTGACAGACTTGAGAACTTACACGCACCATTAGATGCGTCCATACGAGATTTTCCTCCTCATTTAACGAAAAACTTTCCTGTTTGATTAGAAAATGTTGTTCTTTCCTGATTGAATTAGATTCACGGGAAGGTCAAATATC
Organism: Echinometra lucunter; assembly: GCA_029962745.1. Taxonomy (NCBI): domain Eukaryota; kingdom Metazoa; phylum Echinodermata; class Echinoidea; order Camarodonta; family Echinometridae; genus Echinometra; species Echinometra lucunter. The sequence goes on along the minus strand of CM057151.1, from coordinate 49,549,664 downwards.
TACACCTTCTTATGCTGAGATTAGATCTTATCATCACTGATTAAAGGAAACCAACACCCTTAAATCAAGTAGTATCTAAATCAAAGCTGGGACGGAATAAAACACATCGGCGAAAATTTGGAAAAAATCGGACACCAAAATAATTAGGGAGTTGTGGCTATTTGAAAGTTTCTATTTGACATTTGTTTTGAAACTACCATAGCTATTAATGACATCATTATTTTTTGGACAACTCTAAGTATGTTTTGTACACACATAATTTAACAATTTCATTTTGCTTTAAGATTTGCACATTTTCTTAAGCCAAACCCTAGATATATCATGAAGGAGTGTTTTCTCTTTTCAAAAAAGTAGGGTGGTCCCACTCAAAGCCGCAGAGGGTTGTTTTACAAGGGAACCCTGCTATAGAACAAACAGAACAAATACAACAAAAATAATATCACTGAATAGGGTAAAAGATAGCGACATAACATTTGACTGAACAAAAGAAGAAAAAATAAAAGAAAATAAATGCAAATATAACATAGAATCATAATACAATCATAATAACAACGTAGCGTTAAAAGGAACATAAGAAATGATAAACAAACAAACAAACAGAAAACGCACAAATCTCACAAATGGTCAGTTTTTTTTTCAAACAGATTCATGCAAGATAACTGAATTTGGAGATAAAAACGTGGATGGACGTACTCATGTCGCCTCTTTCGCTCTTACGGGTGTTCGAGGTCTCATTTTTATTTCAATTATCAGTTCAGAGTATTCTGCTTTCATCCATGCAGTCACACGTCTAAACAGCATCTTGATGCACTTTACTTATCTGCACCTTTTTTGCTAATAAAATAATAGAAATATGTTGAAATCATTCATGGGATGTTTATCGATTTATAATATTGTGTGGGCTGTATGCGTAATTTGAGATGGTTTATAACTTGCAAATATTTTCAGCACTCGTTGGATCTAAAGAAAATCAGTTTCCCGAGTTTCACTGTCCAGGTATTGTAAACCCTTGAAATACTTAGAAGCCTATTCCCATGACGCAGTGTGAAATATAATATATAAGAAATCTAGAAATTAACTTTTGATGTCTGATGAAGTGTTACGAATGCATCGTCATTATACATTAAGAATGATTTTTTAAAATGAAATCTGAATTACTGAGTAAATTTTATTTGCGTATAATTCGAATTATGAAATGATATTGAAACAGTACTTAATTTGATTAATGTCAGAAGGGTTGTGTATATCGAGGTGTGAATCTTTTGGTTGTTTACCTTAAAAGGGCAATACCGGCTTAATTTCCAACCGTATTCTTTATCTGTGGTTTCATTGTATTGCTCAGGAGGATTCAGAATCACATGTCATTTTCTTTTTGGTCCAAATTTTTAATTCCTTTCTGAATTTTATTGGAATGACTGTGCAACGTGCTTTGAAACATAGCAACAAGCATAACTGCCATTGAGGATTATCATCCGAGGTACTAAAAATGCACTACATGCATGACATTGCATGGAGTCATGGATGTAGAAAAGCTAGTTTTAGGAAATTATAATTATTTCTGCACGTCTGAATGTCAAGCTTCTATTCCCACGAAACATGCTATCTAGGAGACCAGTTTGACAGAACGCTGAAGGCACGAGAGAGTGAAAGTGTATCAACATAAGACGGAATGAGGACAAGACGTGAATGGGACCGCAAGATTGAGGTGATTTGATCCGATTTCGAGCAAAAAAGAAAACATCGATTTTGGTTGCTTTTCAGCTCAACGGAGTACGCCGTTCTAAATATAGCCCTGGGTCGCATTTAGCATTAATAGTGAAGAGGAGTACCGTAGGGATTCCAGCCGGTTTCTAGAATTTGTAAATGAATCATGAAGGTATTCCTTTTCACCCTGAACCCCAAGCAAGCTTGCCTTCTGCTACATGTGTTCCCGAACCTCAACGAATTTGTCAAGTCGTTCCGAGGGAATGCAGAAACAACTCTAAAGGAACACCAAAGTACACCCAGTACAGGTGTCTTTTTGAAAGCAGGGCAACTTCGGGTAAACAGATCAAGGTGCGATGTACTCAGGAAAGTAGGTCTTGTCTTTGCAGGCAGGAGAATAATCTAGTCCTCTGTGTTGTCCTCTAGGTGCTAAATACCACCCTTTGGATTATCTTGGGTGTATCAAACCATTCGGAGGACAAAGTGAATTCAGGCGAATTGATAAAAAATCTCCCCATCGAGCAGCCTCTAGATTGTTTATGATGTGATAGCAGATTCTCGTAAAACTTTCATAATCGCCACACTGTGATGTTACCGGCCCTTCAGCGTTGCTAGTTTAATTATTTAATTGTGGATGTAACGGTAAGGGGGCATCACACTGAGCGGCAAACGCTTGCGAACGTAGCGACTATTGGGTTTCGTCGGGGTTCATAATAGGTCGTTAAAAGGTTGCAAAAAAGGGTCGCAAACGGTTTTAATTGTCGCAAATAATTTTTCTTGTCACAAAGAAATTCCTTTGCGCATTTTTGTGAATCTATTTTTACAGAAACAGTTGCAAACGTTTGCAAAACTGTGGTAAGCCTTTCAAACAGTCGTAAGAAATGTGGCTAAAATCCTTGATTCACCAATGCTACAGACCACGTGGTTCCTCTATAAAAAAATTGGCCCATTGAGACCATTCGTCGGTGGTCAGCAGAAATGTAAATGGAAAGGAAAGTTTGCTCACCCCTTTCATATGGTTGGGCTAGGCTCACAGAGTTGGTAAAAGGACCTAAACGTTCACAAACGGTTGCAGAAAATTGGTAAATGGTTGCTAATCTTCGTAAAAGCTGTCGATAACATTTGCTTTTACAGTCACTAATAGTCGCCAGTTGTCCTTCGCAAACACTTTCGCAAACATTCGCGCGGATGTTGCTAATTGTCGCTTTAAAGTTTGCGAAAACAGAGAGGAACCCTGATTTCGTCAAAGAGTTGACGAATCGAAAACAGAGAGGAACCCTGATTTCGTCAAAGAGTTGACGAATCGAAAAATCGCAACGTTCGTAAGCATTCGCCGTTCATTGTGATACCTCCTTTAGCAGTAATACATTGTCTCCTTTTAGTGATACGTTGCATCATCCTTTGTAGTCGGTTAGACAGTCCTATTTAGCTAACAGTGTAACCTAGAAAAGTTCTTTCCGTTGAAGTTTTTTCATTGATTTAGGTTCCTATGTAGTTAATGAACATTTTCAGCTTCGTTGCCCAAACAGCAACCTTGAGCAATTTGCATAATTTGCATAAATCTGTATGAGTATAGGATTTACGGCGCAAAGACAACTTACACAGAACGTTCAAACTGAACTACGTGCCAATTGTGTATGTGTGGTGATACGGAACTTTAATAGCGTTGTAAATCTTGTGAATTCAACCTTTGATGAAACGAAACAACCTTATACACACAATCAGATATGGATGCACATCCAATTAGGGGTTTGTGGGACATGGAAATCATTTCAGTGTTATTTTTACAATTAGAAATCACGTTTTTGTACTAAGAATCATGTTGATATCAACTTAATATGTGTAAACAACTGTGAGTGTACTTTTTTTGCACCTATAATGAGAGTAGGCCTGCTGCTAATGAACCGGTATTAATGTGCACAAGCAGGTTGGCAGCCTTCTTGTATTGTTTTAGTTCCTTCGGGGGTACCTCTTCGTGTAATGTTAGCCTTATGGATTAAATCAACGTTATTTGAACACCCAAACACCACAAGTATGTTTCCAATTCAATTGTACATTTCAAAAAGATGTTTTTTTTTAATATGATTGTTGCAGTCATAGAGTGCATAATGATGTACATATGTGTATCTATTTAACTATAAGACTTTGTATTTTGTTAAAATGTGAGAGCCCAAATATTTTCAACCACTGATATGTGATTCTGTACGTGAACGCTATTAATTCCGACTAGAATATGGGTGCAGTAAACTTTTTTTTTCTAAAGATGGGCCTAAACTAAGAAAATATACCGCTGTTAGTACCATTCTTAATGAATGTAAGACCAAGTTTTCAATCATTTCGATAACGAAGTTGACATTTCCTTGATTTTCAGTACTAAACCCTGACCTGTAATTGCAAAAATAGGTTAAAACTCTATTCTACATCCCTAAAACCCCCTATTTTATGGAAGTATCACACATTAGTGTACCCCGTTTCGTTTCATCAAAGGTTGAATTCACAAGATTGACAACGCTATTAAAGTTCAGTATCACCGTACATACACAATTGGCACGTAGTTCAGTTTGAACGTTCTGTGTAAGTTGTCTTTGCGCTGTAAATCCTATACGCATTCAGATTTACGCAAATTATACAAATTACTGAAGGTTGCTTTTTGGGTAACCAAGCTGAAAATGTTAATGAACTACATAGGAACCTAAATCAAAGAAAAACTTCAACGGAAAGAACTTTTCTAGGTTTGTAAATAATGTCAAACCGACTATTGATTCAAAATGCTATACCAATATGAGCGATTTGATTGCAGCTAAACCCTAAATTGGCAACGCAGTGCAAATACAAAATCAATATTTCAACGAGTAAGTTGATAATTTTTCATTGCCAATTTACTAATTTCATTCACATTGTTTTATGAAGGATGCAATTATTATTTTTTTTTCAAATTATGTAGGCATAGAAAATTGAAATAATTGGCGAATAAGATTCATCATCTAGCTAAAGGATAGAAGTGCATGTGCCAGGACTCGAGTCCTTAGATGCACATGCATGTGTTCAAACCACTAGAATTGTCATATTTTAGAAATAAGCAATATGTGTATTACGGTTCCTTTAAACAAAATATCGTTGTATGCACTCCTAATACTCTTTTCTTGCATATTATCATTGATGAATGAATAATTACTTTCTTTCGAAATAGAAGTTTTAGCTTCTTCCTTGAGCTTGAGACGAAATGCTTGAAATAAAGTGTTTATAAATAATCATAGTAGAACTAATGAAAAAATATTTTGCAGACGAGCAAAATGTCTTGTCCACATAAGAATTTTTTTTTCGCTACTTTGTGAGCGAGTTTAAAGCCACTTTTTCATGCTGCATTTTAGAAAACCTCATTCATTAACAGAAATGAATAGAAGACGTCAGCATAATTCATTTAGGCTGGTTTTCTCGCAGAATCTGCTTTCTGCAAACGAGACGGGGAAAGGAGCTCATCATTGTCGCGAAATGTAATTATACTGATTGACATAAGGAGAAAATAATATTAATGTACTAGAGTTTTGCTTTTTTCAATCATCATAATTTTGCACCTCGCAGTTGCATTATCATTACTCACTGATTTGATTTTGGTGATGAATTGGTTTGAGATACATCATTTATGTCATCGCATCTATAATGGCTAATGAAAATATGAAAAATACATTTTACTGAGTTATGATCAATAATTCAGCAGATGGTTACGGTATTTGAGCTCGATACTCGTCCATCTGTCTTTTGAAGACCTCTTCGTTCTGTTTCATTTTAACACATCTTTCTTCTCCTAATGCAATAGCCACCTTCACTGTGTTGTGTCGGTCATTGGCTTATAGATCGTCATGGCACACGAATTATCGATTTATCGAAAAGAGAGAAACTGATTATTCCATATTTTATCCGAGCGTTTGATGAGAAATAAATTTTGAGGATATCTGTTAAACAAATTTGATTTCCTTCTGCATCAATATTCACCATCTTCACTTCGATATGTTCAAGAAAATTGCTTACAATGGCAGTCCTTCCGCAAATGATTATAATTTATAATGTTATAATTAAAAAAAATTGTTTTTGAAAATAAAGATTGCTATGTATACTTGCTTATTCATGATTCAATGTCAAGAAAGTACTATTATATTCTATTTTAGTCATGTTACCGAAAAATGTTGCACTTGAATGCATATGAATGCATAAGAATGTAGCGCAAAATCATGTCAAATCAACTCAAATCAAGTCAAATAATAGTTTGACAGGCTCAATTACAGCTACAATTGAACGAAATTTGTCTCATTGTACTGCATTTTCTTGATGGATTATCAACATGAACATGAAATGAAAAAGATTATAAAGCAAATAATCAAATCACTTATATCTTATTGTACGGATAGCATTATTAAGAAAAGTACAAGCCACTTGCAAGGCAATTAGGATAAGCTTTAAACCGTCCGAGTGACGCTTCCCAAATGATGGTTCCGCCTAAACTTTCTGCGAAATTTCAGATGAAGAAAAAAATCACTCGACTCTCCCTATAAAAAGTTGCATACGCCAAACTGCCAAAGCGCAATTGTTTAGTCGATGTGACCTAAACCTCGGCAATTGCTGTTAATTTTAAAAACAGTTCTGGCGTCATTTTCGTTAAAGTGATTCAGTTTGAAATTGATTTTATCAGTTTATACATCGAGTTATTTGTAGTTTTGTGAAAGAATGATTATCATTATTTTAGATTTAGAGCCAGAAGGGCTTTAAGTCTGTATTAAATGATATGAGTTAACGCCCTTCTGGATTGGAACAGACGATTTGTCACTTCATATACTTTTTTTTCTGTGAGCGAAATGAGAAGACCTTTCCACTGAACAGATAAAACAGTGATAGGATTTTTTCCACCTTCATTCTCTTTAGAAAAAGTCACAGCTTGTATGCCTCACTCTGTTCACAGGGAAACATTTCTACGTGATGTCGAGGTTGTTGATCTCTTCAAGTAGGGGATTGCAGCTTTTCACAAGTGGAAAGCAAATGTTCAGCCTGACAATGTTATGCTTGTAAACAGAAAATCGTATACTGGACAAGTGTGAAGAAAAACAGCGAATGTTCAATCCCTTAAAAAAAGGAACAAATTCATGCTGGTACTTTTGTTTTTCCTCCCCCGCAGACGGGCTTTTCTTCTCAGCTCTAGAAGTGATAATCATGTAAAACATCCCCTCACCAGCGTATCATGTTCGAGTAGTCTTTGCACAACATCTGTAGCCGCCGGCTTCGGCTAAGCTAATGTTTGGCAGTTTGTGTGGTAGCTTTTCTTTCTTGCAATCTTTTATGTTTGTTTCTTTCTCCCATTCTCTGTTCCAGTTTCTCGATATGTATATCTTTGTAGTAAATAATATAGGCTCAATGACCTCTGCTCTTTTATCTTGCCATCTTCCTTCATGGCTCACTTAGTTTTCAACTCCTACCCCCCTCTCTTTATCTCTCCATTTCCCTTATTCTCACCATGCCACAGCAACTCTCGTATAAATCATTTAGTCTTCCTTAAACCTACTTCTTCAGTATGTTCAGAAGACTTTTTCCAGTTATACATGTATATCTATGCATTTTCCAGCCCATATTCCTACCTGTTTATGGCTGAAATGACTAAACTACCTTTTTCAAAATAATTTCTTTTCCATAATTATCTCGTAAAGATAAAATGCTATACTTTTATATCTGACCTGGATATTTCTGTGCACGTTAATTTGACGTCATTGAAAACCTGCCCCGTCTCCTCTCCTCTTCTCTCTCTCTCTCTCTCTCTCTCTCTCTCTTTCTCTTCCCCTCTTCGGTTTCTTCATCTCCTTCCCCATTCCTCTTTCCTCCTACTCCCCCTCTCTCTTTCTCCCTCTCCCTATCTCTACTTCGATACAACGACGTCGCATGTACATGTTTTTTTTTTGACAATGTTATGAGTTTCTGACAGAATGACAGACTTGCCACAGTCCTGTCAATTTTTTACTATTAAGTTTAAGTAATTTTAAGAGTTTAGTTTGTGACACTTCGGTAAAAACGCTGTTCAAGAAAATAAAATATCATCATTAAGCCATTTCGAATTATGTCTGTAAATTTCTTTTCAATCTGTATGGAGAAGAAAAACAGAATAAGAAGAGGTAGTAGTAGCAGTAGTAGTAGTAGTAGTAGTAGTAGTAGTAGTAGTAGTAGTAGTAGTAGTAGTAGTAGTAGTAGAAAAAGAAGAAGAAAAAGAAAAAGAAGAAGACGAAGACGAAGAAGAAGAAGAAAGAAAAGAAGAAAGAAAAAGTAAAAGAAGGAAAAAAAAAAGAAAAAAGGAAGGAAGGAAGAAGAAGAAAAGAAGAAGAATTAGTATAGTATTATTATTAGTAGTAGTAGTAGTAGCAGTAGTAGTAGTAGTAGTAGTAGTAGTAGTAGTAGTAGTAGTAGTAGTAGTAGTAGTAGTAGTAGTAATAGTAGAAGGAGAAGAAGAAGGAGGAGGAGAAGGAGAAGGAGGAGGAGAATAAGAAGAAGACGATGACAATGAAGAAGAATCGTCCATGTACTTGTAAGGTCAAAATGTTCACGTCAAGTATTAACAAACATGGCAAACAGAACGTTTAAATTTTGCTTCTAGTTTACCATGTTTACCAAAGGACATTCACTTCATCCATTACCTGGCAACGCATACCATTGAAATGGTACTGCTCAAGAGAAGGTGTTGTTACCGCAAGGCCACATATGTCACTGTGGTCTTTATCAGACAGACAATGATGTGATGATCTCACACTGTGGAGTGACAAGATCACGGACTGTCGTCCCGTTAACTAACTCAAAATCGCAAAGTTTTGCCTTTCTGGATATAGGTAACCGGTTTTGACGATCATGAGAAACGTCTTAAGTTAAGATGTTTAAAATAAAAAAACCATGTTGAGATTTTTAATGACGTCATGATGAGATATAGAATGCTCATTGGAAGATGAATATGATGATTGTGGTGATAATGATCAAGATGATGACGATGATGACATCTTACATCCTTTTGTAAGACGCCACATTTCTGTAAACACAAAGGCGCAGGCTCCTCCAATTCAGTCAGCAATTTAGACACCTTCTGAAATAGAAAAGTTTCGAGTATTTCATTTTGGTAACCTTCAACTTTCATGACCGAACACAGTCGTAGATTATGTCTAGACTGCTTTACATTTATCTATTAATCAATTACTAGTTAATATCACCTTAACCGTCAACCCATCTGCCAACCAAATTCTTGTGTGACAGAAAGAAACATGAGATTTATTGACCAATTATAGATGTCTGAAAAGAACCAGGTCTAGAAAAATAAACTTAGAAGAACAATACCCAACAAGTCCGAAATCGAAAAGAAAAGGAAAATACTTGTATAATGAAAATAATTATACAGAACTTCCTCTTACCAAGGCAAACTGTTTTGTCCATCTCCTCAAGCGTAGGAGGTCCGCACGCCATCACGTGTCCCTCTTACAGATCACTTTCACCTATCACTGGGTTTCTTAGCACTATGTAGAGAGCTCCTCTCTACACCTGGTCAGCTGGGGTTTCTTAGAAGCCACCATCTACACCACGACCGTATGTTTAGGTCAGTATAGGGGTAGAAGCAAAAGTTTATTTTTTTGTTTTTGTTTTTGCTTTAAAAAAAAAATATTTTTATTGCAGACTTCAGAGGCACTGAAAGGAAAGTGACAGCAATCCAAGTTTTAAATTTAGGAATTACAAAAAAAGTTACTACGTTGATGAAAAAGACTTTGTAATAAATTATTAATGATTAATGAGGAATAGTAAATTTGCGTATAGTTAATCTGCCTCTTCTCCTGTCCTTTCTAAAGCCCAGCAAATTCTTGGATTTCTATACAGTATGCTGCATAATCCTTTCATCTACATCTACTTTTAACTGGGTCTGGGGGATTTTGACAGATAACTAAGTTAAAGAATTTCTTCATTCAACAAACAGATGAATTCTTGAACGCGTCATCCATAACGTAAATCATGTGTAAACTGAAACTTCGATATCAAATAACGCCACCCTAAACCGATTCACTACACCAACATTTCATAAAAATTTCCCATTCACACAAATTTGACGCGTTTTGCAATACATTATCTCCCAAACTGAACTCAGTATTGTGAATAAACCATTTTATTGAGAATATTAATCGCTAGTATTTTTAGTGAATGTTTCATCACGTTAAATAATTTTCATATTGCATTCTTTAGTCAAGAGTTCTGCACCTTACAAGATGTTGTATTGTAACGATTGTTGTTGTTATTTGAGTTTATCGATCAATAACGCACATCGGGAATGAGGTCGTATGCGCAAAGTTGAGATCGTAGTTTGGAATAGATCGAACGCGGTGGATCATCAATTCACAGTCCAGAGATAGATTGGGACGGTATTTAACTCCTTATCTAGCCCTTTCTTGCCCTCCAGTCAATGAATTACTCCAAGATGCTGATCGATTCGAGCTATCGGTATTCAGCAGCATCCCACACAATCACATCTCTGTCCCTCTCTTTACAGTCATCATTCACGAAACATCGAAACGTAAGGACAGTATAAGTGGATGTAGGCTAAACTATAAAGTGACTATAAAAATATATGCCGTTTATTCCTCCCGCATTTTGTACGTGACAAACGTATCACCATGTTGATTAACAATGGTGAAATGGCACAGATTTGGCTCTGACCGGAGATTGATTGATGGTAGCCTGTATAAAAACTGTCATTATTATTCAGCAACCTATGGATATTACATAAAAGACGCCTAGATTTGAATTTTATGAGATGTTGTGCAACTTACTGAAGTTTAGATGTATAGAGTGGTACAAAGAAGGTATGTACCAAAAGAAGAGAAAATATACGTTATGTTAACTTTCAGAAAAAGGATGAGATCAGTGCAAAGTTTATGACAGACCAAATTTGTCGTCGCAACGGGAGAAAGACGTAGCCAATTCAAGAGATCACGCGATACAATCGTGATTGATGTAAAGTAAGTAAAAGGCTGTCGGATAATTGAATTTTAATTACTTGATTGCTTACCAAATATTTACATTTTCCGTGCAAGTATACTTAAGATACAGATCAACATTTACAAAGGACACGTTGGGTGGGGCCGCGATTTTCAGTACTTTTTGTACGTTTCAGTAAAAATCCGCCGAAATGCACAATCAATGGCGCCATAAAAACTTTCTCCGCCCATTCTGTTGTCTCTGTCTTCTATCTCGCCTGTGGCGCCGCTGTAATTCTGTATACGTGCTCTGCCGTGTACATCCCGAGGCGACAGTTGCCACCATTACGGCACTCTTTTTCAGTTTTTTTTCTCACTATTTGATGTCTCTGATGTCGTCATCCGTGCATCATTATCTTAGAAATCCTTGTTAAGTCTAGAACGCAGAGTTGGTATGGTATATGCTTCTCCATCGTATTCGAAGGAGCAGCATATTTTCGTCCTTATTAGAAAGTCATAACATACCTTACTTGATGAAATTTTGCAGTATAGTCAGGATCTCTCAATTACCGTAAATGAAGGAGAGATAGAAAAAAAAAGAGAGGGAGAGAAGAGAGAGAGAGAGAGAGATAGGAGAAGGAGAGAGAGAGAAGCAGGGGAAGAGAAGGGGATAGATGTGATAGACAAATGGAGGAATAAAAAGAGGCAGAAAGATATACAGAGAAATATTAGACATAGAGACAGCTAATGAGAGAGACAGATATATATATATATATATAGAGAGAGAGAGATGGAGAGAGAAGAGAGAAGAGATAGAAGGAGAGGTAGAGAGTGAGAGAGAGAGAGAGAGAGAGATCGGAGTAATGATGTAATTGTGTATTCCAAATCTGATCAGGTGGCTTGTAACTAATCAGAAGGTTCGAGGCTAGACACATGACTTATTAATCATGCTAATTACCACCCATCTATCAAAAGTTTATCTTAATTTATAGTTCACTTTAATAGTTACACTGATTACCCGACACCTGTTTCTCAATATAGCGCATTGTTTTCAGGTTGTAAAAAGAACTACGGGTTAATAATTTAACGCATTTGGAAGAAAACGGCATTGAGCAAAATACGGATGCCTTGAAGAGAAAATGTGAAGAGAAACGGATAGCAAAAGAACATGGTAGATGGGATTGTATGAGATAAAATAGAGAGAGAGAGAGAGAGAGAGAGAGAGAGAGAGAGAGAGCAAATACGCATTTTAAATCATGAAATTTACGTCAATTATGAGAGTTAAGTGCTTTCGTAAGTTACCATCGAATATACCGAAATTATATGATTGTGTTTTCATCAATGCCCCAAAGCCACTGAAACTTGATTACCGAATGAAAACGAAAAATAATCCATCATGCAGCGGACAAAGAGGATAAAATTGCTCAACAAAAGAACATGAAAGGGTGAAAGAAGGAGAAGAACAGATCCAAGAGAATAATTGATTGGAAACTGGATACTCCCAAACTTGGAGAGAAAAAGATATGAAACGAAAATCTTGCTTTATGTTATATACCCTGTAGAATTATAATCCATTAGCTTGTTATTTCTATTGATTTCTACATCTACAAGAACGTTCTTTTGTGATGCGCAGATGGCAGCTAGGGCGTTGAACAATCAAAGATATTAATTTTTTTTAGTTTCTCGCTTATAAAATTTTGATTGGTTCTTATTTCTATAAGAAATGAATACAGACGCACAAGATGAAAAATAATTAAAAGTAATGAAGATATTCCAACAAAGAGGAGACTAAATTCATGGTAAATGTCTTAAGAACCCCCCCCCCCCAAAAAAAAAAAAAAAAAACACCCAAAACGAGATGCATTTCAAACGTTCCAGTTGAATAAGGTAATGATAATACACGTACCCTTTATCTGTATAATCTGCAAGATGTACAAAATGATTTGACGAATATTTTTCGTTGCTTTCGGCTTGTACAGATATTCCAGCACGATCATTTCAGTGGAGATAACATGATCAACCCGATATCTCCATTTTCATGCAGAGGCGGAGGGTAATTTATTCTAAGTTCGAGGGGAGCACAGAAAAGCCTTATTTTAATCTGTATCGGGCACCTACATAGGGTGGACAAGGAGAAGGTGGGGGCAAATTGTTTAGTCATGGCGTAAACTGCAACAGTCTTCTTTTCATTTGGTTGATTTGATTTTTTGTACCCCTTAATTCCGAGAACCCGAAAATAGTAAGAACAATAATTGTCTTGAACAATTCGGGTACTTAAAGAAGAGGAGGTTTTGTGGGGGAGGGCACTGTGCCCCCTGACCCCCGTAGCGAGAGTATCGCCTGCATGTGCTGTGCAATTCTACGTGTTCAATGAAGCATACATGAGGTGAACTGTGGCTTAAAACAAACCGTAAATTACGCCCTGTCGCATTAGTTTGTCAGGCTATGTCACGCACTGTCCTACATCTTCCCGACATCATTCCCTCATTCACTTTCCCTTCTCCCCTCTCCTTCTAAGCCGCACTCTCTGTATTCTCTGTCTCTCTCACTCACACACACACACCCGCATACACACACCCCCACACGTTTGCAAAATCTAATTTTCTCTGAAAAATCTTGTCTTTTAACGATTATCCCTATACAGAAAGTTAATTTTTGTTTCTTTCTTACACTCTTCATGCATCATATTCAGCTTAATTAAAGTGTTATGTTATTGCATTTGTGCTTTCTTTTCTAATAATTTTCAACCTGGATCATGATGATTATGTTAGTTTTAAAATTCTCTCTCGGACCCTGCTGGTTTTCACTAATACCTAATTCAGAAGATCGTTATCTGCTTTTCATATGAAATCTATTTTCCTGCAGTTATCCCGCACTCATATGGTATATTATCCAACTCCACCATCGATAACTTTATAGAAAATGCCGACAGGCGATGACCATGACTTCTCCTGACCTGTTCACTCCTTGTACCATGAACTCCTTCTTTTCATACTTCTCCATCATATTTGCTGGAATGCCTTCACTATCTTGCAAAATCAGTTTACTAACTTTACGCTTCCGATAAACCATACCCTCATGCATTTCCTGTTTTATTCATTGTAATATTTTGAAAGTATCACCACAATCAAGAGATAGCGACGGTAGAAAACTATGAAGTATGTCAACCTATTTCCTTAGAAAGGATCCTCTTTTCAAAAGTTTTTGACCCATTTGAAGTATAAACCTATGATTTGTTTTAAGCCGCTCTCGTTTCTCCATGACCGTATTAGGATGATTCTTCTAGGTGTTTATGTAATTTGTCGCCTATGTCAACCTAATACAGGGCTACGAGGGTAACTCACAAACCTACTAATCAATTACATGAACATGATCTTGTCTGTATGATGCTTTTTTTTTCACACCATAAATCTCATACTTCCTCAGAAGGCATTCCTAATATGAGACTGAAACCAACATGAGTTAACGTGTCTGCTTGATATTTGCCATCAGTCATAACTGTATAGGATTACTGGAACAAGTGATATGTCCCATCAGACGACTCTTTAGAAGATAGCGTTTGCTTAGGAGCACAAAGAAGCATTTCATTTCCCCCAGATGCAACCCTCCTGCTTCTAGAGATATGATGCGAGAGAAGATTTTCTGAGACGGGGCCCTGACCTTCCTTTATCCGGTATCGCCTACAACCGAATCTTCCATTAGAAAAAGATTTCAAAGGTTGCCGTAAAATCAGCATTCGTCCAGAAAACTCAAAACAGAAGTGGCGCCTAACGCTAGTCTCGGCGGACAGTCACCTACCTTGCATTACAGTCACGCTGATGACGTCATCAACCAGAGCTTTAAAAAGCGAATGGATTTGGAAGTGAAGCTAACTACAAACAGTCAGTCATAATTACAAGAATTGTTTTTAAATCCCCAGAAGTGTTTCTTGGGGATATCAGACTAGAATGAATTGGAATGATAAGCACCTGCTATCAAGCCTATAAACAATCAGAAAAATTACTAAAGCATTAGGTAACTTGAGATAACTAAAACTATCTCGCTTAAGAGAATCGGATGAATTTATCTGTACCGTCTTCGATTGTCATTTTCTCTCTAACTTTCTTTTTTTTTTTGGGGGGGGGGGGTGATTTTGTCTCTGCTTCCTTTGTCTTTCCGACATTACTCAGATCTGCCGGTCTGTGCCTTTTATGTTTGTAATCATGAATGTTATAATGCTCGCAGCATGCACCACGAAAGGTGCTCAAAGGGCTCCATTGTTACCCCTGCCCAGTTATAGGCTACAGATTTTGATGCAAACATCATTCAAAGAAATACTTCACTGCCCGGATGGAGACTGGTCCCAGTCGTGTATTTCAAACACTAGCCTGGGACAACTCTACAAGTTTATTTTTGTTTACTTTTTCCTTTTCCTTTTTTCGCTTTTGGGTATTCTGCTAGGGGACTTCACATACAATAAATGACATTAACAAAATAAAACAAAGATCATATTCAAACAAGTAAAGAATATATCACACATACATATTCCACGATGATAATGCGACAAAGCTAATCTTGTTATTCATCTTTCACTCACTTTACCAATTAGAGCAGGCACGTATCTTTTCCCAAACATTATGTGGTATTACAAAAGTCAATATTTTCTAGAATTTGTAATGGGCCGGTTCTTTGGGGCATATCACTGTACGAAAATCATGTTTTCTCTGTATTATTTTTTCTTTTTGAAACGTTTCCATTTAATTTCTCTCTAGATAAGGTGATAGTATTATCAAAATTAAAGGCAGTCATTTCCCTAAAATTTTGTCTATGTGGTGAGACTTGTCAATGGCTATAGGCACGCCTTTGAACAGAGCAATTAGAATCATTTCTAGTATTTTCCTTAGAATATCCGCTCTTTTTCATGAAGAGTCTATCAGTTTTCAGTTTCAAGTGAGTTTATTTCTCATGTATCATATATCCAAACCAAAACATTACAATGTAACATAAAAGTTATATAAAATTACTGAAATAAGCTGGCAATAAATATCAGGTACATATACGAAACCTAACATGGTTATTCAAGAGATAGAAAGAAAACGTGAGAAATGAGGAACTAGAAGAAGCAGAGCTTGTAAATCATTAGTCCCTCGATGATTAAGTACATTTTGCAAGTTATATCATGACGTAAAGCAGGCTAAGGCAGGCTTGAGTAATTTCATGGACCTAGTAGCACCATTTCAGCGCATAATTGATGTCAAAAAACCAGGGCTTGAATGTCTGTTTGGATGACTGTCATTGATTTTCTCGAAGAATCTAGAACATATGGCGCGTCATGTTCGGTCGTATTAGCTCTTTTTTTTTTCTTGCGCGAAAATAATTTTTTCCTTTCAGCACTTGGCGATAACAGGTATCTTTTAACACTGCATGTATTTCTGAACGTGCATGTAATTACCAAGAGGATGAATTGTCAATGCTAATTGTCCCCAGTTTTGCAGGGAAACATTATTCAAAGAACAAAAGTACAAAGTGTTTTGTTTGCTGCTATTTTTTTTATTCTTGACATTCAAGCAGACGTTTCCTTTCAATAGTAATTAGTATTACTGCGAATTAATTTCGTTAAAATAGGACATTCATTTGTGCTGAACATGCATGTTCATCATGAATATATTTTCTCCTGTAAAATATAACCTCTGGAAACCATTTTATCTTAAAGATAATTAACAATGACAAAACAAGAATTATATCAGTAACCAGGGTAACGGCCCGGGGTAACGGAAACACTAACCATGTGATTCCTCTAGAATGCAGGATTTCAATATCATTTTTTCCTCATTTTACCTCATTGCTCCCATTTGATAAAAAAACCCTGATTATATCTAACAGATAGATTATAATCCTTACCTTCCGTTTATCCCTCTCTTTCGCACACTCTCTCTTTCTTCCTGTCTCATTCCGACCTTCTTTTTCGAAGGTCATAAAAGTTACAGAATTTTAGTCATGCATTTTTGCTCTAATAATATTTGTAATTTCCAGTTACTGTATAGGTTGTCAAGATATGCACTGCAAATTTTTTTTTCCTGCTTTAAAAAATCGTGATAATAATGAAAGCAAGGAGCCTGTAAAGAGGAGAACGAGGAGGGAGGGAGCTCAGGACAGTAGCCCTTCCCCGATGATTTTGAAATTACTAGTGATTTTTTGATTTTCACTACAATAAAGCATTTTGTTTCAACTTTCTTCTCCTCTCGCGAGTTAGAAAATAAAGAGAAACGCCAGCCCCTTGCAAAGCTGTATCCTTACACCTATTCAAACATCCAGAAAAGAGATGTAATGTAATTTGAATGTTTTTACAAGTCCAAGCATTTTTTTTTCTTTTACATTTTTCTCGAAAATAATAAGTAAATGGTGATGAAATGACGTGCATATAAATATCTTTATTTCACACATGTGGACATTTTAAAAACGTTTTAACGTGTAAATACGTTAAATTAAAACTATATGAAATTAAAATGACTACAAGGCTTATTAAGCTCTGAAAACACTACCCTCTTTTGGAATAAAGCGTAATACATAAATGATGTGAGAATATAATGACAGAACAGTGAGAACATTATTTATAACTAAGAGATTTACTGCACAAGACTGGATGCCAGACTACCGAGTTGTAATGTGTCGTTGATTGGTTGGGTAGGACCACTGCGCACATACCGCGCGCCTTTCATTTCACTCGATCAGTTGCCTATATGGTCGAAATGACAAGCGATACAGATGCTCAGGCGGACTTCTTCATCATCAGTCGATTAACTTCACGTGCGGCACCTCGCACGCACATATTCAATCTGTTGGTGGCTGTTTAACATCGTTTGCGGACAACTTATTTCGTAAAACGGCCAAACATTTGGCCTTCGCTACTTTTTCAGCTCTTACATTCCCATTCATGAATGAGGATATTGCAGATATATATTCAGGAGTTGTAAATGTGGCTTCCACCAACGAGTAGGCACATAGAGCATTTTAAATGATTCTATTTTGAGCTACCAAGATAACTTCTGATCTGTGAGCGGTCAAAATAAATTATTCGAGTCAAGATGGCCGATTACTTGTTTGTCATCATCCTGTTGCTTGGGTCAACATTTGGATCAGAATCTCATGCAAATGAAATTGATTATGAGGAAGATAGTAACGCGGCACTCAACATCAACATTGGGATCCTCTTACCGGGGGATAACGGCTACCCTTACTCTCTCGCCCAGGTAACCCCTGGTGTACGTGTAGCCCTTGCCAGTGAAAGATTTAAGGCGCTCCTGCCAAATGTCACCACTAATTTAAAAATCATGGATTCCGAATGCTCAGTGCTAATTGCCCCACTTCGTGCTATGGAGACCATGGTGACCACAGATACCCAACTACCACTAAACCTCTTACTCGGACCGGCCTGCGACCTCGTAGCTGCTCCAGTTGCTAGGTATAATACACAGTGGCAGACGTGTATGATGTCGGCTGGATGCGGCGCCACAGCATTTCGAGACAAAGAAGAGTATTTTTTCACGCGTCTTCTTCTCAACTTTGAAGAATCAGGGATGGTATTTGGAAGAATAATATCCTCTCAATACAAATTCAGGCGTGTAATAATGTTAACGCAGCTGGAGAGAACAGGACCTGACGCTCGAAAAGATTGCTTTTTCATTAATATGGGTGTTGCAAAGTATTTTCAGCAACACTTCACCGAACCTGAGAACGAATTCGTGAATCCCAATCATCCAAATTTCACAAAATACCTAACCGAACTGAAGTTGCACGAGAAGGCTCGAGGTAAGGTTCATTCCTGTTATTTTTCTAACAACTTTATGGTATGTCTTTCAGATATTGCTATCAAATATTTCATTTGTCCTGCATTAAACTAAGATATGTAATGAACAATAGAGATAGAGAACTGTTAAAAAATCCTAACAACGTTGTACTTCAATTAGAATTGTATTGAATATACTTCTGGGGCACGAACACAATAACTTGATATTGCGCACCTCTCCATCCTAGGACGCTCAGGTCGCCTTGCTTCAGCCATCTACCGTAAGGCGCCTGAAGCATTCAAGAATCAAGTTCCAACCAGGAACCCATATACTACACCTGGGTGAAAAGTCAGAAATATGAAAAATAATGTGAAGGGACAAATTTCGTATTGTCTGAATTTCCAAACCAGAATAGGCTTAGACCATGATTAAACGTCTTGAAACCTGTCATATAGGACAGAAATAGATCATGCTCATAATGATTGCGCAGATATAAAAAAAATTGATCCATTACAGGGGAAGGGACTAGATTTTTACATGGCCTCGATATCCTAATGGACCGCCGGGCGGTTCTAGCTCAAATGCATTCGCTTAATTGAGCAGCACGCACCCTCAAATGGCAAGCATGTAAAAATGTAAAAGTTATGAGTTTCCTCGAAGCCATACATATCGAATTTGAACTCACTTGTCTGTGCCCAGAGCTCGTGACCTTCATAGAGACTAGAATCTGAGGCACCTTATTCAACAACTTCCTACACTGATTTACAAGAGGTGTACAATCTTCACACTAACTTGGTATTCAGATTCAATGAATTCAAATCGCGAAGATTTATAATCCGAGAATTGTACAGAAACTCTGTTCACAAATTCATACTCTATAAAACAACTGAACATTTATTTTCTAACATGTCTACCTAACAAGGACCCTCCTTGATGCAGTGAAGAAACCAACATTTGCATTTATAAACACTGTGATCCCGAGGCCAAATACAATAATATTCCATATCATAATTGATGCTTCGACTTCGTAACAGTAAAGGCTGAAAGGGACGTGAAAAGGTTATAAAGATTCTATGATAAGAAATTTGAAGAAGTCCAATGGATTCTTGATGATTCGTCAGAAAAGGCTAGAATGCATTATTGATTAAGAACCCTCGGCATGTATACCCTGGTCTTCGTCCTAACTTCATCCAAAGAGAAAAAGCCAACAAAACAAAGATTACCCTTCAAAAACCTTCGTCTTTTATCACTTATCATTTTCCCCAGAAGATACATCAACACTGCATTTTGAGTTTCGAAATTAACATAAACGTCCGGTAATTGGAAACTAGGACAGCAAGAAATGATCTACACTGGCAAAGAATACCCCCCCCCCCTCCCCCAAATAATAATAATAATAAAAAGAATCACATTGCATACATCTCAATATAGTTGCATAGCTACACCCACGTGTAAGCGGTCACTTCTCATCATACAATTCATATCATCCGCAATACTGTCGTTACTGTGTTGGGAATCCTATTGTTGGAAAATTTGTAACCGAGCTCCAGCGACAAGCTCATATAATATCTCATATTCACATGTCAGAAAACACAATCGATTTCACTGTCTCATCCATTCCCCGAATTATTAACCATCTTTTATCTAAATATAGATAAAATTACTTATTATCACAATAATTTGCTTTCGATACTAGAACACTATCACATAGAACCATATCTGTGTTTAGAAAATGACACCGTTCCCATCTCAACGTGAAATAGGTAAGATAGGGACAGTGCTGCTATAAATGAGCCATGGTCGTACAGAAAGTCCAAAGGTAAGAATATTCCTTTTACGTGAACGAACAAACCAAACACAGACCGTCTAACAAGGTGTGAAACCACGTTCGACGTGACAAATTACCGTCACACCTTTCAATGGCCACGCATCCAATACAAGTTTGACAGAAATAATTTCCACCATCTCATTCATCCTCAAGATCTTTCACTTTTCTTTTCCCTTAGCTGCTGCAGCTATACCGATGACCAAACAACTAGGCCAACATGCCAACCCATAGTTTCCTAAAGGTCATAAAACAGCATGTTTCAGGTGAATACTGAGTTTAATCGAACTAGGGCGCGAAAATAAGAGAAGGAAATGGATATCTTGGATGAAATATCACTTAGTTCTCCCACATGAACTTGTTGTATGATTGATGGATTACTGATGGCTCTTACCTGTAACTGCTGTCACTTGCTTTGTGCAGTAGAAAAAAAAGTCATGAGATTAGAAGAAGAGGGCAGAATTATGGATTGCCAATGGCCCCCTTGACATCGATTGGTTAGGATCACCTAGGTTTATTCGGTAGCAGGTTAAGGGAATGACCACCTGTGAAGCCATTTATCAGGTCCGCAGAGATCCGCCTCCATTACGGGGAAGCCTCCAACCCGAACCTCGCGCCTCATTAGTAATGCCCATGTTGTGCATACATGCGTGGTCATCCGTGCACCTTTCATGACAGAGGAATTCATTTCAGGAAATTTATTATTTCATTCCTTCCAACCCTTACTTTTGTCTGATGTGAGGGGACGGACGACCTCCTACAGGAGCTTTGCGAGTGATTGATTCAACGAGCAATGTTCATACGCCTCGACCCTCTTTTAAAAGGCATATTGATCAACTGAAGTGCGGGATGTGATTAAGCAGATAGATTATTTCAGCTCTGAGAAGCATTCCCTATGAAAAGATTTAAACATTTACCCTGCACATCCCGAACATCCAGGGTAGAACAGGCGTAGAATTATCTTTACCTCCAGGGGGTTACCCTTTCATAACCTTTCTGATACTGGTTGATTTAGTGGAGTAATTAAGATACCCAATGGGTACAGAGCAAATGGTTAAAAAATCATTAGGTTGGTTAAAATATGAACCTACCAACAGTTGGTTTAAAACAACAACAACAACAAAACAAAACAGAATCCCCATATGTTTTAAGTAAAAAATTTGTTAACCAACACTTGGTAGGTTCATATCTGAACCGACTTGTGTATTTTAATCATCTGTCCTGAGAGTGAAGATATCAGCAAATTTTGATGTCTTTTTATGAAGAAATGATAAAAAGGAGATATTGATTATATATGAGTACAAAGCTGAATGACTCCATTTTCTGAAGAGGTTCTGAAAATTACATCAAACATGTAAAAAAAATTATTATTGCTTCACTTAACTGTCAGTCTTCAAAAAAAGGAACAAAGTATAAAAACATAATAAGAATCGCACATTCATAAAAACATAGTGGTAGTCCAGGTCCGAGTGCATTACTGCCAAGGCAGGACATACAAAACCCAAAATACATACATACAAAAATCATTAAAAAATCACTATGTAGAAAAATAAGAGAAATATTCCTCAAAAATAAATAGTGCTTTAGAGATTTTGAGGGTATTACAAAATTATGTTGCTTTTAATTAGTAAATTCTGCATTTACATGGCATGGTGGTGGCATTTAGAACCAGTATTAACTTTAATCAAAGTCTTTTTTCCACTATTCAAAGTTGAATCATGAGAATATCCTGTTTTTAATGTTGTAATTCAATCCACGTTGCTTGCCACTTTCAAAACCATCGGATGTCACTATTAAAGATTGCTAGACGTGAAGGCTGGGCAAAGGTATTCAGTTTGGGTGCGTTGAGTTCAAATGAGGAGCTAGAATCAGCGGTTTGAAACGCAGTTATGACACTGTTTTAAAAGCACCGTTACACGTTTAAAGTTCTTTTCTCCAGGCAAAGTCGTGCTCGACTTAGTTGCGAATTTCGCAGTTTTGTATAATCCTATTTCTTAAAAAAGATAAAATAGAAAAAGAAAATGAAAAAAGTACCTGATTAAACGATGTTTTGAACTAAACCCATATCTGGAAACATTAATCATTTCGGACTGCAAATCAAGCTATAAACGCATCATTTGTCAGCTGTACATACCGGGTCTGTGGTTTGAAAAGGACGATTATCACTGCGTAATCTTGCTGTCCTTTTGTCGTGAACAGAGTTGGGCAAACGATTAATAACGATTTCGAACGGAGGGAGGAAGAAAGAATTTGCTCGTTCAATTCCGCGTAGATATTGCAGTGGAAAGCCTTCATTTGGCAAGATCCATTCTAATTCTGAATTATTCCGGATGATATTTCCAAGTGAATATTTATAAATGCAACTTGCAAGTCATGGGGGATTAGCATTGGTATGCATTTCAGTAACCCTTGAACGTGATCAAACTTCAGACATGCATTCAGCAGTATGTAGCTCACTAAAATCTGACAATTTAATCTTGAAGGAATTGCACGTATCTGCCAAGTTGTAAATTTGAACTTGAACCTTATTTTCCACTTTAAAGGGAATAAACAATAAAAGAAGTCAAATAAAAATTGAAATTTTAATATTGAACAAACATAATATTGAGTATACAATAGCTGAAAACTGAAAATCTTTTACACGATTAATGAAGACATTATAATTCACATGGATGCATTCGAAAAATGGACTGATTATCATCACTTGACAATCCAAACAAAAATAAGTCAGTACGTATACATAAAAATTGGACTACTTACAGCTTTCGTATAATAACCCCAAATAACCCTCAAAACAAGCAAGAGCACATTGTTGCACAATTTAATTCGTGAACATTGTTTCGAACTTGCGTTTGAAGGTAGGGAGTGCTTGAGAACTAGGCAACTTCTTGGTAATCGCTACATATTTACACTTTACGGACACGTAATAATTTGAATGAAGGTTTAATAGCCCCGGGCTTCCTGTTTATTGTACTTTTAAAAGGGTATGTGAATCGCATTATCGTATACCTAACTATATTTAGTCGCTTGGTCTTTCTTCACCTAAGTTTTTCTCTTATCTGATAATGATGATGATAATGGTAATAATATTAATAGTAATAATAATAATAATAATAATAATAATAATAATAATAATAATAATAATGATAATGATAATAACAATGATAATGATAATAATAATAATAATAATAATAATAATAATAATAATAATAATAATGATAATAACAATGATAATGATAAGAATAATACTAATAATACTAATAATAGAATATTAATACTGATGATAATAATAACACTAATAATAATAATATATGGTAATAATAATATGAATTCATTTCCTTAAATTAACAAAAACAAAGAAAATTTTCCATCACATTATTGGCATGTGGACATGCCACATAAGAGCTACTACCCGGAAAGTTGAATTTGTTCAGGCAGGGCCTCACAGATAAATATGCAGTACTGTTGATAACGCGCATTAGTCAAATAATATGATTAATTATTAATCAGAACCTGATGAAGCAGACACTATAATTATTTTGTTAGAGGAAACATCTGCATGTTTTAAAGCATCTGTAGGTATACGAGGTCATTAGGGTTATTTGAGAACCTGTGTACAGTCTATGGACCGGCAGATCTCGACGGCTTAACATGAACGGCTCTTCTACTTCCAGTTATCGAACCCCCTAATCAAATCATAACAACTACCGTGTAAACGCCTGATTATGAAAAGTCATTACCAATTTTCGCACTCCGGAGTACAAAGAGATTCTTAAACGCGATTTCTCGTCACGTTGTTAAGCGCTGTCAGATGAAATCCAAAGCTATGCATTTATAATGCAATGCCATGGCACTTTTTCCACAGTTATGTATCGACACGTGTATCATGTGACAGTTTAATGGGATGGTGACAAGTACATTTCCCACCCGCTCAATCTCATCACTGCACCATGATAGTGAACATTAATCATGCGTGATCACAATGCACAGATTTTAAATTTTCCGACTAGAATTCTCACGTATACATGTTATAGTCGGAATTAGCACATGAAGATTTGACCTTTTATGATGCAACATATACCCGCAACCTGCAAATGTATAAACTTGTTCTTGGCAGGAGATTGCTAACGAATGCAGAGCTAGGGGGTGTATATTTCTTTTCTTTTTTCTTTTTTTTTCATTTAAATGGGTTTCTAACTTTTTTTGAAAACTTAACAATAAATTTCAGTCTTTAAAGTGTATACATGATAGGTAATATCCTCTGCAAATTTTTACCTTTTACTGACGTAAATAACGGATCAAGAACTGCGACAGTACCTTGTGTTTGCGCTCCTTAGCGGGAACAGAAAAACAACCGAGCAACATTGGGTACTCAAACGAGTAACTAATCTCTACTTTTAAGGCAACTTTAAGATTAAAAAGATTAAAAAGATTAAAAGCACTACAGTGCCATAAAGCATCAAAGAAGGTTGTTATATATGAATTAAGATCGAGTAATGCATTTCAGTTAATCCAGGTAAATTCTGTTTAATGAAAATAAAACCAGATTATTTACGAGTACTTATAACAGATCGAACGAACGTAATAGTTTAATATGTGTTTCGTTATATTATCCATCTATTTTTAGTTCAGCACCGAGGAATCCGTGCCTTGATAGGTATCTATTTGTGAAGACGATGTCATTGCATTACAATATTTGCACTTGGCACCCATATCTTACTCTGCTGTTATTGTATGTATCACGATTATTCAATTGCACAAAACAAACCCTGACGATCTAATAATATATGGCTCGTGGGAATATTATATCTGGGGCCGTCTGAGTCTGATACTGAGGCGGTGATAGGGAATGCCTCTTTGACCCACTTGGTGGTATATCAAATTCCCACGAACAAAGTACCCCAAGAGTGTATTTTTTTTGTAATCACTTTTGTCTACTACTGCTAATATTCAATTTCTGCCAGATTTATTTCCCTCCCTCGAAGAAAATCAGGAAAACAAAAACATCTGAGATGGATGTATTTGCGGAATGTTACTAACGCTTTCGCGGGAGGTGGGTAAATGGTAGGCTGATAATCCGTGGATAAACCCTCGCGATCAATCAAAAAACATACAAACAATAAAAAGCAGAAAAAAGGGGGGGGGGGTGGGTTTGTTCCACCATCTGTACAAACTAAGTAGACCATGCTCATTTTCAAACTTAGAGCATAACAAACAATATTCAGGAGGTCTACCTCAAAAAATTTGTAGCGAAAACCTCCAAATCCAAGGTGGCGTTGAAAATGGCCGCCATTTTGACGGAATTTGAATCTTTCCAGGTAAAATTTGATAGAAACATTTAATTGCAACAAAATTGGTCTCATATGAAGGAGAATTAAATTTTCTACAATTTGATGCCATTTTTTTTCTAGAGTTTTAGTTAAAAAGTATGTTTTTTAATCATTTTATTCCTAGAAATTGAAAATCTGCAAAATCCATAATTTAGCATAAAACAATGAAAATTTTCAGAAAACTTTCTTATTATATAATAAACATCTGGGGAAAATTAGAAAGCAGTCCCATTCTCCACTCTAAAATTATAATGTCTCCAACTTGAAGACTCGTATTTGCATACATGCATGTATAATATTCCCCTTGGACTACAATGTATGAATGTGCATATGCCTTGACAAAACCGCAGACGTGGATTTTCGCTCTACAAACCAAGTAGACCATGCTTATGTTTGCGATTATTTACCCGTTTGTAACTAGACATAGATGGCAGATGCTCCATAGGGATTTCCATGTTATTTAGTGGCCACATGTCATGTATCTAGGCCACAGGTCAAATGAGGTCAAATTTTAAGATTTACCTACAAGTTTCTACTGGGCTTGGTAACTTTCAACCATAAGCCCATTTGTAACCTAACTTGGATGGTAGATGGCTTACAGGAACCTCAATGTTATATAGGGGTCAAAGGTCACGTGTATAGGCCAAAGGTCAAATGAGGTCAATGTTAAAATTTTTGTGCATATTTCTATTTGGGTTGGTAACTCTAGATCCATAAGTCCATTTGTAACAAAACTTGGATGGTAGGTGCCCTTTAGGGACCTCATTGTCATTTGGGGGTCATGTATGTAGGTCAAAGGTCAAATGAGGTCAAATGTTACAACTTTCCTGCAATTTTCTACTGGGTTTGGTAACTGTAGAACCATACATGTAGGTCCATCCGTAACCAAACATGGATGGTAGATGCCCTTTTGATACCTCAATTCTATTCAAAAGAATCCTACGAAAGGTCTTAACTATCAACTTTCACATTCATAGCTATACTGTGATTCTGCTTGTAGGTTTAATTTTCACTTCTTTTTTAAACCACTTTTTTCTATTTTCCACCATTTATTGTCAAATATTGTATAAGTACACCACTTGGTTAAAATAAACACCCCGCATACAGCATGTATGTCTTATATGACCCTACATGTACATGTATAATTTGCAATAATATTTTCACGATAAATACCAACACTAATAATTTGCAGGCGTTTGCCATTGTTTTATTTTTTATTTCTTTTTTTTTTTACTATCACAGAGAGCTGGAACATCTTGTCCCAGTTTATCCCAGTTACTTTGTGTGTATGTAAGGAAAATGAGATTTTATTAGTCGTAATGCATAGAGTATTGCATGAAAATATCTTTAAGTCTGCATAAAATTCATAAAGAGTAATATTGCTTTCTAATATTCCCCAGATAAGAAAAGTCTTCTGGAAAGTTTTAAGACAATCCTGAAATTTTTTCTTGTTTTATAAAACAACAACACACAAAAAGGTATGCTGTATCATGTATTTTGCAAATTTTCAATTTTGGGAAAAAAAATGTTAAAAACGCACCTTTTAACTAAAAATCTAGACAAAATTACTTCATCCTACACGAATGGCATCAAATTACAGAAGATTTAATATTCTCTTTCATATGAGACTAATTTTGTTGCAATCAAATGTTTCTATCAACTTTTATCTTGAAGAATTCTAATTCCATCAAAATGGCGGCCATTTTGGACGCCATCTTGGATTTGGAGGTTTTCGCTCCAATATTTTTTAAAGGTAGACCTCTTGAATATTGTTTGTTATGCTTTATGCTTGAAAATGAGCATGATCTACTTAGTTTGTACAGATGGTTGAACGAATTCAAAAACTAGGCTAGATATTTGACAATGACCCTTCGTTTACAACCGTTGAGCCATACCTAAAGATATGGAAAGGAGAACCTACAAACATTTTGTTTGATTTTGTTTTGCATAGAAACTGAGAATAAGAATAGAACGGTGTAGAAGCAAAGCATCAAACTTGCGATGATACCATTACTTAGAGACTGCAATAAATTGGGTCGTTTTTTGAGACTATATAATGATAATGGTAATAATAATGATAATAATACTGATAGTAATGATACAGTTAACATATTCTTATCGTTACTATTCTTTTCATTGTAATTCATATCATTGTTACTGTTTCGACCATTATTGTGATTGTGATTATTACTATTGTTATTATTATCATCATCATTATCATCACTATTGCTATTCTTATTATTACTATAATCATCATTTTGTAGTGAGCTAGCGTTCTATGAATTCCCTGGTGTTTAAGTATTAATGAAATAAATAAAAGTACCTCCTCACTGTGTCTACACAGACACTTATCTAAGGTCTTCCTACATAAACTTGATCCGGTTTAACCTAATTTATTTTCTTCAAACCTTTACGAAGTACCAATTACGATGAATTGTATTATAAGTATGTAGACGGACCGGTTTATGAAATAGGCTGTCAATCATGATTAGCTCTCAAGCCCCACATCAGTGAAGATGGGGATGTGTAATTGTATTTTCAGCGTTCATTATAAGCGGCGAACCTCTCGGGGGTGGACTATTTTAAACAGACACGCACACCCTATGTCATCCATAATCTGCCATATGAATATGTTTGATCAACAACAAAGCCGTATATAAAACAAATAGTATGCATAGACATGTGGATGGATACACACTAGGAGATAACATTCACGTGCCGATACAAATATGCACTCAATCAACAACAAAAGCGCAACACTCCAGAATAAACAGGAATTTTAAAAAAAAAACAAAAAAAATGCAGAGACGTAATTTAGAGAATAGGAAGAACCTCTAAATCGATGAATTCGGCATATTAAGAGTCAGTAAAACCTTTTATAATCTTATACAGCAATAAAGGTAATTTACAGAGTTTTGTTATCAGTAGCAACATATGACATTTACACAAAACTTTATGCTAGCATTAGTTTATTCTCTCTTTCATCGTGAATCTCTTCATAGTCAAACTATTTTTGCAGTGTTGTCCTTTTGTAACTCTTATCTGTTAAGGAAGATGTCACGTTTCCAGTATGTGAGCCTCAAGATAAAAGACTCGTACCCGACGCCAAACTTAAATAGAAATAATCACTCCATTATTATATTGTGGGAAGGGGGCACTCGCTTCCTAAGTTTCACAATTCCAAAACATAAATTTCCCATACATGATTCGAAAAATTAAATAGGGTTTGTAATACTGAAATGAAAAAGTGTTCGTAATTCCGAAAATGCAATAAGGTACCCCAAAAGATAGGGGAAACGGCTGATCAGGGAGGTAGCGAGAATGACCGAGCCGCTGTATTCGAGATAAGGTTAAAAGGGATATTGTACAAAAGTCTATCGCATTTAAAACATGGTTATGAAAATATATCTAATAACTTGTAATGATTTTCCCAAAGAAATGAGCCAGAAACATATTTAGGTCATGCTTTCTTTGTTAGGAAAAGTGCTCTCTCAGATTGTTTACTTTGGGGAGTTCGAAAATTTCAAATTTCTCTGTCTGCTGGAAATGTCTGCCAATTATATCCCGATAATTCAATGAAAACAAAAACTCCTCAAAGGGGAAGCAAAGATCCATCAACAGAGCTTATACAAAGTCACGAAGCTGTCATTTTATCACACTTTTTTTTAATACAGGCATGTCGACTATTTAGAGAAGGATCTCTAATAGACCCTATCCATCTATCTCCTTACAGACTACTGTTTCTGTTAGAGTGTGATGCTGACATCTGCTCTTTAATGTCAATCAGGATTGCTATCATTAAGTGAGATAACGAGGAGATCGTGCTTGAAAGCATCAACTACGCCATTACTGTATAAAGTAAATCCAGATTTCATGTGATTAAATGATGCTGCAACTGATGAGGGTGTAAAATTTATGGGGTGAAATTTATCACGAAAAAGTATACCAAACGATTTTCAATGGCAAGTTCGTATTAAGTGTTTCGTATAATTTTGAATAAGTCTTAAAGGAAAAGCTAACCTGCTGAGAAAGGCAGCACCCTTGGATGAAATAGTCGGTGTGTAAAAGAATTACGTATATGTATACATGTACACAAACACCCCCCCCCCCCCACACACACACACAAGTCTACATCACTCTACTTCCGAGGACAACTATAGGACAACTATTGTCTCCTGTTTTCGCAAGGCTGACGGAATAAACCTCAAATTGACAACCGAGGACTATTGTTCTCAGGAATTTTCTTTGTTCACTGTCCTCGCTTGCAAAGCTATACAAACGCATTCTTACACACACATACACACATTATATGTATGTATATATACATATATATATATATATATATGCAGCAATGGAAATGCACACCTGAAAAACCACCTGAGGTCGGGGCACTTGAGGTCGAGACACCTCAAGTTGATAACGGGACCTATAAAATTTTAAAGCAAAATAGAGCCCGTACTATACTGTATACGTGTCGGTGCGGGCGCGGACTATCGTACTTCATGGCAACCTCAAGCCGACATGCACCTGAAAAACCACCTGAGGTTGGGACACTTGAGGTCGAGACACCTCAAGTCTACAACCATCCTCCGATTTATTTACCAACCCCCTTCCTGTTATCCACTGTACAACCTTTAAACGATTGAAACATAATTAATGTTAATGTTAACTATTCCAAATAAAAATAAAGAGATGAAAAAGAGGTGCAATTTTTGCACCCCATATGCAACAATAGCAGCACCTTTTGCACCAAAAAACTGCACCCTTTTCTACTTGTTTGCACTCGGAAATGCCCATCTGCACCCTTAAAGGTGCAGTTATGCACCTTAAAGGGTGCTGAAATTTTTGCATCCAAAAGGATGCGAATTTATTCCCCAAAAGGTATAACTCTGCACCTATAAGGGTGCAAAGTGCTTCTTTGGATGCAAAGTTGCACCCTAAATGAGCTCCTGGTGTTACATCTGAAGGGTGAATAATTGAACCTTTGTTTCTTAGTGTGTGTGTGTGTGTGTGTGTGTGTGTGTGTGTTTGTGTGTATATATACATATATTAGAGAGAGTAGAGAGAGAGAGAGAGTCATATATGCACAAACCGGCATTCACACAAACACATGTGTATATCCGTTTCTTTGTTTTTGGTAATAATTATTTAGCGGTTGGTCCTAATCCACATATTCCTCATATTAATGGGGTTTTCTGATCAACATTAACATGATTAAACAATGATGTTCAAAGCAGCCTCGCCTGCAAGCCATTTTGCCGCCATTTCCTCTTCAGATAAAACAAACGATCTGATACAAACTGTATGACAAAGTGTCACATCCTCCCGATCAGTATTATCATGAATAATGTAAAGGTTTCTGGGAGAAGACATGTCCCAGTCACAACTCCACCGCAGATTAACTTGTGCTTTCATGTCGCTGTACTCAGGATAAACGACATACTTTCTTTCTCGTTAGAAAGATTTATTCGCAATGAGTCCCATGCAGCCCATATAGGAACATCCTGAAGTCATCTCGTTTATCATGATGATAAACCAATATGCCATTATTGTTGTTGGTTTTTTTTTATATAAAGAAACACACTTGCTCACGTTGGTATCAATATGCCTACATAGCACGATAAATCATTTAATGTATAAAGAATAATGTAGATAAAATGCCTTCCTCAAGGACATAAGTCCTGTGTCAGAGATCGAATC
Source organism: Echinometra lucunter (assembly GCA_029962745.1). Taxonomy (NCBI): domain Eukaryota; kingdom Metazoa; phylum Echinodermata; class Echinoidea; order Camarodonta; family Echinometridae; genus Echinometra; species Echinometra lucunter. The sequence goes on along the minus strand of CM057151.1, from coordinate 49,518,364 downwards.
CACGATCTTCGCGTTTCCAGTCGAGTGTTTTAGGTTTTAAACCTCTTGACTACGGTACCTCTGTATTGTGATCGATTGTACTGAGAACGAACGCAATTCACCATTTTTTCTTTTTATTTACAAAGCTAGAAAAAGTATGGAACCTCTGAGACTAAGCGGTTATTAATGTTAGTTAACAATAATCTCTTATACGAACGACAACTTGATTAAAGCTGTACCTCCTTTTCAAATACATTTTCTCAGTACCTTCCCCCGAGGGCTACGGTCCACTTGACCGATTACCCACGAATCATCAATTTTGCAAACGTTGGAACAAACGTAGTAGATTTTAAAAAAAACTTTGTTCCTTTTTGTAAGATCACATAGTGAAGAAAAGCTGGGTATTTTCCCTAACATTATCCGATTTTGTACCCTGTTAAAGAAAAGAGAAATCTTAAATGAAAACAACCTTGTTTTTGCAGATAGCATGATGACGTTAATGCTACACCGATTTTTGTCCTGAGGGAACTGTTATTTGTAGAAAACCAACCTTCAGACTATTAGATAAAAGAGCTAAAAAAGACTTAATCTTGTATCTACTTACTCATTTCTTTCGTAGACAGCTCAGTGCATCCACGTTGCGATCACGCATGCGTCGTATGATCTTTTGGCGGAAGAGGTAGATTTATCTTGAGTAGATATGAATTCAGGAATCTAATATGTACTGTATTTGATGTGACAAAAGATCACGTGACCCGGTCATGTCGATCACGTGCACATCTTGAGGCGCATTCTCTAATTATCACTAATAAAGTACATTCGGATAGCAATAACTCATTCACCAGACTCCCAGGAAAAGCTATTCTACTTCGAAGAAAGTCACGATAATTCAGACGTTTGACATGTTCGTCGACCACTTCATCGATTAATTTATTTCATTGAATTATCAAATTAACCTTCAGGATTGTGTTGGTTGACTACAGAATCGATTCACAGTTTGAAAAAATGCATTTCTATCAGCCAGATGGGAGAGAAAAGCAGAAAACATGTTGCTCACCTTGCTCACTGTAGATTTACTTGAGTAAGCTTTTGTGATTTGTCTCTTTGCCTTGTTTGTTCATGGTAAGAGTTTCTCTTAGATTGTACGGCTTAGTATAAGATTTCAGTTTTCCTTGGAATAGAGTTTCAGTTTGCTTACCATGGGCATTTCTGCAGTTGTTGCATTAAAGCCACTCATGCCTCTTACCCGATTCGTATTACTGTCACAGGAATGTCGTGTAAATATTAGATGTTTGAACATCTTTTCTTTCGATTGTCGAAACCTGAATGTGACTCAGTCGTGTTAGGGTAATTCGATAAGTGAATCATGTCTTCAGTCTGTCGCGTGTGCCATTCCTGAACAGAATGGCAACTCAAGTTGCTTTCTATCTCCAACTCGTGCTGCCTTTTATCTCCAGGATTACTCTCTACAAATACATTGTGAAAATCGTCTCAGATTTCCTACATGGATATCCAAACATTCCAGACAGGGCGCACACAGCTGATATACCCTAGCTTCTTAGTATAAAGTAATGTGATGAACTGAAAGTGTGACGAGTTCTTACCCACTTACGCTCTAAGATGTCACGTTTCTTGAATCCCCTCGATGAGGCTGATTACAAAAGTGACCAACGGCAGGGTCACTGTTACTTGCCGGTTAGGTCATAACAAACACAGCCTCAAGCTTACCAATCCATTTACTTATCCCTCCACCACCCCTGTACAAAATCAAGCAAAGAAATGCGCTCCATACTTCCGTGCAGTGTTTGTGAGATGATTTTGCGCCAAAAGCAACTTATTTGATGCCACATGCACATACTAACACCTGGTATATATTTATTTATTTATTCATTTATTCATTACTGATTTTGGGGAGATCATTTTGTGCACGTATCCTTCTTGAAATTAAGAACCACAATAGCAACAAAAAATAACGACACATGATAGCAACAGTTAACAACAACTGCAGGAGCAGGAAAAAGCTCTTAAGCCATTATTGGGTAGAAGGTGTGAACAAGTTGAACGTAAGAATAAAATATAGCTGTTTTGAAATTGCACTAGTTTTTTTTAATCAACTCAGAAATTCCTTCCGGAGTAAAGCGGCAAGAACATTAAATCTAATGGGTAATTGTTCCTTTTTAATTTCTTGTCTTCCAGCTGTGGTATTCCTGAATGTCATTAATAAATCCCCCCCGAAAAAACACACAAAAAAATTAACCAATGAGAATTGATCTGAGTAGATGTATCTCAGCTGATATAACGTACACTCCTGTATCTCAGAATTTCATTTCAACAAACCTCCTCTACCATGTCTGATCTGCCACATGTATTATTGATATTATGTGGGTAGATGAACATCCTTATATTTCGGAAATGCTGATCATTTTCATTTCGGACGAGCGGAGATCATATAAATTACCGGTTATGTACTTTGAAAGGAATATGGATTCACCATCTGTTGGCAAGAAGTATGAAATGCCCAAATCTTATCAATTAATCTTCAGTTGGTAGATATTGTAGGGTTTTCTCCGCTTTGACAAATCACAGGAAATGAAATGCTTACCATATGGTTTATCAAACGCAATAATACTTTACAACCTATTAAGAAATAATCATGAATAGGTTTCTGTTTATTCACCTATTACTAAACAGCAGGATTATTCTGCTAATTTGCATTTCTCCCATATTATGAATTGTAATGTTTCCCATTTGCCTCTTCCTGTTTGCCACCTTTACCAGTGTTTACAAATTTTTATCTTAATAACATATGTAATTAAAACTTATCGATATAAGGAGTCCTCTTTCTCCAAACTATTCAGTTAACGGGACGTAGATATAATTATATTGAATTCTATATAATGCAACTGAAGTAGAAATGAATATACTTTTATTTTTCTGTGTCTGTTGTACTCCTTTTGTAAAAAGAAAGACAGTTTCCACATGAAGAAAGATTAAAATAGATTGAATCAAAATATTACAAGTTGATGATTAAAAACACCATTCAGAACTGCAGAAAGCTTTATTCTCCTCCTTTAATACAAAACAACAACCACAACAAAATAAGAAAAATAGAAGAAAAAACCCCAGGAGAATCAAATGTTTGAGTTGTAAAAAATCCCCCCACTAAGATATGCGACCACCATAACGCATCAGGAGGCTCAAGCTTGTCTTTTTACTATCACAACCTTCGTCAGGTGGGGGTTGAGTCTTGTAAATCTTCAGTCGACCCTCATATATCAGCAGTTTAATGGAGACATCTTTGCCCTGTCTCCGAAATTCCAAAATGAATCGCGCACTATTCTTTGCGAGACATGTATCGCTCTCTTTTGACAAATCTGCCCGTGTTTCCGCGTTTCGTCATCATGCTATTACTCTGGCATGGTTAGGAGGTTATTTCATCCCATTTCGTGCCTAGATATACTCTAGTATGAACAAAAAGGAGAACCCTTTGCATTGATTAAACAGTGAAATGACCATACAACAAAAACACGTCAAAATCTGTTATAAACACATTTTCTATTAATTCAAGGGAAGGGAAAACAATAAACGGGAAAAATATGTGAAATGAAATATGGTCGAAATGCCAAGGGGATTATTTTTCTTCATATTAATCTGTGCTTACCATAATACGAGGAAGGAGTGAGAAGTGGCTTACGTGCATGGGAACAGGACGGGAAATTTTAATACCTTGGCAATTTCTTACTGTTTTCTCCTTCATAAAATATTAACACAGGTAATGTTTACAATTGGGAAAGCTATGATTGTTGGGTCTCTTTTTAATGAGAGTTTCTTATTTATTCATTTATGGTTAATACATCACCAATAACATCTCTCAAAAAGGTCGTATTAAAGAGAGAGAGAGAGAGAGAGAGAGAGACAGCGGAGGAATACTCTTCACACACACAGACACACCCTCACACACCCCCATATACATATATATATATATATATGTTATGATAACGTATTTTTCTATTAGTTCTTTGCTGAAAATATGATTGTAGAATCTACTACAGTGTCTACGAGATGATTACTCATGTGTCAGCTGAATGGCTGTTTTTTTTTTTATTGTTTTTTATTTTCCTTTGAATATGCATATTTCTTTACTGTGACCGAATTCAGGATTTTTATAGAGCTGATGATCCTTATGACATCACATATAACTGTCTCTAGGAGGAGATTTGGATATTCCCTTGTTTTACTATGTAGTTTGGATTAACTATCTTCCTACGTGGACCTATGACAGTATTATCTCCACGTCGACGGATATAAAAGAAACCCACATAAATTTCACATTTAGCAATGTTATTATTAAAATGAAATACCCACCAACTCCACCTCCACTACCAACATCGTCATGAACAACGTCATTATTGATATCATTATGATTATCATCATCTTAAGGGTTGTACACGCTTTGTCATACTGCCATCGCTTTCTTTTAGACAATCTTATATAAGTAGATTTCCAGATTTAAAAATGTAATTCGTTGCATTTAATCCGTGTTATCCGTGCAATCTATCAGCAAGTGGTTGATTCCATTTATCTAATTTCTAAACACAACAAAAAAAGTAACCCACCTAATTTGAAATGGCATAACTTTTTAACGAAAAAAGTTTCGAGCAAAATAATTTGACAGGAGTGTTCCTACAATTATTGGCTAACTTCTCTGTGAAAATGAGATTGATCGGTCAAGTCATGCATGAGTGAGCAGACACTAAAGGCAAAAATGTCACTTTTCAAAAGTCTCAAGAGTCATTTTGGGGTGTCTGTGAAACAAGCTTTTTCTTGTGTATGTTTAAGTGCTGTTAATGTTTATCATGGTTGTGTCATGGTTGAGTGAGCACATTTTTTATGATGAAGCAAGAAATGCTAAAAATTTACTGTTTATTGCCGGAAAACAGCTACCTGGTATTTTCACATATGTGCTGATTCATGTTGGTTGATGCCAATTCTTTCCATAAATTGAATGGATTTTTTAGTTATGGGAGGGCTGAACATCACCTTTCCCCCCAAAATTTGTGTTCACCAAACTGTGAGAAACATGAAAAGTGTCAGGGATAGTCGTGTCAGGGTCAAACAATGGAAGAAAGCAAATTCGCCAAAGTTTTGTTTCACAGACCCCCCAAAGTGACTGTGACTTTTGAAAAGTGACATTTTTGCCTTTAATGACTGCTCACTCATGCATGACTTGAGGGATCAATCTTATTTTCACACAGAAGTTAGTCAATAATTGTAGAAACACTCCTGCCAAATTATTTTGTTCAAAACATTTTCGTTAAAAAGTTATGCTACTTCTAATCAGGGGGGGGGGGGGAGTTACTTTTTTGGTTGTGCTTATAAAGTAATCTATTCTTCACATCATTTCCATATCTAAATTCAATTTCCCTTACTTTACGTTAAGCTAAGTGTCAACAGGGCTCCAAATATATACCTACAGATACCTGATATTTACGATTTGGTGCTTATAAGAATATGGTGTTATGTGCATTTCATGGTGTGGAAAGAGGGAGTAAGTCACGTCTGTTATGTGTCTATTACGAATACAAAGGAGATCCGTGGAAGTGCATTCACACAAACCATTTCGTGAGCAATGGTCATGAAACCTTTTCAGTACACACGTCCAAGGACACGGGCCTTTCGCCTTGAATCGGACAATTTATCCTCTCTTTTTTCATCTTCAAAGATAGTGTCATCAGTGTTGGCAATATTAATCAAATCCCTGTAATCTACAGCGTATCGCGTCACCTACCTCTAGCACGTCATCTTTATATCAGCGTTAGGAATGTAAATATCGTCCTGTCACCACTTACTAGGCGGTTCAGCACGGACGGGTAAACCAAACGTAGATTCAAGTGTAGACAAAGGCAAACAGACCCTTTCAAGCTCTTTCGGAATCTACTTTGAGTTGTCAATTACGGGAGAATTATAGACGTGCATGTATCGTGTTTCATCCCTATCTATACTCTGTCTTACTCTATTTTTTATTTTTTGTTTACACTGATGATGATGATGATGTTGATGATGATGGTGCTGCTGTACTGGATTGCTTATTTCCCTTTGATCATGGCGGCATCCATTTTTCAAGGTTTCTCTCACTGTCTCCCCGGATGCTTTTCCATATGGCGCCAGCACACACCATCCACCCCTCGTGGTACTGCATAACCATCAGTTTAACTAACACTGTACACGTGCAAAGCAGATCTTTGCCTTCCAGAACTGCAGTGGGGCAATGCGTGATGCCGTTCGTACACGCGCTATGATGGAAGCAGAACCTTGTCGACAGCAGCTCGTGTACGCCATTGACCCGAAGTGGCGTGCACTATTTCTAAGATTTTTTTCTTGATTTATCTGCGAGGGCAGGGATCAGGAGAAACGAGGAGGGTTAGGATTCTACGGTTACCTGGCAATGACTCTTCACAGGCATTATCACTTGCACACAAGAATAATCGTGTGGATGATCTACTCACCTTAGAGGTTTTAGGACGTCAGTTTTTAATGGCAGGATGGTGTTCTTATTATTTGCTTGGTTCTGTAAATTTAATCATCAGTAATTGCATAATTTGATATTTAGAATATGTATTATGATGCATGCTTGACATTATTCATGATCCAACTAGACACTGGGAAACTGTATTTGATAGGGATGTTGTTTTAACGCTTAAGTTCTACACAGGTTTAAAGAATCATTCGGGTTGACGAAAGTGTATTGATGGGAAATGCTTTCTCATATTAATAAATGTTCATTTTCTAAGTTAATAGACAGATTTGACCATGAAAGGACGGCAGTGAATTCGCAGACATTTTCTTCTCTGTGCGTTATTTGTTCAAGGATTTAAGGACATTTAAAATTACGGTTGTAATATGGTATTTGGTTTGAGGTTAGGGTAAGAGTTAGTTATTTTGTTTGATGCAACGATAAAGTAAGGAAATTGGATGAGAAGCAGTTACCATACAACAAAGCTGACAATTTAAGACAGAATAGGGGAAAGGTAAACTCATACTGTGAAGAACTTATGCTATATGGTAACTTTCATGGTGCTAAAATCTGGTAATTGAAGAACACTCCCTCAGTAATGTGGAAATCGTCTACAATTATAATTGCTAATTCTTCAACTGTTAATTTTCACATACATGTATAATTGCTGTATACCTGAATTAGTATGTAGCTCCATGCTTTTTTATCACGTATTATTTTTAATGTTGATTTTACCTTGCGATATGTGACTCTGTAAAGCAAACTGTATCAGACTTACGGCTGCTTTGTTTTTTCATAAACCTGAAAATGGTACCCCAGAAATCGATGTTTTTTAAAATTTCGTTGTGTGTCAAACTCTGCGTTCTCGCTGACATCCTTGAGACTGCAAGATTGTTAAAATTTTCTTGAAATTATCGGCTTGCTATCATTTGCAAATGCTTTTTAACTTGAAGGGGTTAAAGATCTGAGTATACTGATATTCGACTTATCAAAACTCTTATTTCTTCACTGCACCTAATTTATAGCTCCATCATTCATTTGTGAACCTTATTTTGTAGTGTTAGGGTGCCTCTTCTGCATAGTATAATGACTATAGTTCATTGGCCATTATATATATATCGGATTTATTCAGTTAAAAACTATCAACAACAAGGACAAACGCTCCGAAGACAGACATATGTCTTGTGTACAAATTAAAAGTATACATACATACACATGTCAAGTCAAAATTACAGAATAAATGAAAACAATGACAACTAATAAAATACCCGTAACATGTGACAATAAGTAGAAGGAGAATGAAACCCAGGGGAAAACAAATTAACTTCCCTGAAAGGAGAGGACAGACAGACAGACGGTAACTATAGAAGAGCCGGCCAAAAGAACCTATCACCCCAAAGCACCCTGTTCCCTGTTAACCCGAAGAATGTTCTTTACTGTTTATGTTAGGAAATTGTGAGAGGAAATCCGATGCATGAATGTGAATATAGTAACATCAATTTTATACTCGATCTTATGCCCATTCAAAGAACTCCCATTCGTCTCAATGAAAAAACGAAAATAGAATGCAAATTGAATCATCTGCGTGGCGTTTAATAGCCAAGTACGCATTTTTTTACCCTTCATTAATCCCCACCAGAAAATTAGGAGTCAGATTGTGGATGTGCACAGATTAAATCTAAGCCGTGCTAAACGTGCGGAGCATGCTAGGACATGGTATGGGCAGCCATCTCTTGGACAAATAGAATCAAGATCTGACATTTACCGCAGATTACTATCATACTTAAGATTTTGTCCTGCCGTCGGCTAAGCTTTCACTTCATTGCACGTCAATTTAGAACGCTACTTCGATCGCCCGGCATGTATGTTAAATATGTTTCTCGGTTTTGACATTAGATGCATTAGGAGACTTTACAAACAATTGTCCTCTCACAGTCCTCTGTGAATTCATTATCTTGAATTTTATGAAAAATAACACTGTCGTTACCATTATCATCATCATCATCATAACTGTCGTCGCATCATCATCATCATCATTCCGTATTTCTATCAAAGTTAGAGTTCATAATGAACCATCCTTGTCATCATTGACGTACATCGTGCAAGCACATTATCGTACATCAGCACGCCCTCCTACATATTAGATTAAATGTCATTGTTGCAGTCCACAAATCATGCAAACATCATTGTACTGAACACTGCCTAGTCTTGATCTTGCTTTGATGTACAACAGGATTTATTGTAATATTTTTTGTAAAGGTAGTGTAAGAAATATAGTGTAGAAATATGAAAGTTTATTTTCTACTTTTTTATTTTTCGATTACTGTACTCTCATCATCATTGTCCTCTGCATCTTAATCTGACAAAGGTTATTATTTTTAGATAACTTGATCAGATCTCCATCATTTTCATCATTTTTCATACTTTCATAGGCATCATTCGGGGGGGGGGGGGGGGTGTGGAGAGCAGGGGGACGCGTCCTCCCAAATGTAGAAGGGTGGGGGGCACAATAGGATATGCCACCGAAAAATCAACTTTAAGCACCTTTTTTTTTTTTTTTTTTTTTTTTTTTTTTTTTTTTACTTTTCAGCAAATTTCGGGGGTATGCCCCCAAATTTATTGCTCGGTATATTAATTTCAAAATTTCTATGTCAGCATTCTGATGCTATTCCTTTATACTTTGCACATGCCTAAAAAGTGATACTGATACCGAAATAAATTAAATCAAATCAAATCAAATCAAATCAATCACAATTTTTTTGCCTTGTCGGCGAATTTTTGATAGTGTCCTTCCCCCAAAATACAACAGATTGAAGCATAATTTGCACCTATCCTATTCAAGGCAGTACTCAAGATCCTGTGGGGCAAGAATATGTTCAATGTTTGAGGGGACAACGCAAGCGAGAGAGCGAAGCAACCCAGCGGGAGCTTGTGTATTTTTAGAATTGAAATTTTATAACTGAAATTCTACGATCTAGTGCATTCTTTTTAAAATTTTCGATCAAAAATGTAGAAAAAAAGAAAAGGGTTTTTTTTTGCCTCCTATGTGCATACGACCATGATCCTATGTTACTTCAAACACCGGACTTTGTCACAGACTGGTAGTCAAATGGCATACTTCCCAGATCTTAGTACGCCTCACTGACGTGTGACAGCTCTCATCATGATCAATAAAGAACACTGTGCTGTTACTCAACTGCGACGACATTATTTACAGTGCATCATTGTGCATCATTCTGCTTGGGGCTCTGATTGAAGAGGGGGCGTTGAATGCATCCTGTTCTTTGTGTGCGTGTCTGCGTGGGGGTGGGGTGTATGGATACTGTTTGTAATTCGCACACAAAGTCCAATGGAATGTTATTTCCAAAAATTATGCAGAAAACTAATCGTCAAGAGAGACCAAAATTCTCGCAAAAAATAACTTATGGTACAATACGTATGCATATTATTATGGCTATTATGGCTAGCCTTATATGCAGAAAACTAATCGTCAAGAGAGACCAAAATTCTCGCAAAAAATAACTTATGGTACAACACGTATGCATATTATTATGGTTAGCCTTATACCTGGCTGTTGTTGTCCTGATGAAACTTGTACTGTTCTTTTCCTACACCATGATGTAATCGAATTTTCCAATATTTCATGTATAAAGAGAAGAAAAAGTGATTATCAAGCCTTTTTTATTACTCAATTACTTTGGGGGATTTGATACTGAACACCACATTGCTTTAAGAAATAGATTGTATTTTCTGAAATAAAATCCCACTTAATTTTAGGTCATTTTTGAGAATGTTAGAAAAAATTAGATACGTGCATGTGTGATATTTGATTTTACCACGAAGTGATGCTATCCATTTGCCATTTGAGTATAATGTGTGATACTGAGGAAGAGCCAAGAAATATTCAATTTTACTAATACGGGATGAAAGATTCATGAATAATGGAAAGCTAGAAACTAATGATTACTGAAAGATGACAGAATAATTTGTAGGGATTTCTATGGGATATTACCTGAAAACTATCTTTGTAAGAACTGTTTATAGATGAGATAGGTACAAAGAAAGAGTACTCTGTTACAAAGTCAAACAAAAATAGTCTTTTCATGAATAACAAATGATATTCAGAAGTAAAGCAAGAATCAATCGAAATCTTGTGGTACATCGCAGACGTATTCATACAAAATGTCATATCAGGTTTTTGGCATCTGCAAGCACTTGATAATACACGTCTACTCACAATGCTCTATCATCCCCTGTTCAGGTCATCAGTGTTTTTTGTATGACAGGATGTTATGCAGTGCTATAATAATACCCAGGAAATATTATTACAGAATACCGTACAAATAAAACCTCGGCATAATACACAATACATATTCCACAAAGTAGACACATTGCCCGAAGCATATTTATCTGGGAGAGGGAAAATTTTGGGTTATATTGAGGCGAGGTTGGAAAAAAAATCTTACATGCACTGATGAGTTCTTTTCTCCTCTTCCTTTATTCTTCGAGTTGTGTCTTCATCCCACCTTTAGCACGATCTCTCAAAACGAAGTATCCACTTCTGCAGTTAAATTTATATTCTAAAATTATGTTTCTTTGACCTGAAACAAACACTGATGCGTTGTTTAATCTGCAACTATGTATTCACATCGGATAGGGATAAATTGTGCGTGAGTCCATCGCAAAGCTTTCATCGTCTTCACGGAGAGTGATTCGAGAGATTTTTTTTTTTGCGAACAAATATTGAGGGTGGCGGTAAGCTGATAAAAATTGGATCGGCGCCGCGTAATTAGGTTTCTTGAGTTACATGCAGCAAAGTTGTGTCAGCCGCTTTTAAGTATTGACCATAATTCAACTCTAGTCTCATGTCGGAGGAAGTATTTTGATTGTCTGGAGGGAAAGGAAAATATAAAAAAAGTGAACTCTTACCCATACATGCATATAAGACTACAAATTCTTAGGTTACATGTATTATTTAGGTTTCGATCTGTAAACATATAGTTGGAAAAGCAATTACATAGTATGCAATTGCTTGATTGGCCTAATATGCAGTTCCCTTAACAGTTGTAGCAAAACGTTCTGGAAATGTATTTCGATATCGAGGAATGTTATAGGTTTTACGAGGACACAACATTTTATATCATTTAGAGAAATGTGTGCAGCGGATAAATAGCGCAGCCATTACATACATATTTGTTGTGTGATTGATGATTTTTATTGAAGTTTTTCACTTCCACACGCTGTATCTTATGGCTTCAATTGACCTCACTAATAAAATTTAAAAAAACTGTATCACTGTATCAAATTGCTTTAATTGACCTTACTAATAAAATGATATATTGATGCGTTTGAAAAAAATATGAATACACAATAGATATTTTCCTTGACTTCAATACTATAAAATCACAAAATTCTACTGTCTAAACTCTGTCGCTACGATATCAGGGGTGTCCCACATGACTGACTGGTTTACAGATTATTTGAATATTCGTCAACAGTGTACAGAATCATGTTTCTAATGTTTATATTGTATATTAACGTTATTTATGAATCTGCCCCTGAACTGTCCTTTATTTTGTATGCAGATGATACAAACTTAGTTTACTCTTATACAAACATTCAGTTCAGTTCAGTTCTTTTTTCAGCTCTAAAAATTGAAACAAAACAAATATATACACATATATCATATAATCATCCATTAAAAAAACAAAACAAAAAAGCCAATGACAACAGAGCATGATTAAGCCTCTATTACAATATATGACATGAAAAAGGAGGACTTAAAAGAAAGCCACCAAGATCTGTGAGAGACATCCATATTCCCACACGTAGAACAATTTCGTTTCAACAAAATATCTGTTTTACAAGCCCCAAACTCTGGAACAACTTTCATGAATCTATCAAATCATGTCCTTCTCTTCATGAATTCATTCATACTATAAAAAGAAATATATTTTGCAAGATAATCAGGATAATAGTCAGTAGCACATACTCTTTAAAAAAAACGGTGCTGATTAGAACCTTTCTTGTCCCACATTTGTAACCTTTAAAGGTTCTTCAAAGAACCAGTTACTATCAAATTTTTCATTGGTATATTTTGATTAAGAGAAGGAAATAAATGTATTTTGAATCTTAAATCTGAATATGCATTTATATCTTTCGTGTCATTTCTATTTGATATTCCCTCTCGAAAGTAATGGAAAATTAGATTCTATATATCTCTTCTAAAGGTGTACGCCTTCATTTCTGTTTTTTGTTTACGAAATCGTTTTGTTTACCTTGTATTTAAGCGAACTTACCATGAAAATGATTATTTTCATTCAGTTTCGAGAAAAAGTTTCACTTAACACCACTACAGTATTTTCAAAGAAGGGTTCCTATTTCATCCAAACCATTTGCTAGTAGATCAAGTGTGTTCGAATGCAATAGATGCATACGTCAATAACAACAAATATTCAATACTAGAACTTTAGAAAATGTACGTGCATATATACAGAGCGAGAGTGGGGGGGGGGGGGGGAAAGAGCAGGAGAGAAAGAGAGAGAGAGAGAGAGAGAGAGACAGACAGAGGGAGGGAGAGAGAGAGGGAGAGAGGAAAGATTAGATTTCAAGCCAGCGACCGGGCAATGTTACGGAATTATCTTGATCGGGTTTATTCGTTGAGGTGCATCAAGGCTGTCAGAGACTCTGAATAGCAAAATTGTATTTAAGTTTGCAGAATTTGGGAACAACAGAGACGAGAAAGGCAAAATATCAAGATGATATCACATACGCAATCATGACATTTAAATGGGCTGGAGAGCTCGGAGCAGGGAAAATAGATGTGGACCAATTTTAACAAAGCGACGAAGTCTGGGACTGAATTTTCGAAATAAAACTGGAACAGGGTAGAGGAAAGAATGAACGTAAAATTCATTGTTGCTTGTTTTTCTGTCCCTTTTGCAGAAAAATCAGACAACGAAGTCGTATTCATTAAAATGCTTGATAAGTTTATGTAATGAAAATTCCTCTTTAACATCAACCGCAAACATATACGTTTGACGTGGTATGATCTTACTAAAAATGATTATAGTCTTAAATATTTTATAAAGCCATTTGCAATGAGACAGTACCACACAAATACAACCCCCCCCCCCCCCCACATCCAGTAACTCTAGCCTGTAACGCAGCGAGGAAGTTTCTGCATGTATCTATTTAATGATTTTTAGATAACACCCACTCTTTCAGGGACTTAATTTTGTCGTTTATAAATAAAGTTGCCACTTCTATTGATAAAGGATGGCATACTGTGGGGATATTCCTGGACTTCTCCAAGGCCTTCGATACCATCAGTCATGACATTTTTATGTATAAACTTGCACACTACGGTATCAGAGGGAAGGTCTTTGAGTGGTTCAGGAGTTATCTCTCAGGTAGGACCCAATTTGTAACTGTAAATAATCGTAATTCTTCTACTCTCCCTGTTACCTGTGATGTACCCCAGGGCAGCCTTCTGGGTCCTCTTCTTTTTATTACATATATCAATGACATTTAAAAATCCTCAAATTTTCTTTCATTTATACTTTTTGCAGACGATTCCAACCTTTTCTTTTCTCACTCTGATGCTAACCAACTCCTTAGAATAATAAACTCTGAGCTTACAAATGTAACAGACTGGATTAAGGCCAATAAACTATCATTCAACCTGCAGAAGACTAAGTATATGTTGTTCAGCAACAGAATTACCTGCCTTCCCGATGATATTATTTTTGATAATACTGTACTTCAAATGGTTTCTACCGAATTTCTAGGAATTCTTATTGATAACAAATTATCGTGGAAACCACATCGACAACATATGCAAAATTATTTCACGAAAAACTGGAATTATTAAAAAACTCAAATTTTTCTTCCTTCTCCTACTCTGCTCACATTATACTATACCTTAATTCTGTCATATATTAATTATGGGATTTTAGCATGGGGCAGTACAATACAAACGTAATTGAATAGAAAACTATTATTTTTCTAACACATTTCAGATCTCATACAAATACTCTATTTTTTTAAAATAATGTGTTAAAGGTGAATGATATTTTTCATTTCCAACTCGGCCAATTTATATATAAACTAGAAAAATGCGATCTACCCGATATTTTTACTGATATGTTCCGCAAAAATGTTTCTATGCATACCTATCCTACTAGACAACATAACTCCTTTCATATACCACTAACGAGAACAGTCTTCGCCGCAAACACGTTTGTTTTCACAGTACCAGTTTATTGGAATTCTTTAACCAACGAAATTAAGGACTCCCTTAGCCTCTACACATTTAAGCATAAACTTAAGAAGTATCTACTCAGTCATTACTTGTCAACAACCCACGCCTAAACACTCCTCTCCCCTCTCTAATATCACACTCTTTCTTTATCCACCTCCCACCCTTTTCCTCTCTTTGTTGTCTTTTTAAAAATCTATTTTAGATTTGTGTGACCTCAGTTGTTTTGATTATGCTATTAATTGGTATCTTCTACTTTGTATTGCTTTAGTATTCGCTTGTGACCTTACGTACTATATAACTAAGTTTCAGGGGCTTGCACCTCACGAGCATTGCTTTTTTTTTTAGCTTGCCCCTCCGTTTTGCTATATCATTTTCTCAGTCTCGTCAGTATTATTTATAAGTATCTCAGTATAGTTCTATTCTTTATATTATGTCATTTCCATTACTTTTGTCTCAATGAGATTGTATTCATAATTTTGTTTGTATATTTTGTGAAACGGAAAAATAAATCAAATCAAATCAGATCAAATTTTCTGGTTACTAATTATTGTTCCATTAGAGGAAAAAACCTGATTAGAGTTCGATTATACGAATTTAGGACAACTATCATGTTGACTCTGCCCACGGACAACATCTCCTTCAAATTTATACTCCAGGCCAACAGGCCTAGAGAATACACTCGAAATGCCAGCCAGAAGACCATTTTCTCTACAATCAACCACTAATTTAATTATTTCCGGATACATGGATATATTTGGAAACGACCCCCCCCCCCCCATCCCACCAACCTCACAAACAACATTTGACCTACTTCTATTCAAGGTTTTAAGCATGTTTGTATTCAGGTGTGTTTAGAAAGTAAGGTTGTACAGTATACTTTTCATACTTCAATCGCTGCACTCAGTGCATTCCGTGAATATCAATGTCTAATCTCAAACGAATTAACCTAATGGCCCACATAACAAAATACTACGAATTCCCTGCTGCTGCGAAATTGATGGGCTGCTTGCTGAATGTTACCATCTGAATTTATGAATTGATGGATATACCGACGAAGTTTAATATGGATTTGACAACATCGAAACATGTAAGAAAAAACATCACTTGTCGTCTTTATATTAGTGTTGTAATGTTCCATTGACTAATTCTAACATCAAAGACCATTTTGACGGCCTAGAACATCTCAAAAATCCTCGAGGAAACCAAGAAGTGGATATCTGCAGATTCGACTTTAAAAAAAATCATGGTGGAATAGTAAAGAAAAAATGAGTTTAATTCCCTTAACTGATTTATGGGCTCACCATTGCACCGACATGATTTAATGTGGCGATGTATCATTGTAGCTAAGAAGGTGAGTTATCTAGCATGATCGATGAGCAACCACGTTTATTGGCAGATCCTCGTCATAAAAACGTATCACGCGCGAGTGAAGTGTCACAAGGATGTAAAACATAATTATTTTCCGTATCTTAATTCTTATGTCTGTCAATAAATAACTTTCCCCACGCAACCTTTCCACCCCGGGCTTTAGAAAAATAACAAATGCACGCTAATTTTCACTTGCTAAATTACCCCTCTCAGACAGACAGACAGAGAGAGAGAGAGTGAGAGAGAGAGAGAGGGTGAGAGAGAGAGAGAGAGAGAGAGAGAGAGAGAGAGCGAGAGAGAGAGAGCCATTGATTTGTATTTGTTAATGTTTCCTAGGGATTTCCAGAGTTTTCCGTTACAGATTTCGAAGCACTGAATCATATAAAGGTTTTGGATGGAAAAAACAACAACAAGTAAGCATCACTGATGAATAATTATAAATCATTATTACACCGCATACATTTACATAACAGGAAACGCAAATCTGTGAATTGCGCAGTTCTGATGTAAATTTCACTTCAAAGGAGAGGTTTTCTCTACAACCTTCGTATCAATATAAAAATGTTGCCATTACTTCCATCAGTAACATTTATTTACATGTATATTTTGATAGCGATACTTTATCAGCTATTTTTAAATTTCCTGAAGAAACTCCAATTAAAGCTATCTTCAAATTAAAGACACGATGTAGATGACAGAGTCCCCTTTTCCTTTCCCAATCATTTTTTTTTCTCGACGGAGCAGAAACAAGAACATGAAAAACAAATCACGTCGTCTCCCCATTTCTAACTTTATTATTTTGGTCAGTTCTATAAGTGAATTGTGATGCATAAGTTTCTATGCTGGATACCCGAGTAGAAATATTAATTTCCTGCTGGAATGAATAGCGGGTTAGGGGCCTTGAAACTCGCTTGAAATAGGTTCCCCTGCGTCAGTACCACTCCGCCTACTAGGATTGATATTAAACAGGAATGGCTTCATATGTGTGCTCATATTGTTTTCTTTTAATTTCAAATCAATGAACAATCAAAATTTGAACAAGGAGGAAGTGGGCATTGTCCCACCGAAACCTGGTCACCTCCCAAGGAAATTTCTTTGTGAAAACCTAATTTGAAGAAACATGACAGTGCTTTTTCATAACTCGAAAAAGTATGTAATGACACACTATTATATTGAACACAACTGTGAGGAAATTTTGTTTCAGGTATTTCCATTTACAAAAGAGATTTTAAAAAAGGACTCCAATAGAACATGGGAAAAG
Source organism: Echinometra lucunter (assembly GCA_029962745.1). Lineage (NCBI taxonomy): Eukaryota > Metazoa > Echinodermata > Echinoidea > Camarodonta > Echinometridae > Echinometra > Echinometra lucunter. The sequence goes on along the minus strand of CM057151.1, from coordinate 49,500,979 downwards.
GGAACAAGAAAAATTAATTGCGATCACTTGAAAGGAGAATTGGTTACAGTGGACATTAAGATGATTCCTAGTTATTCGATTTATATATTTAAACAAAATACTGTAAAGTGTGACTGACGATCGGATTTGTTATCGAATTTATCACCAAGGGCGACAGATCTCAGAGATTTCTGTGTACCCCTATATTCTTGATGAACTAATGCAATAATAACAATCAATAACCACTCTTTTAATCTTTGTTAGATTGCCTTATACATCTTCATAAAGCAACTGTAGCGAATGATCGATCGATGTCCTCGAGCAAGCGTTTTATCACGACAAACAAATCATTATAGCTTGTAATACGTTTCCCATACATACCATACCTGGAGTTGGATGGGTAAAGAGCACGTACCTTTTTACAACATTGTCTCCTCATTTACAAAATAAAACTTTCTCTGCTTCATCTTTCTACACTGATTGATGTACTAGTACTCTCTCTAAGAGTTTGTATTTAAAAAAATTGATTGATATATTCGTGTTGAAGGTGTAAGGTCACATAGCGATCGAGAAGGAATGAAAGGTTATTGAATCGGATGAGAGATTTGGTTGCACACAAGAACATTTGAAAGCTACGTCGTTGGTGTTTGTGTCAGTTTCACTGTCGTAAAAGATTGTGGATTTGGTGAAGGATTAATGAACGATTTAATTTGCTTAAATAAATATACTATCCGAGTTTGTGTTAGTGGGAGGGCGGTTATCTGCGGGATGAATCCATGGCGGGCTCTAATTTTAATTAGGAAGGTCACATATTTACATGCTGCTAAGCAGTTTTGGTCTCTCTTGTTAGTTACCTGATATCAATTTAATGGAAATAAAAGTTTATAAAATATCAACGAGAAAAAAAAGCAACTCTAGTTTGACTGGAGCAAAAAAAAAAAAAAGTAAAAAGAAGGATGAAATAAGTGAAATAATGATTGTAGGCATGTCAACGTAGCATGCAGCTCACACTTTTTCAATTCAAAAGATGTTTTAGTTTAAAGTGTCCTTAACGAAGTGTCCTAAACGGACAAGAACTCTCTTCACTAGCATGCAGTAACTATATAGCATGGTTGGCAATACCACTTATTTTATTTTTATCCAGGTGTAGCCAATTCTTCATTATAAATAAGAAAGCTGTATGGACTATGATAATAATAAGATTTCAAAAAGTTGCTGATGGATAAACTGATTAATGTACTGTCTCCTTCAGAATCTCTCTTCATTAGCACTCAAAGCAAGGCTCAATTTGCCGGGCAACAAGGGCGGCAAACATAAAACATCAGAGGGACTACTTTAAATCCGTAAAGCGGAGACCAATATTATTATAATATGCTTAGACACAAAGTAAGGTCTCATAACTTTGAAAACGCCAGCCATTAAACGCATGTCTTTAATGCTTAAATCTGGAGCCTATTTCCTTTTTAGTGGTTTTCGGATTAACTCCCCCACACATTCTCTGTTTCTACTTCTCATGCAATCTTGCTGTATTGATATCTCTTGGTTAAGTTTCTATCCATTTTTTCTTACTGTCTATGCTTCTGCTCCCATAAATACTAACTCAGAGAAATACACCCTTTAAAAATTCTTTTATCAACCTCTAGAAAAGTTATTGCATTTATCATACGAAAAAAAAAATCAAGATAGGTTATCAAATCATTCTTTTCAGTGTCTTATAAAGGATTGTCAAACGTCAGGGACTTATGGTGTTTCTAATAATCACCGAAATTGAAATGTAAACGAATATCATTCTGTTCTCACAAGAGCAAAGCTTTTGAAATCTATCCGTGTGATAATATCCCAGGGGAAAAACAAACATACCAAGGGAGCCTATTAGTGTGATTTGAATAGAATCATATATCTAGTGTTACGATTGCTTTTTTACATCTGTTATGAGACACTAATCATTTACTTGCTGATAAACATGGCAGTATATCATCTTACGTTTTAAGCTAAGATTAGCGTGTAACCCTGAAAAGCTGTAGGCATATTCGAAGAATATTGCTCAGCCGAGATAACTTCTAGCCTAAAAACATTTTGCATGAAAGTTGAATTAAATTTGGATGATAAAATATCAAATCTTAAAATGAGAAAATATCAAATGGTTGGGGGGGGGGGGAGTAAAAGTAAAGATTGCTGACAGATTTGCCGAAGGAGAAATTCATTCATGATTGCCTGCAAGCTATGAAGCAACCTATTTAGGGTATGAAAAAAATCCTAGAACGGTCCAATTGGTCATCAGCTTGTAACAAATGCCGACATTGGTTATGTTGGTCAAGAAATATTTTAATTTCCACAAGAAAAAACAAACAAACAAAACAACCACCCTCCCCCCCCCCAAAAAAAAAAACACAACAGAAAGATATGGTTCTCCACTTCCAAAATTTCTCCACAATGGGGTTTCAACAAAGCAGATAGAAGTATGGGGCGTGATGTGACACATGTAGCCATGCCCTTTTTCATGTTTTTGTCATTGTAGTGTATTAAAAAATATATGGCCGGATGTTGCATTGTTCACCTGATTATCCTTCACTTTCCTAGAAAAAAGATGATTTTTTAAAAAACTGAAAGCCGAATTTGAAGAGACCCCAGAATTCTTAATTCCGTTGTTTTTACTTAGGTATTTTCTTTTTAAGTTTCGAGCTTCTGCAGGGATTATGTTCCGTATGAGATATATGAAAAGTATATGTAATACCACAAATACCTCAAGAGACCATTTTTATTCACTCCAGCAATGACGGGATGATGCTATTGAAACCCCATGTCTAAGTAGAATAAGATCTGTATTTTCGTCACGAGATGAAATGGAGTGAGGTCGCAAACAATGGATTAACATGAAAAATTCACATTACTTAGCAAAATCATATTCATGTCATTTTCTGCATTTTTTGCCTTTTTTGTTTAAATCAAAGAAATATATCTACGTCAACCTTAAAGTATTTTCTCTGTCCATTCGCTACGACGTGTTGATAGGCCCCATTACCATTACTTATTCTTACAAACATTTGCAAGCCTTGATATTTTCTAAGAAAGTCTCCTTTTAGGATTATTTCCTTCTTTAAAAATATGGTTGTCGTATAGTTGATATCACTTAGTCTTCTAGGTGAACTTATTTGATAAGATTGGTTTTCCTCATCAGTCGTCCTTTTCTTTTTCATTTTTCTCTCCTTATTTTCCCCTTATTTCCTCAGACCTATGTGTACCTTTGGACATATTTCTAACTAAAATTTATAATGTATAATAGGCCTACGCAATGAAGACATACCTTAGCTGCATTACAGAGGCTACAAGAGGATGAATTGCTATGCAACATCAATGTTTTAAATCGCTTGCTAGACATCCAAAATCAGAAATCTATCGGTGAACACGGGAAGGTATCAATTCTTTACCCTTTCTGCAAAAGAATAATTGACACACTTACACAGACGCCCACACATATCAAGTATTTATCACTCTTTCTTTTTAAGTGTAACAGTTCTCTAACCCCTACTTAAGGACATGAATATAACATAGCACGGTTTCTATCATAAAATCTTTATGTCATGTGAATATTTTAAAGGCATATAAACAGTAGATGGGTCACTCCGTTATGTAATTAGATATTTCGTTCACAATGCAAAATCCGAGTACAATAAAACATTGTTCTTTCTCACCGCAATGGCGGTAATAGATTTGACAGAGGCTAAGGTTTCTCTATATGGTCCACCTGTTCCATGATTTTGTTTTTCAAAACTTAAATCCACGCAAATATTTTAGAAAACAAAAAACCTTTAGTGCACAGTAAATTCCACTAGGAGTAACTAGGAGTATTCCTATCACAGAACAATCATGATGTCTATGGTACAAAATTATTCTTTCACTCCTCTTAGACCTGTTAGGCACCTTAGTTCCCCGAAGGCCCACAGGTGGTAGTGTGTGGCTCGACATACTCAAACTTCTTCCTAAGGACCAGCTATTCCCTGACTTTGATTTTCAGATCTTGAATTCACACAAATATTCTAAAACACAATTTTCCCATGCACCCCAAATTTGACTCATCAATTGCGTAGAAAAGGTATTCCGATCACATTGCAAACTGCATATAGCGTAGTATTATTTTTAACTCCTCTTACACCTCTTAGACCTCCTAGATCTCTGAATGCCCAGTGGCGGTAGTACATGGCTTGACAGACACAAAAGTTCTTCCTAGGGACCACCTGTTCCATCGGTAAAACGTCAGGCGACACACTGGTGGTCGACAAGAGGCATGAGCAGGGTGTCATCCGATCCTCATCTTGTCACGTTGCAGCCCGAACAGCTTCAATTTGATTTGTTCCTTCCATTCTATGCTACATCCTTAAAATGCCATCCTACATATGTCAATCTTGACCCGACTTATCATTAAAGGCACGTTTAGAATGTTTAGTATCACTGAAATCTATCTAAACACCCACTTAACAGCCTCATTTGACATAAATCATGCCAATGTTTAGTAGCCACCCACCAGTCATGAGAAGATGCTGTGAAAAAAAAATCAAATAAGATCAATTCTTATTTCAGCAAGGCTTTTGTAATAGGTTTTTCTTCCCTAAATACAGGAGTACTTGTATATCATCTGGTCAAGATTCGCTCTTAACACAATGGCGTGGCGCAAACTACATAGCAGATTATTGCCAGGTCCGATTCCTTTTCCTTTTCTGTTATGCGGAGTTCAACCCAACAAATTAATGCTTAGTACTTTAACCCCCTTCATGATAATTAATACTTGCAGTATGGTGTTTTCAACATATGCATCCGTTAAATCTTTAATTCAATTCATTTATTACATAATACCTTTTCAACATTTAATACTTCCCAATCGCTTACTTGAAAGTAGTTCGGTACATCTGGCTTTAACTAGTGTATGCAACAAGCGGGACCTATTATTGGCGAAGTAGGTCAGTAATCCCGATGAAAAAAAGGCGCCAAATGGGAACGGAGAACATCCAAATTGACGAAACCATTCATGGGGTTTGATATATGACTATCAGACACCATGTCCTAACTGCTGTTGTGTCCCATCGTTTCATTTCTGATCAGCTTGTTGATCATGAACTATCCCGATACATGATGTCAATATGGGATCAATCTTAATATTTTGTGTACCAAACCCTTACCATGCTCACTATCACACGCAACATCCATGACAATGGGAGATGATAGAAGATAATGTCGACTTTATTCATAATGTGGCTGAGATCTTATGCTATTAGTTCAAACTTACAAGTGTTAATATCTGTCACACTCGGGAGTATCAGATCAACCTTCTATTATTGTCTTGCCGTCATACGCACCATGCCTTGTAATGCTAGATAAAAGGTAATAACGTCAAATATACTGATCGTGTGGCAAAGATTTCACCCTAATTCATACTTAAAAGTGCTTCCACATTCGTGGATATTGATCAGATTTTCGATTTTGTGTACGAAGGACTTGCCGACCTACACAACATACATAATAATGTTAAATTAAAGAAAATAACGTCAGATTTATTAATATGGTGGCTGAGATCTTACCCCCCTTCAAACTTAAAGTGTTGATATCTTCCATGCTCGTGAACTCTCTAGAATGTTGAGATGTGTCTTGCACGCCAATATCAGATTGCCATTAGAAGGTAAGTTCGTTCAAAGAGCATTGCCCTGATGCGAGGAGATTTGCAATTAACGGACGTTAATTTCTGATGCGGACTTTGAACCACTATAAGAACCATTGATAGGAATCAGATTGCTAAAAGATAAATATGGCAAGATATTTTGGGTTTTCACGTCAACTGAATGCTTGTAAAGACCTACGCACGTTCGGATACTATCACGTTTCTCTTACTTATTTTGTAAGACTTTTTCGCTGACGTTAAGACCTCACATCACGGAATACCTATAAATCATAATCTATGTACCTTCACTTAGTTGTAATTTTCATTTAGTTTAAGTTTAAGTATTGTGACTGGTAGCTGAAGAAAACTTTATTGTGTAAGTTATAGTTTTATGATTTAATTTATCATTTTAGCCGTGGGTCTCCATTAACTTCTATTCGACTTGGTGGTGGTGATAGTGCCGGTAGTCACGATGGTTCCTTTACTTGTGGCAGTGATAGTAGTGGTGGTGGTTGCGGTGGAGGGTGGTGAATACTTAACCTGAATCTGTTTTCATACCTGAGTATTAAATCCGTCTTCAAACACGATGGTGCCTACCAAGTCCATTGCTATTGAGAGTGGTATCTAAAGGACCACTGTTGATTGTCTACCAGTGTCCTGGGAATCCGAATGACTATACAGGCGTCATTGCTAGGCAGGTCAGGTTTTTTTTATTTGTAGGAACCGAAAACGTTAATAGGAGCACGTATGGAATATCCATCAGTGTGAATTGATGTGCACCCTCGATTGGGAATTTAGCACCAGACTGTATAGATTGCCAGAGAAGTTTTATTTAGGATAAGAATTCATAGGCAATTTCACTTTTCATTACTGGATTTTTGATGAGAATTTGTAAGTAGAACACATTCGAAATGCTAGGTAGGTGTTGTTTGCACTTATGAAAGAGGTTTTCTCCTGTATTTCATCATATTTTGACTTTTTCATGAGAATTGCCAGGTTCATTATTAAGATTAGCTGTTATCCATCAGGTCTTGACAAACTTTTTTTATGGTTAGCATCCATCGAAATTATAGTAAGTCCATATCTAACGTAGATGTGCTGGGGTTTTATTGATAATATAGATTTCTCTTCCAAATATTCAGCATGTATAGATATTGAACATGAGCAATATCACATATTTTAACCACATACTTAATTCCTCTGCCCAGCGTGCCTGTGGGAATACTTCCAGCCACTACCCGCTGAAATTCATCAACTTTTGACGTCTTAATTGCTTTAAACGTTCTAAGCGTAAACATTGCTTCAGGCAATTTTTCAAGTCTCCCAAGCCCGCCCTGCTCGGTAATCAGTTATCAGATCCCCTTTCAAGTCGTGCTATTGAATTCAAGATTAGATTATCTGATGCGGTAATCCTCGTCCCATGAAGTTCATTACAAGCAGCAGATTGCAAAAGCACGATTGATTTATACAAGACAGTAGTACATCACATCCATCATCGCTTATTCGCTGTGAAGGTCACGTCGAAACTGACCATTGCACAAAAAGTGCAACATCGGCTAAAAAGTAAACTTGGATTCTTAACAATCAAGTGACAGTTCGCACTTCTCATCTTGGCTATAGAACAGGCTCATCCAGAGGTGTCTATTACCTGGGTAACACCAGATTGCACTTTGCTGCATTTAAGCTACATCTCTTGAATCATTCAATCCGGATCTTCGTGCGTCTCACCCTAATGCGACGAAACCCAATACCGCCGAGTACTGAAATGACTGAGTACATGCCACGGAACATAAGGCGCGCAAAAGGTGTTTCGACGGAAAGACTAGGTCGTCTTATAATGTGGATGAATGTTGATGCAGCCGTGGGGTTGTAAACTATGTTTCGCATCATTACGGATGTAATTGTTGCATTCAGCTATGAAATGACGAGTGAAATCGCTGCATGCTGTGAGTGGTCTATCTATTAAGTAAATGAAACAAGTTACTAGTGGCTTCCTGCAATCCCATTTCCTGTGTGTGCAAGAATCATGACTTTTGAATAAAGGAGGCACCTCGTACTCTGGATGACGCGGCAATTCTGTTATCAAAGTTGAATACATTTTTCACTTACTATGTACACTGTAGTCAAACTTAACATTCAAATCTAATTACAGTTTCCAGGTTTGTGAAAGACGGATTTCTATTCAGAGACAATTGCAGTAATGAACTTTTTACGATATGTCCTTTAATCATTATTATTTAGATGTACTAATTCCAGACTTAGATTTATTTATATGTATTTAGTACACACAAAATGGGAAAATCCTAATATGATTGGGGTATGATTGCTATTAAATTCATATCATATCCCCCCCCCCCCCCCTTTTTAGAGGTTTTAATTTGTTTTGGGGCCTAATGCTCTGAACAAGCATGATAATGAGTGGCCATGCTCTTGAGGCAAGGTGTTCATGACATGTTTGCTTATCATTCATTAAGTGTTTTCTATGAAATCAATAATGCCTTAATCAAGTGAGGTCTTAGGTCAATCAAAGACATCTATTTACCTCAGTTCGAAGTTTTTATTTTTCACTTGAATCTCACCAAGCATCTGTATGTGTAGTTTGATATTGCTTTTATTCTACAGAACGGTTGCCTTTTTTTCAAAAGGCGTTACTAAAGAACGACGACAAGCTGCAAAGTTACATTATGAGTTTATAACCCCCTATCCGGCAGAAAATTTCACTGGGTCAAATTCAAGTACAGCAGATAACATTTACAGAGTGAGGATACATTGCGAAAAAAAATGGGATCAGGAATTGTGAACTCTCATACCATGGAACATTGCGTAGGAACTACTAGTATTCATAATAAAAAACAATTTTTTTTTTAGTTTTGGAAGATCCTAAATGGATCAGTCGAAACTTTTATGTCTTGAATAGGCCAGTATCGTTGCCCAAATTAGAACAAAATAGGACAGTGACCTTTATGTCAAATGATATCACTCGTATGATATTGGGATATTCAAGAATACGGCTGCTGCATACTCATCCAGGCCGCCATGTTGATCAAAGTATTCAAAAATATATCGGACCCTTGGATCCTCTTTCAAATATATGGAAATGAGTCCCTCTGGTCCCTGGTCGACCCCTACCCCATTCCATAGAACGTTCCAACCAGGTTTTCTTTGACTGTGGAGCTGGCGTCCATTGAGATACCCCCTTTCAGCGCTTTGTCGGTTTGTTTGACTAATCGATCCAAATCTGAAGTGATCCACTTGAGAAGTGACGCATCAGCTCTGCGTACTATCGACGCGGGATGGAGTCAGCTGGCCATGCAAGGTGATGCTGAATTCGGACCCCGCTTTCTTCATGGAGACTCTCGTAGGCTAACGTCCGGACCCCATGTTATCCACGTCAAAGGTTTATCGGAGACGTTCGATTTGCAGATCGAGCGGATTTAGTGAACTCAACATTCATATATATAACGCTAATGTCGTACATTTTTCGACCGAAACAGGACACACGAGTAATCAACAATGTTACATTGTCTATAAGGTTATCATTTTCCTCTTGAAGTAGCATCTGGCACTTCCAAGTCAGAAGTATTCTACATCATTAGAGCAATTGTCGCGTAACGTTAATTGCATTATGTATACTCTACCCAAGGGAATAAGTAGTACATAAGGACTATCATTCATCCATTTCCTGTCACGCGGTGGAACATGGGGTGTTTCAGAAAGCTGTGGGCACAGTTACACATGACTTTAGGTATGCCTTGAATATGGAAAGCCAAATGAGTTTCTCAATAATATTTAATCGCATATGCTAAAACTGAAATATCTAAGTAGATTAACATTATTATTATTATCAACTAAACGTTTTTGCATGTGAAGTATAGCTTTGCCTACAATTTGGTTGATAATATAGAAATACAGTCACACTTCGTTAAAACAAGAGAACAGCAAAAGCTGGTCTCCATAGGGATCCACATTTAAATTGGCACTGGTGCAAATGAATAGCTTTCTTATGGGAGTGATGCATTTGGTCCACTTGGTATTTCATAAGTACACTACAAAGCATACTAAGCATAATGTAATTTCTCCTTCGTCGTAGCTTTATTTTGCCGGGGGCAGGGTTAAATATGCAATTAATACAACGTCTGTTACATCACAATCACTTGCTCGTACTTAATGTTAAAAAAAAAATAGAACGGGAGAGGTGGGGGGGGGGGAAGTCTTGTGTTAGACCTAAAATGGAGAAAACTGACTTGTGCCTACATGACTTTTGTCTAGATTCAGTCCACCTTTACAGAATGTACCTGTGCGCTTGACGAGCGCGTAATTTTTCATTCGAACAGAATGAGCACGTATTTAGGGCAAATAATGAAATAAAAATAATGAAGTGTCTGTAATTTGTTGGAGGCAGATAATCATTGGCGTAAATTCCGGGGGGGGGGGGGAAAGGGGGATATATCCCCTCACTTTTTAAGGAAGAAATGATATTTTGATTGATCAGTAAGTAACATTTTTGATAATCTGTCATAAACGAATATCATATTTTAGAATTTCTATTTGAAAATGCGATTAAAAATCAGAAAAGTGGTTATTTTTGGCTCGCTCGCTTCGCTCGCTCGCAAAATAAAAATCACAATGTGTATAAGGGGCCCGGTGCGGGTGGGTGAGGGTGTGTGTTTATTCTTAAGTGTGAGTTCGACAGAAAAAAAAATTGATCATCCCCCCCCCCTCCTCAAAGTGGATTTACACCGGTGCAGATAATCACAAGGGCTTCTCTACCTCTGGAGATGGAAAATGTGCTTTTAGTGGAATAAGAAGAAAGAACTTTCACGTATTCCAAAAATCCAAAAAGTGGTTCATGATTTCAGTCCGCAGGTTCACAAAAAGTGGCTTCTTTCATGCAACTCGTATGCATGACCGGAACAGGCTCTGCATATTTAATGAGTCAGATCCTGTAAGAACACTGCTTCATTTCGGTCCTTGCTGCTCTAATACTTTATCAGATTTGATGTTTTTGTCATTCATGTACAGATGAATAATCAATCTTTAATATCATGTGCTTGAATTTAATGACAAATTTGGAAGAAGAGATGAAATCGTGGATTCATGAGATTTGATAGGGAGGAAGATTTGGCCACGAGAGGACTTGCGTGAATCCCGCTTATTTGCTCATTAGCATACAGACCTGCGGACTGGCTGAATCGTATGATATGCGAAGCACCAATCCCTCTTTTATTACCTTGCCATTTAATTATTATCTACAGTAACTGTCAACAAGTACTTCTTCACTTTCGTTAAAGTTTGACTTTTCTTCAAAGATTATTTGTTCCAGCTTATTGATATGCCTTCATTACTCTAGTAATAACAGTTTGTAAATTGTTTTGATTCCACGGAACAGTTGTATTGCATAAAGAAAAGGGGTGAAAAGGGTCTTGGGAAACTGTTTTATATTTCAATCAGTTCCTTTCATCTAGCGGTGTATATAAAAAAAAACGAATAAAGAGGCGATGTATATGTCATGCTATCTAATATGTAAATCTTCCTATCAACTGCAGAACCCTGGCTGCGGGCACACTATTTTCAACCGTCTCCATGTAATGGGCAAGGTGATCTTGCAGCTTTTCCCTAATAGGCAATTAGATTGTTTCCTTGCTTGCAAAACTATTGATGATGTAATGATGCAACTAGACTGTAATTCAAACTGCATTCTTTAACTTTTAAAAATATTGAGAGTCATAAAGTTATCCGGGTTTTAGTATAAGGAGTCATGGTAACACTCAAGAAACGTAGGCCTAGTACTAAAATTTCTCGTTGATATTTTCTCAATTTCGCAGTCATTGAGAAGGAAATACCATGCAATTTTCCATTGGACATATTTATCTAAAATTAAAGATAAACATGTCCAATTGATAATGATCTCTGTACTGAATGAATTCTTTCGTGTATTGAGAAATGACCGATTGGATCACCAGTAAGTTTTTAGCAACTTTAAGATGAACACAACTGACTCATTCGGGAGTCACACTGCTTTTATCTACCAATCGTTTTGTGCATTTCTGTTTCAGTGCCCAAGGTTACTCTTTCTACTCTTCTGTCTGGCGAATAAAGTATTCTTAGGTTTCCAATTTATTTTTGATTTTGCAATGAAATTTCATTACATTCAGATTTCATTCAGAACCACTGAAAAGACTCCCACTTTTTCCATCATAAATTTGTGTTGTTTCGGTGCTGACCTCTCGTTAGAGCATACGATGTCTCGAGATCTGGGAAAGATGTTATTTGAGCTTTGCCACCGTGGATTGAAATTGTAGTACAGTGTTTTTGTATTGATTGGTTCTTCTTAAAGGTACCCTTTAAAAACATTTTAGGTAAAAATTGATAAAGCTAGATTTCTCATAAAGATGTTTCTATATGGTTTTAAATAGCATATAGGGAAAAAATCAAAGCAAAATAGGTTACGTGTGTGGTGCTAAGATAAAATGTAATTCAAAGGCAATGGCTGTCGAGAGATTAACTCAAAGGCAAATTGAGAGCACGATGGTATATCCCAAGAAAACATTTTAGGATTACATGATACATCATCATTACATCGTTTGCACATTTCGACAGGTGGACGATGCTACTGTAATTCCCGAGTTTGATTTTTCTCGAGTCTGCGCATTCATTTAAAAAATGCCTGGTCTATTTTTAACTTCTTTAAATCTCTCGGGCAGTGATATGTAGATAGGAACGGGTGTAAAAAATAACTATCAATTCCATCTCCGGAAATTTTGTTCATGTTCTCCTCTTAAGTTTTCTTGCCGTTAAGTTAATCTTGCCGTAAATAAGACGTTAGATTGATCTTGTGTCACCGTCCCCAAGCGTTAAGGTGTACCTTTAATGTCACTCATGCGCGCCGCTTCTGCACAATCACGGGTCTTCTCGCCCTTGAGAGAGAACATGGCCATGTCGTAATAACTCAGAAATAAAAGATATTAATTCTATTCTTAGGTTTTTTTGTGTGCAAGAAATATTGATCGCTTTAATGTATGCTTTCATGGGCATGAATGAGAACATTATGAATGACCAATGTTGCATCGTTTTCTACTGGTCCTTAATTTCAAGAATGATTTTTCATTCACTGATGCATGAGATTTGTGATTCATTAGATTTTTTTGTGTATTATGAAAGTGTTTTAGATTTTGACTACTCTGTATTTTCTTTTGAATTTTAAAACCTCTTTCTTTTTTATTACACTGCTCAATATTGTACGTGAAATTACTCAGACTACAAGTGTTTTTCTAGACTACAAGCTAGCTATTGAGTATCACTAGTGTTACGAATAATGGCCATTTGAAAATAAATTCAGTTACATAAATTGCGACATGTGTTTATCATATACAAGTATGTCTATTGAAGGATACATTTGTGAACGGGTATATCATTGCCATCATTTGTATGTGTCAAAACCAGCGCTTCTGTAAATTATAGCCCTAGCTGTCATAATCAGGACATAATGAAGATTTTTAATACAACTTCACAGGGTACCAATCACCCAAAGACATTTGGCTCTGTATGTTAGGGATTAAAGTGATTACACAATGGTAAACAAAATTTTGATATATGATCGAGAATAGAATTCTAAGAAGAATGACATTTAAAATATGACGATTTTCAATCGAAATCAATGCATTTTGGCTTCTGACCCCCGAAACGTGAGTATGAGGTATGACGTAAAAGTGGGTACCCAGCTTCGCGCATTGCAGTTGTGCTACGCGCTAGACTGTACAACATGTATCATACCTTGCGCGCATTTTGCTAGAAGTGCGCGACAAGGTACCCACTTTGACGTCATTTTGACGTCAAAGTGGGTACCCATTTGAAACTGGGTCACAGCTGAGGGGTCAAAAATATCCTGAAATCTTACCACATTTGGGGGTTTCCTTGGCAACGCGAATTTTAAAAAAACTTTAGGCGGATAATTTTCTGCTAATAAAATCATGCTCTTTTAAATGAGCTAACATTGTTTCAGCATTGGGTACCCCCTTAAAAATTATATGAGCTTTGAATGCTACTGCCATAAAGAGATATTGCAAGTTCAAATATACTATCAATTAACATAAAAGCGACCAATGAGGTAAATTAATCGACGTATGCTTACGAACAGGCATGAAGTGGGACGTTTAAGGATCAAACGGCCATATTCCGTAAACGCCCTAACAGTGTGGTCCCATGTTATCCTTAATTTTTTTCAAATTCCTTAACCGATCACCCCTCGCATGCTGTGGTCGAGTGGTCTAAGGCGCTTGACTGGAGACGCAAAAGTCGTGGGTTCGATCCCCGGCACGGCACTTATGCCCTTGAGCAAGGTATTTTATTTACATTGCTCTTTTATCGTACATCAAATAAATGAAAATGCTATAGGCATTATTGATACCAACGTGTGCACACGTTTAAAAAAAATGCCGGGAAAGTTTTATCGAATTTATTTCATACATACTAGCTGTGCACAATTTTGTATATCAGGTGATTGGCAGACTTTGAATGTAGCTATTTCTGGTTGATGAGAATCAAAGAAGCTGACATACTCTTGAATTTATCCCCCAACATACGATTAATCATATACCTTTTCTCAGTAACATAGCATGGGACCGAAGTCAATCCCTAGTGGAATATGATTCCTCATCTTTTTTCACTCACGAGAGGAATTGATGCTACAATATCAGGGTTGGATAAGACAGAGACAACATACAGTGGTGATGACAGCCGGTCTGAAAAGCAATACTGACCGACGTATCCTCTCAAATCCCCCTGTCCGAGCTAGGATAAGCAATAAGATTTGGTTGTTGTATTATTGATCGAGAGATTTAGTGGTGAGGATGTATCGAGATAATGCATTTCCTATGTCATGTTTGCGCAACATATCGTATTAAAAGATGCAGTGCTACACACTGTGGGAAAGGCTTGCTTGGAACCATCATTCTGTGTTTTCAGTATTTTTCTTTTATGTATGAATCATAGTCTCATTTAGAGCCACGGTGATGAAGTACTTGTATCAAATTACTCCTTCACATCCCTCCCGACTCCTTTTTTGTCTCTTGTCGTTCTCTCAGTGCACAAGTCTCATGTTACGCTTAAGTAATCTAACAAATACCTCTGGACTATTCCATCGAGCATGCAAATGCTTTACTGTAGCTATCTTTTCTCATGGTCTTCCGTCACACAAAACCTCGTTCATGGTTATGCATTTCTCTTAAAAAGGAAGGAAGGGGAAGGGAGGGGACATGTTGACTGACCAGTATTCCTGCATCCACCTGGACAAATTTGCCTTTTATAAAGAAAGAAAATATAGCCATAAATTGATAAACAATATTTCATGCTGAACGACAAAAGGGGGAAAAATAAGAAGAAGACAAAAGAACTAATGTTTCCCCCAAAGGTACAAGTACATTAATTACTTCTCCGGAAATGGCGGTAAAGATTGATTTGGGGAAAAACCGCCAATCGCCCAAAGTACTGATTAACACCTGCACCAAGAGCTTGACCCAATCCGTCAACATTTGCTAAGGCGGCACACCAGGATGCTTTGCGGAAATGCTTGCAAGGAATAACAAAACCGATCAGTGACTGAATTTCTCCAGGCTACAGTCCCAACTTTGTGGTTGATTAATAGGATGAATTGATAAAACTACGAAAACTGTGAAAACTATGAAACACTCACACACACATACGCACCCACACACACACACAAAAAACAAGCATCCGGGAAAATTCCCCAGGGCAACTGCGGAAAACGATAGCCTTGTCCAGTGACACATCGTCACCGAAAAACATCTGCTCTCGATGTATAGTTTTGAAAAACACTTATCTGCGTATAGCTTGACAATTTTGACAGTAAATCAGCACGGTATTACAACCACAAATAATACTGATAGGTCAACAATTCAAGAATTCCATACATGCATTGACCTCTGTTTTCATGCTGAGGTTTACCTCTCTTTTCTCCTGTATTCATCACCAAATATATTTGCTAGTCTCTTCTATGCATAGATAAATATCGTTTTCATTGACTAAATGGCAAATAGTATTCTCCGCATTAAAAAAACAAAAAACAAAACCGATTTCAGTATGTTGAATGCACCGAACCGTCATGTGGCTAATTAGAAGTTTATTCAAAACGTAAAGCCCACTGAACATTATCATTAACTGGATCTATTGCACTCAGAAAGCTATACTACCCCTTTAATGTATAATCGGCTAAAGTCTGTTTGATATTTGTGCACAGGACTTTAATACTTTCACAACAACTGAACAAAATGCAATATTATCTGGATAATAACGTAACGTGGCATGAACAAAATCTTTGGTACTAAGCATTTGCACATAAAAGCGCTTACTGTATATACCTAAGTAGAAATGAATATGAAATATATATATATTTTCAGTGTATAAAGATACCGCATTCGGGCCTACGCTCCTTTGCTGTATGTATCATTTATAATAGGAAGTATTTCCCACTTAGCTTAAGCGACTGTGACAGATTAAGAAGAAACAAATTGCTTCTTGTTTTCTTCTCGTTTTGACCCATTGTCGCTGTGTTACGAAAGGCGAAAAATTCCGTACGCTTGACAGCATTTTGAATGACATCTATTTCTGATGGTGGAAATGACATTACCAATTGAGTGGAGCCGTGAAATTGCGAGGCATTTTTTTTTCATCACGTTTACCACGAAATGTCAGTTCAATCATGTCTTTACGTTCCAACTGATTCTTAATGTGTTTTTGCTCTATTTCTGTCATTAGAAAAAATAAATATTTCTGTGTATTGCCTAGGCCGACTCGCGCTGTCTTGACGCAGTCGTTTTCACCCCAATTATGCGTGCCAACCTCCCACATTGCTCATTATGTCATGTGCTTGGTAATGATGTACTTCGTCAGTCGCTTCCATCTATCATAAAATATCTATTCATGCTGTGGCTTTCTCAAACCGAATGTCTGCATATTACGATTGCATTATTTATTTGGTGCGTTGAATTTTACACGCAAATCATGTAGACCTCTTGTTTGAAAGCACTGTGAGGAAATTTACATTTTGATCTAATATAAATCATTCGTAAGCTTATATCACACATTAATCACAGAGAATGAAATTCGTATCCGAATTTCACTTTCACAGCAAGTCTTATTTGCATGCTGCTTGTTTGGTGTTTGGTGTTTTTGTCAAATGAATGCTGTAAAAGATGTATGATTCTTTCTTTTCAAAAATGAATACCATTTCTCTTAAGCATCCTATTCATGTTTGATTCTAAATATTGCTTACTAAAAGGAAATGATAGTTACTTCACTATTAAGCAGTATCATTTGAGCACCCGCTTCAATTAATAGCACATGATCAACGTTTTCGCACCGACCTAAATATGAGGTTTCAAGTTGTATGAGATTTGCGTTAGTATTCTGCCAAATATTTGAACGACGGGTGTAACGTAGGTGTACAATTAGCTTTTAATTCCATGGCTATAAACAACAATTCGAAAATTAATTTCTTTGTAGCTCGAACATATGAGACTTGTAGGTATAACTCCCTCGTACCGTTATAACTCGGTCTATCTTTGCGAAATATGATACACGTGAAGAAAGCATTCCCAAAGTGTCCCGCCAAATGTTCCCTGAAAGTTGTGATTATCAGATGTTGCTTGAGAGTTTCTTTCAGAGGCCAATCAGGCAACGCCTTAATCTTATCTTTCTCAGTAACATAGAATAGGAGTAGCACAATATACCGAGAAAATAATCGGATGTGTCTTATTAGGTAACAAACATGATTCTTTTAATGTCACTACTCCCGCATCTTTTCTTTTCCTGATGAAAAGGAATGCTTTTCAAAAGAGCAAAATACCTGTCTGTTAATCGATCAGTGTCTCCTGACAAGCAAAAAGGAAAGCTGCGTGTGAGGGATACTTCCTTTTGAATATATCATGATTCTGGCCGTAATGGACACTTTGATAATCGCACACAAAGACTGTGCAACGGCCAGGGGAAAACGAAAAGAGGACAGTGTTATCCTTTAATCGTTATTTGTTTAGTGTAATCTGTAGAAATGTATAACGTTCACTCCTACTTGAAGAAAACAGGGTCTTGCTAACCTTGTTTATGATGTTTTTTTTTCTTATTCCTAGCAGTTCCATCACAACAACAAAAAACACAACAACAAATAAAACACACTGTACTGTAGTTTCAATCGTTGTAACATTCTCAACAATCAAGCTTTTTAGTTCTCATGTCGTTATTTCTAGGTCCTTGGTAGATCTTTATCTAAAGAAGATTAACGTTGTTTTTCTGTGCTTTTATCGGCCACCAGTCTAGAAATACAGTCAGGGCATGATTCTGTCAGATGTAGAACGCTAATTGTGAGGCCAACACTACCTCAGCTTCTGATATGTGTTCCTATTATTACCATCATCAGTTTGTCTACAACTTAAAGATAACGTTGAGTGGAGAAATAAATTTTGAGCATCCTCGATCATTCTATGCTAATTAGGAAGAATATCATAACGGAAAATCCCCCTGAAAAGGATAGCTCTTCGTATGCTCTCAAATTAGAAACATGACGACAAATAGCTGGTGTGTCCAGCCGTGCAATATGTATGTGCGTGTGTGGTGAGTGTGTGCGTGCGTGTGTTGTGTGCGTCGGGTCCAATATACTCATTTCTGTGTGCAGAACATGCGATTTTTTGCCAACCTGAATCATTTTCTTATATTTTTTATGGTAGCATAACCTCACAATAGACTCAAGTTCTACATAGTTAACCTTTCCCAAATGCTTGCAGTTTCTTTCCCGATCTTATTGGATGACCAAAACTCATTTTTAACTTTAAGAAGTTGAAACCAAATTAACGGTACACGAAAACGGAGTAAAAAGGAAAACATGTGAACCACGGAAGAAATACAGTACGTTGCGGATAGTATTCGAAGAAAGGATATCTTTATTCTGGTTATCATGTTTAATATCTATTATTATGTTTTGCTCTATTTATTCAGTTTATTCTGTTTTAATCTGTATCTACTGTTTATTCCAAGAAAATACGTTTATTCTTTCGAGCCAAACAGTGTTTACCAATGTTTTAGAGTACCTGGTTCGCGATTCGGTTAGAATTTATGCAATTATCTGGTTCCCGTTATCCTGTAACTTTGTTGTGTTCGTTTTCTATATGTTTTTTAATCACATGTTAATGAATGGATAATAGATTTCAGGTTTACCATCAATTCAAGTTCAAATTAATATTTCCTTACTTACAGTAGGTGATAATATTAACACTCATTTCTTCGCAGTGTCACTGACTTGTGATAGTTTGGGCTTTTTAAAATCTCACTGTCTCTCAAAAGTTTGTAGAGTGTAAATTTGAAGGTTCAGAAATTCGCATGATTTTATTTTGAATATTTAGAAACCTTAAGTTGCTGTCTATCACATTTCCACACCTATTGTACTCCTTCTCTATGATTTAACTCTTTCTCTTCATGCAGCTCATGGAAAACGGATGTCACTTCAAACAGTCGATAACGACTTTTTGATGTAGCAGCATCGCAATGATCGCATGATACTAGTACATTGATGTAAGCATTGACTGTTGCACTCACAGTGTGAAGAGGGTGTAATGGTCCTTCGTCTCACTCACTCACTCACTCACTCACTTCTTTTCCATTTCAGATTAGGCCTTTTTATATGAAGCCGTGTTTGTGCAGGAGTGAGTGGGGATTACCTTACACTATACAGGACGTGAGAGGTAACAAGGTTATTTGAAGCTGCTTCGTTTCGCAACAGAAATCTAGCATTCACAATACAAAATGCATTAACTCTCCATTTTCATGGCGAGGTAGCTTCGAATGAAGGACGCGATGTCGTTTTTCATAATTAAAAGGTGGTTTTAAAGACTACTTATCACTCTTCACAATCAGATGTATAAGCATGATAAGGGAGGGGATGAAAGGTTACTTGCCTCTAGAGATAAAAAAGAAACGAAGCTATATGTATTTCATAGAATCAACTCTCCGACTTGAAAGCTGAAACAATATCATTTGAAAGTAAATATCAGACCGAGCAAAACAATTTTGAAAGATGTTTCTATCAAATGAAATCCATGAGACTCTAGGAATGAGAACAGTAATGTCATGCTAGGAGTCCACTGGGCCGGCGCCAGTTCGCGCCAGTTCGCGCCAAAGACTATGTGATTGGCGCGTAGTGGCTCGCTGTGGCGCCGAATTAATGTCCGCTCGGCATGTTGTGTGTCGTCAAGTGGAATAAACTAGGTGTCACATGGCGTGCGCCATTACATTCCAGTGGATTCCAATAGGCGGATTGTTTGCGCCATTTGGTGCCACTTGGTGGACACTTCGCGCTGATTGCTCGATGCAAGTGGCGCGACGAAAATTTTAAACATTTTGAAATTTCCTTGCCGCCAAATTCAAATTTGGCGCCGTTACGAGCCACCACGAGCCAGTTGGGAGGCAGTTTGAGCCACTGCACGCCACTAGGCGCCACAGCAAATTGCATTGGCGCGAACTGGCGCGAACTGGCGCGAACTGGCGCCGGCCCAGTGGACTCCTAGCATCAATCTCTCAACCTTTCTGACAACTTTTTTGCCGTGACCTGTGACCAAGGAGACCGATGCATGTTGGTGAGAGTGTGGTCATCGGTCTGTAGAATAGTCAATAATAATAATAATAATAATAATAATAATAATAATAATAATAATAATAATAATGATAATAATAATAATAATAATAACAACAATAATAATAATAATAATGGATACTTATATAGCGCACATATCCACCTAATAAGGTGCTCAAGGCGCTCCCAATATTACCCCGGCCAAGCTAGGCTACCAATTTCAGCGCTCACAGCTTTTAAGGAATTCCTCCCTGCCAGTACCCATTTACACCTGGGTCGAGTGTGGCAAATGTAGATTAGTATCTTGCCAAAGGACATTAATGCTGCGGCAGGGATTCGAACCCCGTACCTTGTGGTTCAAAGCCCGGAGACTTAGCCACTGGACCACAACACCTCTCAGTCAGAGACCTTAATGAGTGTTGCGCTTGTCGAGGGTCGACATGAATGCATTCAGTTTAAAATCAGACGAATATCTAGTTAAGTTTCATTCTTCCATATCTGTAAACCTTTGTACACTTCATTCTTTGATGATATTGAAGCAGACAGCAACAAATCGCACGTAACTCATGGACCCGCATTTTGCTAACTTTTTCCCCCACAGGGGAAGTTTAACAGGGGTGTAAATCTTCCTCTGTCAAACATCACTTAAACCCAGATAAACTGAATCAGTATAATACCAACCAGTAGTAACGAAGTTAAAGGTATTGCGAATGTGCTTCCTGCGCGTAAAAACAGCAGAATACAATAACGCTATCACTAAAGACAGAGATGGGCTTGATTCGTCGTCACAACACCTGATACCATCCAAATCTAATTACCACTTTAACAGAAAAATGTCTTGGTGTAACTAGAACACTCTGATCTTAATTTTCAGTCCAGCATCAAAGCTTAGCATGCCCATGTTCATTTGATATGGCACCGCAAAATAACAGAACCTCTAACATGACGCTCATTACTGTGTGAATTGGTGACATTCCGGCATTATATTTGACAAAGTAGTGCACTTGAATGTCTTGGTCGGAAGAGAGACCGACACTGAACCCCAATCCATCACATCCAGTGTCTCCGCAAATCGACTCGCCCGGAAAGCATCGAGAAAGTCTATTACCTCTATTTGGAGTAGGCATGCAGTGCACTTTTCTCACTCGGCAATCCTTCCCAGTTCTGTTTGCGGTTTCCTGCTACCAACGGACTATCACTTTTTGTTCCCGTGACGCCTTCATTTTATTGGCTTTTGTGTTCCATGTCAAGCGTGTGGAGGGTTTTTTGACGCCATTTCGTCGCCATTGAAAACGAATGAAAACTATATTTGCCTGGTCCTTCTTCTTCCTGGTGTTGTTTGCAACTTGCTGCTTCTCTCTTGGTCACTGTTGGTTGTTCCATTCATGAAACATCCATTTGCCTTTTAATCTTTATGCCTTTTCTATTTTGTCTATCATATCATTCATGTCTACACATCTACCAATTCCTCTTATTCTTTTTCTCTCCCTTTCAACCCTCTCCCCTCTCACGCCTCCCAATTCCTTTCACGTTTGTTAACAGGCATATCACAAATCATGTAACAATCAAGGCAGATATATTTACGGAAAGACGTGACCCTGCTGTGTATGCCTTCAGATACATGCGAGATTTATATCCTATGCCGTGAACTTCGTCAGTGTTGTTGTTCTCAAATTCAGACATTTCATCATCTTTCAAGTTTCCATATTTGCTCCGAAGACGTGATCGTTTATGCCTTCTCCATAGTTCATGTCGAATTTGATGACAGGCTCAAGAGTGTGTATGGTGCAATAGTTGATAGACCTAGGAACTTGTTCTACGGATAAGCTACCCTAGGCAAGGTGGAGAAATATGGTATGGAATATTCTTAATGAAAATGAAAGAGGTTCCTGTAACTTAAATTTGGTTCCCTTTGTTCCCTGCGGAGAAGTGAGCAGCAACTTTTCCAACTTCTTTGAGCTTCTGCTTAAGTCTTTGTCTCTTCCCAGCTCACTTTCCTTTCCTGGATATCTCTTGTCACTGTTCTTCTTCAGGTAGTTGTTGGTCTTCTCTTTCTTGTCTTGCCTCCATCAGGAGTCCACTCTAGTGCTATGTTGGGCGTCTCCCTTCTGACATTCTGGGAATGGGGCCCAGGAACCTAAGTCGTCTCTCTTTAGATAAGGTTTAAATAGGAAACTGTTCAGTTAACTTCACTGTCAGCATTTTGTGGTGATAATGACGAAATAGATCATTGTACTATAAAATGAAACTGAAAAAAGGGGAATTTTCTAGAGGACGAGTACATGATACCTGCCAAGAGATTTTTAAGAATTTTCGAGATGATTATAAAAACTCCAGTACGTTAAATGAGTTGTGCTTTTCGAAAATGACTTTTCTATGGAGTTTTCGTTTGTTTATATATTGTGGCCCAAACAGTCTGCCGCAGGATAAATATTTGGAATTACTGTAAGCCAATCTCCCTCGAAATTCATTACCGATCTTAATATTAGCTTTTATTTAATAAAGACATGGAATTGCCTTCCATTATCGAAATATCCTTGCCCTACAAAAGTTGAAGTACATGAAGATTAAAGTAATTTTACTTAACTTATTGGAATTCGTAAAGTTTACATTAAAGGGACGTGCTCGCTAGATTGTGTTAATTGCCATGATTACCTAGACTCCATTTGCTTATTCTTGACATACGCAAAGAAGACAAAAAAGATTAAAGCAGTGTTAATTCTGCATCGACGATTTTTGTTTGATAACCTAAACCTAGAAGCCACCTTTTAAAAGAGTTTTTTATTAAAGGTTCAAAGCTAATGATACTGAGCAGAATAACGAAGATTTCTCGAGTTACATCAATTAAAGTAAAACGACAATTGAGCTAAACTGTAGCCATTCGCCGTGAAAGTGGCATCATGTGAGGCCTTAATTGGAGCTCTTTATACATTTAACAGCATTATGCCTTTAACGAAGAAGATCATTTTCTCCTAGATGATACTGTCTTTCCTTCTTAAATATCAGTATCCTTCCTTTCTTCACCCCGTCTACATATCAAGTTTCAGTTCTCGTCTACTTTCTTCATCGCCATTCTCCCTAGTCGCCTCGCTCAATCCGCCTTCATCACATTTTCTCTTTAGCCTTTTTCTCACTTTTCTTTCAAGGGAAATGATTCGATTTCAGTCTAACTATCGATGTTCTCTTGCCACAAGAGTTTCCTTTAGAAAATTTTACCCTTTCTTTGATTTTTTTTTAAAAATAAGGGGGGAGGGAGGGAGGGAGTTACTAAGCTTGTTATGAAACAAACCTTTTTTTTGTAATTTTGGTCTATAAGTATTGTTCTCTTTAGCCCATTTCTCACTTTTCTTTCAAGGGAAATGATTCGATTTCAGTATAACTATCGATGTTCTCTAGCCACAAGAGTTTCCTTTAGAAAATTTTACCCCTTTTTTTATTTCTTTTAAATAAGGGGGGAGGGAGGGAGTTACTAAGCTCGTTATGAAACAAACCTTCTTTTGTAATTTTGGTCTATAAGTATTGTTCTCTTTAGCCCATTTCTCACTTTTCTTTCAAGGTAAATGATTCGATTCCAGTCTAACTATTGATGTTCTCTAGCCACAAGAGTTTCCTCTAGAAAATTTTACCCCCATATTGATTTTTTTTTTAAATTAGGGGGGGGGGGGAGATACTGAGCTCGTTATGAACCAAACCTTTTTAAATTCTGGTCTATAAGTATTGTTAAGTTTAAAAACATAACAAAACTTATATCACTATGAACTATGAAAATATGTATTCATATGTAAACTGAAAGATGATGTGTAATTCATTTTGCCTCTTATTTCTTTTGACAATGCTATATTAGTAATGTAGAAATTCTGGTATACATCCCTTTGATGTCGAACCCAAACAAAAGTTAGAAAAGCTTCTTATTTACAAGCAGAGGGTTCCTCAAGTGGCAAGTTAGTGGCTGAAATAATAGAATATTTTTGAAGCATTCTCCCAACCTCCTCCAACCCCCTTGCGTTTTCGAGAAAGCTTTTGTACCTTAATTTTTATCAATATCTGTTAATACGCCACTGCTTTATGTGGTAAACACATCCTGGCTGGACTGTACTTAGCTTCAGACTCTTCTTGATCCGTATGAAGATGGCACTGGTTTTCAGTCCTTCCTTTCATCATACTTCGATCACTATCCAGTATAGCCATTATGATATGATTTCTTGACCCGAATGAATTATTAACATCATTACCCTGATCTGCATTCATACTGCAGTGACATGTACATGGTAACAAGGGAATTCACTTGGTGTCAGTAAATGGTTTCCAATTCTTGCTAGATATCTTTGAGGCGTGTCTCGCGATAAATTTCGAAACTCACTCCTAAAAATCCGATCGAGTTTTACCAGCTCACGACCTCCATCTCAAGTGATACCCCATGAGTGGGTGAAACCTTTCAGCGTGACATCCGACCATGTCAGGCTGGACATAATGAACAATAGGTCCTCACTAAACGTTAAATGTTGCATGGTCATGAATTCTTTAAATTGAGAGATACGGATACTCGTCTTAGCTGTCCCTCGGGCATCGGACAAGCTGGTGGAACTACACGAGGGAAGGGTGATAGTCGGATGGATTGAATGCTGTTATCGCAGGCGGGAGCGACCCGTAGGGGGTTGAGTGCTAAATTCAACTCCGCGGTAGCACTGCATAGAGCGTGATGCTGTAATAAAACGCCCTGAAGATGATAACCAACACCATACTGCATAAATTAGTGTGCCACTTATCTCCTCCGACTTGTCAATGTTATGATCCCTTGCTCGGAGTCCTCGAAGAAGAGAGTATAGGGAAGTATCTATCTCACTCCCCACTTGCATTTCCTTCCAATGATTGATTGTATTCTGTTTGTTTACTCAGCAGCGGTATTTTATTTCGAAATGACTCCTTTCTCCACTGTAAAATGACAAACTCCTCATGTGGATGTTTATCTTTCTTTGAATATGGCCAAACTGCGATTATTATACAAATGATCCGTGGGTTATCAGTACCACTAATGACTGATATATTTGTATAATGATTTGTTTTTGTAAATAAGATAAGAGAGAAAAAACAAAAACAAAAAACAAACTTGTCTTTAAAAAATGAATCAAAATAGCCAAGCATCACCTAATTATTTTCATCAATTTTGAAATTTCAATAAGATGAAATACCTTGAAATTTCACTATGAAATGTCATTTTTTGAGAGATGAGCTTTCACCCAACACAAACCGCAGTCGAACACACACACACACACACACACACACACATTCACGCACGTCCACTCTCCTTCTGGCTTCAAGTTACACAAATTGGCAGTTCCAGCATAACGAACATGGCATTCAGATTTATTTTGATTATTTAAGATAGTTTTAATCCAAATCCAGAGTTCTAAAACAAATTTCATTTCATGAACCAGACAAACTTGGCTATCAGGGACGTACATAGCTACTTTTACAGTATTTCTATGAAAATGTAATCGCAACGGACATGACACAAAATGGACAAGATTTTTGGGGACTCCTTTAAACTATCTGAAAAAGAAAATCTGTAAAGTGTGATATGCAGTGAGTCGAGTTTAAGTATTAACGTAAGCTAATGATCATATTCTGAAGATAAATACGTGTTGCTGAAAGGATAGACTACATATTTTAATTTTGTCCGCTTTTTCTAACACTTGTAACTTTGCTTTTAAATATGCAATAGCTCATGTTAATCCCACTTTAGTAATATTTGATTCATCCATCTCAAGTTGGAAGCAAAAATCAAATCTGAACTTCATGTGGTGTCGGAAAATGAGACCTAACTATAGGAGTTTTTATGACCAAACTTGCTGCCACATTTTGTTCCAAAAGTAGTTTTAAATAATAAAGAATATACATGTGAATCTACGCCAGTCCTGTTGATATACAAATCAAATTAAAGAGTCAATTAAGCTTTTTTGTTTGATACTAAATTTGTCATGATAGCACAAATAGTTCTGAAGTTATCACAAATTTGTGATTTGGGGAATTTTACCCATGAAAATTGGCCAAATATATAGAAATCAAAGAAACAACGCGAAGCAATCGGGGGACATTAGTATAAAATTATTAGTAAGACACGTTAATTAGTTCTCTGTCTTTTTCCAAACATGTCAGTATTGTTCAGCGGATATGGTAGTGAAATTTACCTACAAATATAAACCACTTCTCTAGACGACCCTACAAGTGATGAGCAACGGCTTTTCTCAAGAGATTTATTCCTAATTGAAAACCCATCGAACAATTCAAATAGTTCCATCAGCTTCATTATCGAGTTCTATCACTGACACGCCGATGACCTGATGAGTGTGTGTATGTGTATGCGTTATCAGCGCAAGAGTGTTCTAGATAACGGTGAAATTAAATTTGCACTTTGCTACATAGGTCATTGCCCACAAAGAACTTCAAACGTTTCTAGAGATTTGTGGAAAAATATCAGTGTTTTTCTTTATTAACTGAGATTATCCTATACTAAAACACTAAACGAAGCAACAGGCAAAATATTGCAATAACGTATGGCTTTCTGAGAAATTTTCCACATAGCTTATTTCATATGATGATGATGATGATAATAACAACAATAATAATAATAATTTATAATAATAATAATAATAATAATAATAATAATAATAATAATAATAATAATAATTATCATCATCATAATAATAATCATGATAATAATTATCATTATTATTATCATTATTATTATTGTTATTATCATTAATATCATTGCTATTACTATCATTATTATCATCATCATCATCATTAATACTGTTATAATCATTATCGTTATTATCATTATTATCATCATCGTCATCTTTATCTTTATCGTCATATCTTCGTCATAATGAAGATGACGATAATGGTTTAAGGCGCTTGACGGGGGGGGGGGGGGGGGGGGGGGGTCGATCCCCGGCACGGCACTTATGCCCTTGAGGAAGGCATTTTATCTACTTTGCTGTTTTATCATATATCAAATAAATTAATGTGCTATATGCACATTGATACCAACGTGTGCATGTGTTGCTGTTTTTCTTTTGATAATAATGATTCTAAATTCTCGTGATTTTTTTTATTCTGTCTATGACCCCTCAAATTGATTCTCATCCATGCCGTCTCCCCCAATGAAAATTTGGACTGTACCTTGGTACCTTCCCCACTATCTGTGACATATGTGTTCTACCCCCTGAATACAAAACACATTTCCAGATGCAGTCACAATTTCAATTGCATTTTACATCTATTTCTGTGTTAGTGTCTCCGCTTCGGTTGTGTTCATGCCAGATATGGAGATCAGGTCCTGAGGGAAATCTTTCAGGTGGAAATATTTTTTACATGAGCTACATGCTTACTAAAGGTCAATGTTGTTATTACTATTTACAAACAACAGTGATATTTGTGCATATATTATGACATCGAACAAACACTTATTTTTTTGCACATTGTAGACCTGGGGCGCTGTGAAGGAAAAATAAAACAGGTTAAAGGTATTGATATCTTCATGAGCTCTGCGTGGTGTGGTTATTAACAGATAATAAAATGCTAATGGTTCTATTGATGCTTTTAGAGGATCGAAAGTCCCTGGTTTTTAAAAGTTAATGATTCCTGAACTTCCAAATGTTTAATAAGAATCAGCTTTACTGCACACCGCAAGGTATACTGTATAGCCTTTGGAGAAGAGGGCCTGACTGATTTTTACATATATATTTTTTTGTCTGAAAGAAAGTCCTTTGGCGATCATTCTGATATAGGACATTTGTGTAGTTTTTCAAAGAAACATATGTCAAAACAGTCACCTTTCCCCGTCATGCCTGTAGGCTCCTTACATGGGAAGCGGCGGGCAATGAAGCTAAAGAGGTCATATGATCACTTCCATAAAAGTCTCAAGACTGGGAGACTTTTTACCTACAAGAAAAAAAGAAGAAGAAAAAATAAATAATACACAGACAGACAAACAAACAAAAACACAAACAAAAGTACTGATTCAAAGTCAGACATTACTTTGTTTTCTTCAATGTATACTCCTTGAGACAATTAAACGGAAAGTCGAACTTACTGCGATATCTCAAGAATAAATGTTTATTTATCTTTGGTGGTTCAATTAACTCGCTGGTGAGATGCCTCATACATTATATCCATAGGTCGTAGGTGAGATATCCAAATCAGAATTTGAATTAATATGATAATTCTGGATTAATACGATAGGGTAATTATAGAAATATGAGTGTAGATATTGGTGCGTAGAAAATTCATCTTTTATCGAAAGCTTATCATAAACATGATAACGCAAATTTCTAGGGTTGCATTCATGGGGGGAAATCTGTGTTGCATTATCAGAGGGACGCAAATGAAATTTTCTGACAAGCACTTAACAAAATAAAAAACAGTCAAAAAACAAACAATCAAAAATATTAAGAAAACAAAACGGGTCCACTGCTTTTGTGTGTCTCTTTCACCAAAAAGTTTGTCGACAAACGAGAAAAAAGAAAAGACTTTAATATTTTGGGGCGCCTTTTTACTCCCATATTCCATTAAAGTCAAAGGTTACAAAACTTTCACCAAAAAGTTTGTCGACAAACGAGAAAAAAGAAAAGACTTATTTTGGGGCGCCTTTTTACTCCCATATTCCATTAAAGTCAAAGGTTAAAAAATCGTGTGTAGGGGGGGGGGGGACTTGTTTCCCGCCCCTTGGATTTTTGCCCATGGTTGCATTATTGTGGTTTCTCAACACAATAAAATTAACACGGGTTATTTTGGTTTTACTTAAATAATGCAATATGTTTGTGTATTTTTCGTAATGTACCAAATCACTTGATATATACATTTGTTCTTGAGATATCGCAGTAAGTTCGACTTTCCGTTTTAACTATTATTATTATTATTATTATTATTATTATTATGATGATGATGATGATGATGATGATGTGAAATTTATGCATATGCATTGTTACTGAAAATACATAGGCCTACGCATTTTTAAAGCAAATCGATGACGCAGTCGCTAGTGTTGTTTAAAATTGTACGCATCACGAATAATTTTATCATCCTAAGGCATATTGCAGAAATAATAACAGGGATGATTGATGGAGGGACAGACAGCCATGATACCGAAGAACACATGAGAATAAATGCCATAGAAACTGCAAACCTTCGAAATGGGATGAAAATGTGACTACTTTGATTCCACCCAGGAAACCAATGGAAACGGTTGCCATGAGAATTTCAACTCCAATTACATTAGAGCGTTCAAACGCTGCGTGCACTTTTAAAAGTCATTGGATAACGATGGATGTATGTGTATATAATATTTTTAAAGCACACTGTGCGTGACTCTGTGAATTTAGACAACTAATAGACTTTTTTTACCAGAAATGAATGAAAAGAATCTCTATAATGAAATCTACTTTGTTTTTGTCTGTCAGATCGTAGAAAGTCTCTACTTTTTTGTTTAAAATCCCCTTTTCATAAACTTTTGCGTTAACAGAATTGTATGGCCAAAGTATAAAGAAATGATAATATCATAGGAGAAGAAAAATGCCTAAGCTAATTATTAACTCTTCCTACAGAATCCACAGCGATAGAATGTTTGGGACACATTTGGGGGTAAACTGTTTTGCCCTTTTAGTTTTTCGAATGATGACATGTTTTGCCCAGGTTGTTGCTAAAATGATTACAATCTGTACCCGATTTGACATAAAATTGTTCAAATTGGGATGAGTTATGCATGTTGGGTAAGTTTTCCTTATTTCTAGAATTTATTTTTATTCGACTCTCTCTCGCAAAATACTTTTATTTACGGGATGGCGAGAATTTATCTTTTCACATTTGAAAGCTTGAAGAATTACGTCAACCGTCATCACTGAAACTGAACGACACCTCCCTATGTGACATACTATGCAAAAATCGAGCTGCACTATTTTGAATTCAATTAACGTCATTACAAAATTTTGCAGCACTCACTAGTGGACCTTTCAAATAATTGATCGTCGCATCAAAGGAACCCGTTCGGGGACTTCAAAGCGGAAGGCAAATTCTGACTTCCTGGCATTAGTGGAATATTCTCGTCATTTGAATGAGCAATCGATTTTCATGTCTTTCGCCCAGACACATTATTTTTTGTTTTATACGTACCTTTCCCCTTTCTTTAAAAAAAGTGTTTCGTAAAGGGGGAGGGGCGAACAACCCGAATACCCGTTCTTCTCGACTTTCTTGTGGACATCTCCCCCTTTTCACGCTTCATTCCCAGAGGAGAAAATTTAGCTAGATAATAGGTTGACTAACATCCGGGAACTAGCGCCTGGATTTGTCGAAGCAATACCCGGGTGCTTTATCGTTTACTCAGCCTTCTCCGCAGCTTAACCATGCAGCAAAATGATAAATGTGGCGCCAATTCAAAGATAGCCCAGCACCACTCTTACTGTGATGGCTTTTCAGTAGACCGATATGAAAAAAATGACTGAAGCAAGGAACAAAATAATCATAAAATTTCAGCAACTAATAAAATAAAATTTTATGGAAATTTGTAGATGTTTTAATCAGTTCTGATCTAATCTTTTAACAAAGAATCCAACTGGAAGTGAGGAATGGGAAAAAAGTGTGTAAAGATGATTTAAGTATATAATGTAGAAATGATGAAAAGTCAAGCTAAAGAACGTAAAGAAGACGTGGAATACTGTCTGTACAAGAGCGTAACACTAATTAGAACTGGGTGTAGATGACAAAATATGAGGTTTAAGGATCATCATCCTACACCTTTTCAAAACCCAACCCTCTCAAACATATTGCTACGAGCCTGATTACGTCTACCGTTCCAGGTATAGGAGATGTAGCTCTTGGCAGTATGAATTATACTGTCTAATCGCATGACAAACACGGAAAGAGTAGTATGGGACCAAGGAAGGCCAACTATTTTTTTGTAAAGCATAGTAAAGGAATAAAAGAGTCTCATGGGCAGATAAATCCATCAACTGACAAGGAAAGCTCACTTTTTGACTGGTGAACTATTCCCGATGGAATTCGTGAATGCTTAGATTCAAAACGTGTGAAATCATGCAGGTTTGTATTCACCTTCCATGCCCTTTTCTCCTTGTTTCTTACTCTAAATGCCATCCTGCCAGCTCTTGTCTTTAATAGTCTATTGACAGTGGCACTGTACACTTTTTATACTTTACCACATCGATACCAAGCGACTGGAGAAGTCCACATCCAGGAAAATACTTCTATGTTAGAAAATTTTATTTCTTATACTTTTTTAAACTTCGACTTCAACGTTTGGAGCAGTATTTTAAGTACATGTAGTCTTAGAAATGTCATAATGTCAGTTATTTAAAGGAGAATGCAACCCAGACATTAGTGTGCTTCCAGTGAATGAAGGAAAACAAGTAGAGTAAACAGTGAAAGTTTGAGGAAAATCCGACAATCTGTTCAAGAGTTATGAACTTTGAAAGTTTGAGTAAATCCTTATTATTGGGATCCTTGAATTGGCACTTTTGCCAGTATCTGTGATGTCATCGTGGACAACTCTCCATTCATTTTGTACACAGAATTTATCATTTTCTTTATTTTCAAGAAAAATAAAAATTCTTTTGACTTATTGCTTGAGTATGACATGGCTACATCAATTCTGCAAGCATTTTGGGAAGAATTATGTTGATTCCTGACTTGAAATTTCATGTAAATCAATTTTTTTGAAATATTATGTACAAAATGAATTGAGAGTTGATGCTGGCAAAGCTGCCAACTCAAGGATCCCCATAATAGGGATTTACTGAAACTTTCAAAACTCATAACTCTTGAACAGATTGCCCGATTTTACTCAAACTTTCACTGTTTACTCTTCTTGGTCACCTTTATTTACTGAGAGCACACTGATGCCGGGGTTGCATTCCCCTTTAAGTAAAACATAAAGTTTCCGTATTCACGCATCAACAGGCCACAATTTTACCGCTGCACCTTTTTAGAGCCACCAGTAAGGATGAATCCATCCATCCTAAGAAGTTGAATGTTTCTCCCATTTCGAGAAAATATGGAAAAGAAATTCAACAATCATAAGTACAACAGTCTTATTAGATTGAAACAAATTATGGATATCTATTGAACATCCACAGTTCGTTACAATGGACATGATGGAACTGGCAATCTTTTAATCAGCTGGAAGTATCGTAATTAGGCTTCCATGCTAGTCATCAAGGTCGGTCTTTTGTCTGAACTAGAAAATAATGAGAACTCGATATCCCAATGCCATCTCACCTCTTCAATTCTCTTCTTTCCTTTTCTAAATTCAATGCGACCTGAGGAAGAATGAGCATTGATTGCCTCGCGATACAAAATGAGAAAGGACAGAAAGCGGCAAAGGAAAAATCTTGAATATTAACAGGAAATGTAAAAGAAAGGAGATAAGAGAGCTAATGAATAGGAAGTGAAACCTGAGGACAGAAAATAAGGACAATGACAATAAAGGGTGATCATTATTATGGTCGTCTTGGTGCTCGATATAGATTTGTAGAACATCTTGCCCGGGGTTGCATCTCGTCACACCTGTTCGATTTTATTGCAGTCCCAGTTTTAAACAAATAAAATAACGATCATCAGGTAAATGTAGTCGTTGCTATCTGTCGTATGTCCAGGGCTTTGAAATGGATGGGATGCGACCCGTCTCTTGGGTAAAAAAACTTACAGTGGCGTATACAGAAATTGATAAATTAAAAAAGGGATATTTTCCCCTTACGGGAAGGGATGGGATGCATACTCTCACAATATACGATTATCATGAAGTGCATGCTGTTCTGAAAATGATGATATGTTTCATGTGAGTAAAAAGATGTTAATTTTCATAACAAATTAAAATGAGGACAATTCAGTGGTCAACTTAAATGTCTGGGCAAAGCTGGCTGCGTTCGCGTAAAATTACATCTGCCAAAGTACCAGTGATAGGAGTTTAATGTGTTCATTATAAGTTTGTGATGGCAATTAACATATTTTCCCCTAACAACATCGCTTCCAGAATACCATCCCTAGATTTTGTAAGGCCACTGTAAGATCGTTGATTTCTTTTGTGGATGGCAAAAATACAGTGTGCGAAGACATTATTCTCTCCCCTGGGATAAAATGTAACGTTAAAAATCGATTTACGGACATCATTTTGTTTTTTAATCGAAGAAGATTTTATCAAAATGTTTATTTTCAGGGGGTAGATTTTCTCTATATTGAATTTGCCTGTCGATATCCAGCTGGCGAATAACGTCCCATTTTATGTATGATGATCCTTTGACAGAGACAGTATAGCATCAATAGCAAAGTCAATTCTATAGCTTTCCCATTTTAGACACTTTTATATATTTCGTGTACTAGAATGTTGTAAGATGGGCAATTCAACAGCCATGCACAGTTTTAAAGAAACTAAATTGAGAGGAACCATCAGTTGTTATTACTCAGTACTTGAGTAGATGATTATTATTCCGATACCATTTCGTGATATGCCATCCAAAGAAATCACTCATATCATACATCAAAATTCATAACAGTAATTTTACACATGAATTCGATCATAGAAAGTTCTAAAATATAACCCTTTAAAGATGACATTTATACACAGATAGGTAGCATTTTGTCCATTTCTGGACGTTATTTTACAAAACTGTGACATAATAATCTCACACAGCATCACTTTATTACCTATGACCAAAATGAGTGCACCAATTCAAGCTTTTTTTTTGGTAGGAGTGCAAACAGACTTTCACCAGAAGAGGTAAAGAGAGAGAGAGAGAGAGAGAGAGAGCTCCTCAGCTCCTCTATAGAATGTCCTTCCAATCATTTTTATCATGCTCCTTCACTTTCCCATTTCCCGGCTTGCTTGTAACAGCTGACAAGCTTGTAATTGAATCAGATTCTTCTGAAAACCACGACAAATCTGCATAACCTGCTATAACTCCAAACATTTGAATTAGAGAAGTATGCGATGGAGAACCCTTGGACACTATTAATGTTCTCCATTCGCTTTAGAGAGTATTCAATCAAAAGATTTTTTCAAAGGATACGTTTTCAGTTAGAGCCACAGTCAGTGGTTTTGTTAAGAGTATAAACAATTGCTGTTCGATACGTAAAGCAATATAAATCCCGGTGTAACAAAAGGAGAGAAAAAACCCCACAAAACCAATGAAAGCGTGAACACAAGAAAAAAGACTAATTGCAATATATTTCACAAACGGTTTTTCATCAAACATGTTTACGAAGAGTGGATTAAGATTTGGCGATATTGCGTATGACGTGTGTATAGAGATCTGTATCACTTACCGTCACCGCAAAAGCCGCTATTTGCAAGCAAAAGTGAGCAGGTAGTGTTTTCACACAGCCCTTGTTCATGTAAAGACTTTATCTCTTGTTTATTCTTCACGCCACTATGGGAATGTGCGCCTTGAATTTAAGTGTCGGCACCGGCACCAAGCCATGGTAGCGTTTGATTAAGAGAAAAGAGAACGGACAAGAAAACAGCCGTGTTAATGGGCCCTTGCGGGCACCAATTTTTACACTACCGTGTGATGCTGAGGTAGACGCGTTCCCACGGCGCGGGGTTGGATGAAAAAACGCATCAGCAAGGATGCAACGCCTTTCCAGAACAGGGGTTGCGCAAAATTTCTAGTTATCCTCTTCGTCTGTGGAAATTGGCTTTTTATTCTCCTAATCTAACCATCCATCATCCATGATAATGAAAGGCTGGTGCTGGAAGTTTCCTTAAGGCAAAAGAGGAATTAAGGGAGGGGGTTCAAGTTCGAGAGGAAAGGGGAGAGGAAAGTCTATCAGAGCAACAGTTTCTTCAGAGGGTACAGACCATTGGCATTTAGGCGTGTAGGCCTTAAAGATAAGAACAGAATAATGTTCCTACTGGATGTTGTTTTGTCAACAGGTGGAATAGTGGGAAGTGAGATCTCTTTTAAATAACAGTTATTTCAAAGAAGGTGATTTGTGGAAAAGGTTAATAAGGTTTTCCCGGTCAATTTTCGCACCTTTGTCAGTCCATTCGTTCATCAGTCCTTCATTCAATTTCGCCAAAATAAGATTTGCCGCGTCTTTTGTCATTTAAAAGTGTATTTAATTCATTCAATTTAGTGTCTCGAGCAAGAGATCTTTTATATCATTCGCAGTTATTTATGTGCTTTCAAAACTTTTATTAACACATATGTTTAGTATCATGCAAATGCATCAGGTACTGCTGAAAGGACACAATTCAAATTCAGAATTTTTTTTATTCAAATTAAGAATGAAAGCTGTTAATCCACCTGGTTTTTTTTTAAAGAGTTCCCCTGAAATAAGGATGATGTCGAATGAATTTCATTTCCTTCTTGAGTTCTTGAAATAGTAGACCTTTTTGTTAAGTAGGCTACTTGAAGAATTTAAAGCATGGATTGTACTGAAAACATTTCTCAATCCCGTAAGTAACCCGAAGAAAATAGTAATATAGAAATATAGGCCTACTTGGAAAGGGGCAAATTCATGCACCTACAAGCGTAGGCGACAATTTCCCCCAGGAAGGGGTGGACAACACAATAAGATGACCAGGATTTCCTCGTATTTTTATCATAACTTAAGGGCATTTTTTCCCTCAAAATCCCTTTTTATAAGTAAGTAGAAGATGAAGCTAAAATGTCTTTAAAATCTACTGCATACAAGAGCATTAAAAAGTTTCGTTTGTTTTCTGAATGTATTCTAGAATTTATTATGCCCTCCCTTAAAAGTAGATTGCGCAATGAACTCTAGCCCGACCACAAGATAGATTGGTTCATGTTTTTATTGTCTACGCAAAGTGTACATGTTCAATCAGTTTAAAAGTAAATTATTTAATAGTCAGTCAATTTGGATGGTATTTAAAAATGATTACATGTTTTAAGTGGAAATACAAAAACCAGAAAGACGTATTAAGAATTCTTGAGGTGTTTCTGTTCTAGTTCCTTCTTCCCTTTTCTCTGTCTGTTTATCCCATGTTTATATTGTTGATTTTTTTTTCATCATTTTGACCAACTTTGTAAATATTGCCTTCAGATTTCATGAAATGTTGTTAAGGGATATAAAGTATATAAAAGGTTAAAGGATATAAAGTACCTCGGAGGAGGAAAAGAAAAAAATGTCTACACAAGAGTGATTTGAACAGGCCTTTATTCGCCCTCAAATAGGCTGTATCTTGAATAGCAAATTATTATGCATTTGCCGTACTGAATAACATAAACGAAAGATAAATCAACAAACAAAAGGGGTGTAGTTAAGAGAATTTAATATCAAACTGTCAGTTTTATTTTGCGACAATAGAAGCTAAATATTTTGAATTTGTGCAAACTAATACTGCCATTCAAATTAAAATTAAATGCGTATGCATTTTCAACGGAAAGAAAAAAAAAATAAGATGACATTACTTGTGATTACAGAACGGATGGAAACAATATCTACACATATATTGTTTTTTTTTTAAAGTTAATACACATAAAGAGATTATTATTAAACAGATCATCAAAAGAAAGGGCTTAAATTCTGTGGAAATGGAGGGTTCCACTAAAGAAGCAGTTCTTGTAATTTGTGGACCTACAAAAAGTGGTTTGGGACCCATCATAGAGAGGCGCCATTATTTGGACCTCATGTACTTCACACTCACACAGACGGTAAACTAAAAACCCTGGATTAACACAAAGTTTGATTAATTCATGAGTAAATCTTTCCACAGGTATGAAATGATTTATTATAATACAGCTTTGCTTAAAATGCACCCACGATACGCTTTAATTCACTTGTCGGCTAGGAGGAATGAACGTTATACATGTACATGCACTGCCTATTCAGCTTTACAACAACAACAACAAAACAACTAACATCTGATCTTTTTAGAGGTCTCTGGACATTGCTCTCAATCATTTTGTTCAGTTTCTCCTTTCTCTTCACGTGAAAGGTAATTATGCTGTCTCCTAGCCATCGATTGTGTATCAAGTAATTCGCGTTCAACCAGTATCGTGTTCTGTTTTTCTTTGCCACGTTTGTTTCATAATGCATTCTGTTCTCTAACAGTGGCTCCTAAACCACTTATTAGATTAGCTTGAGTTGGTGCAACAACCCTACAGAATAGCCAGTCGTCTGGGATATAACGTTTCTGTCTTTGGACATAGAACAAAAAAAAATCAGTTTTCAATCTGTCCTTTAATGCCATTCATATTTGTTCCGTGATGCAATGTGCCTATATAAACACACACCCACACACGCATTCATAAAAGATTATTACATGGAATATAGTTTGTCGTTATATGAATTTGTATCATAATTATATTTATATGAACTACTAATAATATCATAAATAAAATAGATACCCCTTTCGCCAACGTACAGTTTGCTTTCAGTCTGTATATTGCTTATCCTATCCCGTGCTCATATGCACATATTTTTTAATTCAGTACTATACGCAAAACTACATAAAAGGAGTGAACATCATATTTTGTTTTAAAGAGAGAATTAAAAAAAAACATTGTTTTTGAAGGAAATTCAAGCAACCATATGGGGTCTAAATTTATCCAAAAATTTACATAATATTGTTTTGTTATTCAGTAACAAGTAAGAATGTACTAAGTGAAACTTCTGACCGGATGCATGCAAGCATGGCAAGTGAATGGACCTAAGAACCTGATAATCATTGATCCTTTCTCAGCAAACATTTAGCATGTTTAGTATTGGAATAAAAATTTTTTGAATAAAAATGTGAAAGAATTTTCTTTTGAAAGTCTTTTTTTAATGCTTTTAAATGCATTTAATGCCAAAGAAAGAATGGAACTGTTTCAGATCTCTCCCTAGAAATATTTGCAATAAACAGAGAACAAAAGTATTGAAAAAAACATTCTATTGCCGCCTGTTGACTCTAAATAGTACATCAAAGATGGCATGAATTTACTGAAAGTCCCATTATTACGTATTTTATTATTACGGATTTTATTTACATGTACTTTTCACTCAAGGCACAGAATACATAAACGACACACCTTTTAGTGGTGACCGCGCATGTAAAAGAGGATATATTTTGCAATGCATTAACAATTTCAAGCATGGCTGACAGTACAGTCATTTTGATACAAATACCGCACTGGCTTATAGTTGTCTTGAGGAGGTATAGATCGATAAGAATTAGACTAGCCGTTTGAGGCTTAAGCATTTACACTCCTCTTGTCAATCGAGATGTATTTCTTTTTATAATGCGATACAATATTTTCTTTCTAACGATTTTCATCCTCAAACGAATTTCACAAGACGTATTTGCTGCAAAAGGAACATCTGAATTGCACTTAAAGGAAGGGGAATTAATGTGATTTTGATCCTTTCCTGACATGCTGAGGGAAGGATGATGTGATGTATTTCGATTTCAATGGTAGAAGCCATAAATGGGAAAGAATGGGTTTTTACGCGGCGCAAACAACAGGCTATTCCTTTCTATTACCCAGAGTGTTGCTTCTCCCTCTTCAGCTCAAAGCAGAAAATATTCTTCTCCTGCGTAGGATATTCAATTTTCACTATTTCTTGGTCACGTGTTCCCAGTGTAGATGATGGATTGGGCAGCCACGTATGAGGACGGAACTAGATCGATAAGCCCCGAATCCACACCATATGATTTTGAGCTTTTGCAATCAACTAGGCGAAGGTTTGAGGCAGGGCCAGACAATGTGCCATTATAATGCATAATTCTATCCTTCCCGTTGCTGTGATCCCTATTGTAATGCAAAGCATCCGTGCACCAGTCTTAAAAGTCAGCACCCTATTTTCTAATGGTTCAGTTTTCCAGGGAGCCGTTGCCGAGGTAACATGCTATTTTAGCGTTACAGGTGCTTAAGTTGGCCTTGGTGGAACGATAATTTTTTCATTGTTTTAGAACAATGAGAAGAAAGGGGCATAATTCTAGGGAGAGCACTTAGATTGATATATGCTATTTTCTAGACAAAATATCTAAGTTCGCTTTAAGTTTGCATAACCTCCCTAAAAAGGAACATGTTTATGAAAGAAAATTTGAAAATTAAACCTAATAGAAGCAGAAAATGCATTCATTAATGCCTTCTCATAATACTCGACTATTTCTACTTTAGACTGATAAGTCGACTTAGTTATTTCGAATACATATAGTGCATTTAATCAAACATCATTGAAATACATCAATATTTTGTTCATAAACATATACAATATAATGATGCATGGCAACATTATAAATAAAGCTTCGGTAATCAGTTTAGAGCTGAAAGTGCTTTTTGAATATCCTTTCTCCAACTTAAGTATGAACATACGTGCAGCTGAAGTGTATATCGAATTTAGTAAAAGCAAGTGATATCACGAGATGTGTTTAAGTATCATCCCAAAATGTGTCTATTACCCGGAAAGACCTCATATTCTACGTTTGCGAGGAAGTTCATTAGATAGGAAAGTGACTGTATTCTCTCATAATTATCTTGATACTGAAAATGTATACTCAAAAGCATATTCTATTCCTGTTGCCACTTTGAACCCATGATTTTGCTTGTGGATGTCTACACCATCGGCAAGTTTAGAGGACAAAGTATATTTCAACCACGTGTTGTGTGTGGACCCTACCGGTGTGCGTTATTATTGATATCAGCAAGATAAACTCAACGATGGGACGATTTTTGTAACATGAGGATTAAAGTTGCCTTACGTCAGCATAACCAATATTCTCTGATTAGTAATACCGAACCATATGAATTATACTTCGTAAGTAGTGATGAGGAAGTGTAATAAAGGAGTTATAATCTCCAGCGACAGGAAAAGGCTCTTACCTTCCTGTTTGGTTGCGGATGATACGCGATATCTCTTCAGCCCTTGGGCTCTCTTCGAGTCTTCTTTCTCAAATTCTGATTTCCTTTATATCAGACACTAAGCCATTGTAGTTACCGTATCTGCTCAATATGCCCTAGCAATCCATTATTACTGTCAAAGAAGTATTTTGCGACTGACTACAGGAAAAGTAAGGGTTTGCTTCAGAATAAGGGGTTTTATCTTCTTTTTTTTCCAAATGAGAAGTTTAATTCCCATCTGAAACGCAGAGCTCTCATTTGTGACAGAGATACTTTTCATTAATCAAAAGACACATACAACGAGCATAGATATTGTGCGACAATCACACACAAGCGAACATGGTAAACATAATAAAAATGGTAAAGGAAGATACAGCTCATCGGGGCGACAATCAAACGATAGCAGACCCCCCCCCCCTCTCTCTCTCTCTCTCTTCGTTTAGATACATCTATTAAGATTTTCACTTACAAAGGCTGCATACGTAATGGTGGTATTTCATAAATTCCTAATCCGCAATACATCCCATATTCATCCTTTATCTCCCATATTACCCTTTCCCTTCTCCATTAGAGCAAGATGCCTCTATCGGTAGGAACAGTCTGCTAATATAGTTCCTGTGAATGCAAGAGGAATCGTCCCGATCGCTCATTCTTGTCACATGGTTTTGAATGAATGTCCATGAACCTCAGAGCGACGTGAATAATTGAAGCAGCACACAAGAACAGATTCCTCAATGACATTCAAGACTCCTAACATTACCAATTAGGCGGAGAGGTTCCAAAACGCTTTTATGCATTATAAACAGAAGTTGTTAGATGCATCCGAAAACTTACAAACTCATAGTTCCAAAATGTCTCTTTCACACTAGGGAACATTGACGGGGAAGGTTCGGGAAGGATTGATTTAAACTGGTTTCGATATGCGCTACTTGATCATGTTGACGTTTGGTCTAAAGCCTGAACAGCATACGTACATTGCATTATTTCTAGTCAAAACTTGTACTGACTGTCATGTATGATAATCCCTTTCATAGTTGACCTATTTCTGACTGTGATCCACGCAACCCGGTCAGCTTGAAAGAGAAACAAGAAACTTGAAGACAAAATAAATGTTTGATGAAACCTGTTGCAGGAATCATAACCTGAATACAACTACCCTTTCTAAAGCTCTGGGTACACGCCATTCCCCATGACAGTTGCTCGAAACTCGGTCAGACCAAGTTTTTATTTCATGTTTTGTACACGGATAGTACACTTGGGATGGAGATGTATTAGTCCTCTCTAAGCAATGTTTTAACTACGAAAATTCCTAATCTATAAACAGAACTGTATGAACTTTCTCATTAGAATATTATATTTTGTAGTGTAAGTACATTAATATATCAATTCATGAAAATGATCATTCTAAGTTCAGAGAAAAAATATATGTTTGCACAAATTGTCTTACTTTGTGCGTTAAATTTTATATTGCTAACGAGAACGAGACGTGGTCAGATGTACAGGTGAGAGCTCAGGATGTGTTCCCATTTTCCGATGCACTTTACATGATTTACGAGTATCTTTATCTGTTTATGAGACAGAGACTATAACTTAGCAACGTGTCACCCAATCATTCCAATAACATCTTATTATCACAACGTTGCCTTTTACGAGACTATAAATCATGAATAATTAGCCAGACACAGCTAGTCACTGCTGTTGAGAAGATGCACCAATCACACAACCTTTCCTGTATATTCTGATAGGTAGCAGTACTTTACAAAGCACCAAACAAGACAGAAGGCTGATTATTCCATCAAACTCTAGTCTATATTGATTGTGATTTACTTAGATGTGTTAAGAATGGACTGTACTCCATTGTTTCTTGTTCGCGGCTGTTATGGCAGTTAAGCATTTTCAGCTTCAAATGTCCAGGAAACCAGTAAAAAGCTTTCTGTACACTCAGGTTCTGTCACATTCTTATCAGAAAGTTGTGGTCCGTGATTCCGTTTCCTCCCTCCGTTCTTTCGGAAAGAAAAGCACATTAACATCGAGAAGGGTAACCTACGTTCCAACACATTTACATAAGGAATTGAACGGACATCGGCCAGCCGAAGAAAAGACTGACTGAGAGAGGAGAGTGAATCCAGGAAAGAGAGAAAGAAAGAAAGAGAGTAAGCATGGTTGGTCGATATTTAGCGGGTGGACTTATCGATCGTATACATGAGAAATCTTAGGATGTCATGATGAAAGTCAGCATCTAGCTGATCTCATACATTATCCATTGCGAAGAGAGTATCTTAGTTCAAAGCAACAGGTTGTATTCATTGATTGTAGATGAGTTTCTGCAGGGGTGCAGAATCAACCTGTAGGCCTAGGTTTGGGGAAAACCCGAACCCTATGTCTTTCACGTTCTCTTCAGAAGTTCTATGAACTGCTTCATAATCAAGTACATATGTTACACATTTTTTTCATACTACATCTTCCGACAACTTCTTATGATCAATTCCTATGTTTTCTCCAGTTCAAGTTATGATTACTCCTTGAAAATTGCATTGACCTATTCCTGTGGGAACCGTGTTAGGGTGGTAAAGTCTCCGGCGTCTCACAGGAGGGGTCCTAGACGTTCAATCCTCGGTGGTATTATTAGACAAGGTATTTTACCCAGATTCCTTCATCTTGATTTTGATGTACTAAACGGGGGCCTATGAATCCAGGGGTTAATCATTGCTGGGGTGTTTCATGAAGCTGTTCGTTGAGTTACGAATGCTTTACGAACAACTTGAATATTGCAAGCCAATTGGGATTCTTAGTCATCATAAATCGCATCAGCTAAAGGTGAATAATGCAGACGTAGAATAACATTACTACTGTTTACAAACATTTTATTGGGAATTATATTTTTGCCGCAATTTAACTGAGATTAAGAGAAACGCAGTCACACATTTTTAAAACGCCGGAAAAACTTTGGGCATCCCATTTAGCACTTCATATTCAAGTCGTTCGTAGAGTCATTCGTAACTTTACGAACAGCTTTATGAAACACTCCCACGTCCACAGGAAGAACTGCTTGGCTCTGCAAATAATCTGTTGTCATGTACAGACCAATTAAAGGTATCAGCGTCAGGTTTCATTTTCTAATTTCATTTTATTCAAGAAACCTGAACTGTCGGATAAGATTAGGGATTCAAAAGCGTTAAACTGTTTTCCCCATTGGATCTGCTTAAAATCGATAATGATTCTGCGGTTGAGTTTAAAGCTGGACGAGGAAAACATATGTTCGGCTTATGTATCTGCATGGATGGACGGATACATTTAGATTAGGAAGAAAATCACTTGGTGAATCAGCTTTAATATTCTAAAACAAAAAAAGATATTTTCTTATCGGTTTGTTTGTTGCGCTCATGAAAATGAAATAAAGGTGAAAATCTAAGTCGCCTTGCCAAAGCTGAATATCTATTCTCATGGAAATGCTGGATGTCCAGGAGAGATAAGGTTGCCTGGCGTAATACTGTTGATTGGGATGTGTTCCGGATGGACTATGTTTACCCATCTGCTTTAGTTTGCTACCTTACTC
Organism: Echinometra lucunter; assembly: GCA_029962745.1. Taxonomy (NCBI): domain Eukaryota; kingdom Metazoa; phylum Echinodermata; class Echinoidea; order Camarodonta; family Echinometridae; genus Echinometra; species Echinometra lucunter. The sequence continues at coordinate 49,457,303 of CM057151.1, read as the reverse complement.
TCTTGGTAACCACTCTGGCGTCGCGAGGGTGTCCTAACACCCCATACTCCAGGGCTCGACGATTGCCCTGGTATCCAAGAGAGGGGGAGAAAGTCATCGAGGAAGATCGATGACCCATCAAATTCACTTCGATCGTTACCGTCCTCTCCACAGTTCACTTCTCTATCTCCCATCTCTGTCTCCTTTTCCCCTTGTTTTTGTTCATTTCAGGACGTCAACGTTTAACTTTGAACTTCGAATTATCATCATCGACATGGACAAACAGAGGAGACTGGAGAGCGATAGATATATCTAATTTAGGCTCTATTGTTTGTGCGCGTTGCATGCGGCCGAAGCGGCCCTTACCCCGTGGAGTGGTTTTCCAGGTTTGATGTATGGGACTGGGGCAGGAAAATATTTGGTTTATATTTCGATGACAAATATTTGTTCAAACTTCTTTCGTGCCAGGCAATTGAATACTCTTCGAGACTGATCGATCTACGAGTGTCTTTCTTTCCGCGAGCGAAAGTAATACATAAGCATCGCTTATACTCAGGAAAAAAGTAACATAATTTTACATTTGAATATATGTAGAAATACTGCACGCAAAAATGTTCCAGTCTAAACCCATAAGCCGAAATGGTTGAGATGCTCTAAATGGATAAAGTTTAAGACGAAAATGGAAGGTTTGATTTATACAACTTCAGAAGAAAAGAAGGAAAGGAGAAACATAGCCATTTGACAGGTATCAAATGGTATCATAAGATTTGAGATGACGATCATAAAGTTAAACAGAAACCCTTCGAGAAAATTAAGGAGTATGAAGGTTGGCATTAGCCATGGATTAGAGTGAATTCAGCGTAATTTGCATTTGGAAGCTTTTATCATAAAAGCCTCGTCATGAGTGGAGGATAAATCACATTTGACTTAGCGCGGAATCAAAATCTAGCAATCAGTTTCCGCATTATGCTTTCCCGAATTCTCACTGACAAGTACCTATCATCCTAAACAAATATTAATTTGTGTACCTTCTGCTATACGATTAGAACGTCAATTTGAATAAAACCCTGAGGCATATCTGTTTCTGTTTTCCCATCCCAAAATGATGATGAGTCCTATCAAGAATCGCCTATCGTAATGCAGACTTTCTAATAAGGCTGTCAATCCGTGTTTCCCTTTGGTGTTCATGTTACGGGGTGATGTCAGAACTCGAGTTCTCGGCGTCTCTGTGCTTCGAGTGGTACAGGGCCAGTCGAAATATTGACCAACCTTCACAACCGATTTGGAATCGCAACGATGATCTTCAAAATCTAGCAAGCAAATACCAGTAAAGGTTAACTTTGATCGTCACGAATGCATGTCATCTCTCTCAAATAGTAAATGAACCATGTGAACATATACACAAAAAGGGAGAAACTCTAACAAACACAAACAAGTATCTGTTTGGGATAATAATATTCAACTGAAATATGAGCAGTAATCTCTTTTTAATTTATCAAAATGTTTTTAAAGAATCCACGTGATTTTAGAAGGAAAAAAAATCGCGCCTTCTTCAAAAACAAGGTGACGATGAAATATTTGCCTTTAATCCCTCTCTCTCTATCTCTCTCTCCCTCTCTCTCTCTCTCTCTCTCTCTCTCTCTCTCTCTCTCTCTCTCTCTCATTTCCTGTTTTCTTATGAACGTCATCGAAGAAGTATGCCGTCCAAAACAGATTGACTGCAAAAGTTTCTTCCATCAGTTTTTTATAACTGTGATGACATTTGCTAATGATACAACAGACATAGAGGAATAGGTAACCGCAGCAGGTGTTACATTAAGCTCACCTAGAGCTGTAATGAATTCAGGCTTCATGATTACAGAGACAGAGCAAAACAAATGCACATAATTATTTAGGCATATTTTTCACTACTGCTCACAAATAAAATACAAATATACTAATGTGCACCTGTACCCTATCATTAGTTTGATAACATACTAACTAGTACCCTTTTTTCCAAACACGTCCATTATCTACTGCATAATATAGAGTAAAGTCTTGCAAACAGATAGGTAAGCTTTCATATCTTCGTAAACTTTATGGTAATATGACATTCAGACAGTCATACACTACATGTGATATTACCATTAACGAAGCAAAATGCATTGATCAGTCTGTTTTCATCTTGTCCTAACTTCCAGAAATACAAGGAAAGAAACTGATACTCCCTTAAGAAATGCTTCAATTTTGTAAAGAGGATGAAGTGATGTGAGGTGACGAGAGAGATATATATCCCTCTGCACTACCGGAAATTCATTTTCAAAGTATGCAGAAACATTGAGGCTTACAAACTGTGAGTGGGGAAACTCAATCTTTAAAAAGAACATCTATGTCATGCTTAACGTTTGAATTGTGCGGTATGATTAGAAAATAGTTTTCAAACAAATCTACTATTACAGAGTTCACAGAGTTGCTTTGAAATACCACACAGGAATACATTCTAAGCTTAGTATTTTAGTATTTTTTCTTTAATTCTGAAAAACGAGTGGCTTCAAACTAAGCAAACTGGAATCAATAGAATTCACAGAATGCTATACCATATTGCATTTTAGTATTAGATTATCACATGTGCGGTGAATGATGATACACATCGGGTAAGCTGTTATCCAATTGGTTGGATAACGTACATGCCTTTTTGCTGGACTCTGTTCCTAAGTGACACCTTTGTCACGTTTGTGAGCGTACCAAACTTAAAGGGATCCGGTAACTTTGTGGAGGCTGGATTTAATAAAAGTTTAATAAATTTTTTAAATTTCGGTATATGTGTTGTATAAAGATGTTCAGAAGGATATAAACAGCCAAAAAATAAAGGGTTGTGAAATACAATATGTTATTATGAAGATATATATAACTAAATTCTGCCATTTGCAAAACCAACATGGGTATATGCTTTTGTCTAACACTGCAGTTTATGGGGTAAAAAAGTCTGGTATTTTCGGTCAATGGTATATTTTTCACTTTTTGTGAAGCACATGTTGATGCTTTTGAATTGCATTTTCAGGGCTTTATATTGTATTATATACACGATACCATGTAGGGCCATGCAGCTCAGATTTTTAAAGTTACTCGATGTCTTTAAATATGTTTGAGGCAAGCTACTTTTACGAGGAAAGTCGGTAGGCGGTGACACAGACACACGGTATTCTTGATATTGATAATTATTTTTATACGACGTACGAGTTGACCCCAATCTGCGGCAGATGAGCGGCAGTAAAACAAGATTTATCGTTATTACCGACAGTGAATGAATCCATGCAGTTGAGTCATAGAACCCCAATAATCTCCATTCTCAGCTCACTTAGGGGTGGCTTCCAGCAATCAATTAGTCTTTTCATTGCCTTTATATTGCATTCTGTTCTGTAAAGTATTTGCGATTCCTTCCAGGCACATACCTTCGGGAGCCTCCGCAATGGTTGGAAGGTATCTAGAGTTGTGCACTTTTACCATAGTTAGATCTGTGAGTCCCACAGTGGCATATCAGGTACTATTTCCAAGCTTTAAAGCCTTTGAGCATTTAAAAAAAATCTGAGCTGCATGGCCCTGAAACCTATTATTGTATGTAATACTGTGTAAATATGAAGCACTGAAAAAATGCACATTAAAAACAAGATCATGTGCTTCACAAAAAGTGAAAATACACAAGTGACTGGAAATGCCAGACCTGTTTTAACCCATGGACTACAGTGTTAGAAAAAAGCATACCCGGGTTGGTCTTGCAAATGGCGAAATTCAGTGATAGATATCTTGATATTAACTTACATTTCAAAACCTTTATATTCCTGGCTGTTTATTGATCCTTCTGGACATCTTTATACAACGCAGGCATCAAAATTCAACAATTTACTAAATCAAGTCTCTACAAAGTTAACGGATCCCTGGAAAAGTGACTCACCTATCCGTATTTATTGCGAGATTTATCATTTTGCCGTTACTTCTTGCTGCAACCCATCGTTAAGGCCTGTTGCGGTATGAAATCCAACCATGTTTCAAGATCTGGGATGTTTATTCAAGCGACATGTGGTTTGCCTTCATATTCATGATATTATCTGTGAGTTGCCCACGACCTCCCTTTCGCGTCTCTCCTTTGTCCACTAGCTGTTTGTTGGATGAATGATCGAGGGAATACAGATTCATACCTTTCTGCCTGATCCCCTTGAGGTCGCTGTACTATTTCTAATTAGTGGTTTGGAAAGAGGAATGCTATTTACAGACGCGACTTTCTATATACATTATGGAATGGAACACACTTTTTAAAATTCAAAATCAAAAGAAGTAGATTTCGTATTTGACCACAAACGTGTATAGATTGCAAAGAACGGGCGTTAAGATATTTTTCCCATCCGCAAACCTTGATAAATATGAAACATATGTTTTATCATGGATAAGTAATTATGCAACTGGTAAATCTTATAAAATGAGTTCACATGATGGATTTCCTTTCAAAATCCTCACCGACTACTACTTCAAACTCAAACGTACTTAACAGCACGAACGCACACACACACACACACACACCGCACATACATGCACACCTTCGCCTTTACGTGTCCACTAACAAGCTTGCAAAAATTAAATAGAAGCAGAACTAAAGCGACGATGTACCATACGACACTGCACATTTTAACTTGGACTGGGATTTTTTTTTCTTCATTATCTTTCAAGATATGCCATCGTCTAGTAATTATGTGATCAATTGGAACTTATTAAGAGTGATTTGCAGGCTCAGACGTATGTCTGCGACTCATTACCAATTACGTATCGAAGTCAGTTTTTCATTTCATCCCTGCATAGGACATCATCATGCCATCGCACCTCCTTTCCAGAGGAAACTCAAAAGGCCTGCTCCTGAAGTATTTCCCTCTAGACCTATCATATTACCTTCCCACACAATAAATCTTTGCCTGTACTCTTCCCCAGACGACTCCATTCTAGCGCGTAATTCATCGTAGAGATTTAGTCACGTGATTTCGCGATGACGAAAATCTCCCTCAGCGTCACGCCGAAGACTTGAAGTCGCACTCATTATAATAGCAAATTTATAATATATCCTCCTATACCAACCCCATCAAAGAGTGAATTTGGTTGAAATGGCAATGGGGGCAAGGTCGGTTTCGAGGGGGAGAAAGTCATGGATTTTTAGGAAGAAATGAGATCTGGAAAGTAATGAATGTATGCAATCCACATAATGAAAATCGGTTACGAAGACATGAGTGACAGGTGTCTGGAGCTGGTAATCAAAATCCTCACAACAAGGCGCGGGACATTACGTGACGTACACAAAGAATAAGAAATGGCGGGAATAAGACGCAATTTTCTCAAAAGCTCCTCATCGGTGTTGCTTTTTTGTTACAGAGCAGACTATATCTAACTTAATGTCTCATAAAAAAATCGCGACGGCGTGTTACATCTACACGAGAAAGATTTTCTTTGTCTGTATCATCACACTTAGAAGATTGCTAATGCATTTGAACCTCCTTTTCATAAAATTTCTTAACGAAAATGAAATACAGCTTGAATTTATTTGTAGCATTATTGACTCTTCACAAATTATCATGCAATTATCTGTTAAGGGTGTGTATGACATTGGAAAACAGAACATTTTCTGTCCCGATACCACAACGAAGCGACGGATATACACAACGACTTTTGTGATGTCATAATGCATTGTGGTGATGGATGAGAAAGATCTCGTTTCATTTATCTCGTGATCAACTCAATCTAGGCAAGACTATGGTAACATTATACGGTTTCTACCTCTGTGTATGATGGATGGTATAAAGCTGCAATTTGTTCCATAGAACATGTCAAGTAGTTTTTATTTCGAATCTGAAGAAAAGAAAATAATATTACATATGCAGGGGAAACCATGGAAACTAATCATCACATTTCAAAACATTTGAAGTAGAAGCTTACGTTTCGTTTAAACGTGTCTATGAAAAGAATGAATCAATTCATAGACTTTAAGAACACCATTCCTCATTCATATTTGCATAAGCTTAATACCACCGCATTCGAAACTTTTGTAGTCGAGTGGTTCAAACCCTAGACTGCGATCGTTCATCTTAAAATTTCATACTGCCTTCGCGTTAAGTTGACAAATTAAGTTAAAAAAAACAACAACAGATATGCAAAGAACTGACGGTTTGGGAAATGATTTACACCAGTTGAAAAAAGTCTGTCGTTAATACCTGATGCCAGTAACATAGCTTTTTCACATTCAGATGTCTTTCTTGTCATTTAAACTACGAAAAACACGTAGCAGCAAAGTTAACTTCCCGAACTTTCATGCTTTTCAAGTTTCTTCTTTTTTCTGAAGCTTTCCAGTTGGCTTACTTGATCTGTGGATTATACTTTGACTGCCTAACTTATAGGGTGTTGCAAGAAAGTTGCAATCAATTGCAAATAATTGCTGATTTTGAAACAACCATTCTGATTGGCTCAGGGTCTGCCCTTTTAAGAAGACATGCATACAACAATGATTTTGATTGGCCAGTGACAATCAGTTGCAACTTGCAATCGATTGCAACTTTCTTGCAACACCCCATTAGAAGAGAGAGAGAGAGAGAGTGAGAGAGAGAGAAACGTTTTGCGAGGAACCTTTCAAACTACTTTAACTTGTTACTTTATTCCCTGTCTATAAATCCATGACGCCTCGTAAAGATCCCTCTGCTTCACTTCAATGAATTTAATCATTTCTTCACAGCGCCGCCAGTTTATGAACTAATCTGCCAAAGCTAGCGACTAATTTTCGCCACGACTCCTTGGGACTGTTGATTTGTTCTGATTACGCTTGACCATTTTTTATTTTCATATTGGCTTCTAAATGGATTTGTGGAATGTCTTGGAACTCTACACCCCTCTGGGCCTTTTTAAGCGATTATATTTGATAAAATCCTAGAGAGGGAGACCTTGAATAAAATGAAAAACCTGTCCGTGACTGTTGTAAGCCGATATGTTATATTCAGTTCTGAAATGGGATGAAAAGCACAAATAAGCTTCATTACGGTTGGAAATGAAAAAAATTGATGAAAAGCACAAATAAGCTTCATTACGGTTGGAAATAAAAAAATTGCACATCACATGTTCCATTCTTTCTCTCACTGTTTAATAATATTGATCCAAACTAATCTTTGAAAAAAAAAATCTGAAAAATCCTTAAAATTTTCTAAACTCTTCATTAGACATAGCCTTGGGGCAGTGGATGAAACATGTAATCTATTCAAAAACAACTGAACTAAAACATAAGTATAGCCCCCTCCCCCTCCATGCACCCCGAAAAAAAATCCAAAACGTTCCGACATTATTTCATCAAATTTTGAACCAGGGATAATAATTAGATCAAGTCAAAGAAAATAGTGAAGCACGATTTATTGTCTACAAATGAAAGAAAGACAAAATTGGCAACCTCTTTGCCCGAGATATCGCTCTTACCCCTCTTGCAATTTTCACGTCATCTTTGGTGTAATGGATGTACCAGTTCCAGCAGATTGCACGCGTTATTTCTGGCTGTCATCGCCCGTGTAATGGTGATCATCAACCGTCCTACTGTAGCAGTTTTCGGATCTGTTCATACAGACCTGCGAGCTGATTGATGATAATTCGAGTTATTAGACTGATGACTGAAATTAAAGGTACATGCAATCACAACTGGAATAACTGACGTTGTCTATCGAACAGGCCTGGTCGCTATCTATATCCCGATATTCCCGTAACAAAGAAGGGACAGAAAAATAATAAGGGCTACATAGACCATCTTTCTTATAACCTATTATGGTCTTATTAATAAATATTCACCGAGGCCAAAGTGAACTTGGCTAATGCAATAGTAACTTTTTTAAAATTCATCTTAAAATTTTATGCCAATTTGTTCCATTTTAATAAAGGTGCAGACTTTTCGATTCTTAGTAAGCACAGTAAACGAATTGCATAATTTATATGTTAATGCCGTCATTCACATTTGTTATATATTTGCAAATGAAGTCTAATCCTTAAACATGGTGATGCCGCAGGCTCTATCATCAAGTAGTGATAACCTTGTTTGCCTGAATTCTCTGAGCGACGCTGACTAGAAAACCGTCACGCTTCATAGACCTTCCAGGGGGTTTCCTTAGTCTCTTAAAACTATGCGAACAAGAGAAAAAAGAAGTAAAACGAAAAGTGTAGATGAGAGAGAGAGAGAGAGAGAGAGAGAGAGAGAGCACGAGAAATAGAAATAAAAGAGCAGAAGAAAGAGGAGAAGGTCAAAGACAGAAAGATAATATACTGTAGAATGAAAGAATTAGAAATGAGTAGAGGGAGGAAAAAAGAGAGTATGGAACGGGGGGGGGGGGGGTTGGGTGGAGTAATCGCCTTTATAGGTAAGGTTATAGTGAAATTATGAAATGAAGCTTACCTTATCTCAACATTGAGCGCCTCCTAAAGTTCAGAAGAATTATTGGTTAAATGAAGAAAGTATAAAACAACAGGAAAGTAAGGAAATTGATAGGAAAACATTCTGAAAGGAAATAGGTGACCAAGAAGACATAAGAGTGAAATTAATAGCACAAAAAGCATTTTTTGCCGAAGAGCAGGGTAACCTGATAGTTTGTCTGCACGAGCACTCAGAGGCCCTACTCAGAAAGATAATCTCTATACCAAGGACAAAAAAAAAATCTCTCTTGAGCACTATTGTTTTGTAATCTTTACAGCCTTAGTAAATAATATAATGCTTTTTAAATGAAAGTTCCTGTTTCAGTGGTGTCCGAATGTTCTGCAGAAGAGAACTGAATAATCAGGAATCGTCAACAAAATACAAAATTCCTTCATTCTCGTGTTTGAAGGGTGATGTTTTCACATCTTCTGAAGATAACGTATGTCCACAAAGTAAGCGGAACATTCGCCAGACTCCCGCTGTCCATGGTTTTGCTAATTTTAAGAAATGGAATGTCATACCGCCAGAAATACTATATAAAACCTTTTTATCATTCTATTTAAAACCTTTTTTTATCATGCCAGAAATTCTACTTAAAACCTTTTTATCATTCTATTTGCGACTCACTCACAGTCATTTTATTCATTTTGCCTGTGCATGCTGTAAAACAACAGGGCATGTGCCTCTCTGATTGATTTGAAAGGATGGCATGCATGAAAACAATTTTCATATGATTGAAATATATTACTAATTCAAATAAAGGAAACAGATTTTTATTAACGCACTGGGAAAAGGAAATGGAGTTTGCCGGTTACGAAATATAGTTAGAGCCGATGTCATATCAGACAAAAATTAATATTACACTAATGATATGCTGTGCTATGTTATGACATTTTTTCAAACATGAACATGATAAAGGACGATATAATTTAAGAAACTTTAAAGCTGTGCTTGAAATTCAAACTAAGTCAATGAATGACTTTAAAAATCTAGAAGTTTCAAAATAACTTTGTGATGGCTTATTATGGGAATTATAAAGAAAACAACTGCACAATCCCTTTCCCTGACCGTAATGTTCATGGTTCATAAGTTCATGTTTCCAGACGTTTTGAGTGGATATTGTCGTTAGGGAATAAACAAGAAGAGGTGGCATTCTATCTAAAGAAGAAACACCACGGCTCAGTGACATTTACTCTTAAAAAGCTATCGAAGTGAAAAGGCGATGCATGAAAATGTTGAGCAACAACATAGCAGTCACAATGGACCACGAAAACCGCTCCCTTCGAAACCTAATTTATGCGGGACGCGCTCTAGTTCACTTGGAAGTCACTCAAGCGTTATTCATGCTTTGCTGCCAGTTTTGAGTCACAGTCGAAAGTGTTGCTTCCAACCAAGCGACGTGCCTGCAGCAGGCGCCGTCATAGTTCTAAATCTGTGGGCACCATCAACAGATGACAACAAAAAAATACGAAAAACCATCCATAAATAATAAACGGATTTATCCTGTTTGATTTACTACGTATTTTGATATAAAAAACGCCCTGAAACAAAATAGCAACAACAAACAAAAATCTTTACCAAAACTTAATTTTCAGTTCACTAAAAATTTGAGGCCTATGCTAAATTCAGTTTCAACTAGACATCATATGGTACCCATAATTCGCGAAAATTTAAATCAATATAGTTTTACCCTCTTTATTACTTTCCCTTTTTAGGACCATCATTTAAAAACCAGTTTCTGTTAAATCTTAGTAGAATGTTGATTGTCGAATTCAATGCATTATGCAAAAAAAGTAATAGCTATATAGACCTCTCTGCAGATTACGATACGTCAGCCGTGTTAGTTTTCTTTCGTATTAATGGGGCTGTAAATGAAACATATCTTACACGAAAGGGTAAATGAACGGTTGATTATAATTATAGTTTTGATGAAATGACAGAATCAAGAGAATTTTCAGTGTGATAGTTTCTCTCATCGCAAAATAGCTAACCCTGATTATGTCACAGAATTCATATCCCAACTAACTTGGTCCGAATTCTGACATTGGAAGAGAAAAGAACATAATAGAAGCATATGATTTTTATTTTCAAGACATTACCCTTGGACGTAATATTAGTTACATCTGCTCCATTTTTTATCTGCGGTTTGATTAGAACAAGAAAGAAGTAAACTTTCATAGGAAAGCTTCGAATTCATCCATTTTTGCATACAACCTGGAGAGATATACATGTAGTGTAGCTAGAAAGCATTACACCTGAAGTAAGGCATACTGTTTGTCATGTTGTTATGTCATCGCAAATCTCTTCTTTTCATTTCGTAATCATGAAAAGGCATAATCTATAAGTATACAACAAGGAATCAAATTTCATATCAAGTGACATTTACAATCGAAATAAAAGCACACGTCATACCCTTCTCAAAACAAAAGTTCTGAAAGCTTCCTGAAACCTATTTTTCGTAAAAGATACACTTATAGGCGAAGTATCCAGATGGTGTTTTTGCAAATAACAATCAACTTGAAACCCAATCCCTCACTTAAGATGTAAAATCTTCGCAGACAAGAAATTAAAACTTCTCACTTCCTATACTTACCCTACTGTTAATAAAAATAATGTCTGTACGGAGGACCAGTGTATACTCTACCTCAATTTTCATATCGCAGTTTTTTGGCAGGCGTTGAAATCACAGACGTCCGATTGTGAGTGACAGAGCGTGTGATCTGCAGATCGTCATTAAGAGAGTGTTTGAAGCTTATGTAGACAAAGTAAACATTGTTCTAGACGGGAAGGCGCTTCCCCCCGTATTCATGACATCAATGCAATAGAACCACCATCAATCCTATACACTATCCATTAACATTATTGATCAGATGAAATATGAACAGCGAACATTGTTTCAAAGTCACGCGTGACGCATCAAGTCCATTATTAAATGGAGTGGGACTGGATCCCAGAATAGGCACATTAGTATGTGTTTTATGGTGAAGAAGGCAAACTATATAGAAACAGTTTTCAATGCAATTAAGTTTTCCCCAAATGTCAATATGCCGAAATCTTTTTGCAGTATTTCAATCTAGTTTCTATATTTAAAATAATTTCCATTCAGGTTTGGTAGCTCTACATGCTTGAAGTCGTTATTTTATCATCTCGAATCACAAGGAATATGATATAAATGAATTACTAACTTTGGTAAAAAAATTCAAGGTCAGTTAGTCGAAATGTGCATATAAGAAAATCTTAAGCAAACTTACGAAGATATTTCAGGTGAAGTTGTGCTTTAGAAGTAACACATGTTTATAATGCTTGATTCAAAATGAAACTACGCCATAAAGTAGCCATTTGGGGGTGGGCGCTGCGTGTCGAGCAATGCCGCTTTTGACTAATTGGTGGTTTATTAAATGTGAAAGCTAAGAAAGCAAGTTTGTGGTCGCAAGCAATCTTCAGGGGACCCACGGAATTAATTTCTGTCCGGGAGACTATACTTTTCGAATTTTCAAGACCTTACTTTAAGGCACCAAAGTGAAATTCTCTGGATTTTAACCCAGTTCTCCTCGTTTCTAGGTTAGAAATGCATATTTCATTAAAAAGAAAATTAGGTTAAAAAAATCAAGGAAACAAAATGTAGGAACCTTGAATTATCGACACAAATCTCCTATTTTATGTCCCGTTGATTCATTCATGAGAAGAGGACACTATTTTCTTCCTTTGCCCAGTGGGAAAACAATTTACTCAAAGATTCCGAGACAAAGATTTAATAAGCACGGTACTCTGAAACAAACGAAGCATCACAAAATTGAAGCACGATCCTCGACGGCTATCCGATCGACTTGGCTCATTATAGTCAAGATCTTGAACTCAGTGGCAGGGGCTTAAAGGCATCACACCTTTTAAAATCGTTTTTGTTGTTGTTATGTACTTGAAGACGACATTAATAATTAACCCCTCCCCTCCCCCGAAAAAAAAGAAAGAAAGAAAGAAAAAAAAAAAAGGTTGGGGTCAATTCCACGGAGTACCCGAATTCAGAAAGTAAAAGAGAATGCTACACAGATATTTTTTAGAGCTTACTTGATTAGGTTACTGTGATGGGAAATAAGGCGAGCGTAGATTTTAATTCATGAAAAATAAGTTTTTGAGTATCAACACTCACAAAGACCAAAAAACTAATAGGAAGTGAAAAAAACTTACGTCGTATAAAGGTAACGAATCAACCATAATTATAAGTGTTGCCTATTTACAAAATGCTGGAAAAGATAGTGTTTCCCTTTATATTGAAGAGGACCAAGCTCTAAAATCAAATTTCCAAAAGTATCGGTCTAATATAAAAGCCATGGTCATGGTCATATCGTTACAGCCTCTTCCTTTTTTTTTTTTTTTTGCCTGCAGAGAAAGACAACGAACTCGACGAACTTTAACCTTCTAGAATAGATTTTACACACGACTTACCCCTGCAGAAACAATGAAATTGAGCAAACCACTAACACCCACCTCTAGAATTCATTTAACCTTTAAGAATCAGCTACGAAGCAGAGTCTTCTAGACCAGTAGAAATCCTCACCAAAAGAAAAGCAGGACTTGCCCTTCATTTTATTATTCCAACAAAAATCTAATTTCGCCAAGCCTTTGATTGGAGTTGGTAAAATGGTTTACGCGTGGAAAATATTGGATGTGACACGCGGGATTATTATGTGTATCAGCTCTCCCGAAGGATAAACACAAAAGAGAAAAAACAGAAAGGCCCATATTTTCATAGGATGAGTCGAATGCACAAACTAAGGAGGACTTAGGAAAAAAGAAAATCAGTTGTTGCCTTTTCCTCTCTAATCCGCTTGAACGGACAATGCTATTACTAATAAACGAGCCGTGAACTGCGCGGATTTTCCACTTCTTTCCCGTTTTGCTTGAAGAATCCCATGCCAATTTAGAGTTTGATACAATAACAAGTGTGTTACTGTTTAATGCAGATGGACTAAAGCAAGCTAATCAGGAAAGTCCTATCATAGGCGTACCGAACAGTTTTCCTTTTTCTTTTTCTTTCTTTTTTTTTTTTGGGGGGGGGGGAGGGGTAATACATATATTATCTTTCGAGCTTCTAAACAATGCAAGACTCAGAGTGAAGCAAGCAAACGAAGCCCCGAAATCGAGAACGAGGTTTATTTCAAACCATGGTATAAACCAAAGACTGAAAATGGGTTAATGAAATAATGTAAGCGCATTACTGACCTCCCATTGGACAAGAGGACATGCGCGTACTGCGCTTAAATGGAGGTTCAAACCAGGGGAGCGTTTCATGAAGAGTTTTGTCGGTGAAAATCGCCGACAAATGTTATAAGCTACTGATGATCCTCCCATCTGATTGGCTGAAAGCAAATTAGTCAGTGAAAATCACCGACAAAACTCTTCATGAAACGCTCCCCTGGTTGAAACTATGGTTTGATTATAAAACGTCTTTCGCGAACCCGGGCCAAAATGTTACTTCTCTCTCTTGTGGTGTGCAAAATGTAACTTTGCCTTTGAAATATATTCATTAAGGTATCGAAATTTGAAAAAAAAAATCAAACAAACCAACAAACAAAGCAACCAACCAACGGGGGACCAGTGTATACTCTACCTCAATTTTCATATCGCAGTTTTTGGCAGGGGTTGAAATCACAGATGTCCGATTGTGAGTGACAGAGCGTGTGATCTGCAGATCGTCATTAAGAGAGTGTTTGAAGAAACAAACTAACAAACAAAAAACCAACAAACAAACAACAAACAACCAACGCACACCCACACATACAGTGTCGAAAATTTATAGGTGACGGTTTCCTGAATATTGGTACATACTAAGAAAAAAAGATGCAATCTTGCACCCTTCAAATGCAACACTGGGAGCACCTTTTAGGGTGCAAATTTGCACCTTTTACAAGTTTTTTGCACCTTTAAAGGTGCAATTAGCGGCATTTTGCATCCTTTTAGAGAAGGTGCAAAGTTGCATCTTTTAGGGTGCAAACGGGCAAGTCCGTATACAAAAAATACATAAAAAATAACGACAATAATAATTACACATTATGAACAAAATAATACATACAAATTTTAAACAGAGAAACAGAAATCACTCCAGAAATAGAAAAAAAAAACAAAGGTTATTGGGAATCTGCTGCCTATGTAAGCGTCTTAATCAATATATTTTTAAAGGACTGACTTTCTTATAAAGATAAACCTTTAAAAACTCACCATGGGTAATGTATCTTATTATATTAAGACCCGTTGTTCTTTTGTTTAAGTTTGCTACTTTCAGTTTTTACACCCTGGATAAAATTAGGGCCTGAAAAATACCTCGGTAATTACAAATGTCAATTATGGAACATCTCGATTGCTGTGTTCCTGATTTGCCACTAAATTACTGTCTAATGACTCCGTTACCTCGATTCCCAGGCAACAAGGATGGTTTGAATTATTGTTGAAAGGTTCTCGGTGAGGGAAATCAAAGTGAATCAAAACAAAGGGGTGATTTTCTAAAAGTAACTTCAGCGATTGAAATGATACTGCAATCGGTATAATTATCGATATGCGACTAGTTGTTTTTTTTTTGTTTTACTATCACAGCTTCAAAGAAATGTATTGTGGAAATAAATCACTAACCAAATTCTCTTTATCTGTTTTTGTTTCATGCCTCTTCTCATGGATCTCCATTATCCTCCCTCACCAACAGGTAAGAACTTAATCCTACTTTTCAGCTTCCTGTTTGCCTCGTTTTGGCATGTGTAAAGTTAGATAGCAATTGTTATTCTGCAACCACCGACTGAAGAGAAAACTGATTGATGTACTGGAACATCGGTACTTGAAATACCTCCAAAAAGCTCTAGGCAACATATAGATTCCGTATAGGGTTTGGTTGAATAAGATATCTTCATTATGAAAATAGATTTGCTGGCTTTCCAGAAAGTGCTCATAGAAGTTCTTTAACTTGCCAAAGTCAATATTCAAATCAATACTTAAACCATAATTTTCAGTATTTTACTCAGTTTTCGGCTTAAGTAGTCAGCTGCCTGTCGGAGGATGGCGTCAGCTACTGGTGCTGTCTCTGACCCACTATATCAGAGAGATATACAAAATGACAAAAATGTGCTTGCAAATTGAACAATGCGGCAATGCGCTGATTACTGGCGCGTTCATTTTTTGCTGATATTCTACTTCTCAGAGTTGGTTGTAATGCAGTAATGTTTATGTGTTGTTGTTGTTGTTTGCTGGAATTAGGTAAACCAGTTAGTTATGACTGTTTTTGCCGTGACATCATAGTCTTAACCGAAATGACGCCTCGTTTCCAACTTTATGGCATCAGCGATCAAACAACGTAAGGTTTTTTTTTTTCCTCTGTGGGAAAAATTTCCCCCAATGTTCCAAAATGCAATAGCATGATCTTTTTGAGTTCTTATGCTGATGTATTGTCAGATGCAATATTCCGTAAGTCGCAGTCCGAATGTGTTCACTTCCCTTCGTATTGTGTTGTGATGCATTTCGTTAGTTTCGTAACTATGTAATGTAATGAGTTGTGTTTTGCATGTCATAATTTAGCAGTTTCTGTTTATGTTGAAAAGAAGTTATGAATCAGACCGACTCCAGTCAGCCTCTTTTGATCGTAAAATCCCGTCGTTGTATATTGTCACCGCCACATCAAATGTGACACAAATGCCATCATATGGAATCAACATTTACATGTCTTGACACATACGCTTCACGCCACGATGCTCTGAACGTCGCCAGCACTGCCAGCGACTTAACGCATGAAACATCCTTTCACTAACTAGCTGAATCAGTGCAGCTGACAGGTGAATAAAGCGTTTCACCAGACAGGTTCGCTACCTTTTTTCCCCTCTGCATGATTACACATAGGAAGAACGAAAACCTCGGGGAAACCGTGATCTGAAACCAGCTCACGACTTTCCCTTCGCGAAAAATTCTCGCAGGTATCGTCTCGAAAAGTCAGTGCAGTGACACATGACGCCAACCATTCGCCATTGATTGAATACGCTATTACGATCACAGTTGACTTCATGTATCGATTGCTAGTAAACATTAGGCCATGGATGAGAAACATTGATGTGCTTGTTTTTCTGACGAAATGATATTCCAGGAACGTCCGGGGTATGGCTTTCCATTTCACATAATTATCTCATTCAATTCTGGCTTTTCCCCACGTCAAACATATCGGTGCTGCTGCAGGTGATAGCTCTTCATTTCTGGCTCCTGCTTTTCCTTTGGGAGGGTTTGCCAACAGTTTATTCTAAGCGGCTTCATCTACTGGAGAAACAGGCCCGAAAGCTATACAGCAGCAAGATATGTTTAATCGCCGTTCTTTTTCTGCTACCATGCCCTTTCCCTGAAAGTAGAGCAGATGAGTGTGAGTGTGCATTTGTGTGTGTGTGTGTAAATAAGACTTGTGTACATGGACTAAAATATAATGACGTTCTACACGAAAACTGAAAATAGCTTAAAGCTGATCGTTTCTTGGCTGATAAGAAATGTCACACTCAAGATCAAGATCCTTTTGAAATGAATTATGGATGAATAATAAAAGGAAGATCTGTAGCCTGAGTAAACCCCTGAAAAGACGAATAATGAATACATGCAAAGCTACTAGGAAATGCAGAAAGCACGCTGCACACTACATATGTACAATCCGACTGCGACCCGAGTTTAGAAGAAATCGCATTTCACATCAAATTTAAAAAAAAACAATAAGATAAAATTAATGATGTCGTCTTCATGATAATTATAGGAACACCAAAATCTAAAATTTGGGTTTACCGTAAGCCTTCAAGTAAGAGTACAAGCCAATTAGGTTTTTGAAAATCGTAGACAATCCCAGAATCAACGTCACTGCAATTCGGAAATGATTCCCCTTTTCTTCCTATAAGGAGCCTTCCGTAGCCCGTAATTTGGATTCTAGTATTCTAGTATTATCTAGTATTATTAAGAAGTTTAATCATTAGGATTTTATATGTTTAATGCTTAGAGTGATTGCTGTAATGATTTTTTCCCTAAATCTAGTCGCAGACAGACCGTATAGTGTGTGCGACGAAAGTTCCGTTCTTATCGCTTGTGATGTCGTGAATGTATTGAATAAAGTGATGATTTTATAAACGACACAATGAGATGAGCATAATCAATATTTCTATTAAATATTTCTCGCAATTCCAAAAAAGAATACTAACATTATGACATAAATTCGTTCATGTACCGTACGTATAATGTTCTCATCAATTCAGTTAGGCTACCCTTCCTTCTATCTTTACATAACGTTTTTTTTGTTGGCTTCAATGATTTATTGATGTTGTTCGAAGTGGTATTTTTCCATGTTGTTATAAATCTCTTTTAAAAGCCTTGGCGATTTTCTCTCTATTTTGTTTGTTGCATATATCCCTTCCTTGATAGAACTCAAAAGACATATGAGATAAGTTCACCAAAATCAGTCAATAATCACAGATTTAACGCTGGTGTCCATCATAAACCTCGACATCCTTCTTCATCAAGTAATAGTGAATTTGAAGTGATATTTCAACCATCCAGTTTATTCTTTTTTTTTTAAATGAAGAAAGGTGATGGGGAATACCTATTCTCAATGTGGTCTACTTATCATCGCTCAACCTCAAAATCCCTGTAAAACGTGCTTGTGTTTCGTAATCACAATCAGTTCCATAACCATAACGAGAAGGCGGTCGATGTGACTGGAAATATGAACTGCTGGAGATAAATGTCACGGAATGTTCTCTAAACTTGCAATTTTTCTCCTCAAATATCGCAGATCCGTGCTCATTAGAAGCACTACAAAGCATAATGTCACGGTGCGGATTTTCCGGTAAACAGAAGCGGAGCTGACGGTCGTTTGATCGTGATTTACCCAAGCGTTTGATCGGCAGCGATGAACTAGTAAGAGAATACCCGTCCCAGTCGGATAGTAAGGATACAAGTCCATCAGCTAGCACCCAAGGTGTTCTAATTGTATTTGCACGATGGCAAATATATTCGAGCAAGCTGTAACTCTAGCCCCTTCGTAGACCACCGTAAATTTGCGGAGATACAGCTTGCCTCGCAGTCTATCATGATGAACTTTTGTGCAGACGCGGTAGAGAAGAATACTGGCTAAATATTAGGACAAGGGAGTGCTTCCTTGGCGTGAAGATAATCCTTAGAAATTCTGAGTTTTTTTCTGACATCTCCTTTTCTCCCTTTTTAAATAATCTTTTTTTTTTGGCCAGCTTAAGAGACGAAGGATGAAATAAGACCATTTGCTTACAAATACAAACACGAAATTACATCAATGTTATAAATAGGGTCCGATAGATCAGAGGAATCGCAAAAATGCAGACACCATTTTGCTTATGCGTCTTTTTACACATAAATGAGAGAGAATTCCTTCCATATTAGCTGTTTGTGCAAAATGTCGCAAAGAGAGTGAAGTATCATCATTAATATGAGTGCAGTATATTCCGTACCATTATATAGTGAAACAGTGATTCCAAATAATCATGCGTAATATACACTTGAATTAAAATTAGGTAGAAACCCCTTTTTGAAAGACACAACGAAAAGAACGGGCTTAAGTTAAGGAAGAAGTGGGCTACCACTGAATGTCATTTCAAAAACAGATCCGGATGACCGGTAAAAGAACTATGTTTTTCATGATTAGAAATGTAACATTTACCAGAAAAAGAATGGTCATGAAATATGATGACACTTAAACTCCGGGGCAATGCAAACCATTTGAGTTGAGATCTTTTAGTATAAGAACGATGAAAAAGTTATTAAGTGGTAATCTATAGCACACATTTCTATTTTCAGGACTTGAAGAAGTTTATAAAAGGGTATCAATTAACAGTGAAATGTAAGCTTTTGGGGCAATATAATTTGATTTTTGGATGCTGAATGTAACCCAATCCCCAGCCCAAAAATAGGGAGAGATGGAATTCAGGTGGGCTGAAATCCAATAATTGCCGGAAAACGGCCAGCACACGTTTCATAACGATACCCTAGCGGGATCGATAGGGGTTGCCGAGGACAGGAGGACCTCGGCAAACCTCACAGTCAGTCTCACTTTCAAGCAGAAATCAATTCATATGGCGCTTAGGAAAGATTAAAGTCATTTCTCCGCCATAATTCCGTCATCATTTTCGCCCTACCATGCCGACATACCACAGTAAGCCACACGGTAAAATCCTGTTTGCGGCTCGATCTTGTTACCCTAGTTAAGTAGTATGCCCTCCAGCGTAATGATACCACTGATTCGTGAACCCAACTTTTAGAGGCATCTAACTTTTCACTGAAAAAATGGAAATGGAATTAAGAACTTGTGGATCTTTCTTCCTCCAACATAACTTTTGTTTTGAGCTCTTAATTTGGGTGTGCGTTTAAGGACTTACGAAGTACCTCGTTTCTAGCAAGGACTGATTACTAGTATTCATAGACGGTTAGCGTCTTTGAATTCGATATTCAAAGCAAAACAGTTGTCACGATACGAGTTTGCCTGAATTTATCAGTACACGTGAAAGGAATCGTATGATTTTATTTTAAAACAAACTGTTGACGTTGTCGATCAGAAATATGGAGAGTCAGAAACAAAGGATTGTCATGATAAACCATGTTAACCCTGTCTGACCGCACAGCAGTTAAGTTTGTTTTGTGATAATTGCATTACGCTTAAGAAGGATTCTTAGCACTGCATCTTCATACAAGCAATGGCATTCAAATCAAGACATTCGGGGAAAAAGAAATAAAAGTTACATAGACCACTACTTGGGCGCGTGATTATGACTACGGGCAAGCTCGAGGAAATGTCATGTTTTTAATATGATGGGTGATAATTTTTTGCCCCGTTGCACATTATTGCCTAAAGTTTACTTATTTGAAGGACATACAATCTAGTTCTGTCAATCTAAATGTAATTTTTTTTTATTTAAGAATGCTTAAAGGTCATAATATGCATGTAGGAGACTTTGTAAAACTAGATAAACCATGCATTAATTACAAAATGAAGGCAACATTGTATAAATGCATAGTGAAGCAATAATCAAAATGCACTATGCTTATACATTGCATTTTACTCTACAAAAGTGATGATAAATACGTTTGATAATGTTATGCATTCCGGGTACTTTATACTAGACATATTGTTAAGCAGCTGAACATGTTGCAAAAAAAAAAAAAATTTGAATTATTGTGATGTGATAGGGATTGTGATAGGGATGAATAAGTTTTTATGAAATACTTGCATTTATATCTCATATCTTCCAAAAAACAAGAAAACAAAAAATGAGCGGTAGAATCGTGTATATAGGTCATCGTAAATCAAAAATAACATTTATAAATTCACTGAGATACATGAAGAGATCTCCTTTCTTCTGACCTCTCTTATCAAGGTCAACATTATACAGTTGTTTCGAGAAATGTTATATAGTTTATTTTGGGTATGATTTATTGAAGAGGCTATTTGTCATGGCGTTGCTATGAAGAAATTACAATTCGTATAGGCCAAATTAAATTTCGTTTACGATCATGTGTGAATTTTTAAATATTCGCCTCTATAGAAATGTTTTAAGTTCTTTCATTTTTACTGAGAAGCTACGTGAGGCGGGAAAAGCAATATTTACTGTGGGATAGCTATTGATATTTCTCGACTCTGTTGATGATAGTTTATGTTTCTTATATAGGATTGACAAAAATTTGCAAAATACACGTTGAATACAAAATAAAAAAAAATAAGAAAATCTCGCTTCTTCTGCTCACATTTCAAAATGCCCACAAGCTGTATGACATCTCAGGTCTACGTATCTGATCATTTGGAAGAAAGGGATAAAGTTTGATTTGTTGATCTTTTATCTCTAAATTCAAACTTGCAGAAAGGATTGCTGGAAATACAATTGATTTTATATTCAGTTATACGTCATGAGGTGGCGAAAGGGAATGGCTCTGACGCAAGGAAAATAAAGTTAAAACGTAGCTGGGATAAACTGTCCGTCAAGATGTTGACAAGCAGAACTCAGTCGCAATTAGCTTCGCGGATTCTTAGGAGCACTTTGTGGATTTATGGAGATGTAATTGTAATGATTCTATGGGGAATTTGAAGAAACGTGGTTGGAAACATCAAACGATCCCATCGAATTTCACTGTCAAAGAGAAAAAGATACTGGGGAGTCTTGATCATGTTGATGAATACAAGTCATCATCGAATGAAATGGAACTCCGCATAATATGCTGGCAAAAAGAAACGAAACTGCTATCTCATTAAACCCCATAATCGATACGTTTCAGATTCTCAATTTGATGGTTTAGGAAAGTGCAACTGATTCGTCGATTACTGCTGATGAAGCAGAGTATTTTTAACATAGATTTAATCTTGCAATAAAGTTTCCTTCTACTACATTCTCTGATAAGCCACCTCATGAATATGAAAATTACCGACTCAAGAAAAGCTTCCAAAAATTGTCTGGCGTAGAAAACACTTATTCACGGTTTGTAAGAGGTCTGAAGAGGATTTGGAAATAAAATATATGAGATTTCGATAAGATTAGTTCTACTTGAGATTTAAGGGAATAACGATAGCAATGTTATTCTTAATACACTCCAATTTACACAGTAATACACTCCATTCACACAGTAAAATTAAACCGGATTTTACCAAAGTCAGCTGAGGCAGTAGAGCTCATTGATAACAAGAATTTTTACTCTTTGATTACTCCTCCACCGATTGCATTTGCTTAAAGTCCTTTGTATAGTGTATTGCATATTGTATAGGCGACGATTTCAGTAGCTTAAAACTGTTTGTGGGTGTACAAAAAGTGTAAATTGTTATCGATAACAAGTTGTGTGAAACAGGGCATATCGTCACGATCTCTGGGGGTAATGCACGAAATTAGTTTTGTTCTAATGACTGACGACTAGAAGTATTTTCTGAATAATGAATCTAATATGACGTCCCCTCTTCCACCAATTGCAGTTTCTTGCATAGATGATTGGCGCAGTCGTTTCAGTTATCAAGGAGTAAAACAATCCACACTTAAGTCAATGTTATGTGAATAGCAAAGCAAAGAAGAGACTGTGAATTTGATAGTTAAAATAAGACGGATCTTATGTGTATTGTCAAGCCTACATCAACATGTCTGAAAACACATTCTGCAAGCCTGTATCCTACGTTATCAGAATGGTGGGGGATGTTATGAAGATCGTGAGAGGTCATGGTCCCCAGGTAGATAGCGACTCAGTTATTCTAGATTTTTCTCGTCCTGGGGGAGGGGGCAGTCAAAAATTTTGAACACACGCTCGACAAAAACAAAAACAAACAAACAAAAAATAAAAACGCGTGAAATGGGTATTTTTTAATGGAACGCTAGGCTGGATACAATTCGCCAACTAGATGACTTATGACCAGAGCATACGTATGCAATTAGTTGACGTATGATTTGCATACGTATGCAAATAAATGACGTATACTTTGCATACCCAAGCTTTTGGGTCTTTTGTAAACAAAACGGTGACCGCTGATTGGTCAAAACGATGACGTACGCATGAGCATACGTCGACTAATTGCATACGTATGACGCGTCTATCCAAAAGGGCGTTTAGGGTATCCTTTCCCCATCCTTAATCTGGATTTTGTGTAGCCTTGTATTTGTTTAGGGTATGTTCAGGGAAGTAAACTTGTTTAGGGGGTAAGTTTTAGAGAAAAAGATCGAAAAAAAAAATCGAAAAGGGGGTGATTTTGACCATTCGACAAAACTCGTTTAAGGTGGTTTTGGAAAAACCCGCGTGGATGGTCACACGTGTGTACAGAAATATTGAGTGGCCCTCCTATTCGTCCCCATGCCCTTTGGATCTGCCTATATTCTGGTTTAAAGATGTTGTCGGAAATGTAAGACGAGGGATACGAAAATCCGATAGGCAGAGATATAGCCAGCCAAGATTAAAAAGTCACATTAAAATTCACATTTCGTCTCGGCGCCGGCGATCCGCCGAGGGACAAATGCCAATAAATCATGCTTTATCACCCGAACTTGTAAATTGCTAGGTTCTGAAAAAATGCTCATACTCATACTATTCCTCTCTAAAGAAATGTCTCCTTAAAGCATGAAAGATATTCCAGACTGCTCGTTGTCATTCTCTATGTTTTTAAATGAAATCAATCAATATTTTGTTCCTATCATAGGTAAATACATAATTCATTTAAGTTCCTTGTCCGACGGAAATTCCGAAAATTCACGACACCTCAACACTCGGAATAGATGAGCTGGGTTCACTTCGCGCCTGTACTTTATAACCCTTAAGGATCAATTGGAACCTACAAAGTAAATACCACCTATCCTTTGAAAAACTTTTTTTGCTTGGTTATCGATTCATCTTCTGACATTACAATTCTGTTATGTTACTGAAAGACAGGATTGTTGGAAAAATTGGTGGATTGCGACCATTACCAGGCAATGCAAACTCAAGAAATGTTGAAGTTATCGATCACCTGCGAAAAAATCACGAAAAAAGGCACAAGTTAAGAAAAAGAAAAATCATAACAAGAACAACAATAACAAACCCCAATGATATTAACAGAAAAAATAAAAAGGCAGAATTATAATATCTAAAATGTCATCAAAAACCTTCATGAAGAAAGACATAGATACACTGACCCTATTTGCTAGTTTTACATAAGTATATTATAGAATTTTAAAAGGATTATAGGCCTATCTATATTTTTCTTTATCCTTGCTTTTCATTAGAAGATGCTTCATTTTCTCTTACTAGTATTGTATCTGTCTTTACTTTTCAGTATAATTTAGAGAAGGCAGTCATGCTATATTACTGATAAATTACACTTGTAACAACCCTGCTTCTGCTGCCATCATGATAAATACCACTATCATTAGTACTGGCTACTATTACTATGTACACTTTGCCAGGAGACTGTTCTGATAATTGGAGAAGTAGCTTTTGCTTTGTCAGTTTCCTTATCCATATGACTTTATATCTTTCAATGATTAGTTATTGCAATTTGTTGTTTGGATAAGTGAATAGCTTTTAAAAGGCGGTGCCCAGAAAACATAAAAAGCGTCAGCTTTCTTATCAAACCTCAGGGAAGAAATAGGTGGGATAAAAACTGTTATCTTTATCACATCAAATGGATATGATGAAAGATAAGATTTATTTTGATATAATTTGCCTGTTTCTATTTCGAATGCACTAGTAAGATCTGTTATATAAGCGACAAGTAACCGTGTCTTGGGCAATTCTACCCCCAAAAGGCAATTGAATGCACATGCGGACGAGAGAGTGAATTCTAAAAGACATCACACCTTTTAGACGCAGATCACCTCAGAAAATGCAATGTACTTAACGTGTTTGTGTGAAAACCGATATTGAGAAATCACATTAAACCATATCTGCTGACATCACGTTTGATACATATGGAGCACGAGAGCGTCACGTCTTAAAATGGGAATGACTTTATTTTTACAACTTCTGATTGAATTAATCCCGTGGACCATGTGGACTTCTCGAAATAGCAATTTCGAAAATGATGAATGACGTAGGATAAGCTTGGGACTAATGCGGTAAACCAGAGAGCAAAAGTGTGAATTTCGTTATGGACATGAATTACAAAAAGGAGGAGAGTAAAGGTTTAGAGCTTTTGGCGAAGTTATTGTGTTGGATGTGGGGTTGACGACATTTATTGCAGAGCAGTAGTTATTGTTAGACCAATTATGTAAATAGATTCATATGCATATATATATATATATATATATATATATATATATATATATATATATATATATATATATGTATATATATACATATATACATACATACATACATACATACATACATACATACATACATACATACATACATATATATATATATATATATATATATATATATATATATATATATATATATATATTAGGCCTATGTCGATATATTGCTTCTAAGACTTCGATTTCATTTCTTTCTGGAATAATACATAGTTCTCTGTCATATAATAGTGAGATGTACCTGTGTTCTTCTTAAGAAGCAGTCGTAATGAAAAGGAATTATGAGATCCCAATAATGATGATGACAAAAGTCAAGAAAACATAATCATCATTTCCATTTTACATGCATTGCGTGAAATACTATGCTTTCGAAGATACAATGGGTGCTGCTTCCTCACACGAACTCACTTTTGATTTATATGCATATATTATTCTGTTATTAGAACATGGTACATTGTGTTGTATGTGCTTCATGTCTATCACGTGCAAGTCAAGCGTATATAACATCAGTTCAATCATAAATGGCCTCTCAATGAATAAATGATGAGTATGTTGTGGAAGCATACATGGGGTGATGCTAATGAGAGTGTTATGGTTGATTTTAATGGGCAAGCAATTATAGAAAATTAATGCGGTCAACATCATTAATGAGAGAAAGGAGAGGATAAGAGGTAGAGGCAAAGAATATAAATCCATGAAAAAGAAAGTGCAATGTAAAACTGAGAGGAGGAAAAGGATGGAATGAAATGAAGAAAGCTATACGAGAGAGAGAGAGAGAAAGAGAGAGAGTGATATAAAGAGAGAGCGAGAAAAAAAAAAGAGAAAGAAAGAGAGAGATAGAGAGAGAGAGACGGGGATGGGGTGTTGTTATGTGTTCGGAAAAGGAGGGAAGAAAAGGAGACGTTTCTCTCTTTACATTTTGCATGTTTAGGTGATTATATCTTGTGCAGGTTTTTTTTCCCAAAATAACCAAACCAATTCCAGTTTTACTCAAACTTGAAATAGCAAGACCTACCGATTTCTCGTCGTCATCATTATCTGTTACTTAAGATTAAGTCTTTACATAGTAGATACATGAAAATTTGGTACTATTTGTTTCGCTAGTTGTTCGCATAGAGGGTATAATGCGTTTTGTTTTTGCTTCTGTTTGGTTTTCGCGCTTTATGTCGTATTTTGGGGGGATTTGCTATAAGTTTAAGGTGACTTTTATTTTTCATTGGGAAGTAATTATGTTTGGAAAAGCTATCTATCTTTTTCAGGGGAGAATGGGGGAGGGGGTAGTTAGTCTCTCATAGATAAGTAATTTCTTTCACGTGATACCCTTCCAGCATTTGGAGATGTGGATTTAAGGGATTTGACCATAATTACGACGATGATTTTTTTTTAATTTCAGATGTATATCTGGGACAATGCCGTTGCAGAGATCTATTCATTAAGGGATATCGTAAAAAAGGAGAGATCGATGATGACAGAAACTGAATTGTAACTCATAAAATGCCTCTGAATATTGAAAAAGGGATTTTTTTTAAATTGTAGGAGCTCGCCAGACGCCAAGCGTTTACTTATACTGGGAAATAAGTTTCCATATGTTTAAACTGAATACTTTACTTCCATTCAGAAATGAAAGAAAACTAAGAAGCTTTCCGATCTGAATGATAAGGGGGAATCGAAAAACCGACAGAAAATGGAATGTAATTATGATACAGCACACCCTCAACACACCTTTTATTAAGAATACACGCCAGTGCTTGTATATTAAAAGGAAATAGATGGTGCGTATAATGAAGGCTAGACCTATTGTCATGAAATTATTACATTAAGAGAGAGGAGGGAAAGAGGGAAAGAGAGAGAGAGAGAGAGAGAAGAGAGAGAGAGAGAGAGAGGGGGGGGGGGGGTAGGAAGGGAGGGAGTGGAATAGGAGAAGGAGAGGGAGAGAGGATTGTGAGTGGACTTGCCTCGAGACACTAGACAGGCATTACAGAAAAAGTATGGCAGGTAAAATTTTCCGCACTGCCATGGTGACGGAACCATCACATCTCTTTGCACACGACCACCAGCTATACCAATCAAAACAATGTATCTGATTGCTAACCACTCCTGAAATCATGTCCCACTTCAGAGGAAAATAAATGGTCCGTGAAAGAAGGGGAAACGATTAAAAGGTGATGAATGTCGAATGCGAAAGAGAAGGACTAGCTGGTAACGCCAGGATGCCCCCCACACTGCATAATTCAAATATAAATACGGTGAAACCACAGCATGTAATGCATGCAAGTGTAACGCTAGTGGAGCAGAGTATAGCCACTGTCAACCATGCTGCAAGCATTCTGCTCCAATACTTGTCATGAAGTAAAGAGTTTGGGAGAGACCAGATGAAAAGTACGTAAGTTAGAAACTGAACAGTCTTTTAAAATAATAGGCCTAAAACTGGCAGAAAATGGTTTTGCAACTCTTTTATCTAGAGGAGAAAAAACGGTGATGAAACTTCACTGTCAAATTCTTGTTAATTTTTGACATGCTTGATCCGTTCTGCGAGTCAGCAAGATCTGTGGCAACCCACATTAAGTATGGACGCTTAGCTATTTGTATATCTAGTAATTTCTCCTGTGTCCTCCGAAATTCGTTGCTTCCTCTAAAAAAAAAAATAAAAAAACATAACAAACATCTCTTTTCTTTTAAAGTAATGTTTATTGAGCGTTTTTGTCTAACACGTTCGTTCATTTGCGAATTATATAAGAGTCCCAGGTTTAAAAAGTTTTTGATTAGCCAGAAAGTTTGCGTCATTAAACACTCTGAAGTTCTTTCCATATTGAAAGGTATGGACTATCAGATTACTTTGAATATCCAATAGACGTTTTGATTCATATGGCAAGTACAGGACTACCTCACTTTAATGAATTAATCTTTCAATTTTTGCAATGATTCAAATGAAATATATCCAAGATTTTGCATGCCATGAATAATCTCACTTGTCGTGAGACGACATGAGGTTTGTTCTTTATACGTAATTCTGATCGTTAGATGGCGCTGTGCACTTCATATTTTCCAATGCATTGGGTGATCGAAAAGATGATTGTCTAGATCTTAACAATCTTGCTTGTAATATCGTGATGAAATTAGCATTTCAAATCTGAGGAATTCCAGTGGTGTTGACTGTACGAAAAACAAACACATAAAAAAAGGAATAACAAAAAAACGACAAGGTTTATATTGAACAATTTTGCGGGCCCCAGATGATAGATCTGGGGCCCGTTGCATAAAACTTACTATAATAGTCTATAGTAACTCTTCATGGAATACTGGATTTTGATTGGCTGTGGAGCAACATGCCATACTCAACAGCCAATCAAGATCCATTATTCCATGAAGAGTTACTATAATAGCAAAGTTACTATTATAGCAAGTTTTATGCAAACGGGCCCCAGGACTTTATTTTGTATAAATAAATAGAAAGGTAAGATGGAGTGAAGTAGTCCCAAGTTGTTCATTGTACCGCAAAAGTGATTGATATTGTCGTTGTGGTAGCATGTTAATTTTGTAAGTAATCTAATGTGTCTGTCAGTTTAATTCTTGATCTAATGTCTTGTGTACGCATTTAGGCATGCCGTCACCATTTTGAGAGTAAATGCTGCTAGCGTGAATATGGTCCATCTGAACGTGGTGCAAATTTATTTCTTGTACAAGGTTACTTGTACCTGTGCCCTAAATGCATCTTCGTTGAGAGATGGCGCTATAACTCTTTACAGACAGGTAAACACCGAGCTCCACAGTTTTGCGTACGTCTCCCTTTTTCTTTTTGAATGCTTACTTCTCTCTTACTTACCACCTTGGTAATAAAGTGGTGGACTGTAAGAGGGAGGGGGGGGGGGGGGAGTGGGGGAACGACGTGTCACAGCAGAACCAAATCTTACATTCTTTGAAAAAAAACCGAAATATTCACGAAATATTGTGTCCCTTTTCCTCCTCGGCAAGTTTGGACCAAACAATAATAAAATTACGGATAATAGCCCTTTTTTATCGTGGGAGAATTTTCGGGCATGTGCCCTCCGTAGAACCCCCGATCTCAAACTTTGAATAAACCGTTTTGTTGTTCTCATACTTAATGAAAGGCTATGAAGGTGAATTTGAGGAGGTGGAGTTTTGTTTGTTGTAGGTTTTCTTTTTTTTAACATCTGGTAAAAAGACAGTGGTAGGAAAAGTGATTATTTCGATGGTAAACAATACGGGGCTGCAGGGGCACGCTGAATGTCTTACCAGTAGATACAAATCCTTATCATGCTTATTATATTCCCTATAGACCTGATATAGAGATATCTGTTTGAGTAACAACAATATTTTTCCACAATAAAAACTAATGATATTAAGTATAGTTTTCCCATTAGCATCGTAATAGCTGTCTAATGATCATTATTTCATAAATCATTATGTACCTTTAATAGAGTCGAAATAGAGCGAAATTCAGAAGTTATATAAAGAGGGAAATATTGGGCTGAAAATAATGACAATTTTAACTTGCAGAAAATTTGAACCCATTGATTGACCTTCCTTATGAAACCCAAAGGCATTAATCACCCCTAGACCCTTATTACCATAACGGATTTAGTCGATATGAGCTAAATGACAGTTTTCTTAAGTTCATTACATTGCCATTAACAAGGTTTCAAGAGAAATGAAGGAAAGAAGGCGTTTATCCTTCTCGCCGTAAGTGGTTTTTGAAAACTACTAAACCCTCTGTGCTCCTTGTGATGCCCTCAGCTCGTTGTCCAGGAAGTGTTTTTCCTCTAACAATAAAACAAAACCGTCCTGCTTTTCCCAAATCCTCCTTGCTTTCTCCATTACTCTACTGATAACAAATTAACATAGTTATGAAAATTTGATCCGTTCATCCTATTATTGCATTTATCATTAGAATGATATATACGATGGCCCTTGTTATTGTTCCTGGAAATTACCCCGGGCAGTGCCAATTTATTTTCTCATACCCTGTCTATCACAGTGCTGTATATATGTTTGTATATCAGTGGCGTAATGAGCCAAAATATTTGGGGGGGGGGGGCTCAATCTTTGCGAGGAGCGAAGCTACCAATCATGAGGGAGTGTAGCGACCGAGCAGGGGGTACCCCCCCCCCCCCTCACGATACGAAGCTTTTTCATTTTTTCGACTTACAAATGTGCAATCTGCAAAATCTGAAAAGGAAATTTCAACTTCAGTTCAGTTCAATTTTTATTTTTTCCCATTTCCAACAAAAGAAGTAAATATCATGAAAAATAAACATTTGAAGTAGAATACATGCAATATCAAACATCAAATTTGATGACATATACTATTACGGATAAGCGTGTCATGAATCTACCGACGGGAAAAGGATTTTTTCATGAATTTGGAAACATGATTATGAAAACATGCAGCCCAAATAATCTTCGCAAGTTTCAAACAAATGCCAGCGTTACAAAAAATACTTTATTACTTATGATAATAATACAGACAAAGACACTATGAAATAAAAGGGAGGCGAGGGTGTGATGCGGTGGGGTACCAGGGTTTCACTCCCACAGTGGCGTAGCTAGGATTTCATTTTAGGGGGCGGTAGTGAGTACGCGAAGTGTGTGAATCACTTACTGAGCGCGCAAAGCGCGCTCCCTAGGGGGGAGGGTGCAGGGAGGGGGAAGTTTCCCCCCTCCCGCGCGAAGCGCGGAAGCTCCGACGTTTCTTTGAAATGTTCCTTTTCTGCTCCCGCTCTTCTTACGTTTTCTCACCTTTTTCTTTTCTCGCTCCCGCTTTCCTTTGATTTTTTCTTTTTTTTTTCTTTCTTCTTTGTTGGCGTTTTGGAGGGGGCGACCGCCCCATCGCCCTCCCCCCTTGGCTACGCGGGTGCACTCCCATGGTAAAGGAGCTTTTTGCAATATTGATGGTTTACAACTCTGTAAAAGAACGCTATTTGGGACTACAAACTTAAAGCCCGTGTCTAGTTTTGGTAAATCTAAGAATATTCATTATCAAAGTTTGAATCCATTGTCAGATAAACCAAGTGTTATATCATAAAACACATTAGTATTGATATAATGCGTGTTTTCTGCCTTGCTATTCATGCTATTTGGGAAACTGTGAATGAGTTACTTAACAGTAGAAAGGGAGTCTAGGGAGAAATAATGAAATTTGCGTGATATCACTAATATAAAATTGGATATAAACCATGGTTCAAATCTGTTGGGGGGGGGGGGGGCTGACGCCCCCAAGCCCCCCCCCCCCCTCCAGTACGCCAGTGTTGCATATATATATATATACATATTCATAGAGTGACACTGGTACGCTGGATTCTACTTAAAATATCGCACATTACAGCGGCATTTCCTTTGTTTGTATTGTTTTTCATAATGTACATTTCTGTTTAATATTGCCCTCTATTTTCAGGCACAAATATGGAAAACAAATCACTTCGTGCCCATTTCTTTTTCTCTGTTGTGGGCAACCACAAGGCCAAACCGTCAACATGAATCAATTACGCTATCCTTGTTTAACGGGTAGGGCGATTTTTGACCCTTCATGTGCTTAATGACGCGAATACTCGGAAAACGCAGCTTGGCGCGAAAGATAATGATCAAAACATACTTAATAGATGATAGACGCAGTCAAAGGTTAATGACAATGGTATAACACCTGAGCCTAGCATGTCAATGTTTTGAGAATATAAGCCTATATTAAAAATCCAAAACACTCTAATGAGAGTCGATGTTAAAACAAAGACTGAGAATAGATGTCGATTGGGCGTTAACTAAAAAACAAAATGTGCGTTTTCTGTCTTCAAACGGTTGCCAAATTTATAAAACAAAAATAACTTGGGCCCTTGGGGCGAATTCTTTTGAACCTCATTAATAGCCACACATTGCTCTGGCAAGTCTTTTAAAACATTCCCTGATATATTCGGTACATTTCAACCTTTTTAAACTTTTATTTTTAACATGACGACACTTAACAATACCTTGAGTACAGACAGACAGGAACAGTTCAGAGTAAATTCGTAACCGGACTAATAGTGAATGGGCGCCATCACTTGACCAAACACAACAATCTGATTCCCCCCCCCCCCCGATACACCTGTTCAAAGATGACCCGCAATCAAACTTCATCATATCTGGTTGATAAAGATGCACTCGCGACTTCACTCTTTACCCAAGAAAGGAGAAAGGGATCCATCCATACACCTGACCGATGGATAAAACGGAAGTCACATAGGCTTTAGAAGGAAACATTCGTCAACACAGACCGGTTTACTTTTATGTTCAGATTTACCGAGCATCTGGCGGGAAACACTCACTACTTTAACTTTATCAAGAATAATCGTAAACATGGTAAACGAGGTATAACCCAGCTAATCCGCCAGTAAACTAATTCATTAGGGGACTATTTATCTATTTTGCAAAAACGAAATTATATTGACATGAAGGTTGCTTCTCGATCGTGGTTAAAATCTGAATTGCTACTAGCTAGCCCTTGAAAATTCAATTAGGCTAAGTGAGAAAATTCAACTCTATACTGCGAAGAAAAAAAAGTCTCAAGTCAAGTTTGGCAACAACAGCTGAAAAATATCGCATCGAATTCCACTCGCTTATCAATTAAGATATCAAACTGTTCAATTAGCAAACAATTCTCGGTGTGATCTGTGTCTCGATTACATAATTGATATTTGCTCAGGCTGGATTAAAGCATGTTGTACGATTATTTATTCAACACACGAAGCAACAGCCGCAGTGTGGCTAATGTGAAATGGTATGATTATTAATAAAGATACAGCCTTGTCTGTCAAGTCTGGATGTGTGTTTGGAATGTCCCGACAACATGACCTTATCACGTTGCATTCTTTGTTTTCCTTTCATTTCTTAAACCCATACTCATGTTTCTTATTTTGTGAATAAATGTGGGTTGCGTGTCTGTGTCTCTTCTCCATGACAGTCTATACCAAAGTAGAGTGCGTTATGTCGTGAAAATAA
Source organism: Echinometra lucunter (assembly GCA_029962745.1). NCBI lineage: Eukaryota > Metazoa > Echinodermata > Echinoidea > Camarodonta > Echinometridae > Echinometra > Echinometra lucunter. The sequence goes on along the minus strand of CM057151.1, from coordinate 49,424,111 downwards.
ATTTTGCTGATACAGTGGTGAAAACTAGGGATGGGAAGGTGTTATTCAAACCGATACACTATCTCACATGCAGAGTGTAATTTTATTTTTCCAACCTTAATGGCGGAAAACATTGGCTCTGACGTGTTCTTGTCAGAGTATACTAAGGCAGATTCGGCTCTGACATGTTCTTGTCAAAGTACCAAGGCAGATTCATATCAAGATTTTTTCCTCCAACCGTAGCAAAAGCGGAGAATGACTGGTTGAAGGGGGGGGGGGCAATGGACATGGTTATTTTTCCACTGATACCCATTGCGCCATTCTGCAGTGTTCTGCGTGTTGGTTTCACGTACTCGACTGGTCATCAATCGCACGCGGTTGGCAAATCGATGACCGATAGGATAGGATAATGACTGATTGCTCACCGATGTTTTGACCAGAGGCATAACCAGATCATTATGCTTGCCACGATTTTTTCATCTTGTCATTCAGGATGGCGTACGGGGTAGAAAATAAATAACAAGTAATAGAAATTTAAAAAAAAATCGCTCATACATTGAATCGTGATATTCTTGGGTTGCAGTAACAAATTCACCCCACAGAGACAAACTACAAGAGAGTTGCTCGGATTGTTTTGATCATGTAGCACAAGTAATGAATAAAGGTAATTTAAAATCAGGGCTTGTTGAATACAAAAACTCAAGAAATTTATGAAACTAGAACCAATCTCATTCTGAACGAAAAAAATTGTCATGTATCAGTGATGTAAACAATATCGTTTGATCGTGATGGAATTAATTTTTCCATTGTTACCAGAGGGCAAGATTACGAGTACATCTGATCCTCTGAATACGTTTGAAAGGTTGATTATCAAATGTTTTCCCCCTATTCCAATGAATGCCCCCCCCCCCATGGCTTCATCATTTTCATAGAAGGAAGGAAGGATGGGCTTTGTCGAATACCTTTTTTCAGCGATCATGTGTCGAATATCAACCACAATTGCTCACAAGTGACATTGGTTGAATGAAAATAGAACAAGATGATGGAGACATGGGGGCCGTTTCTCGAAACCATCGTAAGTCTAAAGCCCACCGCACACTATACGATCCGTCTGCGATCCGATTTTGGAAAAAAAATTATCATAGCATTTGATATGAACATGCAAACATAAAAAATCTTAATGATCAAAGTTCCGAATAATCGTATGATTAATAAAATAAAAATTCCGGTCTATTGGGAGCCTCCCTGTAGGAATAAAAGCGAACTTAATTCCGAATCGTAGTGACATCATAGCAATCTTCCGATCGGCTACTAAGCCGATCTGGTCTTTACTCCGACCACAAGGCCTTCAGTTAACCAAAATTTCGATTTTAGTATTCCTATCATTATTCCGAACTCCAAATAAGAACATTTTATTTGTTTAAACTTTCATATAAAATGCAAAATGCAATTTCTTCGAAAATCGGGTCGCAGTCGGATCGTATAATGTGCGGTGGGCTTAACTTCTTGGACATCCCATTGAAACGCATGTTCTATAATTAAAGCCCACTGCACACTATACGATCCAACTGCAACCTGATTTTCGAACAAAATAGTGGCATTTTGCATTAAATGAAGATTTAAACAAGTAAATTGTCTTATTTGAAGTTCGGAATAATGACAGGAATACTTAAATATAAATTTTGGTTAGCTGCAAGCCTTTTGCTTGGAGTAAAGGCCAAATCGGCTTCAAATCTTAGCTGATCGTAGGATTGCTATGATGTCACTCGATTCGGAATTGAGTTCGCTTTTATTCCCACAGGGAGGCTCGCAATAGTCCAGAATTTCCAATGATTATTAAGATGTTACATTCTGAATGTTCATATCAAATGCTATTTGACTTTTCTTTTGTCAAAAAAAAAAAACAACAAAAAAACACGGATCGTATAGTGTGCAGTGGGCATATCACGCGTTTCAATGGGATGTCCCTGAAGTTAGACTTATGATTATTGCGAGAAACGCATCCACAGAATGAAGGAAGAGAGGGGAGCGAAGGAGGGTGGGAGAGAGAAGAGAGATTTACTCTTATCATTGTAGCATTATTACTATTGTTGACGTTGTTTTTGTTACTATTATCATGGTTATTGCTATCGTTATCATTATTTTCATCATCATCATCATCCTCATCATTATCATTATAATTATCATTCTTTTTCGTTGTTTTTAATATTGCTATTGTTGTCAGTACCGATATCATCCCCAAACGAATAAATACACATGTTATATTTCACGTATAGAATATTCATGAGTCCTCTCCTCACCCCCCTCACCCCTTCTCTATCCTTCAGACTACTCACCGTCTGGCCAGGATCCACCCCCCCCCCCCCCACCCCGGACAACAACTCGACGCTCATGATATGCCTAATTACTATATTCATGCAAGAACACGAATTTTCCTCATTTGTAATCATCGCCAGTGATCTCCGTGACAACTTAAAACCAGCAATTTTGCAAATGGATGTCGAGTTTTTTTTTTTCATGTTTGTCACAGCCGTACCAATTTCTCACAATTCCCTGAATCAAAATCATTGTAATAACGTCGTGATATGTAGGCCAAGACAAAATGCCGTCATTGGACTAATGGGCCATGCATTGATGTTATGACAAGAAATCGCGGGATATTTGGTCAAATATTTCATATTTTATGCTGTGCTTGTTGGTATAAAAGGTCACCAAGCTCACCTCAACAGTGCAGGAGCTTATAAGAGGTCATGACGATCGTCACTGGTCAGACAGCAAGGGGTTGGTTTATTTGACTTTTTTTTTTTACATTGGCTCTTTCTCTAACGTTGGCTCTTCAAACATTGATGGGCTTTTAAAAATGAATATAAAAATACCGCATTTGTGTTTGAGAATAGTCAAGGGACTGGGAGTCAACTTGGGGAGAGAAAGAGGAGAAGAACAAATCGAAAGGAAGTCTATAGGAGCAAGACAGACAGACAAGTTAAATTGACAGCCGGATGGAGTAGGAGAAGGAGGGGAAGAGATAGCGAGAGAGAGAGAGAGAGAGAAAGAGAGATAACAGAGTGAGTACTAGTATACTGTTTTGTAGGTTACGTGCACTTCGGCAATAAATCAGACAGAACTAACAGCTTGGCTCTCTCTTTCTCTCTGTTCATCACTTATTCATTCGTTGTAACATGTCTGACAATTTCTGATGCATTTCTTGCCAGAGCAATTTTTTTTCTCTCTCTCTTAACCATGTTAGTATATGTAAGCGGGGGCAAAAGACAAATGCTGTGTTGACACTTGTACAGAGGTGCATGATGTATTAACGGAAGGAGTGGTAAACGAGACGAAAAAAGACAAAAAGAAAAAGGAAAAAAAAAAAAAAAGAGAGAGGAATATAGGGGAGGCAGGAGGGTTATTAACGTTTTATTTGTGCACATTGCATATTCACTCTAAATTTCCAATGCAATGTTAAAGCAGAAGCAAGTACGTGCACATTAAGATTAATTTCTGTTCTTCATAATAGTACTGTCGAGGTGGAAGCGCCTTTTAAAGATAGGTCCATGACAGTCTAAACGCGCCTGTTTGAGTGTTGAAATGGGGTTGTCCAGAATGAAGGATATGTTTTTTCTGAAGAAGAATATCTTGAAGGTGTAACATGTCAGTTAATGTCATCTATATCTCTGAGATTTCATCAAATTGATTTCAATTCGAGGTTTGATAGAAGAGTGTAAAATACAAGAATATTTAGCACGTACTTGTATATCGAATACGCAGAGGCATTATTTTTCCCCCTCAGTACTGGGTAATTGTCACATTGGTTTGGTATAAAAGAGAAAAATAAGAATCGAATCTATTTCATGACGCCTTAGAGTGTTAACTCACCTTTCTTTGATACAGTTAATGGTGTCATGTTCTTGCATACCTGAACATTAATGCCGAATTAATTGCTCCTGAAATATCTGCAAAGTGTTGCAGCGCAGGATCACTTAAAGCTGCAAGTGCAAACTTGTGGAATAAGCTTCCAAAGTACAGTACATACTTATGCCGCATTAACCAATTTCATGAACCATTAACACTATCTCATTAAGCCATACTTAGAACCGATGATCTCTGCTACATACCCCGTTTTAGACACCATTCTTTCTCTTCCCCGTTCTCTTGATCACTACTCATGATCTCTCCCGGTGTAAGTGCAAGAACTTACGTGCTGCGTAAGGACCTCAATTTCTTTTTCTTATCATTGTGTTGTCATGGTGAAAAAAAACCAAACTTTTACATAGGAGACAAGTCTGAGAAGAAGTTATGTTATTTTCCCACGGTTTCATTAAAGCATGAAACAATACCACCAATGATAAAATGCATGTTATTCTTAATGGCGACTATGAACATCAAGACACCACATCACTCGATACATATTGCCATTCTTGTAGGAAAATACTTTTCACGGTAACTTAATTTCTGTGACATTTAATTCCGGTTTATGCTTCACTTTACTTTTAATAATTCATTGTGGGAACTATCCTAGAGATAGTTTTACCTCGAATTGTTAATAAGTAATGCATGTAGCAGACCTTTCGATGAAACTCCATATTTATTTCATATTATTGACGTTCTGTAAGCGATAAAAATTCTGCGGTACGGCTATATACGGTAAGCAGTATACCGCCATATCTTTTGTGGAGCATTTGATAAAATCATTGAAACAGCAATTCAATTACACGACTGATTACCTACATACATCACAATAACCCACCATGTGAGAAGTAAATTCATGATTTAATTGATACACGCACCTCCCTTCGGACTCGCACCATAATTCATTCAAAAGGATGTGGGCTACTAATTGGAATACGGCGGCTATTTGAACATATATTTTGTGCTCGACTTGGAAGCAAGCCTTTAATGATTCAGCACGAAAATGCGTGCAACTTTGACTAGGTTTTAGGGTGATCGGTCATGTCGGTAGCTTTCTGGAATACTGCAGGGAGAAGTTATTGCCTGCACTCGGTATTTATCTGATGATCATATCGAATATGTGAACTTGTGAAGTTAATCAACCTTACCCCGTCAAGAATATACCCCAAGTCCTCTTCTCTCCAGCTGAAGAGAATAAGTCCTCGGCCGTGGAGTAAGAGGCTACTTATTCACGCATCCCCTGGAACTGTATGAGAGCGAGGTATCTTTGCCTTTCATCTCGACCTCCAAGATACACCGATAACTATTCTCAATTCTGCCTGTCGTCCGAAGGGGGTAACACGATCACAAGCAGCTCATAAACACTGATGAAAATTGTGAAGGTTCAGATAAATTAAGTGGGCTAATTTTCATCAAAGCCAAAGGGTGAAGGGGTACCTTGATTATTCCTGTCTGCTCGCAATCTTCGATGATTTTTCTCATCAATCAGCCTCACCTACAGCCTGCATACAGAACTTATCGCACCAAGAACGAATGTTATCAGAAAGCATAACGTTGAATTCACCGGGACGTTCGTTTTTCATACCACACTTTCTCTTTTATTTTCAAAACAGAGGAAAGAAAATTGCACAGGGGTAAAACGGATGAAACAAAGGTTATCCTAAAGTCTGATCGTGACCAAGAATAGTCACTTTTAATCAAAAGCAGAAAAACCGGTAGAAAAGTACCCCTGTGTTTCCTTACGTCTCCAAAGGCCAACGTTTAGCGCGATATTAACCGCATTTACCCTACACAAATTTCTTCATTTTCTTCTTGGTAGGAATTCATCAGGAGGAACTGAGCGGTAATGACGGCTATGTCATAAGCTGACTTCTATTATGTATGCGTTCCCATGAAACGCTTGTCCCATGCCCGATACGAACCCTCCAGGGTTTGAAGAGTTCAATCTCTGCCACGACCATGCCATCATGTCTAGGCTTTCTTCTCTCAAACCTCCGCCATGGCGCAGCCGATCTGAATTTCACTATTAACTTCGAGAGCGAAAAGAACTAAGAAGAAGGAGACGAAGAAAAAAAAAAAAAAAAGAAACGCACACACAAAAACATTTTCAGTCAAACTTCTTTTTCTTCCTTTAATTTGTATTTTTGTGTTCCAGGTTTTGAAATCGTTTGGTCATTTCTCATTAAATGCAAACAAGTGTACAGTAATACGTCTTAGGTGTAGGCAAAATGAGCCAACAGGCACGGTTTTCGTGAATATCACAATATGATAGGAGAGGAATGCGGCTGGTGTTATATTTCTTGTTTTGAAAATTATGCTTGCTAACAATATTGCGGTTGAAAACCACCAAGGAAATCCAAAGAAGCAATAACAAATCATGTTTCCTTTTGGAAAGAGGTATTCAACTCCCCCTTCCTCCCCCCTCTCTCATCTTACACCAAAAGAGAACTTGTGAAATTTGCTAATTGTGCAAGGAAAATGCAACTACAGCCTCTTAAAGCAAGGATAACGAATTTCGCAAGAAATAATAACGTCACGGTGGGGGAGAAGCATAATTTGGAGAGCGATTAAGAGAAAGAGAAGGGTGTCTTGTAGAGCTAATGAGTGTCCGAAGCGAGTTACAGAGTGCTAACACCTGATGCCTCCTATCAAGACACTCTGCAACCTGCGAAGACAGTCATTTAATTTCAGATGCGTTCACGAAAAAAAAGGTAAAACAGATACTTGCGCAAAAATTTTAAAATCCTTCAGAGAGAGAGGGAGATAGAGAAAGAAAGAAAGAGAAAGAGAAAGAAAAATATTACTTTCCATTTGTGCGTGTGTTCTGCCATCAGGCTTGGAAGAACTAGGGAATCTACGAAAGAAGCTATCAATTTTTTAATCATTAATTCATTTAGATCGGAGCTGTTCGTTTGCTGAAAATTGCAGTAAAAACAGGAATCCTACATTGAGATGTGAAAGTAATTATGCTCTTGGAGTCAGCTGACATCTTGACAGATATATTCTTCTTCTCGTGGCATGACCTTTATTATTTCGAAAAACGACTAGTTCCGAACAGTACGAGAATGATTTTTAAGGTCATACTTGGTTGTGCTGAGGGGCACCATATTTAAGTCATGAAAGATTATTGAGGAGAATATTTGAAATCAGTCATAAAACCTAAAAGCCTACTTCGGTATTCACCATTATTTCTACCACCACCACCACTACTACTACTGCTACGACGACTACTACTACTGCTGCTGCTGCTGCTACTACTGCTACTACTACTACCACCACCACCACCACCACCACCACCACCACCACCACCACAACAACTACTGCTACTTCTACTATATCTATCTAAGTACTAACTCCAAGACTGTGAGTGCAACTGCGCCACTTCTTCTCTACAACTTCTTTTCTACTGTTACTCTTACAGAGACAAGATTTCATGTGGCAACCAGCGGTAGCTTTCACAGCAAAACATAATTTTGAGCATCCATTTAAGATTTTTTCTGCAGCTTTTCCCCCGAAGTAAATCTGCCCTAAGTATTGGCATAAAGAATTCAATTTCAAGCACAAGAATAGAACGCAAATCTCCTTTTAGAAGCTTCAGTTTTTGGTATTTACAACATTAGGATTAGGATTTACGTTGAAAGCAAGTAACTAATTTGAAATTTTAGTAATGGAATTCAAATGAAATGGATGTGGGCTGACAATTTACATCGCTTTTTGCATTGTCCTGAGCAGATAAAGCAAATGCCAATTATTCGATTCCGCAACTTTTGTAATTTTCCCCAGATTTTTTGTTATTATAATTATCATCAACCATAATACCTATCACTCCTTACATTATGCAGATGTCTCTTAAGGGGGGGGGGGGGGGGGGAGACTTATCAAGATGCTTACATAGCATGCATAGATAGAGGGAATATCATAGCCTGTGGGAAGTGTATTGTTAAAGGCTTCGCATGCAAAGAGCATTATCCTTAGAAGGATAATTGACAAGCCTGCAATCAGCATTGCAATGATTTTATTTCACACACAAATCCTTCTGTATACTCACTGTCGGATAAGCAGGATAGCTGCTAGATAATCAACATTTTAATGTGCATGATATGCATTTTCGGTTGCGTCCATAATGCATCAATCCTTTTCTTAACACTCCCGCGTGGCTAGTAAGAAAGTCGTTTAAAAACTCTGTCGTTTGAAACAGAGTATATCTTCAGAAGTGACAAAGATATTTGCTGCCATTATTCAGGTATTCACAGCAATCTAATGTCATTCATTTGGCTATATTGAACGCCAAAGATCATACATTATTGACCATGTGCTGTGCATTTTGTACATTGTGTCGAGCAGCCGATTTTCATGATTTTGTTTTATGTTCACATTCCAAAATTTCATTTCTTCCCAGAAAGACTGACTAATATTCCAGAGTATATCTGATACTGTTGATGCTTTCTCTGAGGTCGTGATCAACAATTTTTCGCCCATAATTTACCGAAAAGGACCCCAAGGGAGTGCAGCATTTGTTGATTGGGTTTCCTCTTTAAATATTGTTTAAATAAAAGTGATTCCTGGTGAAAAAAAAACACCCGCCGAAGATTTCATCTAACATATTTCTGCTCATGACACCCTACATATACATGTAACGTAGGCGTGGAACAGGGCCACTTATATCTTCAGAAGCATTCAGTTATGAACAATCTGAGACGGATTGGACCGACAATGAGTGACTTGCGACTTCCAGTAATGGAGAGATCAGATAGTCCAACATGTCCAATGGATTTCATTTGCACATATGAAAGTCAATTCGTGTAGGAAAGGATGTTGGCCCTTGTAGATCTCGTACTTTATTAAGAAGAAAATCAGAGGATGCGGGAAAAAATTGGTTTTGTTCTTCAAAAATGGAAGATGTGTATTTCGTCACTACACAAAAAAAAAAGAGAAAAAAAATGTGATGAAGACGGAAAAACTATTTTTAAAAAGGAGAGTACGCATGAATGGAATCAGGTAAGAAGCGGAGAGATAACGGAGGGGGTGGAGAGAAAAAAGAGGGATGAAATTGCTCAAAGTTGGACGGTATAGTTTGCTGTTGAATATCGACTAAATCATTGGAGTTTAATTTGTACTAAAGCCAATGACACAAATCATGTAAGCGTGCTTGGGATAAGTCATAGTCAACAGGTAAACTTGAACTTTACTAGGAAAGTATCTAAAACAGCATTCGTCTCTTCCTGATTAAATGGGATTGAGCCACTCAAGTTGGTTGTTACCTCGCAAGAATGCATCGCATGACATATGTACAGGAGAAAACCGCATGAAGTGGAAAATCGCTTGTAGATTGGGTTTCCTCTAAGTTACCATACTCTTTAAAATCAGATGATATAGGAGGGACTGATGGCGGGAAGGAGGGATTGATGGAGGAAAGGAGGGACTAATGGAAGGAAGGAGGGATTGATGAAAGGAAGGAGGGATCGATGGAAGGAAGGGGGAATTAATGGAAGAAAGTGGGAATTGATGGAGGGAAGGTGGGATTGGTGGAAGGAATGAAGGATTGATGGGATGAAGGAGGGATTTATGAAGGGAAGGAAGGATTAATGGATGGAAAGAGGGATTGATGAAGGGAAGGAGGGATTGATTGAAGGAATGAGATTGATGGAAGGAAGGAGGGATTGATGGGATGAAGGAGGATTTATGAAGGGAACGAGGGATTAATGGATGGAAAGAGGGATTGATGAAGGGAAGGAGGGATTGATTGAAGGAATGAGAGATTAATGGAAGGAAGGAGGGATTGATGGCAGGCAAGAGAGATTGATAGAAGGAATGAGATGCTGATGGATGGTAGGGGGAACTGATAGAGAGAAGAAAGGGTTGATGATCTTTGGTAGATGTTAATGAACAGAGGTTTTATTTCTCCCGATGTGTACATCCCTGGAAGATGCAGAATCGCATCTTGTCTGGTCTTGTTTCATGCAGGTTTGTTAGCGTGGCAACTGTGTTAACATGTAGTCCGTTTGATTATCCGTGTTGTTTCTGATGACAGAATACCAAACGGTGCTTGATCGATGAAGCGGGTTCTTTGCAAAACGAAATAGAAAACTTACCATTCAATATGATCTTACATCTTAGAATTTTGTAAGATTTATGAGATGTTTCAATTTAATTGAAAAAAGAAACACCCAAAACATCATTGCCTAGCAGAAGAAATTTTCAAAACTTGAAAGGTTTTACCCACTCTTACTCTAGGAATGATCATTTTGAATTGTCATTTGATCGAGAAAGCATTGTTGTTAAATTATTTCCAAAGTCTTGGATGTTCATATAAAGATATTTCGGAGCAAATCGTTTGGTTACTATTTTGTTTTTGTTTTTGTTTTTGTTTTTGTTTTTGTTTTTTTTTTTTTTTGGGGGGGGTTCAGATTAGAGGGCTGTTCTATTTCCTACCCACCTCACCCTACATCAGCCTTCTCCTGTACCTCTGTCCTCATGCCATAATGTTGATAGTGTTTGACAGCACCTTATCGATGGAAGTAATCTGTGAATCATCCGAATGAATGACATCGCTCTATCATCTATTCTTCTTTGCAATGCAAGCTTTACGAGGCGTAGCCTACAGTGATACATGCTGGCGTAGTCTACTGTGATACATGCTGGGGCCTATGGATTGGTTCCAAGTGATATGTAGGACGGCAATATCGGAGTAGCGCTTTTTTCCCCCCTTTGTTTTTTTTTGCCTGTAAGGAGTGATAAAACCTCATTGCCAAAAAGTGTTTCAACCTTAATTTAGTTCCTTTGGTGTTCAAAGTTGCTGCTGCGTTGAAAGTTTTGCCCCTTGCTGTAAAACTAAACATGGCAAAATAAACATAGCGCACGCGAGTGGTAACCAAATACACTATATAATAGTACCATGCAGCACACATGTCAGTGCTGTTTTCTTATGTGTGTTTGTGTAACTGCGCACGGAAGCCCTTGAAAAAATATTTCACTTCCTCGTTGTGGCCTGAAAAATATGAAGATGAACGAAATGAAACTTGACTTGAAGGTTGATGGGAGGCGTCGGCTGTCTTCCATATTATACTATTGTATCTATGCGATGACTGGTTAACGTTAACAGTGTCTGCATTAAGCATAACGTATGGTTTGTATTATTCATATATTTCAACCGCAACTTTTGACGATAATGGATTGACGAACTTCATTTTTTCAATTATCATTCAGATGCCATAAATCTTTAATGTTAAGACGCAAAGCTAAATCAGAAGGGAATCGTCATGGGACATGTAATATTTATGTTATTTGCCTTGCTGGTAGGCATCTATATGAGATAGGAACCCACTAGATTATACGAAGGAGGGGCAAGGTGTAATTTGTCCCTCCCGGCTGATTCCCAACCAGGGACATATAACGCACCCTCAATTTCAGGTAATTATTGATAAATCAATGATGAATAAGTTTGCTCCTAGAAAAGAATGCACATTCTTGATTTAATATAATTTTACAAGTAACCATCTCGCTTAACCTGCTTAACTTGCCCTGTTCTATGTATCTTCAAAATCTGTTTCGTATTATGTTTCTATTTCGTTTGTTTATCATTCTTATGTTTCATTTAATGTTATATTTTTTTATTATCATCGCATCATTCTTTTATGATATATTCAATTTTATTTCTTTTGTTTTGATAAATGTTATAAATGTATTTCTTTTACAGCTGGGCTCCCCGTAGGCCCTCTGCGGCTCTGAATAGGACCACTCTGCTTTTTATAAAGAAAACGTTGATAAGTAATACATGATTAAGTGAATAAACAAAAAAAAAACAAAACAAATCAATCAATCAATCAATCAATCAATTAGTAAATAAATGAATAGATGACTAAACAAACAATTGAATAGATAAACAAATAAAGAAATGATAATAAATAAAACAACAATGCTTCCTTTCCACGGATCATCGTCATGATTGTACGCTGAAGTGTTTTCCGCCTCTTGCGTTTAAAGAACTTGATACGCCCTCACAGGGGCCACAATTGTTTAGTGGTTAAAAGAATTTATCGAGACAAGGATTGATAACTTTTCAAGTTAAATAATTATAAAGCAGACGCCTCGATGTGTAATGGCATCTAACAGTCGCTTGTGTGACATACTAGTTGTATATCAAGCAGTCGCATTGCTTTAAAGTATTTTTATTGCGCTGTGGAAGTCAAGTGAGATATCAAGAACCTTGCTTAGTTTGTAACTACATTAATATGATAATGGTGAAGAAAATGAAGTAGAGGAGATTCATATGATTTTTGTAAATAGAGATGTTGCAAATAGGCGATTTTAGATATTAGTTATGGCTGATGCAAATGAAATTGCAAAATTATTCACGTTGCTCGATGCAAATTTGGCTCACTATATATCTTGAAAGAATGTTCAGTTTTAGAGGGTGTAAAACAAATATCGATCTGAATAATGTTCACTCACATGGTAAAAGCCACATTGTATATCTTCTGGCAATTGTGCCCCTTTCTCCCTTTAACAAGCACTTAACCTATCGGAGCGAAATGTCATGCTTAGGGTTTCCGCTCTCCCACACAGAATTAGCATGCTTGTGTAAACGCATTATGACAGCATTTTCTATGTCATTTCATCTGCATGGCCGGGCGCAAAACGCAGCTCGGCCTGTAATGTTAAACTTTTATTTTTTGTCGTTAGCCAAAATAGCCAATCAATAAATCAATACCAATTTCACATACACGCCTCACAGAGCGATGGGGGTCTTTTTAATGAATCCTGATATATCCATTAAAGACGCAAAAGCTGTTAGTTTGGGGCCATTCCGATAGCACTTCCAGTCCTCCAAGCGTTTGTAATGAATAAAATGATGCTTTAAAGAAGAGTGTCTCGTTTTATCAAACAGCCTTGCATTGTTCGCATAGTTCAGTGTGAATTACCTGGACAAACAGGAGTGCAGCAGAGCCAAGGGTTAAAGAAACTCACCCTCTCTAATGGCTGGTAAAGCAAATGGTCTACACACATGGCTGGGCTTCTTCCAGAATCACTCGTGTCAACATAACGGATTAAATGTAATTACCCCGAGGCAAGATTAAAGAAGAAGAAAAAGAAGAAGAAGAAAAGAAACCCGTGTCCATCCGTTAAGAGGATGAAATCAAAAGATGTTTGGGTTTATGAAATTTCCTCAGAGGAAGTACAAATAATTTGCTGATGCCTCGGGCGAGGAATTCGCACTGTATTTGGTTCAGAATGGTACTCAATCTTCCGCATTTTCGCCAGCTCGGTTTGTGTATTTCTAGTGAGAGTGTTAACAGAACCAGTAATGTTTTCAAAATATCGCACTTGATAATTATACCCTACTCAAAATATGATCCCGTTTTTGGAGTTAATTTTGTGAATAATGGGTTTTTGCTTTCATGTAACGCCACCCCTTAACGATTACAATTTCTTGGGTTTCAAGCACACGATTGTTTTGATGTGACTGAATGTTTTCTTCTGAGGATCTGAACATTAACACTGTTCTTTAATTTGTTGGATGCTCAGTGGCGTCCAAACAAAACAAAACAAAACAAAACAAAACAAAAAATTAAAAAATCACGAACTTCTCAATGCTATCATATCAGCGATCAATATACCACAATAATATGAAGAAAAGGTGTGTAATAATACAAACGCCATTGACAACCACTTATGATTCATTATTGTTCAAGAAATGAACGTTGGAGAATAGACATGTTTACTAATTTTGTGCATACTTCTTGAAAAAAAGTTTCCCTTGACAACTAAGAAGCTTGCCAGAGGATTGCCCGATATAACAACAACTAATGTATACACACTGGATTCCATCTATTCAGATGCCATTATGCATAACAGGTGAACTTGAATAGTCGGTAACCAAGGGTTCCGGAGAGAAACTTGCCTAAATTTGAATACATTAATATACAGGCCTATTCTACGATATTTCATTTTTAACCCATTGTGTACGGGAATCAGGTGATCCCTGTGTTATGTTAAGCATATGTGGGAGTGAGAGAATGTAGTTAATCAACGGGTTAAAGTAATCTTCAGGTTTGAAGGACACAGGACTACCCCTGACTACCAGAAGAAGAAAATCGAATAGATTTTCAGATATTCCATTCTCCCCTTGCATTGACAAATACGCACGAGCATGCACCCCGCTCCCTTGCCCCCCCCCCCCCCCCAAATGAATGTAATTTTAAGAAAGATGCATGGTAATATAATAATATAAATACTGCTCGGCGAAATATGGATTTCAAGCGAATTCTATCGAAAGACAAGTGAACGGCCGACGCCAATTTCTCCCAAAACAAATTAAGCAATGATTAATTTAACCGATCGGGAACGATCTTCTTGCCTGCGGATAAAGTGCTGTGCGGTGAACGTAGGTTTTGCTGTTTCATGATTTTTAGTCGAGCAAAAGACTGTACAGTCATAAAAGGAAAAAAAAGTATGAAATTGAAATTGAATTTGAATTATGATTACTTCCCCCTTCTTCCGAATGAAGCACTTATTCATTACACAGTTTGAAATGCAGAGAGAATCTGCATGTGACTGTTAATATTTCAGGCTTCAGTTTGTTACTACAGTTCCTTTCCTTTGCCACAGGTCAAACAAGTCAATGATCAATCATACACAAGCTTGGATGAAGCCAAAGGTATACTAAGAACAACAACGATAAATTTCTTGCGATTTGAAAATCATTCAGTTATAAATTGCACGTGTCAGAATTTAGGGTCGAACAATGGGTGGAACAGAAGGGGGTGGGAACTGGATAGAAACAAGCCCATGGAAATAAATGAAAGGGGGGGGGGGAGGTTCCCTAAAGAAAATCTCAAAGTATCAATGCGTTCTTTGCTTTGAAAAGAGACTTGTAAACGATTGGCTTAAAGAGCACTTTGCTGTTGTATCCATCAACGTCAAGTAGGTATTCGATATGTCAATGGATAGGTATGTACGCTATGTACGGCTCTATGTATCATTGTCCCCAGTACACAAATCGTGTCACGTGATCATGGAGGGGAAACAAAACGAGGCGCCATCTAAGCAGTGACTCTTTCTGTGCAAATATCCTGAACCACACAAAGGCCCATAGAACGCACAAACATTAGGTCAATATCCAAGTATTGTCAACAAAATCTTAATTAAAATGCCGATATAAGATCCCGAGGTGAAGCTTGATTCTGACTACATCAATACAGCTTTTCTCCCCATGCATACCTAACGGTAAATGTTTAGTTTATCTCTCTTCTCGATCTAAAAAAAAAAAAACCGGTGTTTGCAAACCAACGAATATCGTAATTGCTTTTGGGTAAATAACCGTCGTAGAAATATTGCTTTTCTGTCAAATATACACGCAAAACCGTACTACTCATGTTACAAATCAAAGGTTATGTCGTTATGTTTCACTGTAATGATTATGTTGTATACGGTTTTCCCCTCATTGCATCCATTTCCCCCATCCTATATATACGACACTGTCTTTCCCCTAGAGTGATGTCCACTCAAATAGACATTTCCCTCCAAACTCGAGGACAAATTGATGGCACACGTTACTACAAATGAAGACGAATGCCTTCAATATACGGGCGCGTGTAAAATGTCCATTTCGTTTCCATAATTATCTCGTTATGAAAAATAGCTCTTTTAGTATTCCCTCAGCACGGGTGTCATGCACAAAGTTTCGCATACTTGTTCACTACAGCACGTACGTCTTGATATTTCAGTGTTAGTGAAAAAAAAAGGGGGGGAGGACACATAAAGATAATGG
The DNA here is from genome assembly GCA_029962745.1 of Echinometra lucunter. Taxonomy (NCBI): domain Eukaryota; kingdom Metazoa; phylum Echinodermata; class Echinoidea; order Camarodonta; family Echinometridae; genus Echinometra; species Echinometra lucunter. The sequence continues at coordinate 49,408,456 of CM057151.1, read as the reverse complement.
GTAATATTCGAGCGCGCTTGGATCAGTCGCAGTGATCGTTCCAGCTTGAATATCATTACTGTTAGCTGGTTTGTTTCGGGGGGGGGGGGGGGGCGCTTAACTCTAACATGTACAACAACGCTAAACAAGATCAAGATGACGATCACTGGGGTAAAGTACAAGTTATCGTGACAACATTCCAGCAGGGCTTTATTGCAGAGTGCATGGAGAATTACGAGGTCAAATGTCGAGTATTTCTGCAAATATTGCTCACAAATTCAATATCGGAGAGTCAATAAAAGAATACAACGGATCTGATCTTGATGCCTGTCATATTTTACTACGGGCGGTCATTTCTTATAACCCTAACGACTGAATATGATCTTTTTTTTTCTCTCTCTTCTTCAAAGGTTTTTTCGAAGCCTGTTACAATCCAATGCCAACAAGTGCAATTTTAGTCGCAGTTAACACAGAAAGAGATATAGAGGGGGTAGCTGATCAATTAAAACTATTTATTTGTTTTCAGATTTTTGAATCATCAGGTGATCAGTCACACATTTTATAGCTGGTAAACAACAGCACAAAAAAAAGTTCAGATAATGAAATGAATATTCATATGCCAATACTAACCTGGACATTGCTGGATGTGAAGTTAACAAATTGAGATTGCAGCCACTACCCAAACTAGTAATAAATCTGTCAGAACATACCTGAATAAAGTCTCATTTAGAAGCCCCCTAATGAACATGCGAGTCAGTGCAATTCAGTGCGTGCACGCGTCGCTCGACGAATGTTATTGCTACTTAGATGGTATTCGGGATTTACAGATTGGACTTAACATGTATTAAATGAGATTTGTGGTTTTAAAACTGTTCTCTCCTCTAATAAACATTTAATTTACGCATCTATAGATCGTCGCGCACCCTCATTGTGCAATTAGTGGAAGTTTGTCGGCCCGCTATATTGCCTGCAATTTCAGTGGCTTGTCTGTCCGTACAGTTGACGTTCGTACAGCTCCCTTCCCATCATTTGTCATTGAGGCATCCGCTTGAACGGACGTATAGCCGCTGTCAGGTAACCTGTGCGACTCATCATTCCATATCTGCGGACACTACTTTCGGAGCTATCATGGGGCTTTTAAAAGGATTAAGCATGGGCAATATCTTATGTTTTGTGCACTTTTGTATCACATTTGTTTCATTTATTGATGTCATCCGCTGTGAAACGTCTTCTGATCGGAGTATGACATGGGGTGTTATGTTACCTAATTATTTCTTACCGACTGAACCCACGGGGAAAAAGATGTGGCTGCCTCCTGGACGCCACTACCCGTATCACCTACAGATGATGGTGCCTGCCATGAGGATAGCCCTGGAGAAAGTCGAAGCTACATATCTTCAAGGCTGGAATATATCCTTGCAAGTGGAAGATAGTGAATGTCATTCTGCAGCCACTCAGTTCCAGGCAGCCGACATGAAGGTGGATTTTAAAGTACATGCTTACTTCGGCCCGGTGTGCGAGTACGCCATCATTCCAGCCCACAGGTTTGCCAGTCGCTGGAATATACCCCTTATTACCGTTGGAGGACAATCTGTGAACTTTCTCTACTCTCAGATCATAACCAAATTAATGCCCTCTCATTATTATGTGGGGAGGATCATTTCTGATGTATGGAATCAATTCGGATGGAGGAGAGGGGCAATGTTATATCATTTCAACGATAATGGGCCGCAGGACCCTATGCTCATGGCCGGGGCTGCCTTTCAGTACCTCAAAGTTGTTGCCGGTCTAAATTTAACCCACGAACGATTTAATGAGTTTGGCCAAGTGGACTATGGTGATTTACTAGAAACAGCAGTGGTACCAACAACGTCAGGTAAGTACTCCGTCTGTAAAACAGGAGCTTACATCCATTCTTAATATTCGATGATTCCCAAGCAAAATTTATGTTTAGATATCTCTCTCTCTCGGGGAAGTGGTCATCGCATCCGCCATAAGTTTTACATGGCTGCACATCACAGGCATCAGACTTACTTCATCAGGTAGTTTTATAGTTAGAGATCTTGTATACACAAGTTTAATTACCAATTACGGCGATTAACATAAGCTGCCGTTATCAAACTGTCGACTAAATTACACCATGCTATTAGATACGGCTCGTTATCTTTAACACGGCCTACGATATCACTCAAACAAACGACTATAGCTACAATCCATACCATACTTCATGTACACTGTCGTACTGCATGACCTTCCTCATATTCTGCTGTTTATTTGATTAAACAGTATCAAAGTGATTGCCAGTGACTATAATGACAGGACGTAATAGCTGCATCCCCATTTAGTCTAGTATATACCTAGCGACACGACAGGCCATTTTCATCTTCCTAAATTAGTCCAGACTAATTGCGTTCTGTTGCGTGAGTGAAATGAGAAACGATACTATATAACAAGTCTAAAACAAAAAGACAAACAAAAGAATAAACAAACAAAAAGAAAGAAACAATGAATCACATTATTTGCTTGCAAAATACAGTTTCCCTCAATACACGGTTCCCCTAGCTGTTTTCAGTGATGAACACGTCGGGTTTCTAATTCCTTAGCATCCATAAACTTCCACTGGCTAGGTCTTGATGGAAGAAACAATGTAAAGTGATATCATTTGGAGTTTTTATGCAGGATACATGCGTTGACGCCGTACATAAATATGCGATAAAGGATCAAGGCGATCATTTTGCTTACATGGTAGAGCGGATGCATGATCACAGGCCATAATCGGATCCGACGACGAACTGCTGCCGAACAAGAAGAACTTTACCCCAAATCGCGGCTGGTATTTTATAAACGGGAGACAGGGACATACGGTGTTTCTGTTTGAAGATTTTATTAAACCATAATTTACAGTAAATGGAGTATTCATTACAGAGCGGCAGCGATGTTCCTTCTCCTTATGTTACGAATTTATGCATAACGCTGAGCACGTGAAGCATCACCAGTACGTAGAGGGTATGTAAGGAAGATGGGAATTATTGACTAAACAGCCGAAGGAAAGCAGAAAAAAAGAGTGGAATAGAATACGAATGAATTGGACACGAAGTATAAGTGGAGCAGTAGAAATGTACAACAAAGGGGAAGATATAATTATTTGGATAGTAGTATACCAACTGTAAAAAGCGTTTTGCTACATAATACACCTTGTCTATGCGACTTTTCAAAGAAGGTCATCACACACACACTACACATTTTATCGACTTATTTTCTTTACTTACAATGTATGACAATGCAACGATACAATTTACGATTCACCTCTGCTTTATTATGATGGGTAGGGGTGATAAAAAGTAGAACGGGTAAGATTATACCAGAACGCATGGTATACAGGAATCCACTTATAGAATGTTATTGCGTCGCCATTGGCGGAACAAAAGTCATGCTTCATTGACAATTACAGTTAGTTGGAAGTTTAATTTTTCCAGTGCGAGGAATCTGTTTTCTTTCTTGTTATTTTAACACACCGTCCTCGGTATACAAGGTATATGACAATAGACTTTACGAAGCAAGACACACTCGCCTTTCCCGGGGTGTTTCGGACGCAGATGTGTAGAAAAAAAGGTCATCCTTCAATAACAATATAAGGCGTGAACATCAATATATAAAAAATGGCGGAGATACAGAAAGCTATATTCATATTTCAGACGTAAACAAAATATTTGGAAACATGCCGGCATTGTGTTGGATAGGATATTAGTAGCAAGTCTGTGATGTAAGATTATCATTGCAATGAAATAACAAAGGTGCTATCAGTTACATGCACATGCGCTTCTGTATCAATTTGATTGAATAATCGTTTTCTCTTCTCGCACCTTCCCTCTTCCATCTTTCTCGACAACATTTTTTTTCTCTCTCTATTGCTGGATTTATCCAGAGGCGAAATATGCTTGCGACACGTGGGTCACTGGGAAGGAGAATTCTGTGGGGACTTGAACTGAGACACGACAGCTCAAGTCTCGGTAACTTGAGCCACAACCACAGCGTACTTTGCAATTCAAAAGAGAACAAAGAAACCAAAAGCAGAAAATGATGAGAAATCCTCATTCCTATGAGCCAGGAGAGATCCAAGTCTCGCAAGGATTTTTAGCCCTTTTAATGGGCAATCATTATTGTAGAGTGAATTAGACCAGGCAAGTCGATTAGACGGTATTTAATACCGTGGTGTAAAGACAGAGATGTGCTAGAAGTTGATTGCGTGCAACAGTAATGACTCAAGGATTAACTCGAAACGAAAACAAAGAACGGTATGATTTGTACATTGTTTAAAAGTCAGGGCGTATGATTTGCTCAGTGAAATCCTGGCTTTTTAGCAATGTTTTTCTTGTTGCTATGCCGTCATGTGTATCTATTCCCAAAGCATAATTTTGCGAGACAGGACGCGGGACATTTTGTTAAGGAAACGTTAAAAGCTCTGAATGGGGAAAAGGAAATAAGTGGCAAAACGATTTCGGATGACAAAATGCGGGTTGTTAGTGGATCATTACAAGGACAAGTTGATATACTATGACCTACTTTAAGATCTATTTTGTTGTTAGAATAATGAAGTATCACAGTGGAACGTAAAGGATGAATAAATGTTCACATGGACGATATAAAAAGAGGCTTCCACGCTGATGTTAAATCTAGAAAGGGAATCACGGATGGATTAATCAACATGATCGATATGACTGAGAATATTACATAACATAGAAGGGCATTTTACATCGAACTACTGGGGCCGTTTTATGTGAATGACACCAACCATCATCGTTCTCCTCGCTGTCGTTCCCCTCCTCATCAGAATCATCACGATATCGGGATGGTTTTCTATTTCTCAAGATCGGAACATCCATCCACTTCCTGGTGCAAGTGCCCAAACCTGCCAGATCGGGAAAGTAAACAACACTATTGTGATGCTGGTGTTGACAAACGAAGTCTCTTTGAACGCTCGCAAGAGCAGAATCCAATTGAATGCTGTTATCAGAGAGCAAACGGGTATTGGTGTTCTTTACAATGTTTCGAGAACCCTTATGGGTATTAAAGTCCTCACGATCTGTGTTTATAAAGACATCGAAGGCTTCTTCAAATGCGTTTGCGAAAATGAAAAGAGCAAAATCTACCAAACATGTGCCAAAGGGGGATTCACGAAAGAAACGAACATCACGCGTTGAACACTAAGTCAGTTGCATTTCTTTAATTTGGGGAGGGAATCTAAGGGGGAGATAAGAAAACGAAGCATGGAATGAGAAGAAAAGGTGAATTTGATTACTCTGTCGAGTCTTTTAGGGTGATTTCAAAGTGTTTACTTCTATAATGAAACTTTTCCCACACTGTTAGGGTTAATTGCGAGAAATGAAAGATGAGCTCACAGTCACTTGATTGCGAATACGTTTACCCAACAATGGCAAAACATATTGGGTACCACTATTTCATTGAACGTAACGAAACCGAGAGGTGACTATAAAACTGTAACTAATAAAATACCTATTAAAACGATGTGACTCCTTCCAAGAAGGAAGATAAAATAATAAAATAATAAATAAAAAGGACGGCAACCATAATACATCAAAGATACAATAGCGATTACATGCCACAGCCTATGTCTGGGCAAGCGTGTGTACAAAGAAGGATGATCTTGAAAAGGATATAGTGATACAATTTCTATTACATGCCGCGGTAGTTTGAAAAGGCAAGCTTGTGTACAACAGGGAGTTTTGAAATGGTACTGGTTATTTCGCAAGTGTCAGAGAGAAAGGAGGAAACGGCGAAGGAAGGATAGAAAGAGATATATAAGAAGACCGATAGAGGGAGAGAGAGAGAGAGAGAGAGAGAGAGAGAGAATGACAGGTGGCTATAAAAACCAACTATAGTGAACTTCAAAGCTCTACATCACTGTTTTGTCCGCGTTTTATTAAAAGCAAAATGCCGAAAGCAATGTTTGAATTAGTCATGAAAAAAATCTGACCCGCATTCTCCGTATACACTTCTACCTTGCCATAAGCCAACAGCTCACTATGAAACCGTTTTTTAGCATATAAAAACCACAAGACCGCCGTCTTGACATTATAATTTCATTGCCATTTTATTGAGTGAAAATTGAGTCTCTATCACTCTAACTTCAATGCTCGAATGAACATTATGGTCATGATTATTCAGCAGAAGTTTTCCTCTTTCTTCCCCATTTCTTTCAAGGCAGTTGACAAGAAAAGCAATGCATACAACCCCGCGCTCAATCACCTACCTCTGAGCTATTGCCATTTTTTTGTTCCGTTCGTATGTATATCTGAGTGATCGCAGCGATACGGTGAACTCTCACTGCATGGATTCAGTTACGCTGAGTGTATCTTGTCTTGTCACCTTTTCATAACAAATTTTCATTGTGATGAACAATATGAATAATAAATAATATGATAAAAAAACAAACAATAAATTTCATTGTTATGGTATAGATATCATGTTCAGATGAATTTTGATATTTTATCGCACCCTTCTTTGATATTCGGATAGCATTTTTACCTCTTGCATGAACAGAGGCAAGGAGTGTGTGTTGGCGTTTCGCCACTTTCGTATAGAGAAGGGCGACCACTCTCGGCGGCTCTCCGTACAACCTTGAGATAATGTTGAATATTGATAAGGTTCTTGAGAGGCCGGAGTCGCGGCAAAGAAAGCAAACCGAAGTGGATATATACCCCAGGATATAAAAAACATCTGCGGTATACATTACCTACCTGTATGTATTCTAACCCCCGTGTCTCAGAATTGTCAACATTTCCAAGCCGATCCTCTTGAGGAAGGCTATTTTCCCATTTTGTTCAGATTAGTGTACACGCTTTCCGTCAGGTTTCTACCCGATAGCCATTGCATAACATTACCACCGTTTTGACCTCCTTTGGCAGTATTCTGTTGAAGAATGATAGCCTACTACGATTTCTGATGCACTGACATCTGTTTATCTAGAACCAAAAATAAAAAAAAAAACAAAGAGAGACAACAAACAAACACGAAAATAAATAAACGGAAACACGGTGGCGAGCGGCACATTAGGAAGAAATTTGTCTTCAGATAGCGAAGCTTTTAAACTTCAGACCTCGACCGAAACAAATGTCCTTTAATCGATATCTATTTGCGCCCAAGAAGAAAAGATGGTGGGAAGAGAGAGAGAGAGAGAGAGAGAGAGAGAGAGAGAGAGAGAGAGAGAGAGAGAGAGAGAGAGAGAGAGAAAGACCCAACAACGATGCAGAATGTGATAGAAATTTAAGGTAGGGAGAGGGATATATGGAGTTGACGGAAGAGGATGAGGGGGAGGAGAGAGAGAGAGAAAAGAAAAAACTCAGGAAAACAATTCAAAACAAATAAGAGGAAAGAAGGTTGGAAAGAATGCAGGAAACAGAAGTAGAGTCAATGGTCTTTCACATGCAGACCAACGGATCGATGTTAAAAGCCCGTTTCTCAGGCAATTTAAGAACGTTTGCCAATCCTTGCGCTTTATGTTGCACATAATTCCTCCTGGAAAATTCCAATCCTTGTCAAATTAAGCGAAATAATAGTATGAAAAAATATAAATAGAGCATGAAGAGGTATGGGGGAATAGATTATCAATTAATCCTGGCATTTGGACATTAGCCAATCACGGTCACATTGTCCTCGTAATAATATATACATGTTCTAAAGACATTGTGGATCAAAATAATTATGTTTCGCCTCCATAACGATAAACGAACAACACAATTCTATATTCCTATATTCATGTTCTAAAGGCAGTGTGGATCAGTAATTTTGTTTTGCCTCCATAACGATAAACGAACAACACATATCTATATTCCTATATTCATGTTCTAAAGGCAGTGTGGATCAGTAATTTTGTTTTGCCTCCATAACGATAAACGAACAACACATATCTATATTCCTATATTCATGTTCTAAAGGCAGTGTGGATCAGTAATTCTGTTTTGCCTCCATAACGATAAACGAACAACACAAACCACAACAGTTCAAAGCAACAACAACAATTATACCCACACTAACACATGAAAAGTGGACAATGCATTTTTTTTTTTTTTTTGGGGGGGGGTGGTATTTCTTGTTTGTAACATTGTTGCTGTTCATGCTATGTAGTTATTGTGCCTGTCATCAGATCATTGCCTCGAATATGACTGTATAATGGAGAGCCTCTCCAATAACTTATTTATGCTGGCACTTAACCTGTTGTTGAGATATTAAGCTATTATTTTTTTATAATCAGTAACCTTAAATCACAAATAAATGAACATATCGGGCATATTGCCGCTGTGAAAGAGTAACAATGAAAACAAAGAACAGATCTTTTTTAAATACAGAAGGTGGCCAAAAAAATCATTTCTCGAATATGACTATTTAACAAAGAGCCTCTCCAATAACTTATTCATGCTGGTAATTAGGCTTTCGTTGAAAAATAAAGCTAGTTTTTTTTTTAAATCAGATGAGTAACTATGGATTATAAATAGATGAACATATTAGTCGTATTGCCTCTGTGAAGAGGGGTACTTGCACAGGCAGTGGCAATTTCCTCGAATATGACTGTATACATCAGTTTTGCTGGCAATTAAACTTTTAATAGAATATTAAACTATTTTTTTTTTAAATCAAACGATGAACATAATACTGCCGCTATGAAAGAAATTTCCGTGATTGATCTGTTTACTTTTTTTTATATAAGGGCAGTCGCCAAAATCATTTCCTAATCATATTCGGTATATCGAGATACGGGTATGGCGGTTTCAAAATAATTTAGAAAGCATACTCAGAAATGCAAAATCTATCTTCCAGTTGTATGAAATTTTATTTTAAAAAACTTTCATCTTTCATCATCATTTTTTCAACCTTTGCAAAATTTCCAAAATGGTAGCACAGCTCTGGGGAACTTTGATTCATGCTACGCTATTATTCTCTCAATTGTCTCACATGTATTTATTTCCATGAGAGTTGCCTAAGCTGTTATATATGTTACCTGACACAAAATATTTATTATTCCAACATATACATGTATCCCAAAAGCATTCGCTCGGATCCAGCGGAGGTGTGCAGCAGGTCATTGTTCGAAACTCAACTGCCACCAACAAAGGAATTAATTAGTGAGGGTTGAAGATTTGTCAGTCTGTCGGTTAAGCGAATTTGGAGTCGCCGAAACCACTGGCCCGTCTCCGTGGTCTAGTGGTTAAGGCATTGGCGTTCATAGCCAAAGGCCCGGGTTCGATTCCCGGCGGAGACATTTTTTCAACCTTTGCAAAATTTCCAAAATGGAATGGTAGGACAGCTCTGGGGAACTTTGATTCATGCTACGCTATCTTTCTCTCAATTGTCTCACACACACACACCCACACACACACACACTCACACACACACATATATATATATATATATATATTTCTAACTATTCGTTGTATTATCCCGAATGAGAAATGTCATTAGAACCACTATTTCTTCATAATTTCGTGAGGGTATGCGTTATTTGTGGACATTTAGTTTCATTTCGTTTTGCTTTCCAAGTAATCATTTTTATAACATAGGCCATCAAGTATTAGCGGTAATAAAAGTAGTAAAAAACGTATTCCCGCAATTATTATTGATGATACCGCAATTAGAAAATGTGTTTTCGAAACCGTGAACTACACAATTAAATTAATATTGACTATTGTGTATCTACTTTCACGATGTAGCCTTCGCATTCCAGCACTACCCAATGTTTGGATACTATCGGCCCATTTTAAAAAACTTGTCTGTTGCGATCGATCATTCATGTTGAATCGATCTTTATGATTCCTTTGGGGAATGGTGTTGAAGGTTTTCTCTGATCACGTAAAGGCTTCTGGCAACATTACAAAACATTACGAAACAAAACAAAACAAAAACAATACAAAACTGAGTGGTGTATAATGTTATCATTATTTTTTAAATGATAAATGGCCATGCATTAAAATTACTGTACAGTTTCTAAGCTATTTATCAAATTTAAAGTTCAGAATCTACATTTATTTAATAAACGTTGTATGGGTGGTACACTGTAAAAAATATTTGGTAATGTAACCAGCACGAGGGTAATTATATGTCCAGCCAACTTTGGACAATATTTTTTCATCCAATGCGGGAAGCATATTGCCCAGTTATGGTAAATATAAGCAGTAATTACTCTAGAATTGGCAAAATTTCCATTAAATTGGATCTTAAAAAAAATGCCCAAAGAAATGCCCAAAGTTGGTTGGACGCATAATTACCCTCATGGCACATCCCCCCCCCCCCCCAGTATCTTTTTAGAGAGAGTACTGGAATTCAAGAAAAAATAGTGTGTAGTGCATCTTACATGTTTTTTCTTTTCTTTTGAAGCATTTCAACGCGCCCACTGGGTGACGAGGGAGGGTAACAGGTATCATCTCCATAGACTAAAAGATCAGCAAGCTCAATTTGAAAGTCATTTTGACCTAAGGGACACTCAAATCCATTCCAAAGTCCCCTTTCTAATGACAGTTTTGATCCCTTGAAAACTCTTCCATGACCTAACCGGCTTTCGGATGACCTTGGATAAACTCACCTCAAAAAAAGCAAAACCAGAATACATTCCAATAACCATAGGATGGGTTCATCCATTTTTCCCCCTTCAGATTATTTCCAAATATAGAGTTGAAGCGCCGAAAATCCTAGACTGACAAAAATGTTGATTATGAGCCCTTTGAACCCATAGCCCAGTCTCCACCCCTCAAATCCTGCTCTCACCCAATCCTAAACTGAACATGGTATCTTTGATGAGTTATTGGAGTTCCGCCATTACAGCGGTATCTTGTCATATCTCATTTTTATCCGGGAGCTTCAGAGAGTGAACCGTATGCAATGCGGAAATACAAACCATAAATTCGGCTATGTATCATACATTAAAAAAAAAAAACTGCTTTGGTTTATTATACAACACTGATAGCAGGAAGAACGAGGGAAATGCACGTTCTGCTTTCAGTTCATAGTTTGAAAGAAAATCCATTTTTGACAGCAATATGCTCTTAAGAAAATCAGGAAATCAAACAAAGGGATCTATATACATATAAGTATGAACTAGATCTGGTAAATAACAAGAAATTTTCTGAGGATTTGAGAGATCGTTGAACACATTGGAATTTCAGGTGATATCAAGGCAATTTTACTGTGACCTATTCCTTGAAAAATCATTTGTTTGCTCATGTACATGGAATGACTTATAAAAATCGTATGATTTTTGGGCATGATATTTTTAAGGTAAGATCTGTTGTTTTCTTACAGCAGACATGTTCGAACATGCTGTTTCTAATGCATTTTAGGTCCAGCCCCTAGAAAAAAGCTACTTACAAAAATAATGCCAGTTCATGTGCAGCAATTGGAAGAGATTTCTTGTCTCTTATGCCAGAGTCGATTGGTAAATTTACATAAATTTGGTGGTTTCATTCTTCACAGTATACTTCATGCATTTAACTTTTCACCAACATCTTTTTTCTCTGTTTCATTATTTTTTCAGGTGGTTCATTTTGTTTTAAAGCTTAGATTGCCTTTAAATTCAGATTCTGCAGTCAATAAAGTCAGCTGTGTAAGGGAGGGGCACAATTGATTGTCGAGCAATATTTTCATTCTTGAAGAAAAAATCTGGAACTAAGATATGTACCCCCCCCCCAAAAAAAAAGACACATCTGTACCTGATTTTTATCTGTTTTTTTTTTTAATTTTCTTGCTCAGATATATTTCTCACTGCCCCCTTAACAGTTGCCAAAAACAACAACAAAAACAACAACAACAAAAAAAGCCCCAAACATATACCCTGCATTGTATCATAGCATGCCTTGCTACATGCACTGTCATATATTATGGTATATGGTGGAATACATTATAATGAATGACGCATAATGATTTGTCACCGACAAAAGCATGTTTTCAACGGTAGTCTGTTCTTCCGCCTAAATCCCATTTGGAACAAAACGATTTAAAATTGAGAAAAACTTCAAATTTTGTCACATTCGATTTCGCTTGGGGATGGGGAGCCCTTGTGTTTGTTAATGGAAAACAAGTCAATATCATCCCATTTGCTTCAGCGGTTTCCCCCCATATTGATGCCACTAAAGCTCTGTTCGATATTGAAGATTTAAAGCGAATCATAAGATAGAAGATTTTCCATATAGATGAAAGGATATGATGCACGTGATATACATAAGAGAATGCCGGCAAATCTATGCACCCTTTCATTCTTCCTTTTTTTTTGTTGAAAAATTCCATTATCAATCATGCATTGGATTACTGAGGCAAGGCATGGGTGGTAAGACAGAAGGATTGATGTGGGGTAGAGGGATCGAGGGGAGGGGAGGGGAGGGAAGGACAGCAAGGGGGAAAGAGAGAGAGAGAGAGAGAGAGAGAGAGATGAAGAAATGCAGAGTGAGGCAGCGAGGGAGGGAAAGAGGGAGGGAGAGAGAGAGAAAGAGAGAGAGAGAGTGAGAGGGAGAGAGAGAGAAATAGGAGAGAGGTTAGTGGAGAGAGACGGAGAAAAAATATTTATGACATGTTTAAAACATTAATGGCATTTGATTCATTTCAGAGGATATTTGTTCCCTAGGAATAAATTACCACTTAAGTCGAGGAAAAGTAATAATCGACGGTTTCATCCGTATTGTCATTTCAATCACGGTATTTCCACCGCACCATTAATTTCCATCCATTACCACCGGAAAATGCGATAACGAATCTCAATGCAGGTATATATATATATATTTTTTTTTCCCGCTGTATAAGAAAATACGCGACTTGTAATATATCCTCGTATGATGCTAGTATGATAATGATGATGGTAATTATGACGATGATTCTGGTGACGATGACGGTAATTGCAATAAGGGATGTTGATGAGGGTGGAAGAGGGTACATAGCAAAATGTCAGTCATGTCATGCTTAACGGGAGTGTATTGAAAGGCTGATGAATCAAAGGGATTTGTGAGAGAACAATATTTGTTGTGTAGTTCACCAAGGTCATGGTCATACAGATTAGATGGTCATAAAACGTTATAAAGAATAACGTTTACATTTGACACGTGTGGCCGTGAGCGTTTAACAGACCTAGGGGTTTAATAAAAAAGAAAATAAAAAAAAGAAAGGTAGTCATGGTAAACACAGGGTAATGTTTCATTTATTTAGCTTCGAGTATAGGAGATTACGAGTTTTCATGTTCTGCGGTTCCAAAAAGTTTCTTTAATCAAGTTTAATCACCATGATCACTATCATCATCATTATTTATTTTTATTACCGTCATTGTCATTACTATACTTAGCCTACCGTAATTATAATTACTATCACTAATAATGATAATAATTGTCTTGATCCATAATTATATTCGATTCTGTTCATATGTGTAAACTTTAAAATGGAAATATAAAAGAATTGGTAGAAGCGAGCATTTAGCAGTGGGGACATGCTCTCTGTCATTTGTTTCACTTTACATGCTTTATAAACATACATCATCAAACACATGAGAGAAGTTAGCCATTAATTTTATTTCTAAAGACATCCCGACGGTGTTGTTGATAAATAATTCAGAATAGAATTCATCTTGCATTTTGGCTGACATTTGTTATTAGAGTTTTTGGTGAAAGAGTGAGAGACTATAGTCAAAGATGCAATTTACTCAAATGAGTGCATGTAGAAAGCTTATGTATGTCTGTTTTCAATGCTATTTTTCCGATTTTGCAGTACCAAACACCTATTAAAAATGATGATAATGATGGTGACGATGATGCTTGATGATGATGGTGTTGATGATAATGATGATGAAGATGATGATAATGATAATGATGATGATGATGATGATGATGATGATGATGATGGGGATGGTATCGAACTAACTTGAATCTCCAAGTAGAACGTTTATCATATGAAAAAAAGATAGATGAAAACAATTTTCCGAAATTTTCGAAAATTCCGGATATGTCTTGAGTTTTAAAACTTCCAATTCTCTAGATCTTCGCAATATTTGAATAACTGAACAATGCGTTATGAAACATGGATTAGCTTCCTTCTGTTGTGTGTAGATAGAGTGATCATGCAAGTCGTTATTCTACACGTGTTTTGCCCTCATTTCTTTCTTGTTCCAACGCCTCAGTTGATAATATATTGGTGTTAGTGATTAGATTTTGTAACAGATTATCCATGTCATTTTGCCCCCTCTGCTAATGGAAGCGCACTGATGAAACCATAGGATGGTGTAATCAAATATATTGCTTTTAAACACACATCCATCCATCTCCACTTTGAAATAAATTTGAGAGAACGAAATTTCTAGGAAAGCATTCCCCCAAAATATCATGATACGTTGTTTTGACATGTTTGAGTGAATACTATTTTAAACACACGCAAGGTCCTGTATGCGATGTACCTGTGTCTCTTTATTTCATGTCTAGATCATTATGCAGACGTTATAATTATAGCTCCGTTACAACTAGGTAGCTTCTTCATGAAAATATATTTATGTTAAATTCATATTATGTAATAAATTCTGTTATTATTATCATGATTGTGTTCCTTTCACAAGGTTCATACTGAAAAGTATCATCATGGCCATACTCCTAAATTATGATATTAAAGATTGATAAAAAATAAATAATCTCATAATGATGATGATAATGATAATAATAATAATAATAATAATAATAATAATAATAATAATAATAATAATAATAATAGCAAATACTACTACTACTACTACTACTACTACTACTACTACTACTACTACTACTACTACTACTACTACTACTACTACTACCACTACTACCACCACTACTGCTACTACTACTACTACTACTACTACTACTACTACTACTACTACTACTACTTCTACTACTACTAATACTAACAATGATAAGAACAATAATAAGAACAGTAATAATGATAATGATATAATGAATAGATGAATGGATAAATTACAAAAGAAAAATAATCAAAAAGGTAAATTCTAAATCTGATACCATTAACCTATTATAAATTCACAATATCAGGATAATTATTTGTGCATCATTTACAAAGTTTATGACTACTACATCCTCTTCAAAAAGAAACTGGGATGTTATATTACCGAAATATACATGATCTGGTATAAATATGCTATTAAAATTAATTGAGAAAGTGTAACCTTTGAATATACTGTAGATACAGTATCAAAGGCCTTGGAGTATTTTCGAGATTTAGTCTTCTTGAATGTTATTGCCTTCTAATATCTTAGGAATGGAAATTGGAGTTCTTTTTCTATCCTTAGAACTGTTAGGTTTTCCTTGTATGAAATTAGTTGATGCATGTGATTTTATCTAATATCATCATGTTCGTCATTTTATTTAGGGTAGAATACTACGTTACATTCGTTCTCCCCGGCTAGTTTCTATGGCTGCTCGGCTGTGTGCCCAATAATGCTAGCAGATGCCTTAAAACCCACACAGACTCGAGTAACATAAACGCTGACGGAAAATCGAAGGAAAGTGCATTTGTTGTATCATGTTCAGACATTCCTCTCATTTCGAATACGTCACAAAACATTGCTTCCTAAACGGGTCATATACACATCATAAATAACTGGCATGTCTAGGCGACGTAATTACTAGTATCCCCCCCCCCCCCCCCCATAGCTGCTCATTAATGTAGAGGACTTTTGTTTGACGTTACTGTTTTATGGGGGAAAATATATCACTGTTAATGATCGGAAAAGAAGTAGTGTGAGAAGGATGTTCGTGCAATACTGAGGAAGTCAATGTAAGAAGAACTGAATAAAACAATATTAACAAAGTAGACCAAATGCACCTGGGGCCCGTTGCATAAAACTTACTATAATAGTAACTTTGCTATTATAGTAACTCTTCATGGAATACTGGATTTTGATTGGCTGTTGAGCATGTTGCTCAACAGCAAATCAAAATCCAGTATTCCATGAAGAGTTCCTATAATAGCAATTTTTTATAGTAGGTTTTATGCAATGGGCCCCAGACCTTCAGCATGTTCAGGCAGGATGTGAAATAAACAAACTGAACATGGCATTGATGTATCCCCTTAAAGGGATCCAATAACTTTGTGGAGGCTTGATTTAAATTATTGTTGAATTTTAATGTCTATGTTGTATAAAGATAGTTCAAGAGATTACCTAAACAGCCATGGCTATAAAGGTTTTGAAACATAAGATATTATTATCAAGATATCTATCACTGAATTCCGCTATTTTCAAAACCAACCTGGGTATGCTTTTGTCTAACACTGAAGTGTATGGGTAAATAAAGTCTGGCATTTCCGGACACTCATATATTCTCACTTTTTGTGAAGCACATGATGATGTTTTTGAATTGCATTTTTCAGAGCTTCATAAACACGATATTACATACACTAAAAGCATGTAGGGCCATGCAGCTCCGACTTTTGAAAGTTACCCATTGGTTTTAAGAAGCAAAAATGAACGTTTTTTCCTGTTTTGTATGATAACTAATATCATCTGAGAGGGCCTCCCATGTACACACTAAGAAAAAAGGGTTCAATTTTGCACCCTTAATACTGGCAGCACCTTTTTGGGTGCAATCTTGCACCCTACATGAAAAAGGTGCAAAGATGCACCCTTTTGTACTTGTGCAGAAATTTCGCATTCAAAGGGTGTAAATTTGCACCTTCCCTAAAGGGTACAACTCTTGTTCACCGCACCTTTAAAGGTGCAAAATGCTTCTTAGGGTGCAAAATTGTACCCATAAAGGAGATCCCAGTGTTGCATTTGAAGGGTGCAAAATTGAACCTTCTTTTTCTTAGTGTGTAGGATAAAAAGCGGATTTGCCCCGCGAGCGAAGCCCAGTAGCTAAATGAGCTGGCAACGTTTTGAAATGAGACATAAAACTCATGTATGCCATGTAGCTCATCCCCCTCCCCCCCCCCCCCCCCCATCGCATGCTTGACGTTGGTCTAGAGGCACAACCTGGGAAGCAATGACCTTTTAACTATTTCAGACGGACGAGAATCAAGTCCCTGGATAACTGAAGTTTTCAGAAATAATCGTTAAGATGTTTTTGCTGTTCGACTTTATGAAGTTAGAACCAATGACAGAATCATATTTTGGGAAAAAAGAAAGAAAAGAAAAAAAAAGGAGGAAAGAAAGAAAGAAAGAAAGAAAGAGGTCTTGTGGGATGAAACCCAAGGGGACAAAATCAGAGCTTTCAGTATTGTGAGGTGAGAAACATCAAGCCTTTGTATACCCCAAGCTGACACCTCGCATTTGCCCATGCCAGGGGAGGGGTATGGTAGGAGATCAAGGGCGGAGACCCCGGAACCAAGGACCCCCCCTTTTTTTCCAAATATGTTTAATCGTAAAGGGGAAGCCGCGTATCCAAAAACTTAGAGCAGACCTCGGAATCTTTGGGTTAAATCATGATAGTAATAAAAGCAGAAATAAAAGAAAAAGGGAAAAGGTGTCTGATTTAGGAAAATAATCTACAGGAACAACAATATCTGAAATGTCTTAGCAGGTAAATCAGACTCACAAGACGACATATTATTTTCATTAATAGTTTATATCTCTTGTTTACGTGGACAGTCACTGCGTGACAGCCATGCAATGAACGCCTTAGCGGAGTAATACGGAAATTAAATTTAGAAAAAGGGAACCCACACGCTTGCAGCATCGCCAGAAAATTTAGGAGATTGCACGCGATTACGAACTAAATACTGCCATCTGTGGTTGAAGCACTGTAATTCTCCACAAGCTGATGAAACGTTGTAGAACAGTAATAAGGAATTATAGTGGTCGCGTTGAGCGATTGTTGTTGTTGTTGTTGTAGTTATTGTTTCTATATCAGTGGCTTTTTCTCTCCCATCCCCTATGCCTTACC
>CM057151.1:49368647-49390074 GCA_029962745.1 Echinometra lucunter | reverse complement strand
CCTTTATTATCACTAATTATAAATGGATATATGCGGCCTACGTTCGAACCTCATTCACTGCAGGTATATACTAATATCTGTGTCAAATAATTCACCTTTCCAAGGATTATTGAAGTAGACAGGCAAGAGCATTGGTAAATATATTTTTCTTTAAATATATAGAGTAATTATTCTTGTTTGGTTAGAAGCGACCTTTGAAGAAGGTAGGTTGAAGATATAAAACATTTATGATAAAAAAAAAACCACTGATAGTTCATTTTATCACATGGATGGTCTATTTTTGAAGTCAAGGTTTATTTCCGACTCTGAGCGTGGCGAGGAAACTGTGTTTGAGATGTTTTTGCTCTTGGGGATTTGAAGGTTGTCCATTATTTTTCTTTAATCCACTTAGGCCGCTCTACGCTTATGCCATAATATATAAAGTTCTGACTCCTCACCAGTAGCTATGCCCAGTTTGTAACCAGATACAACCATGCTAATTTAATGGCACAAGTTCAAATTACCATGCTTGTTCCATGGGTACTATTTTGCGTACCACGTTACTTTTTTGTACAAGGGTGGATCTATATTATTGTGCGATACAATATACACCCTCTCGAGCACAATCTATGCACTCGGAGGGGAAATAATTAGAAATTGCGAGATTGTAGCTTCGAAAAAGGCTTATAGGGAACTATCCCCTTCCTCTTACACTTGCTTTATGTATGGTTTCATTTGCTGATACAGTCGATGAAATGTCAGTATGAAGGTAATATTGTTTACGAATTTGTGCATTAACAAGAACATTTACAGTGTAAGAAAAAAAGATTAATCGTGGGATTTCTTATTACAAAATGTGCACTAGTTCCTACATAATCATCAGTGATCATGGACTGATTTCGATGATAATTTGAGACAGTATTTGCTTATTGCCAGTGACAGTATTTTGCTTATGCCCTGATTTAGTAACACTTTTGAAGCTTTTATACTAGTCTCATTTTGCAGTGGCTTGCATTAATCTTGTCGCTATTATTCTAAGAAGATGCCCATTTACATTACACTAAATTGTACGAATTGTTAATTCCAATACCCATTAAGGCGCACAGAAAGCAACGTGCTATATGTATATATATATAAAACGCAATTTGCCCGAGAGGTGAAACCATAAAGCTTCCCCAGATAAAACAGAAGGGGAAAGATAAACGTGGAAATCCGTGCACAAGATGAAAGCGCATGCGTTACAGGGTAATATCTGGATGACTGATGAATGTGGGGAGGATGATAAAGCCTTGTTAAACAGTTAACGAGGGTGACCTTTGCAAATAATTCTAAAGAATATCACGGAAAACATCCGAGGAGGTGACAATTTCAAATTATGGAGATGAGAAAAATATAATGCCCATAATCACTCAAAAAAAAATCTTCTCTCGTCTGTGCTCTTATCTCGTTTTCTCATTCCCTTTCTCTGTCTTCTCTTCTCTCTCCTCTCTCTCTTTCTCTCTCTCTCCCTCCCTCTCTCTCTTTCTCATCGTTCTCATTTGTCGCTTTAATCTCCCCCTCGTCGTCTTCATACTCCTTTTCCATTTATTTCTGCTAAGTTGTGTTTTCTTTCGATATCGATCAGTGTCTGTTACACAAGACATTTCTGTGGATTGCTTATGGAGTGAGGCAGTTATACGCCCTCATGTGCCTAGGTTGCTACAATGAAATCAACTTTCCCACTATTAAACCTTTCCGGGAACGGTGAGATCATTTATTTGAATATCACAGGAGATTTATCTGCTATACATCTACTGCTTAACATACTTTGATTTTATCCACATTGTGTCTGATCGGAAGGAAATGGCAGACATGAAGATGAAGATGGCAGTGAAGAATTTTGTGGTTCCTTGGTTCCTTGGCATCATTTTTGTTGTTCTCTTTACCGTGCATCCAGCAGTATCCAAATCTCTTCCGCCGGATGAGCCTATTAACATTGCTATCATGTTACCGCGGTATCCTTTACCGTCTACAAGAGGTTCGAAACCCTGGTTGGTCGCTGGTAGACATTACCCATACCACCTGCAAATGGTTGTACCAGCCATGCGGATCGCTCTCGAAAAAGTGAAAGGGTCGTCTCTCATCGTGCCAAATAACATCAACATGATTGTCGAAAATACGGAATGTTGGTTGAATACCGCCCAGTTTGCAGCCATCGATATGTATGTCCACAAAGTGATGGCCTTTTTTGGACCGGTGTGCGAGTATGCCTTGGCTCCCGTTGGTAGGTTTTCCACAAGATGGAATATCCCCCTCATCACAGCAGGGGGTCAAGCATCAGGTTTTGATGATTTCGATCAGTATAAACTTATTACCAATGTGCGACCACCGCATCGTAAACTTTTCCCATTTCGTCGTCGCCGCCCTCTGGAAGAAGTATCATTGGAAGAGAGGGGTTCATACTCTACCACGAAGGCGACGCCCATATCAAGGATGAGGTCTTTATGGCAGGTGGCGTGTACGAAAAGTTAGAAAAGGATAATGGGGGTGGATACGGGCTGAACCTGACGTTGAACCGTTTACGAATTCGAGTACACGGACGAGAGATACGCTGAACTATTAGAACGAGAGGTGAAGCCATTTACCCGAGGTGAGTAGAAATCGATATACGTCGTATGTCCGTTTACATTGTGTTAAATGTCATAGACTATTATCCAAGGGTTTCTTGTCTTGCCAGCCATTCCAATAACACGTTAATGCGAAACTTCACAAACATGACAAATTAAACTTGGGTGTTTTTCTGTCTCTGTGTCATGTTTCAATTAGCCTTGCACTATCCCAATCACACTTGATACTCTCTGTTTCATAGTTATTACGATATGCGATATGCGATATGCGATATGCGATATGCGATCTTTAACGTGTGCTTCGAAAAAATAAACAGCGCGGGGAAAATATCACGACTCCTTCAAAATCTAGCCACAATATGTAAAATGAGATACACTGGGAAACCTTTTCTTAAATCCACAAATTCTAATATTTTGTCCGTAGCTGGAGCAAAGAATAACAAAAATATAGAGAAACTCAATCAACTTGATTAATACGAAAATCCTTTGTAGCTTGCTGGCACTAGGCGGAGTGCTCGTTTTAATGAATATAAATGAAGTCATCTCTTTAGCGAATTCGAATGTATTCACATTCACAATGTAATGATACATATAATCTCATTAAATCGAATTCATGATAATGTTTCATTCCAACCTTTTATCATATGATTATTGCTAATTTTCTCTTTCTCTAACACTGTCTCCCCCCTTATATTCTCTCAAGGTTTCTTTTCATTGCCTATAACTTAGGGCATAGACTACATTTCAGATGAAAATTTGAATGCTCCAAACTTGACCAGTTATATATCCTTTTACGACAACAAACTCAAAGATATTGACAATAAAATGGCGCCCGATATATTTTGATTTTGTGTTCCATCAGCCTGGAACTATTATCCTGGTGTTAATAGCATGTCATACGTTTACACTATCATGCTTCTGAGGCAGGGGCGTAGATAAGGGGATGGGGGAGGGGATACACCCCCTCCTCCGCTTTGGGGGGTTGGGGGATGGTGTGTACAATCACCCTCCCCAGCTTTCAGGGAAAAATTTGGGGAAAATCGTATTTATCTACAATTCTGTCATCGTTTCTTTATTCCCTCCCGATGTATTCTTATACTGTGCTAAAGTGGATCTCATCTAATTAAGACTGTAAGCCATTTTTTAGTGGAGAATTAGCTTTGTTTTAATTAACGATACTTTTGGGTGCAATATCTATATAATATTCTTGGTAGGATGGGGTTTTTTTGCGGGGGGGGGGGGGGTCTTATTATTTTCGTATTCATTTATTTATACATACATGTACATACATACATATGTATACACACACTTGTTTTCTAGAAAAACCCGCTTACATTAACATGATTGACAGTTTCTTTGTTTTTGCTTGTATAGGCCTGATGGAGGCCCCTCCGGCCGAAAACTTGTAGTAACAAAAGGATATTGAGAACTACGTCTGGCTTCATAGTCTCATTTCATCCACTTATACAGTATATATATTTGTTTGTTGAAAGGAACTGAAATAAAAGATCATTTTTTCGTAGCAGTACCCCTGGCGGAGCAGTCATCCATTTGAATCAGAGGTTTAAAAATGCCTCCGCAGGAAGGAACATTGAGTGAGCTAAGCAAATTTAATCTCTCATTTTATAATATCTCAGTGCTCTTGATTTACATAGGAGTTGCAAAAAGATATCTGAATATTTCCTAATCTTTACATAAATATATCTGTTCATGTAGTCTTGGGGGAATCATCCCCAACCCCACCCCAGTACTGATGAATAGCTTTCTAAGCCACTGTTCCTAGGTCTATCTTATAGCATCGTAAGTTTTCGTAGGTTTTGACCAGTGTTCAACAAGGCATATCACATGAAGATGTGAAGTTAGTCTAGTCATATCTCTCTCTCTCTCTCTCTCTCTCTCTCTCTCTCTCTCTCTCTCTCTCTCTCTCTCTCTCTCTCTCTCTCACTCACTCACTCACTCTCTCCCCCCCCCGTCGGTAGACTAAACTGAGTTGCGTCTTTTGAATGACAGGTGACCTCACTGCAAGTAAATGATCAAATTAGACTAATTCGCACAAGTAAATGACCCCTCCCCCTAACACACAGACAGTCATCGTACGATGAGCTGGCCTAATTCGCTCCGCTCCTTCTTTCTTTACTCACCTGCTCACCTCTTCGTTTCTTATTCCTCATTTCAGTTATGTCTTTCAAGTCTTCTTGTACCAAAAAACCTTCTCTCGTTTCAAGTCATTTCCAGCACCATTCTTTCTCTTTCTCTCTTTCTTTCTCTCTCCCCTCTCATTTTCTCCCTCTCATGTTCTCTCTTCCCCTCCACTATCTATTTCTCTCTTTCCATCTCTCTCTCTTTTCCTCCCCCCCCCCCCCATTCCTCTATCCCATCATGTATCATGTTTGTTGCATTACGTTCCGTTCAGAAGTTACCACAAACTTCAAAGTTTTCCTGCACGTTATTGGTATAACAATGATTTCCACCATCATCTCTAGGGGGTTAAGCAGTCATGTACAGCATTTTCCAAGCCCAGGGAAGGCAAATGAAACAAGACCTTGCCTTTTCACATGGAAAAGTCGACAACGCTTCAAGGAATCACAAAAAGGGTCACGTCTGTTGCTTTTAACAGAGCGGAGGCTGCGAGCATGTTACGTTAAATGAACGTGAACTTACATAGAGCAGGACCAAGTATGGGATGCGTAAAAACCCAAAATCATGCGTTTGGGATTCATTTCCCTTTGGGTCGTGACCACGCATTGGTGACGAGCTTTGGCCATTAGACAGACCCTGAAAAGACGTAAAGTTAGGTCCTCTAGCTCCCCTGAGAAATAGAGAGACAAACATGGAGCCCTACATATCCGCGGTGCTTTAGTACTTAACTGAGTAAATATTGTATTTAGTGTACTTTAAACGTTTACATATCTCCTCGTCGTAGTATAAAAAAGTCAAGATTTCGAGCCCAACTATCATAAGGAGGATGTAAACATGGTTATGAAATTTGCCCTATTATCAAAGACGTCATCTGACATTTCTAAGCGGATATTTTCTTCTTCAACAGGGCGCGACTGCCAAGTATGGAGAGATATGGAGTGCCATGAATTATCAGGATTTATGCACCGTATCATTTTGACGTGCTTTCAAATGCAATGCCAACGGTGCTCTCTGCGATGAAAATAAATTCAGTAATTCTTCGAGATTTGAACTATATACTATAGGTGAACTCTCATGTATAAAAGGTCATATCGGAGATACAGAATGTATACTCGTAGGTTTAATATCACTCAGCGAATATATAGCATAGCTGCGATCAAAAACTCGTCACCTACAACATGCACAAAAATGTTCGGAAAAACTTTGCATGGCTCATCATGCATTGATCACACAATATACGGCTAATATATTAGACTTAGTGATTCGATATCACAAAGGTATATTAATTTAGTGGGACAATGGGACAATGAAGGTAGGAGCATCATGGATAGCTTACAAATGTTTCCGTCAGTGGAAACATCCCCAATGAATTACAGTGTTTTGAATAATTGTGAGAGGGTTTACAGCGAATGCATGCATAGATACATTACATTCAGCATAATTAACGCATCTGAGTGTTCCCATTTCTCCGTACCATTTCCTGTACAATGCTCAACCGTAGTGCAGTAGATTGCCTTTATGCAGAGAAATGTAATATCAGACATATATTTCACTCCATTTAACAACGCAAATAATAACTTCTCGCATTTTGTACGCTTTGATTGATTTCTTCAGATCGATAGTTAAAAGATATTGGAATCTGTGTGAGGTGATATCCCTCACACGAACAGCCCTTTCTGCATTGGCACTGAAATATATGTATGTATGCATAGGCGAAAAAGAAGAGAGGGAAAGTCTTATTCCAGTGTTTGGAGTTGAAATTACAATTTATCAAAGTATTTGCAAGGTCAATTTTTCTGTAATTGCAAATGATAATAATAAGTCAAAGTGTGTATAGCGTTTATCATAATTCTCTCTCACCGCTTTACATTATACAAATAAGTGAACTATAACTACTGCATGTAACTACTGAATTAACAATGAATTAACGAGAGTAGATGTAACTACTCTAATCTACAGAAACTAATTACTCATACAATCACTGATTACACATACACTAATTCATGTTATCCAAAATAGGTAATGTAATGTAACAATGTAAAATGTAACGATAATTCAAAAAACACGTCTGTTTTATAAGTATTTTTGGATTAAATCCACTTTGATAGCCTATTTTGTAGAAAATTCGCTTGGAACAGAATTTTAAAAAAAAGAAAGAAAGAAAGAAAGTGTGAAAAATCCTAGCACGACCAGATTTAGGGTGTTGGTCTTTATTTTTTTACTTTCTTCTTAAACCACTTTAAAAGTACTATTCGTTTAGAGCCAGTCATGTTTTGCTTGTTTCAGAATGCGGTAAGATAGGACAAATCTGTTTTTAAGAGTTGCTGCAGCCATGCAAAGTAAATAACTGCTTTTAAAGGTTTTAGTAACTTCACACAAGGACTTCAGTCAAGATCAGAGTACCTCAGCCAAGATGTTGCAATATGGCCCTCTACGACCAAAGCACTTGCAATCTTCTTAAAGCCGACTAACAGACGCTTCTTTGTTGTAAAATTTAGATCAACTTTTTCTTATAGATGTAGACCCTATTTGCTTTTCTTTCCCGTCGTATTTTAGATTGGATCAAATGAAATATTTCAGTTATTTAGCATGTCTAGACTCTGGGTACTATAACAGCCTATCATGTTTTGATTTTAAATTCTGTTAGTTCAACAGCAGTCAGTTTACGAAAGAAATTTGTAAAAGCATGCCCCTCTCCCTTCCCTCTATCTGTCTATGTCTGCACGTGCTTATGACTTTGATTTTTTTTTTTCAAATTGTGTTATGAATTTCTTTTCAGTGAAAATTTCATTAATTCACTTGTTTTCAAAACGCGTTCCATTTGTGTATTCATTTATTTCAAGACTGGTCCCTGTTGTTGAATACAAATTATTGTGATGAAATATAAAGAAATGGCCAGAGAAGTATGCATTGCAATAACAAAGAAGAAGCAAAATGTAAAGTTCGCATCGGATGCCCTACTTCTAAGTTTCTTAAAATAAATTTAAGATGCTAGCTAAAGTTTCCGAAGCTCTGCTCTGATTGATTATTATGCAAACATTTTATACTTGCCCATAATAAGGAAAAGGGGAAAGCGAGAGTTGATATTTCACGGGATAGACTGAGGCAATGATGCCTTGAATAATGAGCAGCTCTATCACCATGGTGACCAAGATTCCCTTAAAAAGTCCAACTGAGTTTTATTCCACCTTTATCCTTTCAATTATTCAATAAACTGCATCATAATGCGCTTCTCACATTTCCTTCTTTTGATCGTCAGTGTCGCGTTTCATGGCCCACTCTCATTTTTCTTCCGCTTCAGCCAACTTCCAATCACCGCGGTAAAGCCATCACCCTGCATGCAAGATGGAGAATAAAGCACAAGCCACGTCCCTTCTCTCTCACGTCAGATTCCTTCCCAAAAATCAGAAAAACTGGGTAGAGGTAATTGAATTTCGTTGATGAATGTTCAGAGAAAATTGGCTTCTCTTTCTTCGCTGTCTTCTCTCAGTGCGATCAACATTCCATGTAAAGGGGTAAATGTCCTAAAATTATGAGCGTTTTGCCATTTTCTTATATTTTGCTCATACACTGATGATATTTTGAAGAAAATGATTATTCGCACTGTTTTTATCAATCATTTTTTACATTTTGTTATGGTAGACCGTGCATATCATTATTGATGATGATATAGTGATGAAGATGATGATGATGATGATGATGAGATGATGATGACGATAATGATGATGATGATGACTATTATTATCATTATTATCATTATTCTCATTATTCTCATTATTCTCATTATTATCATTATTATCATTATTATCATTATTATCATTATTATCATTATTATAATTATTGTTATTGTAGATTTTACTATCGTTATCAGTTTAACCAATATTTTGAATGTAATTTTGCATCTTTTCTGTTCTTTCTGTTCTGCCATCAGCTCTATCTGCTGACCGTTATTGATGGAGAAGGAACGTGTTATTCCTGCCAGTGCATTTCATTAGGGGTTTCCCAATTCTCTTATCATCTAATAACGTATTACCTCATTCTGATCGAGATTATACCGAGCGACGTTTTTGTTTTAGTTTTTTCTTCCTCTTGTTAAGCATCTAATCAACATAGATTAGGCCTGAAATTGATATTTTGTGTGCTGTAAAGGAAGAGGGCAACGCACGCACAGGTATACACACTCCAGAGTAACAACACGAATATACTATTCTTTAGCTAGTTAGTTGTTTACTGACTGTCAATGAGAAATCGATCCTGAATGTGTTTGTAGTCATAATTGAAATGGACCGGTTGATTCACATAGTTGAAACAGAGGAAATTGAATGGGAGGAAAGTAGTTAAGAAAATAACGAATGTTAAATCCGTCCATTACTGAATCTTTAAGTTCCCATAGACTTTATACAAGGGTCATCTGGTTCCAGTAGTCCAAGGGTTAAAACGAATCAACAAGTCAAGAGCCTAACATGGCTAAAGGTGCGTTCAGACATGATGCGACTTTATACCGCCACATTGTGCCGGCACATTTTTTGGTGTTAAGATATGATGCGACTTTATGCCGCAACTTATGCTAATGAACGCGCATTACGCGTCAACTCTCAAATAAGAGAGAATTTTGTAAAAACTTCCGCAAACAATCTCATGACAACAATTTTGCACTAACTTCTAAGGAATTTGATTGGTGCGCATCTTTTGAAGCAAGGCAGCAAACCAAAATGTGTCCTGCCTCGGCGACATTTTTTTGTCGCCCCATACCCCATAGACCTGTACACAAAAAATCGCCCAAAGTCGACAAAGTCGCCTCATATCTGAACGCACCGTTAAGGTCAGAGAGCCAATCGTTCATTCATTAATGATTAAAGATAATATATATCGTTCAGTTATAGGGTTTATTACATTATGATGATTAATGTCCTTTCATGCTTCTAAAGTGATTTTAAAATAACCCTGGATTTAGCGCTGGCAATCGGCTTATCAGCGCATATGTGAATGAATGATCTTTTGGTCATATCAGGACTCGTACTTTGAGTGACACTAGTAAGAATCACCTGCGGGACCTAAAGAGAACGAAACTTCACAACGCATGAAGTTCCTGGCAAATAGTATGACGAAAACCCACGTGCCCTGATAGCAAGATTTCAGAGAGCACGCGCCATCAGGTTCTGTGCTCATGATGCCAGAGTTCGGACACGCTACTTCTCTTGTTGGGTCACGCGCCGAGATCGTATGATGGCGGTACTCATCTTACGAGCACGAGCAAATGAAGGAGTCTGATAACGAGCAACATGCCGTGCATGATGATGAAGGGGGGAACATTCCAAAACGTTCCCGAGATGCCTTCATCAATATGGCCCCAGCGGTTAGTGTGTTAGTATTCAGTCCGTGATTATGCTTGCAAAGAACTTTAGAAGTGTCATTAATGTCACTCAAAATACCCCTGATATCAACTGTAAATAGTTCTTCAACGGGGGCAATGCGCTTTTTCGTCGGAAGGATGGATCACTATATTTTTTTCTATTCGAGGGATAAAACCCCCAAGGAAAAAAGCATGCTTCCAGTTTGTTAAGCGAGAGATAAGATGTGTGGGCTTATCTCGCTCTCATACTGCCCATGCGGAAAAATGGAAAAGATCAAAAGAAAGAACTTCCTCTATTTGGTTTCTTGATCTGTCTCTATACCGGGTACCCCACAGGTGGTTTCCTTCTCATTTAAGATGAGTTTGAAGTAAAGCGTCGTGATTAGACATAAAAATGCAATCAGAAGTTTGCCGGTAGTGACTAGAGGGAATTATTTCACAATCAAAGTATCAAAATATTCCCAGCCCTTTGTTGTGAGAGCACACCAGATATAAAAGAAAGAAAAGCTATGGCACTGAAATTGCTTTTTAATGTTAAGTGTGAAAAGAGAAGGATTGTTTGATAATAAATACTTACAATATCACATAGGATTTTTTTTCTTGCAAGGGATATTCTCTTCCGCAGTTTTCAACAGTGTCTCGGCATTATATGGCTTATCGCGCCCTCTATGAAGAAACTAGAGTGAAGTCCGCGAAAGAAGGAGGCGCCACAGCAATTAAAATATGTTCAAACCAGTTATCCTGTAAAATGTATGAACATTCTGTTGCTGGTAATCTACTTAGTATTTGATGGGGGAAAGTAATTAAGGAGAAATTGCAGTTGTATTCCCGATGTTTCCGTTCTCTAGCGTGGTATCATAAATGCTTTAAAGTCTTTTATGAAACTGACTTTAAGGCTCTCATTTTCCGGCATTAAAACTGTGGTTGTTATCTCTTTAAAAATAGCTTATACAGTTAAAATGTTAGATTTAGTTTTATTTCATGTTATTTTGACTGGCTGGCGCCATGCAAAATGCAATAGATACGTGCGTCATGCATCTCTGTGCTTCGCAAGTAGTGTTTCGATAAGCAGAAAAAACTCCATAACATCAGCAATGGCAGCCACAATGATATTAAAGATCAACCCACGTATTGCTTATCAAAGTATTTATTATTCTTTCACGCCTGCAAATGTCAGCCCGCGCTACTATTTCGAATTTCAATCATGAATGTAATATTTGGCTAGCAGGCAATTACAACTGAGAATTCGATATCAGATTCCTGCATAATATGCAAAACGTGTATAGGATTTTCATACCCACATCAAAAAGTCATATCATTTTGTAACATGCATACAAACGAAGAACCTTTGCATGATGGCTGAAACTGTCACTGATCTGTGATAATCTCTTTAATCATGCATGAATGAGGATTAAGATTAGGTCTATCAGTTTTGTCTCAATTCCCATAGGTTTATTAGTCAATTTCCTCATTCTTTATCACACTTATGGGGTGTTGCAAGAAGGTTGCAGTCAATTGCAAATAATTGCTAATTTTGAAACATCCATTCTGATTGGCTCAGGGTCTGCCCTTTTAAGAAAACATGCATGCAACAATGATTTCGATTGGCCAGTGACAATCAGTTGCAACTTGCAATCGATTGCAACTTTCTTGCAACACCCCGTTACTTTTACCTAGCCTCCCTCTCTATCACTGCCTTATGTTCTTTTCATTCACTCTTTCAGTCCCTCTCGCTCCCTTTTATCTATCCCTCTCTTTGATAATCTTCCCGATTAGCCCCCGATTAATCTCCTATTATAGAATTTCGCTGCTGAAAGGTTTTTTTTTTTTTTTTTTTTCGTTTGCGCATTGATTCCAAATATGCATGTGATATCATCCAATAATGATAACGGAACAGTCATGCGACGGATTCATTCGCCCGCCTGTAGTATTCATGGTATTCTATTGGTGTTTGACATCACTATAGTACCTATCTAGACAACAACCTTCTTGGGTTTCTTGCTCTGACCATCTTTCGCTGATCCCTGGTCTTCAGTGATGATAATCAAGAATTGCATTCATGTCTTCTTTTTACTGGGGGAACGGGCCAAACCAAGCTGATCTCCATGATCTCAGTGAAAGCTAATCTCTGTAAATAGGTTGAGAAGGAAAACCTTCCTTCCAGTCTGCTTTCCACGCGACATTCACGGTTTCCGGGAGGCCGAAGGGAAAATCAAGTAGTTTATGGAAAGGAAGATGAGAAAGCAAGTGAATAGAAAAAAAAATGGGGAGGGCGAGAGAGAGAGAGAAAGAGAAGGTCTGACATTTAAGCATATGTGAGGCAAGAGACAGTACTCCCATGATGAGAAGGGAAAGAGACGTGTAATGAGAGAGAGAGAGAGAGACAGACAGACAGAGAGAAGGGGAGAGAGACAGAAAGAGAGAGAGAGAGAGGGGGGGGGGGGGGGGAGGAGGAGGGCACTGAGCCCGGGGACTGAGCATATTTCACTTATGAGATATGATATTTCACGATGTATGATAGAATACAATTTTTAGAGGTTATATATTATAAATCCATCGAGTAAAGTGGCACTTATACTTGAAATGATTTTTCCAGAACCTTAAACTTATAAAGTGATTTAAAAGAACGTCAGGGAAAATATATATGAGTTTTTCTTGAACGATATATAGATAAAAAGAAATGTCTTCTTTTAATACACAGTGAGTTTTTCCCATAAATTTCGTTAGCCTACTGGCATATCATCATACACCCAATTTGATAAACTTACCAATCCTTCAGGGCAAATTATTTAATATCGGGCAAATGATTTCTATGCAAGATCTGTTGTTGACGCCGTTACGCTTCTAAATACCACTATATATGCACACATAAACACCTCATGTGTCACTTTGTGCTCGATTCTCGGTGACGTCATAGGGTGTGCTGTACTTTGACATGAAGCATTGCTTCTTCTCGTTTATTTTCCGCCATTTTGATGCAAGGTAAATGATAAAACCAGGTCTGGCGCACCGTACAAATGAGTAAACCAGAGTTTAAGAGATTTTTTTTCCCCTTCATTAGCTTTTTACCCCATCTAACTACCGGTAGCATTGGCCTTTGCACACCACTCTACATTTCGAGACACCTTGTCGACATAGAATGAAATACACAATATTTCTTTCATGACCGAAGGTTCCGGATGGCGTGAAATTTTGCACTTCAGTGTATTACCCTATCGGTATGCAAGTTGATGTCATGCTAATGTGTTATTTTTAACACCTAATCACTCAATTCTGACTAGCAGTATTCCCTATTGATTATTATATTATTCTGTAGACATTTCATGCTATGATCTGTCAAACTACGTTCCTGAAGGTAGTACACAGAGAAGGGTTATACCAAAGTGCTTTCTACTTCATAGAAGCCTAATGTGCTGACTTGAATGGAAACGAGAACTTCGGCGATGAAAATTTCAAGCAAAGTGCATTTCACGTCCTATCCCGGCCATCGAACTAGAATCTTGATTATATTTTGCTTAAAGTGCTTTCTACAAGCTGAATGAATGACATGCAGAAATAATTTATTTGAAAAATGGTTACTGCATGAATGTTAAAGAAAACAGAGCAGCCTGTCCAATGCGCACGATCACGCACACACCACCACCACCACCACCATCCTGGCACAACCTTAGAAGCTGAAGCGAGAGGAGAAGAGAAACGGGAAGAGGAAGGGGGGGGCGCGCTATACATTAGCATGTAGACATACCATTATAATTCTAAATTGTTACCTAGACTGAAGTGAATCACGAAAAATGTCTCACTAAATTTTTGTTCAGAGATGAACCTTACGAGGAATGTCGGCCAAAATTAAAAATAGAGAATTAATGCCTTTATGGGAGACTTTCTTCTGTTATAAAAGTAAGATACATTCTTTCAGATAGGTATCATTGCCTCACTGCAATCGTTACAGTCCTGACCGGCGGCAAACGAAGCGACTCGGGAATACCATCAGATGATAGATCAATAAAACCAGAGTACATTATCGAGGAAGTGAACGCAATCAGCGTGTTTGAAAAGCAACTCCCTTGTTTAATAAAATGTTCTCTTACGAGATTTAAATTAGATCCTTGCGTTCTATTTAATCCAGGGGATGTTCCTTCGGGGAGCAATTAAGATACTTCTGGTAAGCAATACGGCTTTAATTGTTCACTTTAAATCGTCATTGTGTACTGAATTACAAGTAACGAGCACGTGGGGCAAGGGCGACAGGACAGTTACGTCACAGGTTTCTTTGGAAGCGATTGCTTTTGTCTGTCTACTTTTCAAAAGACTAGATTTCTCCCAAGTACTAAAGCTCTCTAATAGTTAAATACCCTGCTAAGGACATCATGATACATGATATGGAAGAAAATTTGGAACGAGAAAGACATATAGTCCCATATAGTAGTCTCCAATTTATCCAGTTTACAAGTACTTTAAGCCTCGGGTTGCGTTCATACGATCATTGAAGTGAACCGGCATGAACCCTACTATGGTACCAACCACCAGAAAAGAACGATTTATGTGCAGTTGTACATGTAGCCCGATAATAACATATTTCTAAATATCAACTTAAGGCAACTTCAATAGCTCTGTCTATCCCTTAAGCATGTTTTGAAATGTGCGGACTTTACAATGGCTTATTACGTAATCCGAACATGATTTGTATGGGCAGTACGATAGGCCTTTGAAATTGCACATGAGTTGATTTTTCAAAAGTAGTTAAATCTTATCTTGTTTTGTAAAATGCCACCCCTTCCCAACCTTACCCAGCATTCTACCCATTAATGGTTAAGGGGTTCGAAGAAAATAAAGGATAACACAAAGGTTTGCGATCGATCGCAAATTTAAAACAACCATTCTGATTGGTCCAGGGTCACCTTTTGAAAGAGATGCGCATGAAACAGTGGTTTTGATTGGCTGTTACAAGTTTGCGATTGATTGTAAATCTTTGTGTTACGGGGCCAGATCATGCTAAAAACACACTCTATGTCGTTTTGCGAAATCGAAAGGCTGTTCGATTCCGGAAACTCCGTGCGCGTCGACTAGTCTATTTCGCCAGTCGCTTTTAAAGGAGAATGCAACCCAGGCATCAGTGTGTTTTTAGTGATTAGAGATAAACAAGACAGATAAACAGTGAAAGTTTGAGCATAGTCGGACAATCTCTTCAGGAGTTATGAATTTTGAAAGTTTAAGTAAATCCCTATTATAGGGATCTTTGAGTTGGCAACTTTGCCAGCATCTGCGACTCACTGTGGACAACTCTCCATTCATTTTGTACACAGAATTTAACATTTTCTTCATTTTCCATAAAAAGTAAAGATTCTTTTGATTTACTGTTTGAGTATGACATGGCTACATCAATTCTGCAAGCAATTTGTGAAGAATTATGTTGATTCCCGACTCGAAATTTCGTATAATTTTTTTTTTTTTTTTTTTTTGGGGGGGGGGGGGAAATCATACACTTTCACTGTTTACTCTTCTTGTTCTTCTTCAATCACTGGAAGCACACTGATCCCTGGGTTGCATTCTCCTTTAAGTTAATTGAAAGTATATTTGAACTGGCAATATCTTCATCATAAAAGCAATATTTAAAGCTCATATCCTGAATATAGTAGAGTGACAATGGATTCCTAATACACAGAGCAAAATGTCTTGGTTTCACCGGCGTAAATCCACTTTGAGGAGTGGGGGGGGGGGGGGGGGGGGGCTTTTTTGCCGATTTTTTTTTTCTGTCGAACTCACACTTAAGTATAAACACACGCCCTCACCCACCTGCACAGACCCCCCCCCCCCCCTTACACACATTCTAATTTTTATCTTGCGAGTGAGCCAAGAATTACCACTTTTCTGGTTTTCAATCTCATTTTCAAATAGAAATTCTAAAATATGATGAGCGAACCAAGCGAACGAGCCCCAAATAACCACTTTTATGGTTTTCAATCGCATTTCCAAATGAAAATTCAAAAATATGACGAGCGAGCGAAGCAAGCAAGCCAAAAATAACTGCTTTTCTGGTTTTCAATCGCATTTTCAAACAGAAATTCTAAAATGTTGTTTACGACAGATTATTAAAAATTATATTTAAAGATTAACTCAAATATCATTTCTTCCTTAAAAAGTGGGGGATATTTGTACATGCCATCCCCCCTCTCAAAAAATTGGGGGGGGGGGGATATATCCCCCGTCCCCTTCGGGATTTACGCCAATGCTTGGTTTATTGGTACACTTTAATTTCGTCTCGATATGGTCACATAGAACACGTAGAATCACATTTCTCATCTTGAGAATAAATGATAACCTGATCATGCCAAGAATGTCGTCTTTTGAAAAAAAAAAATCAAATGTTATGCTGTCTAAGTTATCAAATCGTCATTCCTTGGTTATGAATCCTGACATTTTAAAATAATTTTATCAATTTTTCAATAATAACAATATGCCCTTCGAAGAACAAAGTCAGCTTTGCAAATGCATCATCATTGGACGTGAACTCAGAATTTGTCTCCCCTGACGCGTTAGAGAAACGGAACTGTTCGAAACATATGAGACATCTAGAATATCTTTAAAAAACAGTGTGAGGTGGTTTTACACTTTTTTTTTTTGGAATCATTGTTCGCTGTAATCAGGTTTTTCTCAAAAGACGATTTAACTTAAAATAAGGTAGAGGAGTTAAGTGACAAGAGGATTTCTAGCGTGAACGAAGATTGTTCACTACAAAAGCGTGCGTGTGCGTGCGTGTTCCGGTATCGTGTGGAGGATATATGACGACTTTGGTGCAATTGCATTCAACAGACAGTATTTCAATGACAGGCATTAAGTCACCTTTTGATAATTTTTCCTATCACAAAAAAGGAAGGAGAAAAAAGAAGAAAGAAGTAAGTGGTGATTGATGTTGACAGTCACGGACAGGCATTTTTCTCATCTATTTGATTGTTTGCAGATCGAACATTGCCTAGGGAAATGAGACATACAATCAATCGGTGGGTTCCCTATGAATATTGACGTTCCCATTGAAACTGTTCTTGATCGGAGAGGAGAGAGGATGTAATATATTACAACTTAATTGCATGAAGGTAATACGTGTTGGTCATTAAAGAATAGTATTCTTAAGTATTTGAGCGATGAAAACACAGCTGGTCGTACTTAAAAGCCTTAAAAGTCACAATCATAGGCTCTTCAGCGCCTCTTAGGTAACGATGCAAAAAGTCAACACTTTTTCCCATCCCTAGCTCTATAATACCCTCACAATATTTTCTCTCACGTTTTCTTGACCTTGAAATTTTTCATCCATCCTTTATAATGCCCCGTGTTCCTTCCATTTTCATCTTCTTTTACATCATTTACATTTGAATCTCATAGCTGGTTGCTTTCATATAATCATCATTCGGATCTCCTCGTTTTCATTTGTAGCTCAAGAAATGATGCTATTACTTTCTTTCCTGCGACACATGATTCTCTTGAACAGCTGAAAATAAATGTTGTCCTTCTCGTCCAGGCTTATCAATATACCAAGATGAAGAGGTACAGCGATTACGTAGAAAAGTATACCCTTCATTGTGGTATGTATCTGCATAATAATCAATGCAAGCTTTTGAGAGAGAAATTCCTAAACGACAGTTGTATATGCCGACACTACTGTTTCATATGACAGCCATCCATCAATCAATGCCTATCTTTAACGAACCATTTCACTGTTAGTTCAAATATTGATTACCTTCTGAAGCAGAGTCAATTATTATGGAATTACATTTTCCACTCCATGTGGCACGTGCTCCCACTGTGGGAATAGAAAACGAGCAGTCACCTGGAAATGATTCGGTATTGATGATTGATAACAGGCTACAATTTTTAAATATAATCAAGTCATAAACTATCCACGTAACATGCAAGGGACAAAAGATGTCTGCCTTTTTCATACCAAGATCAAAGGAGCTTTGTAGCCTTGAGACTGACTATAATACACTATCTAAACTTGTCTAAAGAAACTGTTAACCTCGACTGAATCCCCGGATTCTAGGGCACTCGGTAATTTTTCTCTTTTAAACCGCCATCCAAATTTAATGTTTCATAATATGATTATACCGTCAATGATGCATCATTAAGTATATAAGACAGTTTAAACTTATATACCATTATCCAGTCCTCGATAATCGAATCATTACTCTCTGCGCTCGTTTGCAAATTGATTTGCGGCAGTAAAAGCCATTTTCTGTAGAAGAAAAGCGTCAAGCAACATCCTTTCTCTAATTACATTCTTTAATCAGATAACGATAAATGCTTTCCCAAGATAGCACTTCCGTAAAACAATCATTATTCACTTTTCAAACGGTGGATTAATCCATTTGTTTTTATCTCAATTAAGCAAAGAAGATTCATGCTTATATTGTGTTTTATCGGAGGGGTGGAAATGCCCAAACAAGAGTCATGAGAGTGGCAATTGGCAATACGAAAGACCAATATTTGAAGTAAAATATATCCATGCTTGCTTAGTCTATTTATAAACATGAATGATGGAGCATATCATAGGCCGTGACATTTGTTAATAGAATTACTAGCTCCAATTAACATCGCAAACATTTCCAACATATTTGTCTTTACGCACATCAATCAAGTGGCGACACAGCAGTAGCATGGCGATGCACCCCCCCCCCCTCTCTCTCTCTCTCTCTCTTCATGGCGTCCAGAGACTCGACACACACGAGCTTGATGTATGATAGAGAATAAAATAGGGAATAAGAATATGTAAGAAATGTTGTTTCCTGGGCTGAGCTGATAAATCCTCTCCTCACATTACCAGCCTGTGTTTTTCCTTTTTGTGAGTGTAAGGGCATATGCAGAAGAAAGACGTTAGCTGCATTTAGTTTTAAAATATTCTCAGAATTCGAATTTGAAAATTTGATCGAAAGAACACTGGAATTTTCACTTCTTGGTAAACATGAGTGATGTATGTCTAATATGTATCCGTGTTTTGAAGAGGTGTGCAAACTAAAATTGATTGACATACTAGAAACGAGAAACGTCTAAATCGAGACTGCCGCTGAATATACCACAGAGAGCATTTCATGCTTCATTTCCCATGTATATATTCATAAGAGTAGGTCAGAAAAGAATAAGGGAATATCCTATATTAAGGGGAGAAATTTAGGCCGGGATTATATCACTCTCATGGCCTACCACTCTCTTTTAAACAAAGAACAGGATAAGTGTGTAAACCTCACCTATTGGTCCATAAGCAGGTGTTGCATGGGTGTAGCTATCGAGGGGCACTTGAGTGGGGGGGGGGGGGCGGATTTGAAAGGTGGATTAAGGCAATCACTCGGAGGGGGGAGGAGATTTAAATCTTCTTCTCTGTTGGAGTTTTCTAACATCTCCTTCTCTTGCTCTTTCCCTCTTTTCTACCTTTTCCATTTTTTTTCTCGTCATTTAGCCGGAGATATAGGGCACAGGCCTCTTGGTCTACGATCCTTTCACGAATGCAGACAGTTGAATACCAGGGAATCTAACGTTGAAGCATATCTATCACTTGAACGGACTGAAACATCCATAATTAACTCACAAGCCAACGAAATCATGATTTTTTGATGATTTTTCAAACTATTCAGTAGAGGGGGAAAGGAGCAAGACGTGTCCAGTGGTAGCAACGTGTTATACAGTGGAGGTTACAGGGTACCTTGTTTTGTCACTTTTCGATGTTATAACGCCTACAATGTGCGATTGAATACATTAGTATGCAATCATCTCACACAAAGTTCAAGTCTAAGTTTTCACTAAGCGATAATCGTAGGTATTTGTTAAGGTTGGCCACTGTCACTGCTTATAGTAGCAGAGTCATTGCGAAAGAGAGTAAAACACCCCCCCCCCCCCCCCGTGTAGTTCACATCGAGTCAAGAAAAATGGCAAAATATACTTTGTGACTGGACATGATAGTTTAGCTCTGGCAATTTAATGACTTCAAAGCTTAAAAAACACAAGCAACAAATAATCGTAGGTATTTGTTAACGGTGGCGGTTGTCACTGCTTAGCATGCTTAGTAGCCGAACAAACAGACTCATTGCGAATGTGAGTACCCCCCCCCCCCCCCCTTCCCCGTGTAGTTCCCATCGAGTCAATAACAATGGCAAAAATATGCTTTGTGACTGAACATTATAGTTTAGTTCTGAGAATTTGATGACTTCAAAACTTTACAAAAAGATAATTGTGGGTATTTGTTAAGATTGGCCATTGTCACTTATCAGGAGTCGAGTGAACATGGCTTAATGTGAGTATCCCCCCCCCCCCTCTCTCTCTCTTTTAGTTCACAACAAGTGAATAAAAATGGCAAAATATGCCTTGTGACTGGGCATGAAAGTTTATTTCAGAGAATTTAACAATGATATTCATCAGATTCATGAAGCGACTTCTTAGCTTTTCATCACATTATCATGGATATTTCCGATATACTAGTGAGACTCATCAAAATGATATATAGTGCGAAAGTGATTTCACAAGATCAATCTTCAACATACTTGAACTTTAGACATGCATCCGGCTTGATGAGATCCTCATAAAGATCTAAAGGCCCGGTTCCACAACCCAATAATGATAACTAGATGATTCATAAGAGATGTTCATGTTTATGACACAAAGGCAGCTTTTAAAAACAAGAACATTGTCTTATACCAGTAACTCCTTGCTTATACTTTCCTTTACAAAATGACACATGATTTCATACGTACGATCATGAAATGCACTCAGGAAACAAAGATATACTAGCCAGCAGACAAGTTTCTCCTCTGAGATAACGAATCATGATTTCGGGGTTGCTTTCTCTAGGTTATGTTTTCTTTTCCTTATTATCAAAATTTTCCTATCAACCAGAATATTTATGCCACACTTCAACCAATTTAATTTCTACTTCCAAAGGCAGCTCTTGTAACTTGCGTGAACGGACGCGGGACAGGGCTGTAAGCAGTATTTTGAAAGTGAAAGCGCTTCATCAAAAGAAGAAAATCATGGATCAAGCTAAAGTTGGTAGATCATTATAAATGGGATTCATTTCACAATAACCCATTGATTCATTTGCCTACTTTGGCAAAAAAAATATTGTTGAGATGGATGTCAGCAGTTTGGGGGGATTTTAAAAAATAAAATCTTTCTTTTTTTTTTTTTGGGGGGGGTCCACAAATTTGAAGAATTACTTTTCAGAGGATCCCTCCATATCAACAGAAAGTAAGACTTTTCTTTTGAAGACCCAGTTATGTGTATATACTTGTAAAGAAAAAAAAAATCTGAATTTGGTTTTGAATTTGAACAAGAAAACAACCCTTAATCGTCAAGCAGTCGCCCATCAATC
>CM057151.1:49244613-49367113 GCA_029962745.1 Echinometra lucunter | reverse complement strand
TAGGGTTGGGTTTGGGTGCAAGATGAAATGTGGTTTGTATACCAGTCGTCAGCGGAACAATTTCTGGAGCTTGCTCCCGAGTATCAATCTTTCATCGTTCCCTGGGGACTGATGAATTAAAGCACAGAAAGGCACCCTACATCGGTTTTGAAGATAAACTTAAGTTCTTGTCATGCGATTACAATATGTGATAGAAACTATTCCAAAACAATTGGGAAGTTTGATTGAGTAGTCAATGTAAATTGGTGTACACCCCTTAGTTTTGCAATCATCACAGTGATAAGAAAAACAAAAACATAACTCCAATCTGTTTGCACTAGACACAAAAGAGGTATAGGGGGACTACCACAAATGCTCGTACCGACGCCGAAGCTGTTTCCAGACATATATCAAATATGAAGGCATTTGAAGAGCAAACATTTGCTAGTACGATGCTCTTCCAAATGACATCAAAAGGACTGAGAAAGCTTACAGATTATCTTCATCCCTCCCAGAACTCCAGCTCCTCTTTAATTTACCAGGAGAACATGGACAAGGCGACGCTTTCACTTCCACTGGATATGTATTTCCCGATGGCTATTGCAAATGCCATCTCGATCAGGCACGATGGGATTGTATCGATTCGTATGGTAATGGGAGTCAAATGATGAATTAGTGTGATTAAAAGTATAGCCTTCAGCTTGCCTTTACTGACATTACCACCGTTTGTGCTGGGCCGCGTTTGTGTATGCATAATCCGAAGTGAGAGGGTGTATAAATGACATGAATGATGCATAGTCTTCCTTACACTCCTCCTTCCCTGTCAGCAACACCTTTGTAGTTGGTGGACGGCGGTATAAAGTCGACACTCCTACACGAACAGTGAATTATGGCTTGGATAAAGCTCCATCCTTTGTTTCATATGTATAGGTTTTGTAGCAGGTTGTTTTGTTGAAGTTCGTTTTTCATTTTTTTTTTTTGCTTTACAGGTTTGGCTGAATTAAGTTTAAGTACATGGGCGATTTAGTTAATCCACACATGGCCGTTAAGTAATGGGTATATGCAATAATTTGTTTTCCACACTCAAAATACAATTCGGTCGGTTCTCTGCAAAATTAATGGATAGTGGTGTCCCAGTCTCGAGTCCGTGCATGTGTCTAGAATCCCTTCTTGATAATTAATTGCTTTTAACCAGATAGCCCATAATTCTTGAAATTTTTACTGGAAAGCGGAATTATCAATTAACCTTTTAGACTGAATAGTCCCTTCATGAAATTAATTTACTTACAGCATAATAGTAGACCACTGACTGTAGGAAGATGACAGATCATTCTTATGATTTATACATGAGAAAAGTAATATCGATATAGTCCTTCACCAGCTTTTTTCTCATTCTGTATAGGAAATTAATCAACAAATCTTCTCCCTAATTTTCACTCGCTCGTGACCAAAATCCACTTGCCCACAATGACACGATCAATAGGTGGTAGGCTCCTTATCTCGTCGATAATCAAAGCGGGAAGTGGAAAGGTGATTGGGAAGGCACAGAATTAAGTTGTGTGATCTAAAGATTAATACATAATCGAATTCCTGGTTTTTAGTAGAATTTGGCTCTCTTTTTCTCTCTTGCATTTATTTCATATTTCAGCATACTACCTCGGTATCCGGGGCCGAGAATGAAGGAGAACATAGATGAAGTTCATTCACACATTAACATTTATCCCAATGTTTAACAGTGCCTAAAAACCGTCTTCCACTAAAATTCATTGCAAAGGGAACTCCAATATTAAAGTGCACCAATTACCACCCCAACCCCCAAAAAACCCATACTAGTAAGTCACCCTATTACTAACGGTTCATGAAGAGCTAAAGAGCAATTTACTGGTAGATGTACTAGTGTTGGGCCATGGAATGAGAACGGTTTTCCATCGTTTTCCACCAAAACCGCTGATCCAACAATACTCATGATACTTGAGAGGTTCGTACCTGAATTTCCCAAATATTACTTATGTCCTTCAGATGAGGCTTATTTTTATGACGTTAAATTGGCATCAGATGAGGAAAACACAGCTATCATTTTGATGGCCATATATTCTACTGAATATAACATAGTTCCATCTTACATGATAATGAATCCAGTAGGGCATAATTCTTGTAGAAATATACGGGCACTTTTGTATGGCCAATAAAGTTTCAAGAGTATTTTTTAAAAAGGTATATAGCTCGCAGCTTTAGTTGCGTTTATTTGAAAAAGCGAAACAAGAAGATGCATCCAATATATTTGGCATTTTTCATCGTGAGCACTCTACAAATATCGAAATACAAACGTTATAAACCTTTCTTCATGTACTTGTTCCTATTGTGTTGTCTGTCGTGTGCGCGTGGGAGTGCGTGAGTGTGAAAGTGTGATGGAGAGAAAATGAGGGGGTGGTATTGTGATAAGTAGGCCTTTAATGATGTAAAGTTTGGCTCAATCATAGCCACTTTTCCAGGCGACTTATTAATACTTCTGTATTTCAAACACGCCCAATTGTACATTTTGAGAAATAAAAGCAATCATGCGTAGAGTAATGCACAAGCATAACCAGTGGTAAAAGGTATATAGTAGAAAGAATAAGTCAGATGAGGCCGCTGCTCTAGCATGCATAACTAGTTCACCACTGAAGAGTCGCCTTCGTTATCCCGACTTTGTGACTTGTTGGTATTATACTCTCACCAGGCCCCCATTTAACGAGCCCGTTAGGACATAGATGGTTTTCCGGCGATTAACAAATACTTCAAAAGGAGAACTGTGTTTGAACTCTTGCAGTTAAGGAGTGGTCTATAAAATTTGGCACGCTGCAGTTTGCATTTTAAAAACAGACAAAATAAAAGCAGGACTGTAAACTGTTAAGTTCATAACCATGATTACATTATCGAACAGTTTCTGCGTCACATGAATGCACCGTTAACTACTTTTGCAATTGGAGCGAAGGAGAAAAATGTTTCAGTTCTTACCTATTTTAAGGTCGGTCGTTTTCAAAATTTAATACTTAAGATCATCTAGGTGTGTAATAGGGTTATTTATTTTTTTTGTGGAGTCCAAATCAAGTTCAAATTAGGTGAAAAAGAGTAATAAGAGTAATTCCTCCTTTAATATTTAGAGGTGGTTTCGTGGAAGAGGGCCGTGGCTTCTCCTCCTTCCCTCCAAATCCCTAAGTCCCACTTCGAGAATTTTGTTCTATACTGATATATTTTGTCGATCGCCCTCCCCCTTCCGGCCCTTGGATGTATATTAAATGTTCACCAGTACTCTATAGTCTTCACCTAATCATTCTTATCCGGAAGAGCTGTTGGTAAGAAACTAAATCCTGGCGAATGGTTCCATCCAAGAATTCAGTTAGGCATCGGATGAACCTTAATACTTGGTAGACCAGCAAACCCCTCCAGACGCAGGGCGACCCTTATGACTGACAGTGCTTCAGCAGCACGGACCTTGCATCTATGGTTTCAGTGTGTGGGTCAGAATGTCCGTGTGATTGAATATATTTTCTGCAGGGGTCATATCAAAATTGCATCATGTATGCACATTTGAAACCCGATATGGTATTAACATCAGAAAGTGGTTGTCGAGACACCCGGATCATGCTTGTTCCCATTATCATTATTACCAGACCCCCAAATTAGAAATTCATTATGTTTATTCTCTGAAAAGCCTTGCGTATAGTATTCATGTTATATTTTCGTTGAAACATATTAATAAGGCGTCTGAATTTATCGAAGAGGTAATGAAACCAATGATATATACATCCACGATTAAACGAATCAGTCATGTTTTGATTCGCCTGATCAGAAAGTTTTTTTTTTTCACACATTGTTCATCTCATCAATCAGGGAGATACATATCAAAGTCTTAAAGCAACGGCTCTTGCGTAAATGTAATGAGTCAATTTACTTAATGTGCGTGGACTAATGAAGTATATTTGCATATAGATTTAGTGTGTTGATCATAAGTAACTTCCGCTGAATGATTGAAGAAAAACGTAAACATTTCATCGAAGACTGATTGAAAGTATGTAGACTCATTGCCAATCAAAATGGACTGAAATTAGAAACGATACAAAATTAGAAACGATACAATTTGTAAATGCATTGAATGTTTGATTTTGTACAATTAATTGGATTTCGTAACCATTCAGACAACAGTTTTTGTTCAAAACACTAAGTGACTTTTTTAATGCAAATAATACCACTGTCTCTAAAATGTACATCTATACTAATGACTTTTCAAGGTTTCGTGCTGTTATTTGTTTAGCAAACCGTTACTGATCCCTCCCTTTTTCCTTATAAACCTTTTTTTGGATTTAATCTAATAAAGAGAATCCATTTCGCCTGAACAAATC
This sequence comes from Echinometra lucunter, assembly GCA_029962745.1. Lineage (NCBI taxonomy): Eukaryota > Metazoa > Echinodermata > Echinoidea > Camarodonta > Echinometridae > Echinometra > Echinometra lucunter. The sequence goes on along the minus strand of CM057151.1, from coordinate 49,362,752 downwards.
ATTACAATGGTGCACCATTCTTCCACGATAACGAGAAAAATAGCGAAACAGCAAGGAACGAAAGGAAAACTATTAAAAAAAAAAAAAAAAAACCAACACATGTTTGTGAAAGAAATGTTGCCTCTACAGTGAGTATCAAAAAAGTTATACTTTTGAAAAATCTGACAAAATTACATTTTTATAATATTTAGAAGATGTTTTCATGTTGTTAGATGCCAAGTAGTCTCATCTGTCAAGCACCACTAACAAAAGAAATTGTCATTGACGCTTGGGCGAAAACTGACTGCTTTTGTTCAGAGCGTGAAAAATGACCTGCGCCAAACTGAAGGAAGAGGGAAAATTAAACCAGCAGTCCGAATAAGTACTCCCATTCAAAGAAATTGCTCTTTGCCACAAAGTTGCCCGATTGTCTTTGACAGGTTGATTGACTGATCGATGGTTTGAGCAATTGATTGATTAATTGATCAACCAATCGATTGATTGATTGATTGATTGATTCTTGATTTACCGATTACTTTATTGATTTACTGTTTTTGATTGACTGACTGGCTAGCTGAATGGTTGAATGACTGACTGATGCATTGATTTATTGACTGACTGACTGATCTATTGTTTGATAAATTGATGGGCTGATTGTAGATTTTTATTGAATGATTTGAAGACGTATTAATTTGGTACTTTTCTTCTTGACTGAATGACTAGGATGTGGATTTGATGTGTTTTTTTTTTTTTTTTTTGGATTGATTTTTGCAGAAGTCATTTTTCAGGCTCTGGACAAAAACATCAGTGCTCGCCCAAGCGTGAACAAAAATTTGTTTTGTTTATAGTGGCACTTGATAGAAGAGACCATTGGGCATTTATCAACATTAAAAAATCTTCTATATACGTTGAAATGTAGGTAATTGTGACAGATTTTTCAGAAGTATAACTTTTTTTCATATACCCTGTATATGCTCAAGGTTGTATGCAATCCTGTCTGAAATGAAGGATTAGGTGCAGGAAATGTAATCTATCTACCTCTCAAATGTGTTCCATTCCAAGAACACTTTATTAAAGTATCACATAAATCGTATTTCCCCAAATGCTCCTTGACTATGTTGACTAAAATGAAAAAAGGCATATGCTTCGTAATTGTAAGTTCTGAACATGAGCACTGATCTCTATCATTAGAAGAAAAAAAAAAACAATCATCATGAAGAAAAATGAATAAAGCAGTAATTGAACCAAGCATTAACACACCATGTTATTTTGAGAGGGGCACCTGAAATCGTATGTCCGTGTAACATTGGAACCGCCTTTCCATCATTTTTTTTTTAGAAATAGGTGACGATGATATGACCTCAATCGTATTTCATGTACAAGATCTATAACCATGAAATAGGAGTGATCTCTGTGAATGTAAGGTCACTTTCTTGCGGAACTGATGCAAAGCACGTAACGCGAGACTATAGTTTCGAACCTGACGAAAACAAGTTTTTCAGTACCAGAGAAGAGGAATTCAATTTGATGACCAGTGATGCTGTTTATAATGCGAGTACTGAAAACAAAAGTCTTTCAACTGCTTTTAATCTATTGATCTCCACAGAAATCTGGGTCATGCTTCAAGAAAACAAAACAATATCCGCGTCCAAAGAGGACAACTCTTGAATTAGATGGAAGATGACATGCCATATCGTTATAGAATTCTGAAGTAAATATTAAAATCCATTAACGCAGGTTTTCGTTAGCTAGGCAGCAAGGAAAGAGATTGAGAAGCTCAATATCGATTATAACTCTATCAGCAGTCAGACATTGCAAGATATGAAGATTTCGAGATCTTCTACATGGCCAAGATAATTCCGTTTCACCAGGTATAATGCGCTTGCGCGTGGCAACAGGTAGTGCTGATGGTTGTCTCAGACATGTTCAAAAAATTGCATGGTGGCGAATATATCCTTTGCTATCATTTATGTTCAGCATCATGGTTTGGTGTCAAGACGTGAGTGAAGAAGGGGCTAGGTTTTCATTGAAAAGCTCTCAGTTGAGTGATCCCATACAAATGGAGTTATTATTGCGTGTCGAGTAGGGGTATTCATTCATTCTTTAGACTCTACAAGCGAGTCATCCGTACTGACCACGCTCGCCTTCCTTCAGCTCACACACGGAAAATCTCTCGCTCACTCACACATGACAGTCCGTTCTCTTTGCGTCTCTCTCTCTCTCGCTCGTGCAAACTACCTTTACCGCTGTGTGTTTTGTCACCTGAATATTCCGCCGAGTATATAACTGACTTGTGCCTCGGTATTAGCTCACCTGTAATAAATTTTCATCGCTCGCTCGATTCATATTCATTTTTTGTCATGGAATACCTCGGCTGACTGGCATGCGAATGTCACTTCTAGTTAAAGTTCTATCGCATTCAAACTCATTTGGTGTTACTGAGACAGAGTACTAGTATAGAGGATGTCCGGTGTGGGTCGGTAGGCTACGCCGGGTTGGTATCCACTAGCTAACTTCATCAATTTGTTTACGCTACTTGTCTATCCAAGTCAATAACGGGGCATACACAGTGTTGTACGATCTGGTCAAATCAGACTGCAGTGAGTTGACCAGTGGAATAGCTGCTACCCGTAACTTGTCTATTGGTTCGTGTTAAACCCGTTTATTAAATAGTGAGAATGGCGGGAATCCACATTATGCAGTTATGGAGAATATTTCTTCGAAGTGTGGTGGTTTTATTGCTGCATTCTGTCTGCCTCTTGCAAAGTAAGGATCTTAACCCAGGTGAGGATATTAACCTATCTGTAATGCTCCCTGCATATCCACTACCGAGCATCAAGGGGGAATATCCCTGGCTACCAGAAGGGCGTCTTTTTCCCTATCACCTACAAATGGTCGTCCCTGCCATGAGGATTGCCGTCGAGAAAGTGAAGGACCTCCGTTTGCTGCCAGAACATAATATCACTCTTCATGTTAACGACACTCATTGTTCTATTAACACGGCCCAACTTGTATCCGCTGATATTTTCATAGAGCACCGAGTTATGGGCTTTTTTGGGCCCGTCTGTGAGTACCCAGTCGGGCCTGTAGGGCGTTTCTCTGCCCACTGGAACGTCCCTCAAATAACCACAGGTGCCCAAGCCACTGGATACAGCGTCGCCCCCTTCGACAAAACCCTTACAAACATGATGCCCCCTTACAGTAAAATGGGCGACTTTGTTGGGCAAGTTTTTCAAAAATACGAATGGACAAGAGCAGTGTTTTTGTATCATGATGGAAACAGTTTCATTCGGGATATGATGTTTATGGCTGGATCTGTCTTTGCGATTGTCAGTAGAGGATTCAATATGAACGTGACCAATCAAGATTTTAATGAATATGTGCCCAGTTTGGACTACGGGGATTTACTACAGCGGACGGTATCACCGTATGCTCGAGGTATGTTGTAATGGGGAACAAAGTAATACAGATATTAGATTTATGTAAATTGTGAGAGAGTATGATAGTTCACAGTAATATATGAATCATTTGCTGGGTTGATGATTGGAAATTCATTTCACGTTGACCTTTTTGTTTTGTAATAAAAAATATCATACGTCAGAAACGACGTACAAAACGTACTTGTACCACAATCAAGGCGCCATACCTGCTCACATTCTGCCATTCAGGTTTCATAAGAGGCCGTTCCTGGATTTACCTATTTCCCTCAAAATTAGAACGACATATGAAATTTATTTTTAAATTGATTCGATCCTATGATTACATAATTCACACTTATCTTTCAACAGCAATTACCAGTGCCATGATTACATTCCGTATTAACATATTTGAATGAGAAGATAGTGCACCTTGTAATGCAGTCGAAAACATACGTTAATGTAGTTAATGTGTATCAGAATAACGTGTACTTGAGCGGCGCTTGTTTTGAGGGCAAACGGGAGGAAATAATTGTTTAAACACATCGAGTACGCTTCTTGGCTTGTTGTGATAATGTAAACGAGCTCTCCAAGGATGTAGCAAACATGCATACATGTACATGCCTATTTGCATATTGACTTGCCAGCCAAGGTAGGCTTACGCGTAAAGGCCACAACTTTGACCGTCCCTTCATTGATTTATCTCGATGTAATTATCCGACCGAGAAAAAGATATTCTGTTCATCGATCAGAAATTCGATTCATTTCACACTATTGGTAACTGAAGGGAAAGAGGAAGTGGAAGATGATTAATATTATGATTAAAGCTATGTTATTAAGAACTACCTGTTTCAGAAGGTTTTATGCTTATATTTACACTCAAACGTGAAACTGAAAGTAATCATAATTTAGGGAGTGATAACACTAATTGAGATAAATGCAGGAAAAGAAAATGTTAATCAGAAATGTCTGATACATGAAGGCCTTATGTACATGTAGATGTCTGTTAAACCACTCAAATTTTCCTTGCAAATATTATACAACGAACAGAATTTCAATGCGAACATTAGCATTTTTAAGACTTGGTAATCGCCGTGTAAATACCAAAGGTGCTTTTTTGGTTAGATAGAAATTTGGATAGCTACACCTTTTCCTGCCTCCGTATGAGCGTGTTTTTTTTTTCTATCCTGGGTACTCATTCGATACATTTAATGTAAAAATGGCAAATTTGGAAACATCACCGCATCTTATATTTCGACTCGAGTACGCATTCTTTCTGCTACTTGACTCAAAGCTATGCATACATGCAAAACTTTGCTATTGTTTGCGGTGTGATGCTGTTTCATGATAACGGCTGTCTTCGTCTTAAACAAACATTTCCCTAAATTGCATCCTGAATGCTAATAAATGGTCAACTCCTATGACCACCCAGTCGTCAAGGATCGTAGTATTTATTACTGACTCTTCTCTCAAGACGGGCAGCTGATGTCAATTTGAACTACCTTGTTAATGAAGGAAACCAGAAACGCCCATGTACACTAAGTTGGAAACAAAAACCGTTTCACGGCCAAAAGAAACTACCACTCAATTCACCATTTCTGGCAGGCCTGGGCTTAATAGATGCAGGCTACCTGTTCCTGTTGGCAACAATATTTATTAATTTTTCTGATTAAATTTTTAGGTTGAGCGGCTTTGCGAGGGCAATTAATTCCCTTGAAGACCACCATGCATTGTCTTCCCAGTAATTATCATCGGATCACCTCACGTTTGTACATGTATTGACTTAGGCCGTCAGCGAAATAATGACTGCTTATTAGGCCCGTCAGCCTTTACTCCCTCGGGAACAATTGGCCTGAAATCACATCTCAATTATTTGGCATGCTCTTTTAGATTAGGCCTATCATATAAATTCAATATGATTGAGATTGAATTTATCTTGATGTAACAAAATCAATTTGTGTCTTCCGCACAGTGCATGTGCCAAGCATGAATCGTATTGAATTATCTAGACATGCTAGAGGGACCTAATTACCCTCTGTTGACATGAAAAACATATGATTACATATTCATGTTTTTAAGGGGCCTGTTTCTAGGAACAGTCATAAGTCCAAGTTCTTGAATATCCTGGATTCCACGAACTTAGACTTATAACGGTTTCGCGAAACAGGCCTACCACTCATGAGAAGAGGCTCATGAAGGGAAGATATTAAAGACACATTGAAGGACAGTCTGAATCGTATGTTTGTGGAGATTGGGATTCGTCGATGTTCGATAAGATGACGGTACTTAAAAGTATCATTACTTCCATTAATATTCACGGCTTCGTCTGATGATACTTTAGGCAACACGTGTGGTAGATATGGGATACTCTGATAGCCTATTCACTGTTTACACACCATCACATTTTCTATTACAATAGATAACAGATGTTAGATGTAAGATTGAATGCACCGCATCATCAAAGCTGGGAACACATTTATTATCTTGGAATCTTAAAACAACAGTTTTTGGTCTTCGCAAAGTGATGGACGTATCACTTGATGAAATTTTGGCAGTAGACCTCACGCTTCACTTAGAACTTTGATTACTGTTCGAGTTTCCGCGGGGAGAAGTTGTGCCTGGGTCGTTGATTGGGGGTTGGAGATGGTCTAGTTTGGATTTGAAGGCACGTTCGGGCCTCGGAGGATAGGAAGCGGAGAATGAGAAGAGGGATTAGGGACGATCTAGGGTAGAAGAGCCACGTCCATCACGATGTCTGATCCCACATGGGACCATCTCTTGAGATTCAGACGATTACGACGTGTGAGAAGATGATTGTTTTGAGTCTCATTCCGACCACCTTCAAGATCACAAGTTATCAAAAGACATGCCATTTCGGATGAAAGATGAATCAACAGTAGATAGGAAAGCATTCAGAAATTCGAAATGAAGTATAAACGAATCATTCTCTTCAGTCTGATATTACAAGCCGTTTATAAGAAATGACTGCAAAAATCAACTGTTTTGAAAAACAATATTACAGGACACTGGTAATGCGCCTTTGACTGTAATGAACCACGATGAAACAATTTCAACTTGTAACTTTTAGATCGAAATACTGTTATTTCTATAAACACAAACTGCGTGGGAAATCAACAAGGCCTTGTTAAGAAACTCGACTGCATGAAAATGGAGAATGACATTTTGAAAGACATTAACTTATTTCGGAGCAAGCCTAGTAAGGGATCTTGATAATCTACTTGGTATTGACTCTGTAAACGTGGCGTCTTAATCCCTTTAAAAGGTCTCTGTGTAAACTCCATACACTTCTGTTCTTTGCATATATAAATAATACATATCTTGTATATGTCATGCAGTCAAATGGAACCGCACGTGTATGGTAAACAGGTCTAAATAAATACGTATGGGGAAAGAGATAAAGCGTATATAAGAAAATAAAAAAGTTATTTTCGGTTGCAGCCTGCTCTTTATTTCTTATACTGATGTGAATTGAGGTATTTTTATTTTAAGTTTTTTAAACTAACCACAGAATTGAATTTTAGGCTTTGTTGATTTTTTTGCAAGTCTGGAACAAGAAAAAATAGTCCAGAATGTGTACTTTCAAACTTATTAATAGATCATTTTAAATCCTAATTGTTATTATCGTTATTGGAGACAATCTAATTAGACTCCACGACATGGCTTTACTAAACATGCACATATATCCAACAGATTAATGTTACTTTTCCGGTGCTTCTAAATGTTTAATGATTATCTTTTTTAGCATGTTCAGGGAGTGAGCAGAGATTTTACCAACACTGCGTCTGACTAATGAGAGTAGTAAAATGCAACGGCCTAATGACCTTCATCGAACTAATTATTTGTCATTACTAAATGGAAATTAGATATGAAGATAATGAGATCATATTGTATATTGCTTAATCCACTTACACTTGTGCATTGTCCAAAAATATTAGAGCTTAGATTAATTCTACGGTATCTATATCATATCATAATGGAAAGGTCAGAATTGAAAATTATTGTAATTAAGCACCAGTCAGTCCTAATTCTAAACTGTGTTACTGAACGTATTGATGTTGACAGTGCTTGAAGTAAAAACATAAAACAATGCGAATTGTCCTTCTACATAAGCTTGCCACACTGTAGATTAAATGATACTAAAAGTGATTGAGGAAAGCGATGATTATCAGAGAGGAGATAAAGAGTTCCTACTTTGCGCTGTACAGGACTTGATATCGTCAGTCAATCCTGCACAGCGAGAGAAAAACGAGATGCAATAATTAATGTAATGTAGAATGCTAATTGGATGTTATTTGGGTTGGTACATCTCAACCTTGAATCTCAATAAAGGCAAAAATAGAGAAAGGTCCGAGTACGTAAGCGATTGGTTGGCTTGTTAGTTAGCAATAAACGTCAATCAAAGTTCTTGAATGGCAACAGGTTCGTCGCAAACAAGTGCATCTTTTGTTTCCAACTCCGCCATCTCGTTCCGAGAAACGTTATCCGCGAAATATGATTAGAATCGAATCTAGCGAGTCTTAATCAGCGCGTCGACACCTGCACGACGAAGAAATGTTGGATTTTAGAAGTAAGAAAACTAGAGAAAGAAAAAAAAAGGAAGAGAGAGAAAGAGAGAGAGAGGGGGGGGGGGGGGTGAGAGCGAAGACCGCTATGACCGCATGCAATGCGGTATGATTTACGTGCCGAAGCTTCCAGGGTTTTAATTTCAAGCAAACTGCATCGGAGATGATAACGTAATCAAATCAATAACCTATTTGGCAGATATGGTAGAGAGGGATAGGTATCGCATTCTAATCACCAGGTTTCCAGTCAAAAGCGGTACACTGATTATATCATCAAAAGTTGTTTTTTCTTCTTCAACTTATCAAACCAGCCTTATCCCTTTCACATCTTCTTTTATGGCTTTTTGTTCATTCTCAGGTCAAAACAATGAAGCTTTGACAAATCCTATGCTATCAAACAAATTCATCAACTAATGCAAGTTAAAATTAAGACGTATAATTAGAATAATAAAAAAAGCTTCAACGACTTTTTAAAAGTTGTATATCTTTATGTTAACATGCTTGTAACTCCATGCATCTTCAAAAGATGAATGTAGACTCTACTCAGCGCATTCTCCTGACTATATCTGTAGTTGTTTTCAAAATAAAAAATTGAAAGAATGAAAGCACATGTCTTCAATTCATCTTGCTAAATTTAGGGGACATTTTGACACTGATTGATCAGTTTACATCTACTTCAGACGTGTGGTCGGTTCTAGAGGCATTCCGATCAGAATGCTCCCTCCCTCAAATCGCCTTGTGCGGGTTTCCATTCCTGTATCTTATGAAAGAAATTCAATACAATCAAACAGGACAGTCAAGTGCTGCTAAATGCTGCTTCTCCACAGCAACGTGAATATTTTCCAAGTCCGCTTCCAAGTGCATTCCCCTCCTATTTTGAAGGGCTTATATACTAATGAGCATGTTAAACTCCAGTTCACCTATATTACAATGTAAGTGGACGGTACTCATGTTTCAATTCTAAGGCTGGAGCAATATCAACCTGAGCCCGCCTTAGTTCGAATAAAACAAGATTATCCCCGGAGCCATTTTTGAAGTATTATGTATTTGAAGCTAATCAACCTTTACGTTGAGCTCTATACGCATGTATTTAATGCCTATAGAGACCGCTTGAAAAAAAAGGAGACTTGAGTTCTTTTCACAAATCGCCATCCTAAGACCACACACAAATTTTCTCTACAATAGCCCTTTATATCAACCCTTCAAAACTTTTTAATACTTTGCCCGTCAATCTTAGAATTATAAATGATGTCAAATTATTCAGCACAGTGATAAGTAAAATAGAAAATATTGGCCCACTTCTTTCCTCTACTAGATAATTCACCTGTCCCCTCTCATTTTCTTTTTAATACCACTCCATTACATGTACTTTGGTCCGTTTTCTTTTCTTTTCAGTTTTGTGTAAATATGTTTATCCATATATTTTTTTATATATTTTCTTTCTTTTTATCGCTATAATTGATTTTATTTCATTTTTGTTTTCCTGCATATATGTTTCAATTTAGGATTTACATATATTTTGTTTGTTGATTTAATTTTTCATGTTTATACCTATTTTAATGTTTCTTTTTATCACGGCCCTGCTGAAAACCGCTTTCAGCTGAATGCGGGCACAATTGTATATATTGTTTTTAACCGTGAATAAATAAAATAAACAAAATAAAAAAAACAAAAACAAACTTAAGTATTTGAATGCAGCATGCGGAGTCTATTGTGAAAGGATGATTCGTATGTAAGGACGTGCTGGTATTAACAACTCGGTAATGCCATAAACTATTGATCTTTACTCAAGATGCACGGCACTCATAGATCTTAAACCCACGGGTTGTTGTCTTTTGATTACATAAATTATGATATGTCACGGAAAGTACTTATCGGCAGTCAGTGCTCCAGATGTGTAGCCATTCAACCTTTAGAAGATTATTAAAAACCCCTACCATTTGGCAATGAATAAAACTATGATCGCCATCAGCTATGGTTGATAGAATAGTTTCTTTGAAATTCATTAGCCTGTGTGTAACACGCATTTTTAATTTTAGAGAAGTGGCCTACAGTAGGTTAATGAACATATTGATTTCATTTTCGTCAAAGCGGAATGGAATGTTGATTGATATTTTGGGACCTATGACAAAAAATTGTCCATTGTGCTTCAAACAAAGACTATCCTTTAAAATACTTTGTTTGCATATATATATATACGTGAGATCAATTGAGAGAGAGTAACAGCGTAGCATGAATCAAAGTTCCCCAGAGCTGTCCTACCATTTTGGATTTTTTTGCAAAGGTTGAAAAAAATGTCTCCGCCGGGAATCGAACCCGGGCCTTTGGCTATGAACGCCAGTGCCTTAACCACTAGACCACAGAGACGGGCCAGTGGTTTCGGCGACTCCAAATTCGCTTAACCGACAGATTGACAAATCTTCAACCCTCACTAATTAATTAATTTGTTGGTGGCAGATGAGTTTCAAACATGTATATATATATATATATATATATATATATATATATATATATATATATATATATATAATTGAAAAATAGTCTGCTTGGCATCCAGATAATACAAGAATCAGAGTTGGTAGTAGAATGCCATTAAAAAATAAAATCATAGATTTTAAAAGAAAACGGAGCATAGCTCTCAAAAATGAAAGGCGAAGTCACACTCTTCGTCAGTGCCCACGGTGTGACAAAAAGATGTAAATCAAAATCCGTTTCTGAAACAGACGAAAAGACACGTCTGTTCATGGGCAGACGGATTGTGAAACTCACCTTTCAAAAGAAATCAACGCGCTGAAGATGGAGATGCCGCGAAGTAAATAACGCATCCCAAGATGCGTTGCGTTATTGCGCATCCCAGGATGCGCAATAACGCATCTTCGCGCCATCTCCATCTTCAGCGCGTTGATTTCTTTTGAAAGGTGAGTTTCCCAATCCGTCTGCCCATGAACAGACGTGTTTTTTCGTCTGTTTCAGAAACGGATTTTGATTTACCTCTTTTTGTTACACCGTGGGCAGTGACGAAGAGTGTGACTTCGCCTTTCATTTTTGAGAGCTATGCTCCGTTTTCTTTTAAAATCTATGATTTTATTTTTTAATGGCATTCTACTACCAACTCTGATTCTTATATATATATATATATATATATATATATATATATATATATATATATATATCTTAATTACAAGGATAGCATTCACCAAGTGTGTATATATATATATGAAATTAAAAGGTCATTTTACAATTTGGCCCAAATGCTTGTGAATGGTATAAGAACGAAAAAGTTACACACTAAAACGAAATTCTTGTGCCTGAGAAAATTTCAACAGGGTTAGTGCATTTTAGGTAGTTTGAAATGAACCGTGGCATTGTACAGTCATGTCAGTGGCCCTCATGTACTCGATGAAGTTATATTCTGTCCAGAGTTCACGATATGGAATATGAGATCGGGAAAATGTTCTTGAATTTTGAAGTGCCCTACTCATTATGGCATACGGCTTGAACATTATTCTTGAATTACTGGAAGAAACAATTTCAGCTTGCTGACAGATTCATTTTACTCATCCTTGGCTGACTCGAACATGAGACCAGGAACATTCGAAATAACAGGATGAAGGTACGAAATCCAAAAATACACATTTAAGAGTTACCAAATAGCTTTGACCTAGTTATTCCACAAGAATCTATATTTTGTTCCTGATGACGCTGCATATGAAAATTACACCTTATGACGCGTATGGACATTACCCCCTATGTTGAATATGGACATAGCCTCCTGCGTGTATGATGTGCTCATTTTTCTTTTCTTGTGTTATGGAGTGCGTTGCGTTTTGAATTGAACACGTCACGTTTTCGCTTTTTGATTCGGTGTGAAAACAAAGCAAGTCCCATCCCGACTATCCGCCTCTCGAGATCGATTTTATAGCCTCGTCCTTCCTCCATGCAGGAGACGCTTATCCATTCTCTTCCTATTCTAGTTCTTTCCGTCCATATATTTTGCTGTTCAATAATAAACGTCTCACAGCAGTAGACATGGACTATAAAGTTCCAGCATTTTATGGAGCAATAAAGGGGAAATTCTCTAAATCGAAAGCAGAGACCTCTCTGAGCAAGAGTCTGATCAGTATAATTTTACAGAGCATGTATAATCAGAAAAATATATAGATAAAGCACAATAATGATAGACTCATTTGGAAGGTGATGTATTGAACACGAATCTTTATCTTTTTTTTAATAGCTACCTCGACATGGTGGAAGCATATAGCCTCGAAGAGGCACTTATTACGTAACATCATGATAATACAGCAGGCCTGTGTGGCCGAAGTCCTTAAAAATCATTACATGTATACCGATGTATATCTCCCATCTAGAGGTGATCTAATGCACAAACTGAGTAGGCTAATAGGTTGATATGTTTTTATAGCGCTCTCATATGATGTAATAAAAGCGGTGTCTTTATCATGAGATTAACGTATACCTGCTAAACTTATCTGATCTCCTCGTATATTGTTATGATACTGGTATAGGTATATGTATATGCACCTGAGTACTCGATATAGTTATATATGTACATTTAGGATGTATACATAGGATTCTTAGTTATGATAACTTTTGATACTAATGTTACCGTTCAGTTTACAAAAAGCAAAAAGAAAAAAATAACGAGCATGAAATAACATTAACTGCAAGAATGTGCAAAGTAATGTGATCAAAAATTGTTGAATACGTCCTTTGTTATTGGCAACAAACATGACAAAGATCGAGAATATACTCAGATTTGGGCTTAGAACCAGTGCTATTTGCTTTGAAAGTTTGAACGTCCATTCTATATAGGGCTTAATACTCACCTTACCATACTCGTTTTTAGGATTCTTGGCCATGTTGACTTTCGTCAAGTGTTCTAGCTCAGATTATTGTCACTATTATCATTCGTTTCATGAAAAGACTTGTGTCTCAAGAGGAGAATAATTTTGAACTCATAATAGGAAACATTTTAATGCTTTGCTGTTCTGTATACATGCTGAGTAATTTGCGTGCAGAAAATAAATTGAATTACATGTGATTATCTTGTTTTAATCTAATCGACATCATATTATACAGTATTCCAGTTAACTCTGAATGTATTCAAATTTTACAGATGCCTTTTGAGCAAGCTTTTCCTCACGATATGGAGAGGCTTGAAATATCTGAGGTATGATGTAAGGTAGAACTGGGGAGCGTTTCATCAACATTTGTTGTCTGACAAGTTGTCAGATCTGACATATTTCCTTCATTTTGATTGGCTGAGAAGCATCGTTACTGTGGCAACTGTCGGATAAAACAGACTTTGTCAGATAAAACATCCGACAAGTCCTTTCATGAAACGCTCCCCTGATCCATAACGATCCATAAGGACCTATAACATGTAACTCTGAATTGAACGCCTCCACACATCACTTGTCGGCCGGAAAAGAAAAACCATATAGACAAATGTCGACACTTTTTTTTTTCTATCGCGATTGCGAAGTAAATATAGATTTATTGAAAATAGGTTCGATACGTGTACCAGCACAATACAATATTTCGCTGCAAGAGAATGTCAAAATGTGATGTAATAATTTGCAAAGAGAATGCAAGGAAATGAAATTAGAAGATATCTAAATACTTCTCACACTTTACCTAATAACTAAGTAAACAGTTTTACCCAAGACTTTTCAAGAAACAGACGTTTATATCAAATTATTGTTTTTCATTCTTGCATCGCTTACACAGTTTTCCCTTTCGCTCTATCAATCGTAATTCAATATAGAACTGATATTTGTGGCAGGATTCCCTTTGTTAGTCGTTTCTCGCTTTTCCATAATAAATATGGTTGAGAGGTCGAGAATTTATTAGGTGAACCTTCTACGACCTGACTTTGCATTTCATATAAAGAAAAAAAAAACATGTTATGGCTCTCCGGGAGTTTGAAGTTGTGTTCCTGGGAGAACAATAAAACGTCGAAAACGATGACAGGAAAAATAGAGCAAATCAATAGAAATAATTATAGGCACTTTACCCAAATGAATTACATGTCAACTTGGATGCAGAACAAAAATAATATGTAATGACTGGGTATAATGGTATCTCAAAGGAAAGTTGATTCTTAGCACGTAGGCTATGTCTTTCATTTCCTTCTACAATGACGATCATAATCTTCAAAAGAAATACTATCATGACAGAGTTTATGTGCCGAGAATGAGTGCTTTACAAGTAATGTTCTGCTATTCTGTGTATTCGACCAGAGCCGCCCTTCAGCGACTAAAATATTTGCCTAAGGCTAACGTAGCAGCAAGTAATGCGTGCAGGGGGGGGGGTCTAAAGCATACCGATGGTATCATTCGTTACCTGGGTGTTTGTGAAAGAAACATCTAAAATTTTGAAATCATTGGTAACCTTAAAACATTTAGAATAAGGAAAGTTATACTCCTCTCACAGAACATGTGAATGTAATAAATTTATCATTTGGAATGAGCCCTTTAGCCTATACGAATTTATGTTCCCTTTGAATCCAGAAAGTTTTTGCTGAATGAAATATTAGAAAGGTTGGATTGTTGTAAATTGCAGACTTTTGAAGTCGCGACACATTGTCTGATTCGTTATTCGAGTTTCGAAATTTCGTAAATTGTAGAGTTGTTTTGTAATACTCCCTTCGGGGTTTTGTAATGTTGTCAAAGTTCCAGCATCGATGAAGCATTGTGTGGTTATTAATACACTGTTAACTGATATCTTCGCGGAGAATGACATGTAAATAAGAGAGGACAGCAAGCCCTACAACAATAACAACAAAATTTTTGAAGTGTAAATTACCAGGAGGGAAATACAACCCATCAGGAATTCCTGGGAATGAAAATTGCAATTTGGGTGTTCTAATGCACCTTTGAGATTTAACTGGATCGCCTTCTAATTTAGAACGCTGATCTTCCTCACCCTGCGACACCCGATTTATCATGCAGATTTCATAATCGAAGGTAAGATAGAAGAAGCTGAGTTGCAACCCGATGGAATATTCAGTGAAGAGATGGATTGAGCTTCAAAACGATGCCTCGTCTTTTGGCTGTTCTACCTTCTTTACTTCGAGCGATTTTCGCTGTTTTCTGAGAAGACGTCTAATCAATCTTTTGATCGATCGCTTTAATATTTGTCGTGGATTATACAAAATTGCACCGTGTCACCATTAATAACAAGTATAGCCCACGCTTGCATGTCTCAAATAGTTAAAACTTTATAGTATGTTAAACTACATGTAATAGGAGAATACTGATCGTCTTCTTCCTCTTTAGTATTATCATTATCTTTATGATTAACTAAATTTTTTTCAAGACTTGCGGGAGGTCCACAATCAGGCAGGGTACATTTTGTGGAATAATGGATGACACTGTGACATATCAATTAAGGAAAAATCAAATATCTCTTTCTGCGGGATGACCAAAGTATGATGGACTGAAGTGCTACGGACACATGTTGTGGATGGGATTTACTAGTTTTCCATTGGCATGCCTTACATACACAGAATGAAACGTCCCTGGAGTAAGAGATTTATGCCTTTGTGAAACCCAACCCTTTTCTTGGTTTCCACTCCTTTCGTGAGCTGTCATCCCTCCCTATCTATCACTTCTCAGCGGTGCAATTTCGAAAAACGATATCTGTCGTCAACTTACCGCGGAATCTCTCTGGAAAGCCATCTTGAGGAAAACATAAGGAAATGAATTAAATCGAGATAGTCTTGCTCTTCTGTATTCCGTCCGATCATCCCTAAATCCGGGCCGCTGCCGATTTGTCTCCTAACCATGCTAAACTTGATTTATCCCATTCCATTTTCGCACCCAGGAGCTCCCGTCTGGAGTATCAATGTCATCTATACTTTGCCTTGAGCTCATTGTCTTATTACCGGTAAGATCTCCATAGATTAGCCAAATATGATGTGCCGTCATCAGTTATTACAAACAATTAAGTCTAACCCAAGAGTTGATATCTAATCCCTCATTGACTCTTAAGAAGCAAATACCGTAACCGTGACAGGAATATAATCGGGGGGGGGGGGGGGGGGTCCAATAATAACATCGCTTGCATAAGTCTGTATTAGGATGGTATACGTGACACATGTAGCTAATGAAATATGCCTCTTTCATTAGAAATATAATTGTAAACAATGCTAGAATATAATTCTGCTCCCGAACTAATGATTTCAACTAAATTTATCTTCCTTGACTTAGGTTTTGATGGCCTTCTTGGCCTTCAGAATACCGACACAGCCGTCGCCATTGATGTCATCTTGATCATGACCGAAAATATCTACCCTGAGCATAGAACATATACATAAAACTTCTTAATTATAATCAGAAGCTTGTGTTAATCAGTACCTGCTCTTACTCATGCTCCACCTGTCAATAGTATTATCATTATTATTTTTATATACTAATTTTGCAGAGAAGAACATAGCGAAAATGTACATATGCCGTGAATGGAACGTACAATTTTCTTTCTCATACCATTTGATTGAGTTAATCGATAACTCATTTGCAGGAAGTTGGACTCACTCCTGAGCCACTCAAAGTAACCCTCATTTTTTAGAAGCCATGCGTCAGACTTGTTTGATTTTATTTGATAAACAGCCTCCTACTTATCAGGGGGAAACGGAATATCCATAGATGGCGCTTTTTAGATGTTCTTACTTTCTATTTCTTTTAATTTGTGACAGTCCTGCCGATAAAACTGTCGTTGAGATGTATGTCTCAAAAGATGAATAAAATTGCAGAACATTCATTAATATTCATAGTGTTGTCAACATTTATCCTTTTCATAAGTCATTGGAAATTGAAGATTTTGTAATATTCTGACTTTTAAGTGCAATTTATTTACGGACTTTTATTGATTCATTTGAATATCTATATCTACTTTAAAGAATATAATTTCTTCGTGTTTCTTTCTGATTTCATGTGATGAAAATAAACATTTCGCATGAAAGATACCCTCTTTCACATCAAAATCTTGAAATTGTGTCCTTTGGTATTCCATTCTTCTTCTTCTGTGCTCATGAACTGAGAATTTAGGGAGTAGTGACCTAGATTTTTGCAGACCCTGGCAGGTGGTGTCTAGGTTTCTTTCTCTTACCAATTGGACACCCTTACCATCTAGTCGGGCAGAAAATTAAGTTTCAAACCAACCAGACGTCAAATTCAGGAGACGTCACGATGAGAAAGTTGATCACATTTGGCTCCTCCAGATTGAGAAGCGTTCAACGAAAGAATGAAAAGTGACCAAATTTGTTTTGGTATTTCCTAATGACGGATGCATCATCACCCGTAAAACCGATGACTGCAGTCAACTTTATTCCTGTGAACTCTGAAACTACATTGCTATAAAATTTTTAGTTGGTAAAAAGGAATAACATCGTATATTTGTTTGTAATAGTAGTATAAGAAAAACCGCTAATCTCAATCTTGGATATTGTTTCATTACCACAACGTAAAAGTTCAGTGGGTATTCTGGAAAACTTATGGAATATTTTAGACCATTGTCGCTATATTTCATTCTGCATTGTTTCAAAGCCTTAGAACATGCCCTCATGAATACTTCCCTCAAGTGGCATGGTATTTTATTTTTGTAATTGTTTTATTTTGTTTTGTTTTTTTATGTTGTTAGAAAGCTTTCATGGAGATTTTGCTATTTCAACACACAGAACGAATTTGCAAATGTCCGACAACGCGATTATTTACCATCAATTTTGTATCATATACCTGTAGAACCCTACCTAAAGGACTTCTCTGTGGAAACTGTTGAAAAGGGATAGGAAATTTCATGGATGTTGGCATTAAAGTATGTTTGATAACTCCTTGGTTGAACGCCGAGTTTTCCATGTTTCAGGTGTTCTTTCTTTTTATTTAGCAGGATGACTGAATTCAGTCAAGGCTAATGAATTATTCTGTTAGTTGTGACATTTCTGTTCCAGAACAGTTTCACGTAGATGGGTCACAATCTACTGTACATTTCGTGTCCGTGAAAGTCAGAGGTCAGGTACTGAACTGAAGCCCCGGAGCTACAACTCCTTCTTTGTCATTTTCTCCATCATCACCACCACATCCACCATTAATCATCATCACCATCACTTTTCATGGAGTCCATGAAAGAAATAAATTGCTAGCGAAACAGGAAATAGAGCATGAAATTACGAAAAAGGAGATAAGAAGATACCATCCTTTTGTAAATTCCTCCTTTACATTTTCGGCTGTTCTTCGAAATTTCTTAATTCATTGACGCTGTTGAGAGGCTTTGTTCGGACACGCTTCTACAAGTCATCCTCCCGTAATCATGCAAAGCCGTTTCAGATTTCACGAGTTAGATACTCTCCAACATTCAGCCCTGATGTGTGGATGTGAAGAAAAAGTCGATGAGTTCGGCCGATAAATTCTCACCACGAAAATTATTCTGCGGTCGGTTGTTTTCAAGAGACCAGTTGATGAGGAATGGTGGTGTCGAATGGCTAGGGAATGATGCGAAGTAAAGCTCTTCCTTTTGCCACTGGGCCGCGATCTGTCCCGTAGATCGTCAGTTCAAAATGTATGCAACGCCATGGATACTTGTAGGTGTTGTTACATCGGCCTTTGGTGACGCTTCACTCCTGCTCATCACCTCGACATTGCACAGTCGAACTGGTATACCCTGGCTGTCCACTTTAATGTAAGCATTCTGCATAGTCTATAAATCGTCTCAATTTCATTTTCAATATAAAAATCACAAGATGGAACTGCTCCCTCGACACCACTGTCTCTTCAGGCATGAGGTGGCCAATCAGAGTACAAAAGCTCCCCAGTTTTACAATCAAAAGCTCTAAAGTTATACAATTGTAAGAAAGTCATCGGAAAGTCAACGGATATCTCGTCGAAATCCCTCATGACGTTGAACTTGTTTTACCTTTTCACGGAGAAAAGGAAACATTCCATGGACTATTTATGTACGAAATGTCCGTAGATGTAAAAAATCAAAGGCATTAATGCAAGGGGGAATATCGAAGAGAAAAAATATTATATCTCGTTGCAGGAGAACTTTAGGGTCACTATCGGGGATAAACTGAATCAAGGTTATGGACAAAAAAAGTATGTAATGAACAAAAGGTTGCTATATATATTTACCTTACGAAAATCTCACTTCTGCTTCCGGAATGTACGCTTGAAACTTTCACTGATTTCACAAGTTTACGTATTTGTTTCTTTATGAAGAAAAGAGGTCACTTTACCGAGGCCATATTACCTCAAAACTGTCCGTATTCTACAAACTTCTTTTTAAACTGATAGTTTGCATAGCAGGTTAAGGGAGAGGGAGAGGAGAACAGAGACAGAAAAAGGGGCGGAGAGAAAGAACCGAGAGCAATTCTGATACGAAAAACATAAGTTTTTGTTTGACAATGTTAGAGGTTACCCTCCATGTTAAGAATTAAGTCGGACAGACTTCCGTGCTATGTCTCTCACGTTTTGGACATTCCGAGACAGTAAACTGAGACATGCGACTAACATGGCTTAATCGTCATCCGACATGAAAAGGAATGCGACGACCGAGCTCTCTGGGCGAGCTTAACATGATTTCGAAGTCGTGATTGACACGAGTCGCCACTTATCGATTTGTAGAGGATGGCGAGGCTGAGACGCCTTGGGTTCCGAAGGTCGCTGCATGAGAACGTTTCATTACCGATATTCACGATCCCATGAACATGAATGTCGAAGTTCCGACACTGCAGCTGTTGCACTTTACCCTTCCTCGCATACCATCCTCTTTTAGCATGTTTAGGAGATGTCGTGCCCCTATTCTTTTTGTCTGTAGTCGGATAAGTTTGCGGGATGAATTAAGCGAATAATAGAATTCATCTCCGTAGGAAATTTAGCTCGAGTTTTCTGATTTTCTGCTATGAGAAGGTACACAAGAAGATCGATGTGACAGGCTTATTCTGAAATATAGTTTCAAGTTTGCAGCTATTTACCTTATCTTATGACAGCGGGTTTGCCGGAAATTAGGCAGGAAAGGGCGTGTAGATGTAAAAGCCGTATCATGATCTTTATCTAGAAATAATTAAAATGAAAAGTGCCAGAGAGTTCTTTAAGATATTGACGACCATTCCTCAAACTAAAGCTTTGTTAATTTATAAAGTTATGCTAGCAAAAAAAATTTTTAAAAAGAAAAAAAAAGAAATATAAATAAAGCAGTAAAAATAACTTATTCCTAAAAAAATGATTTTCAAAGTTAAACCAGGTGCTAAACCCATCGTCGTTTTAGATCGTATTTTCACTTATTTGCTTATCAAGACTAAAGTATGTATATAAAGCACCGTCATACCAGTATCTTCGATAGGAAAGTGCTTTGATCACCCCAAACATGCCACATGAAGTGAACCTAACATGAACCCCGGAGATATGTATTCGCATGTCTCTTTTGTTTATTCTAACTTTCACAACCATTAGCTATGTCTGACATTGAAACAAAATGTCACTCTGTGCGTTCTATAGTCAGATCTCCCCACCGCCGGGCGTGGAGTGAGGGAGAAGGCTGTTTGAAGAAGCTATTTGATGATGAATTATGTAAATGGATGGCATTAGGGCCTAGTTGGATATGGCTATAGGATTGTATCGTGACGTCCATTATCTATCCGTTGCTATGGTTTCGAGAATACTCGATACGATATTGGATGCGTTGAATTCCGCTTATTTAAGATATGATGGGAACAGATTGATTTCACTGTTTAGTTGAGGTATTGATTGGATGGTTTGTGGAGTAGAACAGCGGAACAGAACTGCAAACAGTTGCATAGATTATTTCACTTCAGATTTCACAACCTCCCTTTGTCATTTTTCTATCCAGGTATATTTTTTGTAGAATCCACGGATTTCCTTCCGCTTAAATGGCTTTCCAAGCCTTTCGCCGATGAAAAAGAGAACCTCGATTTCAGTATGAATTTTGTAAATCGATCGCTGTATTTGCTCTTTGCTTTTAATAAATAATGCATTGCTTATTGGATTTTTGGTGTCGTTCCCATTTTAGTGCATGCAATCCTTCATATACCAGTAGTAAAAAGATGACATACTTTACACAGTCGTCATGTGGACATCCATGTATGAAAATAGGGTTATGTAAATAGTGAGAGGGCTTTCAAATATTCTTTCAAATAGTCGTTTCGCCAAAAAAGTGCCATATATCTTCGGAATTAAAAGGACATACAGTCCCGATAGGATGCAGTTTCTATTTGGAAAAATAGGAGATCTCGGATGTCTACCTTGGAAAAATACCTTTAAAATGACATTTTAAAAGTTTTATCTCATCTACAAACTATACCAGTGTCTATAATTAATATCTTAAGGATCATTTAGAATTGCAATTGATTTGAAATATAACTTATTTCCTTTCAATTTTTGAATTACTTTCATGGACAAATCAAACAGTCGGTCTTAATTCAGCATCTTTTCTTGAAGGTAACTTGCAAAGGTTCTATTGCTCTGGCAAGACGTTTCAATAAAATACTTTTCTGTAGTAGGATGGGAAACCGTGAATTCTCCGATAATAAGTACAGGTTTCATGCCTGTACATATACATTGGACACTCGCCTGTATTGCATATATTGTCGGAATCATGCCTGTACCTATTGTCGGACACTTCACGGACGCGTCCGTGCGCGCGTGCGTGTGTGTGTGTATGTGCGTGTGTGAACTAGGACCCACACATTGATTTGTGGGGAACTGTATTGTTTTCTCCTGTTATATTCTGTACTCACAAACATGACGGAATAAAGGCCATTATTGTGATATTTTGTTTTCTGTACCCCATAACTGAATCTATGTAAGGCCGCAACGGTGTGTGTGGGTGCTAGGGCGTGGATGTGGTATGTGTGTGTGCGTGTGTGTGTGTGTTGTGTGTATATGTGCGCATATTTGTAAAGGAATGCTTACGTGATTATTGAAAGGCGGTCGATTTACCCCACAAATAATCAATTACAGCTAACTTTCTACATTTTCACCTTTCACAAAAATTTCGTTGAAACAAGTTCGTATTTAAATTCTATATTTAACAATACAAATATTAGAAATAAACATGGCAATTTATTGTCATTTATCCATTAGGAAAAGGTTTTTTCGGAATTTTTTGCTTCATTACAAATCGATATTTCAAAAGTGAGGAAGAAAACGAAGTTTCAGAAGACGTATCCAACAAATGTCTACAACCGTATAAATCTTCACGATCGTCTTAACTTATATTGACGTCAGGTTCACTTGATTCTGTTTGCCTTTTTAAGTTGCACGCCTACTTGATTTACAAGGAACATCCATTAACCCCGATAATTGAGTTGGAAAACATTTCATAATCAGCTTTGACTTTCATTTCTGGAAGTGACAAGTCGTCTACGTTTCTGTTTTGCTTTGGGCGTTGAGACACTCGTTGAATAAGTTATAAGTTTGCTTTGAAAATACTGGACACACATGACATCTCCTAGGAAATTAAAGGCGTCAAACGCCCCCTAAAAGGAAATGGAACGCAATGTACGACAGTACAGGGTGGTATACACAAGGCCCACGAATGGCTCGCGAACAATTCGCGAAGGATGCGAATCTCGAACAGTGTCGAAAGGAAAATTCGTATTTTTAGGCTCCAAAGTTCGCCGAACATGCGCGGAAGCGTCGTCAATTGATCGCGGTACGCAAGAAAAGTTCGCGAAAAATTTCAAGCTTTTTTTTTTTTTAAACTCCCTCCGAACTAAAAACGAACAGTTGACGACGCTTCAGAGCCCTCTCGCATGTTTGGCGAACATTTGAAGCCTTTTCCATTTTTTCGACATTCCCATCCTTCGCAAAATCGTCCTCTTTCAAGCCTGAAGGTTTTCATAAACTGTATTGGAAATGTTGGTGGCTCGGATCAGACTAGTTGCTTCGAGGTCGGTGTAATCTGAAGAGAAGCGTGAAGACCAGAGTAAACTCCAATGATACGCCCAAGACGAGTGGATTCGAAAAGCATGTTTGCGCAAGTCTTGAGGGTTACACATAAAGTATCCTCCGAGATGACAGGCAGGCAAACTTCTCTCAGAGATAACCGAGACCTTGGAGGTAGATAAGGTGATCTTCAGAAAAAGGACTTTAAAAAGCACCTTTACTCTGGCATGATGAACATTTACAGAAGCTTGATCGACCAAGAGAAGACTATCAATCATGCGTAACCATGGAAACGATGAGAAGTAGATAAGAGCAATAAGGGTTCGTTTCGATTTGATTAAGTTTGTGTCTACTTGTTTGCTTATTGCTTATTGCCAAAGTTCAGGAAAATATCATCATTGTCATACCCTTCAATAGTATATACAGTGTTCCTCTAAGAAAATTTAAGAGTTCTTGTAAAGTTTTAAGTCCCATGGAGTAGAAGGAGGAAGAGGAAGATATACAATGTATTTGTATATATGTGCGTGCAGAAGTATGCAAGAGAACGTGTTTTTCTCTAGACACGCTTCCTGTTTTGTTGAGCTAATAAAACCATTTAAGGACCCTAATTTATAGCTCCATAGAGTCTTCGTAGTATTTCAAACTTAGTAGGCTGAGTTGTATGAACTGGAAATTCACTGGGGTGGCAGTTGCAGCTGAGTTTTGCGCGCTGATATGTCACGGGATACCCCAGCCAAATACACGCCATGTCTCACGTGAAAAGGGTGGTTTTGAGTGGTCAAGACGCTCGACACGTGTGACGCATATAGGATGTTAATCATAGACAATTATCAGATACAATCATGTTTGTTGAGTTTGTGGTGTATTTTCGGGGGGGGGGGGGGGGGATGGGGCTGATAGTTGTGTAAAGGCACATTTTTTCAAGAAAAGATATTGGTAGTTTCTATCTGTAGGAAACGATTTTCTTTAATTTTTTTGTCGGGGGGGAGGGGGCGGGGGCGGGAAGTTGAGCTACTATGTGAACTCACAGGAAGAAAAGCTTCCCCCAAATACTCTTAACTTCCCCTTAAGAACCTAAGGAATCGGAATCAGAACTTTTTAAGAACCTTGATCATCTATAAAACTCCCTTTTTCATATTGAATCTTCTGATGAAAGTACAGCTCATTTTCAACTTATTTTGTTCATCGGACATCCCTTCGAAAGGCAAGATGCGATTTTGAGATTAGAGATGAATACGATGTGCAACAAGCGGAGTTTTCTGGTCTGCTTTTTCTCCCTGATGCAGACTTCGGGGCAAATGTACACATGGCTTCACAGATGCCTCTTTTCGCTTCTTCGCTAATACATCTCGCACCCTCGTTCCTCTCTTGCAATTGTCAGTCTCAGGGCGAATACACTTTTGCGGTGGGAAGGTTCATAAGCGAAGTGGAAACACGGTACCTTTACAAATATATGGTTGTCAAGCAGCGAACGTGACCAATGATGATAAGTAGAATGACCACGCTGTTTGATTATTGGGAAGAAATGAGAGATACCATACAACAATATGCAAGAGATAGGAGAGAGCGAGTCAGTCTTCCATCCCCTTGGGGCATAATAGGAGTAAGAAATTCACATTCATCAGAACCTTTCCTCACCTTGCGGTGAAATTATTACAAATTCTAGGCAATATGGGGCATTTTTTCATATTCTCTATCTTACTTCGATCTCTTGCTTTCAGTAATTCGAAACGACAAGCCAAATGTAGAAAACACAACGCAGTTACGGTAATGAAGTTAAGATTTGGTGAAAACCAGAGCAGATAAGATTCCAAACTCAAAATTACAAGTCAAAATCGTAATAAAGAGACTAGCATTCTTCCCGAAGCATTCAGATTACCATTATATTGAAAGACTTCAACCCGAATGTTCTCTTTTGAAAGCTCAAGGTCAAATATCAAGCCCATTTCCTTTGTTCTATTTTCAATTCTGGGGTTAAGAAGCTGCAATTATCCATGACAAACGTTATGTTGAACAAAGACATAAGTCAAATATACCGATGGTTCGATGGAAATAGAACGTAATAAAATGGATTTATGTGCCATGTTATATACATACTTCCCAAAATGGCTCCATGCAATTTCAATCTCTGATCAACATGTTCAAATATCTGACCAAATTAAGTTTAGGTCAGTTTCCCTGACTACTTTCATATTTCCTTTATTATAGAATGCATTTATTCCATTACAGTCGAATTGCCCTTTCAGTTGTGTTTCTTTCCGTCTTACCTCATTCCCAAAGTTCCCTCTCTATCATGTCCACGAAAAAAAAAATCGATTTTACATTTTAAGAAATTATAACCAAAAGTGCAGACTGAAATCCGCACAAACCGCCCTCGATTGGAAGGGGCGTGGTGAAAGAAGCTTTCTAGGGTAAACATCGTGATGATAAAAGACATCTTACGTTTATTTTTGCATCACTCATCTTGTCTTTCATATTCTGCCGAAATGCTGCGACCGTGTAATATTGTGGTCAGGAAATTCCCCCAAGCTAGGTTTCTTAGGTATATGGACATGCACACCTATTGTGCTTAGAATGGTGTCGCTCTTAGTTTGGATGTAATTAACTTAATATAGTTATATTTTCTAGAAAAGTATTCATCTAAAATAGAGTGACTCCCTGCTATCAAACTGTAAAACAGAACACCAAGCAAGAGAGTTACGATACCATCACCATTCATTATATTCCAGGCACTGAAAAGCCCCACTTTATTAGCAATTGCAACTTATATATATAATATTTTGGAAGATTTGAAGTGATGCTGATCCTACATGTACATTCATCTGCATATGGCCTGAGTGATCGTTCAGATCTTGAAAAATGTTTTGTATCGCACAACCTGAAATTGATTTTTATTTCCGCATCAGCTGTGAGGAAAGTGCAAGGAATCTTGCACAGTGTCTGATTGTGTTTCCCATGGTGAGCAGGCAACAGTAGGTAAGTATTTCTTTATTTCCATGTTGCCCGTCACTAAACTGCACTGGAACTGTTCTTTCAAGTGGATGCACACATAGGATTGACCTTGACAAGTTGTGGCTATACATGCAGATATTTGGGCAAAAATGGGATTGGTTCGATGTACACTGCCACGTTTGGATTGACATAATTTGGGAAATAGTTCAAAGGTAATTTGTCCTCTCCTATTTACTTGTGCTAATTGTATTTCGATTTTAGCAGCATCTGGCGAACACGCAAGTCAGTCCAGTATGTGTACGTGTGTGGAGTGTATGGGGGTGCTTGTAAGGAGTATCCTTGTGGTTTTATGGAATTACCTGAGCAACATGCCTCTGAGAAGCTCGTGATATCGTTTTCAATTCTAACGGGAAATCAGGGATTGATCACACGGTGTGAAGTCAAGACTCAGAAGGAGACTTGGGCAATCACCTGCTCGACCACTTTGACGCACAACATGCCAGGTTCTCCTCGACACTCGTACTCGGGTTCCCTTTCACGAACAAGAGGCTGGCACTGGCGGATACTGTTGTTTCATTCGAATCGAGGTTTCGCCTGGAGAATTGCCAGTCGCATAGAAGTGAATCAACAACGTCGAAACATCCACACTGCGTTACTTCGAGAAATAAGCTGTTTTCAGAAACACTATCGCTTGTTTTGGTCGAACTAGCAAACTAAATTTAAAATAACTCACATTGGAAATGTTGATGCTCAAAAAAAGAAATACTGTGATACAATTTATAGTAGTTTATATTGGTTTGCGCTAGAGCTGGACGAGGAGAAGATAAAAGTAATTGGAAACGGTGTGTGAAAATCACGATAAAAATTGTTGTTATCGTACTGTCACATCTACGTATATTGGACATTTTTTATATGCCAGTCCGGTATTCTAAGCTGGGTAGGGAACACCGCCACGAGAGTTTCCTTGTTCTCGTAAGCTCGAAAGACCTTGCTGTAGAAGTAGGCTATGATTATATTGATGTTTTTGGAACATTATCTGGAGCTGGTTCCATTTTTACATTGTTTTTCTATTAAGGTCACCTCCGCGCTCCTCAGGCGTAGTCAACATGTTCAAGATACGAATTTTATTCACGCAGACAATCTTACATAGAAAATAAGAAGGAGCTTAAATGAGATTGTTCCATTTATCGCCGACCACATCTGCAACATTTTTTCTTGTAATCGATAACGTCTCCTTCAGCATTAAACGTCTTAAGATGCAGAACGGTGTTTTCCAAAGAGGGGTTTTCATAAACACCATTACAGACCCAAGACACGTAGATTCAACCGTAAGTTACGGTAACAACACTATAACGAAAGATGGCTGCTTTGGTAGATGCCTCTTTACCGTTCTTGTAACATAGATCACAGTTATCTTTGATTTGTAGCCTGGAAATGGGGCACAGGGCCACTCAGTGCAAAATGGAAAATCAGTCTTCTGAGAATCGGGAGCAGGCAGTTACATGACATAGCTTCTTCTTTTCTTGCTCAAGCACGTATATGCACTTGACCCATGGGTATGAATGATTGGGACTATGGATCCTCCAGAAAGTGGGACAACCTCATATTGAATGAATAATTTTTTTCCCTTCAACTACTAGAGGTACTTCAAAACTGATGTATATGGAGCTAATAAAATGACCACCCAAGTATTACTTGTTGAGTCCAGTGTGCCTTTTGTCAAAATATTTGACTTTATATTACTGATAATATTTTTTAAAATATTACTCAATCAGAATCCTGTTGGAAAAGTACTTTCCAGCGAATCAAGCAAATAATACATATTTGATAAAAATTGATCCAGTTTGATAAAAACAAATTCTACGTCAGTGTAATTTTTTTTAATCCTGGATACTGCACAAAGTTGACCATGTTGAAAATATACCTGTTAAAATAAACCTTTGGATTAAAATGACTGCGCCTGACGAAAGCGTGGCTCATCCCCACCCTTTGAGACAAGAGCTTACAGTCATGTTTATGGTACATGTCACAATATACATTAATTAGTGTGGACCTTCATATCCAACTTCATAGCCCACTTAAGTGATGAGTTTGCAATGGTCCGGTGATCTAGAACAATATAACATGATATAAGCTGAGCTCCCGGGTTTAATGGAATATCGAATTAGGGTTTAAGGTATACCTTTTTTAAAAATGGCGTTTCCACGTCGACGATGAACATTTGCCCTTCCTCCTTTTCCAGGCCAGTATCTCCCTCAGATCGGTCCTACATTTCCAACTGATCACGCTATCACCTTGAGCAGGTGATATGATCACGTTTGAAATGCGTTGGACTTTGCGAAGTCAGCACACTTAAGTAATGTGATCTCTGGATGAGAAAGGAGCGAAAATCATCCCAAGCCTAGAGTGACACTTGTTTTGAAGGTTTAAAGGAAGTATTGGAAGTTCTAGTGAGGACCAAAAGCAAACTTTTTAAATAATCAAACACATTAACTCTGACGTTCAAGGTGACTAATGACTGTAAAATCCCTTTTTAAATTATTAAGCTGAGCAGAGGCGAAGTAAAGATGTGCAAAGATGAGAAACTCGTGTTTAATGCGTCGGCCAACAATGGCCAATGGAACACATTCTTGTGTATGCAACCATATGACTCTTTCGTTTCTAGCGTATTTAATTTATTCAGATTTTCCGCGTCTTTTTAAAAATGGTAATAAGACATCGTATTTACTCCATTTCAACCATTGCACATTGATCAGATCCCGAAAGCAGTCCAGTAATCCATTGGCGTAAATCCCGGGGGGATGGGGGGTGGAATATATCCCCCCCCCACTTTTTTGAGAGGGGGGGATGGCGTGTACAAATATCTCCTCCCCCCCCTCCCACCACTTTTTAAGGAAGAAATGATATTTGAATTAATCAGTTAATACAATTTTTAATAATCTGTCATTAAACAACCATCATATTTTAGAATTTCTATTTAAAAATGTCATTTCAAACCAGAAAGCGCTTATTTTTGGCTCGCTTGGTTCGCTGGCTCATCATATTTTAGAATTTTTGTTTGAATTTGTGATTGAAAACCAGAAAAGTGGTAATTTTTGGCTCGCTCTCTTCACTCGCTCATCATATTAAAGAATTACTATTTGAAAATACGATTGAAAATCAGAAAAGTGGTAATTTTTAGCTCGCTCGCTTCGCTCGCTCGCAAGACAAAAATTAAAAAGTGTGTAAGGGGGTCTGTGCCGGTGGGGGAGGGCGTTTGTTTATACTTAAGTGAGAGTTCGACAGAAAAAAAAAATCGGCAAAAAAGTCGATCATTCCCCCACTCCTCAAAGTGGATTTACCCAATAACCCGATCTCACTATTGCCTTCTTGCCTTTATTATTCACATTACTTTCGATCTGATATGTCTGTCATTTTAGAATGCCTAAATTCATAACATAACACCTATAGCCAATCTCACTTCCTCCTGTCTCACCTCTCTCCCATTACCCTCTTTCCGTCTTTTCCTCCTTCATCTCATCCTTCCTTGTCTTTTCATCCTTCCTTCCTTCCTTCCTTCCTTACTCCCGTGCGCGCACACAATTACTTTGGACACATCATTCATATTTTATATCAAATAGGCTTTTCCATGCTGATGAAAAATCGCTACTTTTTCCCCCCGCCTTGATTTCTCAATCAGGATCGATTTTCTGGTTAGGCTTTTGCTTAAAAACAAAAATCGAGCGTATGTTTCAGGTAGAGTCATGGCGTACTCGTTGATTCAATTAATAGAATAATCTAATTTTGGCGTCGGTTTGTCTATGGTATCCTTGAACTTCCCGGTCCATCTGAGGTCTGTGTTTGGCTCGCTGACTCTCCGAATCGGACTTAGACAAGCTTATACACAAACAGAAATACAAGCTAAGCTTCCTTTGGCGTAGTCACGAAACGATACAGAAAATAAGACTGGTTTGAAGATGAAAATGCAAGCTATATAGAAAAAACAACAACAACAAAACACCCGAACATGATATTTTGCCAAAATTTGAAAGGGTGAGAAAAGAACACTGTGACCATCGGTCGCAAATATAGAAATGTTCTGTTCAATTTGTCAACGCGTAGATTATATCAGTCTTAGGAAATTTTGTCATGCACTTACTAAAATTACCTGTCAAAATGAAATGGAATACTGAAATGGTGAAATATTGTTTGATTAAAAAGGAAAGTTATGATGGATTTAGAATCAGACGTGGCCAGATATCAGATTATGACGTTACGCGCATACCTGATACTGTGTATGATTTATCAGTGCTATTAATCAAGGAGACATATGGCACATAAAAGGATCCTAGTTAAAGGGACTACATTTTCAGGTGGCGAAGTCGGAAAATCTGCTAGCGGGACTCTGCGCTTGTTCTTTTTTTTAAGTGGCACGTAGGGATTCAATTTTCCAATGGGACGATCTAAAGGCGAAAGGATGCAGTGTATACATCGACTTCCGTGGGTTTGCCGCTATTTCTCTTGTCAATAATACCTGATACGCAAGGCACGAACTGAGGTATATACTTACCTACCTACATGTAATGTCCATGTACTTCATTTCTCTTATAGAAACAAATAGAAATGCAAGAGAGAGATAGAGAGAGGGAAGAACGTATGAAAGAATGAAATGTCTGTGCCAATTTTATGTGAAATATGAAAATTCACGTGGGCTCCGTGCTTCGTTGCTTCGTGGCTTGCGTTTTTATCCCTACCATGCTCTCAACTGCAGCTGGAATACGTTTCTAGTGTTTGCATTTCTTGTTTCCTTTTATAGATAGCGTGTGGGAATATAATTTTCGGGAATAAGCCATACTACCACAGAAAGACTTATAGATTAATTGATTTAATCAATCTTACTGGGGAATGGGTAATAGATTGTGCAACCTGCCAGTGGTTTTGCCGCCTTTGAATAATCCTACAAAATACTGGCTGTTCTATCACTTATAACGATCTAGGGACTCCCTTATCACATCAGGGAAACATGTATCTCTCACACTCCCCTGATCACATCATGCCGTTCTTAAGTACGGTTAACAAAACCTGGAAGTTGAGAAACATAAGTTTACATGAGCCTGTACACAGAAAAGCCAACAAAACAAACCGAAGTACATGCTTGCTTCGGAGAGCTGATCGTCACGTAGGATGAGAATTATCTCCAATTTGCTGCCAAACTACTATTCATTATTTTCATAACGTAAAGCGTTCAGGATAATAGATTCGTGTATCCACTATCATATTTTGGGAGCACGCCAGACCCATCATGAATAGAAGGACGGTGTCGCTCAGAGCACGACCCTGCTTTCTAAAAGGGGGAATGATTATGAAAATTGTGGCCAAGCTCCGCTGCAGTACAGGTTGAAGACCAAGATTTTTCTTTTGAACCAATTTTTCAAGGAGTTTATGATTCAATATCCATTTGTTGGGTCTTGACCATAATGTAAATTGGAAACCGTTGGTGTGGCGTTTCTTTAATCATGCTAATTGAGATCCCTATAATCCCTGGCATATTACCATGATTACTGACCTATCAGGATTTTGATTATTCTCAAAAGAGCGTGCATTCCTGTTGTACAATTCAAATGATGAACACAATGTCATGCCCTACAATTTTCTTCACCAAAAAGAAAAAGAATACTTTAAAAATAAATGCTTTTTAAAATACTTAGAATACTCTTTAATATGCCAATTCCCTAAATGAACTCGATCTGAGAAGCAAATGTGATGTGAATACTAACTTGAAATAAAATCTGGGCCCTCTTGCGCAAAAAGTTTCGATTAAACGCAACTGAGATAATTAAACTCAACTTGATTTTCAACCAGTCGGGATTGAGTATTTTGGACTTGCATTTATTAGTTTTTCATCGCGTTTAATCGTAACTTTTTATGCAAGAAAGCCCTGGTCGTTGTCTAATGTATTTAACCCCTATTCTGTTCTCTTTTGGTTTGTCATGTCAAGGAGGTACTGTAAACAGACCTCCTTGGTCATGTTCATAGGACGTGCTTTGTTGCACTGTAGATTTTTGTTGTCAACGACTTTGTTGGAAGAAAGTGAAATGATGTCACTATAAAATTTCTTCATTGCTGTGACGTGACATGTGCAAGGCATGCAAGTATTTCATACTTGGGCTTTGTAAAAAAATGATGACACACTTCGGCTGACAAAACCAACTCCTTGACAAAACAACTTCAATGATTCAACACTACGTGACCTTTCGAGTACTTGGTTTTGGTGTAGATTTTACGAGCCGAAAGGGAAGATTCTCTCACTCGAATGTCGTATATTATCGTCGCCCTTGCGAAGAGAGTTTCATCGACGATGGCGATTTATATGTCGGCAGCCTGGCTGGTATTTCTTTGTATAACTAGAATGCTCTCTTGGGGGATCTATTATAGGGACCCAGACAATGAAGTGATGTAAAAGCGTACGCCTCGTACAATATATTTTCCTCAATCCATTCTTCCCAGTTCAGTAATGGTTAATCTCGAAACAGAGATTATAAACTGCAAGCCCTTCATGTTTCGACTGGGTGATTTCAGAAAGTAAAGACTTACTTCACAACACATCGAATACTCTTACGTATCCTTCTGTTTTTGAAAATTTGATTTTTAGTGCATTATAAGTCTTGGTCATAATCGTTTTTAAATGTGTGTTAATATGTGAACTTTGTAAACGTTAAATTTGTATGTGAAATAAAATAATTTTGACTAGAATTTAATTGAATTAGATTGAATTTAACTGAATTCAATTTATTGTTAAGAATTAAAAAATCAAAACGGTTTTAAAAAAGCATTGTTTTAAAGGTAAGCAGTGATTAAGACAGGTTGAAAACGATGAACCTTCATAAGAAGAGAGCTCCTGACTTAGGTTCACTGAATATGCGCAATTACAGTTAGCACCATGCAGGTCGATTTTAATGTTTTTAGACGTGAACGGATTATGTCGGATCTAGCTAGGATAAAACAGCACAAGGAAACATGCTCCACTGACAATATTCAAACAAAATGTCAAGGGATAACTATTCATGCGCTGACACAGAAAGGGAATTTCTACCTGAGCCCCATCTTACTGAAGATAATGTAGTTTTTATGGCTCAGCAGAGAAGATAACTCACGTGCTTCCTCTTTTCATACCTTTGACTTTGTTCCCTTTAACTTACGACGAGAGAGGCTTTCAAAGTCTTTAAGAAAAGAAGGGGTCTGCTCTGGAGCATTGGATTTGTATTATATCGGTGTGACAAAAGCACTACCGGGGTATTTGGGCGATGTCATCGAATTCGCATATGGATGTATGTGATATTGATGATATGATGGTTCGTTGATTCGTAATAAAAATCCATAGCGGACGAACCATTAATGCGAGATTTCATGATAAAACAAGTGAATCATGCAGGGTCTTAGAGCGCCCTTGAGGATTTCTTATACGAGCAATGCTGCCAGTTTACATGGTATAGTACTTATATTTCAATTCGTTTTATTTACAATGAATTTATAAAAGCACTTTGCAAGTAAAGCTACTTCTTAAAATTGTCCACATTTTCTGTATCTGACTGCCACAATTTGTTTTGATTATTACCTTTACTGAGAATTTTAAGCGTTCGTCGTAATTCTTAAATGCAGGCCGAAACACAAGGGATAAAATCATAGTGTGCGGTACACATGTCATTGAAGTTCTGTCGTTTACTTTATTTTTGTGATGTCTCACATCCTGGTAAGAATTCGCTTGAAATTAGACGCACAAAAATAGAATTTCAGTATTCATTCCACGTTGTGCTATTCTCCATAACCAATCAGAAAATCATATACCAATACAATGGAAGAAGTAGCTATTAGCCACGGGCCTTGAGTTCGGGGATGTAGCGCTATTCACAGCCGACTAAGGTATTGTATCGTTTTGCGAAATCAGATGGCATATAAATTGCAATTGTATTCAGCAATGCCATACTATTTTCATTTCCTTTGTAAAGCAACATTTAATCGCCGAATCTTTGCCGGGTCAAAGAATCCGCCAAAGAATATTTACAATCCTTTGTGGTTCAGTCTACTAGAAAATTATTGACCAAACACTGATACATTGCTCCCGCAACATATTAAATTCATTTTATACACAGGCATAACACTGCTAGATGCTAGAGTTTGTAACAGTTACTATTGTGGAAATGTCATAATATTTTCACTGGCTTGACTTCCGCGTGGAAAGAAAAAATTGATCCAGAATTTGGTCAAACATGTCAAAACGACTTTCTTGGGACTAGAAATAAAGAACACACCATCACGGCTTCTTTCAAGTCAAATCATTTCATACAGACTTGAGGACAAGATGACAACTCCATGATCTCATGAACCTGAAAATAAAGGGAAAGAACCTCACTTTGAGTCGCTTCCCTTGTCGTTTTTTGTCCCAATATCGCATTTTCTTGCATTCTTATGCCATTCGGAGGTGATGAAATCGACAGTAAGTTATGTTCAAGAGCGCCCAGAATACCAACACCTTGTATTCTTCTCTCCCCCCCCCCCATCAATCATCTTGTTGATGCCAGATATTCTAGTCGTAATAGTGAGGTTTAGAGATTCAGGATGTCTTCTTTATGTATTTTGGCCCTATTCATTTCGCTAACAAACCGACTTTTCAAATGAAGTGATTCCAAAAAAGTCTTTGATAAAGAAAAGAGTGAGATAAAAGAACAAGTGAGATAGAAGGAAGAGAATGGGAGAATGGAAAACGACATTTAGTCAGTTAGAAGTAAGAAAAAAACGACAACACTCTAGATATGGTGTGATGGAAGAAAAGAAAAAGGATGGAGGGGAACAGCGTTTGTGAAGGAGAGAGGAAGGAGTGACATGGGAGAGAGAGAGAGAGTCAGAAAAAACACGAGTTTCCTTGTCTGTATCCATGGTTACAGTTTCTGTTACTGATATGAAGATTACCTTAAGCGTCCTTACTACTTGCATCGGCAGGTAGGTAGATGCTAACGTGTATGGTCTCCGTGTAGCATGGTTTGTTATTCTTAAAGTTTACATGATATTAAATTGTGCGTTATGAGTTTCATCGTGGCCACGCGCTACCTGCACTTATTTTGAAACGATTTACTTGAAGCGATAGGAATATCGACCTTGGAGAATCATGTATTGCAATATACTAATGAAGACATATTTCTCGTGAGACTGTCCTAATATATGTTTGATTGGATTCAGCACGGCGTTATTATCGGCGATGGCTGTTTAATTTGTTTCTTTCCGGAAGAGTAACATTTCATGTTCTATCAATAAATGCCTTTCTCATGTGAATCAGTGACATTAATTTCCCCTTCACGATTCAAAGGAGATAAACAGAAAACTTTTTTTTCCTTTAGCTGAAGGCAAGCTTGAAACTTCTCGATACAGTTTAATTTGTAAATTAATTTTGTCGGTTTTGTTTTCGTCGAAAGTTAAAGAACCATCGGGGAATCCACAAAGATTCAACTATGGAGGTGATTCGCAACCCTTCGTTATCAGGCAGCCCGTGCGTGCGGCTTATTTGTCGCTGTATGACTTAAAATCCTGTTGAAGGGTCATAAGAAATCTGTAATATATAGCCGGGACATGTGTTTATATATACTCTCGCCATTGCCATACTTCAATCGCAGACAGAGTGATATCAATAAAAGTTGAAAGTGACTCACGATTATGCTATCTTGTTTTGCACGCCTCGTTGTCGGGTCTTCTACAAACTGAATACAAATTCATATAGATTTCCGATCGGCGTCACGTGACAAATTTTGGAAGCATAGTTTATACAGACGTCACTATAGCCCTGTTTAAAAGAACCAATCCTAACTGAACTGTCTTCATAAGATGTGAAATATCTCACCACATATTGAAGGCTATTAACGCATCGTTCAGAGCTCACAAGCAAACTGTTTCTAATAATAAATTGAATTATGCATTAGCATTGTGTATACTTCTACCCACTGAATGTCAAGTCTCCTTGAACATTGTTCAGTTTGTTTTCCGACATTACCACCACCACCAAAAAAAAAAAAAAAAAAAAAATCATGAAAAGATAAAGGAAACCGAAACTCTCCTGTCAAGTATCAAAGCTATGACAGAACAAAACGGATCAGCGAAAAAATGAACGAAAACGGGCACGGATATGAAATTTTCAGTTTTGACACTATCGCATAGCTATTGGTGATATAATATGTGGACAATTCCCGTTATGTTTTGTACACAGATTTTACATATTCTTTATTTTCTTGAAGAACATATGTGTTCGTCATGAAAGCAAGCAAGCTTTCATGTCCTTATGCCAATTATGTTGAGGAGAAAACACTCCTACATTATAAATCTTCAGTCTGGCTTAAGAAAATGTGCTAATCTTGAGCAAAATGAAAATGTTCAATCTTGTGTGTGCTCAAAACATATTGAGAGTTGATGTCATCAGTAGCTGTGGTAGTGTCAAAAATGTCATAAAGAAAATGTCATATACCCATAACTTTCTTATTCTGTGATTTCGTTCAACTTTCCCTGGTTGTTCTTATTCCAAGATGGTTTATTTTCCAAATCATTAAAAGTAACATCAAATACAATTACAGATACCTTTCAGATACAGAAACGTAATAGATAAGGAAAAAGGGAACTAAAAGAAAAGCAAAAGCTTGTGGGTTACATAGTTCCTTTTTACATTCTCATTGCAATTCCTTCATAGCTTTGATTTAAAAACTACTTGACTTGAGGGTTTTGGTTTCCTTTAAAGAAGTGTACATTTTAAAAAAATATGTAGGGATGATGCAATAACTTTACTTAAAGATAAAGTTTATATGTTTTGAAAATAAGTGGTATAGATGTTGTTATAGATCTCTCAGCAATGTTTCATCTGAGCCGGATGATGGCGAGAAAGATTTGGGAGCATAAGAATGACAAGTCATATCAAATAAGTGTCAAGAACTGCACGATGACAAATAACAAGTATGAGCTGTCAGCGGCATTGTTCAATTTGTTCCAGTTCAACCCGAAGATGATATGTTCTGTATTATTGGTTGGCTAACCTCCCTCGGGCAATCCATGCCATTTTTTCTTCTTTGCACGAGTTTCATACTGATTGATACATAAATCAATTGAGGTAACAATAACAAGGTTTTGAAGGAGCGGTTGCTTCGCCTTCACCCTGGAGTTAGAAATCGACATGAAGTTGGCCGCGGGCAAATGATTACAAATCGAAAAACCTCCTCGTGCAGATGTTTCTCAAGAACTCTCTGGGGAAAGGGGGTCTGAAGGAAAAAAAGGAGGAAAAATGTGAAAATGAGAGGCGGTCCCGTCTTTTAATAACCCAGTCGTTACTTCAGTAGAGCAGCCCATAGGTTTGTTCTCAAAAATAGTTATTGAATTAATCAACACCATTGCTTTAGTTTCATGTTGTAATCTTTCTGAAAAATCATATTTCCTGGATCATGGATTTTGAAGCTGAATATTCATTTCCTTGATCCTAAACGACGGATACGTCTTTCGTTTCTAATATAATCTTTGATAATCATGACACAAGTGATTCTAAACTTGTAGGTAAGTAGGTAATTTTATTATTATTTCGAGTGTCATGAAGATTTATATCATCCTTTTAAAGTGATATGTTGTTGTTTCCAATAATTAAAATCAAAATAGTGCTGGTACAATTATGATAGATGTTCGTCGTTTCAGCTGTTACCAGTCTCCTCCACTGATGTCATTTCATTAATTACATTACAGTAATAAGAAATGGCCACATCCATCTCGCAAAACTGGCTTTTAGAAAACAAAATGTGATAGAACAGTATGATACATTTTAATCGTATTCAAAGTTAGTCTACTTAAAATACGAAAGGTATAACTTGTCCTCGACCAACACGAAATTTCTGTAACTCGTTTTATGTAAGCATGATTAGGAGAAGAAAAAGAAGAGAAGAAAGAGAAACCTGTCAGTAATAAGCCCTGGCGGTTTGGTAAAAAGCAATAATCTAGGCAAGGTGATATTAACGTCTTGTTAGGAAACTTATGGTTCTGGAGATTCTAAAAAAAACCAACAACAGCATTTAGTAACGCAACCTCTTCAGTTATTTTAACTATACAAACTAACGTTCCCACTTCACACAGAAATCTGAAGAAAGGCGGCAGCGCATTAGAAAAAAATGAGGTCTAAGCTAAAGAGGCTTAATTATTGCTGAATATAAACTTATTCTGAGAATTGGTGAAGGGCTGAAGTGATCTTGATCTGCTATACATCTAACTGCAAGTCTAAAACTTAAAAACACTAGAAGTCTTCTTAAGGCCATCGGCCTTTAAAGATTCGATTGCGTATCCCCTAAGGAAGGAACCATTACTAGTCTATTCTTACCATTGTCATGGCTATACGTAATCTCCTCAACGGTTTGTTCGAGTAGAACCTGACTTTTTCGTGCTGCAGTTGAGATTCCGGCTACAGTCTTATGCTATAAAAATAACCTGCTCTGCTTTGATGAAATGTGTATTCTATTTGGTTGGTTAGGGCAAATCGCAAATGGCGCACTTAGAGCTAGATCATCACTCCTGCAGACTACAGGAGATGGAAACTTTATCGGATTTTGATGACGATCTAATGCATTCAGATATATGAATATTCTACCCTTGGGCATTTGCCATTTTACCAAAACAATTTCAAGATATTCTGAAGCACTGGTAAAAAAAAAAAAAAGCTATCTAAATTTTGAGATGTAAAGCTTGTTATATAGGGAATCCTTCATCTGAACTCTCGTTTAGATTTGTTTCTCGCAAGCTTCTTATGCATACCTGATCATATATTTCCTGTCTGGCAATTGTAAAGCATCAATGAACAATTTGGATGCATTTCTATCATACATCTGCATATTTTGTTTTCTATTCACTATTTCTCATTTCTCGGTGATCAAGGGGTATAATACTGCCCTACATAATATTTTCAGGGGGGGGGAGGACATGTTACTAGTGGCTTCTAAATCGCATATGCCCTTTAGAGTTTCCATGTGAGCTATCAACAGAGTCCACTATTCAAAAGAAGGTTTAACAACTTCTTCAGGTCGAGACGGGAGATTCTCCTCAGACCGGACGAAGCCATCGCCGCAAGCCTGCATGACAAAACCTCTTGATCCTTCCAAATATCCGTCACGGATGGCCTAAAGATGCGATATTAATTCATATCCCAAGACATAGTTTCCGTGACAAGCAGTAAGGAAAACACACCTGTCGCCACATGAGGAAAAAGAGGGGACAATCACCATAATACAATCATTATCAAGAATGCCTTGAACACTTCTGCATAATGGGTTCGAGAATAATGTGGGTAATAAACTTGACAGGGTCTATACCAGTCGCAGTTTGCTGCTCATGTAGGTGATTAACCATAACTTGCGCGACGTCCCCATTTTGGAGAATGGCTTATTCTGGATAAAAAAATCTCATGGGTTTTCACATCTCCACTCACCATATATTTTGTGTTTGTTCGTCCAAATATTCGTCCCACTCTCACTTTATGACAATATTTTAAGACCGATTACCATTACCGAAATCAGTACTGTTATTCACAACCACCATCTAATAATGAGCTGGCAAAATGTGTTTACTTCTTACATCAAACATGAGTTCGTACGTACTGACATGTAATGTCACACAACTTTTAATATTTCTTTGTCTTCTCGTTTTTCTTGTTTTTATATTCCCGTTTAAATATCTTGGTGATGTGTTGGTAAAACTTTCAATTAGGGTTGACTAGCTGCTACATACCTAAAAAATGCATGTACAGAGGCCACCCAAGGAAAGGGGTACAGGAAAATGGACAATGTAGATAAGTGACAATTTTGTACACATCATTCTCATAGTTCTCCCCCCCCAAAAAAAAAAGTAAGGCAGTACGGTTAACCATAATAAACAGGTGGCCTTTAAAGAGAGGTGGTCACTACAATATAATTTTCTAACATCGTACCACCTTAAGGAGAATGGCATCATCTGCGTATTGTATCATGCTGTTTTGACCCCTTGCCTATACACAGCATCGTGACAATTTGAGAACAGAAATTTGTCCCAAACAAGTTTCATGACATTGCGTGGAGTTGAATAAGGTTAAAGATCGCAGACTGCCAGCGAGACGCTGTAATGACAGTCTTTCAACCAAGATGTCAGCCTAATTCTAGTCCCTAATGAGAATCAAACTTATTTGATGTATGCTGCATGTCAACAAGCCCCTCGCTCCCGCAGAGTAATGAAAGGCCCTTGATACGGGGAAAGAACGGTCGTGTTCTGACCTCATCATCACCATGCTGATGGATTCCCATGAATTACATCATATTTCAATTGTATTTATGGTCTGTTTAGGGTCTGCTCTAGAGTTGAAGTTTCGGCGCAGTGGCGGTGGGGGTGGTATAGAAGAATCCATTGGGACATGTAGGTGGACCATATCGCAGTTAATCTTGATTTATCTGCTGTTAACATGACCCTGGCATGAGGAAAGAGGAATCATTGACAGAAAAGAGAAGAATTGAAACAACTGTTTTTTGGACGGGGTTGAGAATTTTTATCATGTTGCCTATAATCCTTACGGTACATGGCCGTGACTGCTATAGGATGTAGCGTGTCACTCATGATCAGTCTAATTGCAATATATTCGCGGCTGACATGGTTGCGGTATAGTGGCTGGGATGTTTGTACCCCAGTCAGTTTTGTAAACATTAAAGGTGCTTTCACACACGATGCGACAGTGTGGTAACACGCTGTGTCACCAAACTGTTTTGTGTACAAGCCTATGGGGTATAGGGCGACAAAAAAGTGTCGCCGAGGCAGGACACACTTTTTTTTGCTGCCTAGATACACAAAAAATAAGCACCAATCAAATTTCTAAAAAGTTAGCGCAAAAATTGTTGCCATGAGATTGCTTGCGCAAATTTTGACAATATACTCTCTTATTGAGAGTTGACGCGTTAATGCGCGTTAATTAGCATATGTGGTGACACAAAGTCCCACCATGTGTGAAGACGAAACAGTGTGGCGCCACAGCGTGGTACCACACTGTCGCATCATGTGTGAAAGCAACTTTAGTCCATCAGCCATCATTACCGTTACATTTGGCTTGACTATTCGGTAAGAAAGGTTATACCATGGAAGCTGACATAAAAACAACTATTCTAAGGTTTGCCTATAGCTTTTTAGTTCCCTCATCTGACAGTCATGAATGGAATATAGGCACAAAAAATTGTCCTCTTTGTCTGAGTGTCATTCTGAACTTCTGAAGTTCTTTTTGACAAAATTGAGATAAATCGGACCTTTTTGAACAGACCCCAAGCGAGAAAAAAGAAGCACTTTGCATATTTTGTTATTTATGTTAGGTTCATAAGGTGGTTCCTTCTTTGCTGTTGGAAAAGAGCCCCCTCTTTTTGTCTAGTGATGTTTTCCATTTTTGTCAGGATGAAGAAACAGTAATTTTTAATAAAATCTTCTTCAAAAGGAAAGCACAACTTTGCTTTCAAGCCTTGTACGTCAATGTTATTGCAAGCACTGTGCAGAGGTGTAGTTAATATTTAAGAACTTCATTTGATATGAAATGATGATTGTGTAGAATGGAGCCAATACGTAGTAACATGAGAACGTGGTGTGTATTTCATGGATTGTAGAAGTGACTGTGGACTAAAAATGGCACCTATCCATCTATGCCTTTTTCGCTTAATATAGAAGTATCACACACACACACACTCTCTCTCTCTATTCCCCTCTCCGCTCTCTCTCTTCCACATCCACTTTCTTATCTGACTACTTGCTTCAACAGTACACATATTTATTTACTCAGACGGAGAAAGCATTAGGGTGTATTATCATGATACAGTCTACTGTCTGTGATAAGACAAGAATATGGCAGTTTGATAAGATTCTATTTCCTATGAAATAAAAATAAAACCATGCCAAGTGAAAGTAGTTTTTTTTTTCAGAACAGCTTTCTTCTAAACAAATAAAGTAAAGCTCTCATTTAGTCTTTTATTTTCATTTCATTTCATTATTGTTATTCACTTGAAGAATGTAGCCACTGTTGTAAATCACTTTAAGAATTCGAAATGAAGAGGAAGAAAAAATATCTGCATATACATAGATTTTTTTTTTTACTGTTTGGAGTTTTCCAGGAATCGATTAAAGAAATCATATTTTGAAAATTTATTGATTGCCATACAACACGCAGCTATTTATAAAGCCTGATAGTAATGGAACTTGTAAGCTTATAGATCTGTGCATTTTTTGCATTCATTTTGTCCACCTTCTGTGCAGATGTGTGCATTCTGATAGTCCCCTTTGACATAGCGACCTCTTAAAATTTTGATATGCGCAATTTTCAATCAATTGTTGCCAGAGTGCTCGGATAGAAAAACCATATTCATCGATTTTTAGTTTTCCCCATGTCGTTTTGGTGATGTATATTATTTTGTTTGCTGCGTTTGATTTGCAATGAAGTCTTAAAGAAGGAAAGAGGTATTACAAAGATCTGTACTCCGTGACCACTGGGGGTGAAGGGGTTTTCAGAGGATCCTGGTTTTAAAGTGTAGCGATGAGATAAAAAAAAATGATTTGTGTACAGCTAGTAAGTGTGAAATCCCCCCCCCCCAAAAAAAAAAAAAAGAGAGAGAGAGAGAGAGAGAGAGATTACCCTGCATTCCAGGTGTTAATTGTTAAGGAATTCGAAGAAAACAACGGACAACATAAGACATCGATGCAATGAATTGAATGAATTTTCGAATCAGAAAACGCCCAAATTCATGCCCGAGCGTACGCGTACGTCGAGAAGTTTACCCACTTGTCACTTTTATGCTCATATAGATATAAATATATAACTCGTGATATATTTCTATAGAAGTTTTATTTGAATGTTTTTTTTTTCCAAACTAGTATAGTGACATTGAAGTCTAAAAAAAAGAGAACAAAATGTCTTTTGGTGACTGGTACATTTAAACTGTATATGAGGGCAACAACAGGTGAGCTACTTTTTAGCCATGCTATGCATAAGGCATCATTTCCATTTTTGAAAGAACCGGATTTTTTTCTTATCCTCGACGTCCGAAGCTATCTTCATTAGATAT
Organism: Echinometra lucunter; assembly: GCA_029962745.1. Lineage (NCBI taxonomy): Eukaryota > Metazoa > Echinodermata > Echinoidea > Camarodonta > Echinometridae > Echinometra > Echinometra lucunter. The sequence goes on along the minus strand of CM057151.1, from coordinate 49,319,808 downwards.
GAAGTACCTCCCAATGTCGGTTATGACAGCGTTGACAGAAGCCAAGTGAGTGTTTGCCCATTGTTGAATAATGCAATAGGAAACATCCCTTTGGGTCTCAGAATAATAATGAGGATCTTTTCTGAATAACTTATTAAAATCATTTTTGTTTTGTGGGAGGAAGAATGTACTCGTATTAAACGATTACTTTTACATCATCCTACACGCTTGGTTATTAATTTATTACGTTGGTCAGTGCTACTACTCTCTAATGTTACCATCTCAGAGATACCAAAGTACTTATTTTGACGCTGACATTCACATGAAATGGCCATGGTTTTATATGCATGTAGGTTTATCCAAATATGGTTTTATATATTATCATAACCATACATATGGAATAAGTATTATAAGTCTTTGAAGTTCTAGCGCTGAGAAAGGGCACTTGCGTAAAATGGATAGACAGGTCTACCTCATAATGTAGCAGGATATTCTCCTTTAGGTACGCAAAGTGACAGGGAAGAGCACGTTTAATGAGTTGATCTGACTTTTAAGAACTAATGGATCTTTTCCCTTTTTTGTCCATATACTGCTACCCTGCTCATCAGCATTACGAAAATCGAACGGGCTTGGAAGTAACTTGGGATTAAGGTGCCCCCGCACGCTTTCCATCGCTGGGGCTCTTCCTTTAATCTTTGCTTAGATATTCGGACAAGTGAAGCAGCTCTGTGTGCTAATGGCTATATCGACCTGTTTGTGATTCCTGATCTACGAGACCATGGCAAGAGAGGAGGAAATGTCATTCCGACCATGATTTCTGAAGCATTGCCAAATATTATTTTTCGCCCTCCTTTTCGGTGTGTATCATTATGCCCGGGAGTCATTCACATTATGTCATGGATATTTCTTACTGAGAACTGGCCTTACTTTTTACTCTTGCAAGGCTCTACTGAGATCCATATACGTGCATTTCTCCTCGAGCGTGGGCACTGACATCTAATATGATCATGATACCGTCAGGGCATGCGTGGTTCGTCGCTAAAAAGATTTATTTTTCAGGGCAAGTAAGGTTCGTCCGAACAATCACAAAAAATATATCGAAATGAAGATCGATATTATAATGATATCAGTAATTTTGCCTCTGGAAAATAAGAACCTTTTAGATGTGTGCTAGCCTATGGACATTTTCAAGATCTTCAACTTTTCATTTCTAAAGCCCCTTTTCTCACAGAAACAGCGCTAGGAATGGAAAAGGTTACTTCTGAAAAAAAAATAAGGATTTGATTTGTTATGGAATGATTCGAAGTTTGTTACTTTACCTATTTTGACACTTCGTCACACCGCAGAATGTTCAGTGTTCAATTACTTTGCCTGTAACCTATCCGACTAAAAGCAGTCTTTTGGCAAGTGAGAATGACTGTTCTTTTTCTCCTTTCAAACTTGGATATCAAAAAAATATATAGTATTTCACAATGCGTGGCCTTAGACAGCATTTTAAGCTATAAACTGTACAATTACCTGGTTTGAATTGACCTGTAATGTGATATAGCCTCGTACGGTCTTCACTGAAAACCTAAACTAGTCGTGCAGAGGCTAGACTAGCCTTTAACTAGTCAGGCATGTTAGTCAAGACTGCTGGACTAGGAAAAACCTGCATTTGAAACTAGTCCAGCCTCCCAGACTAGCTTTTGATCTCCTTGACAAGCTTTACGTTAGTCCAGCTTGCTGGACTAACATACTTTACCGTGCTGGACTAGCTTAGAGATGGACTAGCTTGCTGTTTGTCAAGCCGGACGGACTAGTTAACTGCAAGTGAAGCCCGGACGGACCAGCTTGCGGCAAGTCAAGCCGGACGGACTAGCTTGCGGCAAGTCAAGCCTGGACGGACTAGCTTGCGGCAAGTCAAGCCTGGACGGACTAGCTTGCAGCAAGTCAAGCCTAGACGGACTAGTTTGAGGCCACTCTACTTGGATGACCTCGATTAGCCTTTTTGTAATAAACAAATCATTATTGTATTCAACTCTTTGGAGGGCCTAATTAGTACCCTTTTGGCCTAAAACTTTGCTTTCTTTGTGTCTTCCATTTTCTAACTTATTTAGTATTTTGCATAAGTTTGCAGTTTATGTCACAGTCGCGTGTGTCAAGTAAAATTAATTTGTAATGTGATGGAACCGTCATTTCACTGTCAAATCTGGAAACAAAGAAAAAAAAAAAACCATATTCATTTTATGAATAAATTCAGACTTGTTTTCAACCATGAAATTGAAGTTGATTACTGCAAGATATTGACGGGGCTTTAGGAAATCGTTAGGCATTACTTAACATTAGATCTATATCATATATAGGCTTATAATTTGGATTTGTTTTTTTTCATACTTCTAAAATGTTTATCACTCACCTTCTCGGATTTATTTACATCGGCGACAGTGAAGTGGTGTGGTAGTGAGTTAATATTACACAAAATAGAGAAATTTCAGTGCAATGCTTGTGATATCAATCCAGAGAAGTTGTTTATCACAGAAGTTTACAGGCCCAGATCATATCAATTTGGGGCGTTCTGAATCTGAAAGGAAATGAACTATATTTCCCTGAATACCTTGAGTTATTTCCACAACTTTCACCATTTCGTCGCATTTTGGGAATATGTTTGCCCTTACGCATTCCATTTGTGAGGATTGTCTATGGCTAAAGACCATAAAAATGCCAAAAATATCTGACACCCTATTTGTCTTCCCTCATGACTCATGAATGGAGGTCAAATGCGCTCTCAACTCCAGTCGTTGATCCAATGTCCCTAACCCCATTGATATTTTTCATATTAACTGTGGAAACTTTCCCGCTCAAGTTAACGTTTCTTGAACGAAAGAAGCATAGCATCACTTAGCTGAGATGCACCCAGAGAAGCAAGTCTGAAGTCATTCTGCTGAAAACCTGCCACATTTCCTCAAGAATCAGTCAAATCATGTCGGAAATTTCAATGTAAGTATGACTGTTTATTGTTTTTATCAAATTTCACATAAGTTAGTTAAAAGATATGGAAGGCAAATTTGGGATGGGAGCATTATAGTCATGTTAGTGGGTTGTTTGTCAGTACACCAGTTACACTACTCTCATCGCTATTCCTATGCATGTAGATCCATATTACCAATAGAGTTTTTCTGATGTAAATGGAATATTAGTGGAGTGGAGAACTTGTCATTACAAAGATTTGTGTGAGAACCTCTGAATGATGTTATATTTCTCTTTGTCTTTTTTTTTCGGGGGGGGGGGGGTATAGTGAGCATACCATTTCCCATCCTTGTTTTCAATGAACATTACACTGGCTGAGTATAAATAGAGTACCAACTGTCAAACTGGTCATGTCGATTTAAATGTTAAAATCTAAAGATTGTTATCAGTTGAAGTTCAACTTTCATTTCATTTATCTTAACCTTTTTCAAGTTTTCAAGAGAGTAGGCCTATACATGCATATATATGTAATAATTCCCAGAATATTATAATTGAATGTATACTTTTATTTTCCTCACCTGGAAGCTACTAAGTGAGACTAATTTTGTTTGTTCTCACAGGTTTGCATATTACTCAGTGCACTAAATGTGTGGAATCTTTGTAATTAATTGCAAGGGATATAACAATTTTGAAAAGAAAGATACAAATACATGTAAAATACACATATAACTGAAGATAGTTGAGACTGCTAGGGTTTTTATCAGTGCAATTTTTTTCTTTCTTTCTAGTCGTATATTCTTTTTTTTTTTTTCAAGCCACTATTTTTAGAGGCAATTTGGAATCTTGCAGTAAATTATTATTATCGTTGTTGTTACTATTGCTATTATTGCTATTAGTTTAATTGTGTTTTCTCTAACACAATATGTCAGACAAATCTTCAGAATATGAATCTTTGGAATAAACTCTTTCAGAATCAGATGAAATGGCAGGTTTTACGTGTTCCCATTGTCAATTGGATTGTGCCGATTTTGCAACTTTAATACAGCGTTGCAAGTTTGGACATGGTACTGACCCTCAATTTAGGATAACATGTTCCATACACGGTTGTGCTAAGGTTTACTCTAATGTGTGGACTTTCAGACGCCATATAAAATGAGGTATTCTTCATTCAGTCACTCCAAATTCCCCCATACGAAACAAGGGGGCATGCCTCCCCTACCCCCCCCCCTCCCCCGTGCACGCCACTGATAATGATGTGGAATAATATATGTCAAAAATTAAATGTGTTTTATTTTTAGGTATTGTGGAGGTGCACGACACATTAGGTTTAATTTCTCAAAGTAATGGACTTTCAATATGGTTTAACTCTCTATCTTATGTCTCTGTTTTGTTTAATTTCAGTATCATTTGAATCTAAATAAGTCATATATATCCACTGATTCCGTTTTACGTCTCATGGGCTTAAAATAATTTGCAGTTCTGCCGTGTTTGCATCGATTTACTACACTATTCAGAAGCACAGAGTGATGTTGAGAGAAATAATAGGGAAAAAGTATAGGGAAAGGAGATGGATACTTTCTTTATCACGAGTAACAAAACAAAACAATTTATAGATAATGAAATAATTTATATCCATCCCATTCCACACTTTTTTGCATTCAAATTTTATAGAGGCAATGATGAAAGCAGCATTCTTGACAGTACCAGGGCTGAAGAAGTTGGATCACCTCTTTGTGCCACGTGAAGTAGAGGTTAGTAAATTTTGAATTATGTGTCTTATGATCTAGATTAATAAGTAATTGCTGACTTTGGTATGTACATAATTATGTATACCGTATATGTGAATTGGACTTGTATAGGACAAACACAACATTTGGACCCAACAAAGAGCACACCATGAGAATTTTGTTTCCTGCACATGATATTCAACATTCATCACAATGTGATATTTTCAGTGTATTTTTTCTCAATAAACACTCTTTTTGCCAAATTATTCATTTCAATTTGTAAAAAGGATTTGATTAAGAATATCAAATGAATTTACAGATATACCTCTCATTATTTGATTCTCCATTTGTTTCTTCCATTCTGATTTTCGTTCATTGCTCTGTTATCTTTCATTCATCACAGAACCCAGTGCATCTCAGAATGGACAAGGAAGAAGTGCTGGACACCCATTCATATGAGCTGACCGCGGACGGAGAGACGGTCGCTACAACCAAAGACATGCTTTCAGCAGTAACCATGTGGATTTCTTCTTATTACATCTTTAATCTGGAGTACCCCACTTGTCTGACCAAGACGCTTGTATTCATGCAAAAAATTTTATTGAATATTCAAGATGGAAACAGTATTCCACGACCAGTTGTTACATTAACTAATGAACTGAATATTGAAAATGCAAACCAGTGAGCTCTGATGAGAAAGCCAGGAGAGTTGGTAAGTGTAATTGATCCATATAAATCTTGAAATCAGAAAAGACATTCATGAAAAATAACAGATTAATCATTCCTAGCAATTTTTCTATGTCAGTCATCTAGATAGTAACATGGAAAAACTTGCTACATTAACATTTTTTTGTAAAACTATACAATTGTTTATTCCATGAGGTGATTAGATTTGATCTCAAACTTATGTGTCATGAGTTATAAAAATATGGTTTTTAAACATTTTCAAAACTGAATCGTCTTTTTGAAGCGGTCATCATGTATATCTTGAATATTATTGTAGTTACCTAACTTTTACAGCCGTTGATGATGAAATTTCTTTTTTTTTTTCTCTCTCTCCCTTTCATCATTAGTGTGATAAGAAACCGAATAACATTAAGTTGGGAGGTGTTTTGATATTTGCAACAATTATTAATTAACCAAAATTTTAAGAACTATATCATGCATGCAGATCAGAGATTACATTCTACACGTATTAAGTGTTTAGTGTTTATCGAGTATCGGTATAATTGGGCACCGCTGAGCAGTATTTATCATGGTGTACATTATGATCAAAGTGGAAGATTTATCTCTTATCCTTTATTCAGTATAATGTTTAGACTATTCAAATTTGAATGAAAGGATTACATTAACCGTATATGCTTGATGTAAGGATTTTGTCAAATCCCACAGGGCTTTAAAAAAAAAAAATCTCATAAATGCTGAGAAAATTGGTGCAAACATTTTCTTTCCTCGCAGCTAAGTGGAATTCCAACCATTTTTTGTTTCAATCAAAATATTTTCATATTTAAAGATGCTGAAGATATTACATACATGTGATTAACAACGTAAAGGACGAAGCCAACCCTTCTGACACAAGCATAAACTAATTCGTTAAAACTTTAAGCAAATTCTTTTTTCCCTATCAAAATTCTCCAGAAAATGTCCAATGATATGCTTATGAGATGATTATGCAGGCCCATATACATACACTGTATATCTGTGCATTGTGAAGTGTGTTAAGAAATTAATATGTGCTTTTTTAACTATGTAGTAATTGCAGAGTATAACGTTGACACTGTTTTAAAAGTGTCGGATAGAATCTTTACAAACAGAATAGGGTACCTTATGTCACACATTTTATTTGGCAAAAAATCGAGATGCATCGAGATGCAAACACTGACTAAGCAGGAGGCATAAATAATCTGATTTTGCATTCGTTTTTCATTTCATTTGATTTTGCATTCGTTTTTCATTTCATCTGATTTTTCATCTTTTACCTATTTTTAAAAAAAATTTCACTTCATGCTATACAAAAACGGTGAACCATGATCAGCCTACTGATATAGATGCTAAGAGAGCTTAAACTGCTGAATATGTTTGTTTTTATTACTTCAGCCATAATTATAACCTAAATTGTAAATATTACTTTTTAAAAATTGATTTCTTTAAAAATTGTTTAGGTTTTATGCAGCCCTTGTTAATCTGTGTGTAAATAACCTGTGTGTATGTACATCTGATGGAACGCAAGCTTGTATATTCTTACGCAAAAATATACTGAAAAATAAAGTTTGTAATAATACTGTATTTGAATTTATACTTTCCCTTATTTCAGACTTTGTGTCTCTGACAAGGTTTTCTTTTATTTAGCCTGGCGATGTCTGTAAACGTGGTCGGAACGTCGGAAGGTGTTTTCTTATTTGTTTAATTTGCCTTGATCCACTGGATTTCAGTATAAAATATGGATCATGGCTAGTCCGTCAAGCTAGTCCACCTTCCTAGTAAAGCAGCTTAGTCCAGCTTGATGGACTAACAAAACATTAGTCCAGCAGGCAAGACTAACCTGAAGTTAGTCCAAATGGGCACCGTTTGGACTAACTTAAAACTAGTCAATAACTAGTCGAGCGACTACCTTGTGTTAGTCCAGCAAGCTGGACTAACCTCAAACTAGTCGCTGGACTAAGAACAAACTAGTCAGGCGTGTACGACTAATTCAAGCTAGTCGCTTGACTAGCCACAAGCTCGTCAACCGACTAATGAAAGGCTAGTCTAGCATGACGGACTAGGCAAAGTTATTCCGTCTTGTTAGTCTAGCGAAGCAGACTAACATAAAGCTAGTCCAGGTGGGCACCGTTTGGACTAACTTTAAGCTAGTCAAGCAGACCAATTTAGGTTTTCAGTGTTTAAAGGCAGATTGCATTAAAGACAGTCGGATTCCTTGTATAAAGAATATTGCAATACATGGACTATTTAAGTCTAGTTAAGGAAGCCTGAAGGAGTTATCGAACAATGAGTACTAGTACAATGTATGCCTATTTTGTATGCCCTTACACGTGCCTTTGATACAGTTCTGATGCTCTCACTCAAAGAGAATTTAAGGCACGTATTAATGCAAAGCTGAGAATTAGGGCGGAGGGCATAAGTGTGACCTACAGCTTATGTATACATATATATGTATTTGTGATCAGGTAACATATACAACAACTTTGGCAACTCTCGTGGAAATAAATACATGTGTCCTACCATTTTGGACAGCTGTGGGGAACTTTGATTCAAGCTACGCTGTTATTCTCTCAATTGATCTCTCTCTCTCACACACACACACACAAAAAACACACACGCATACATACATATATATTATATATATATATATATATATATATATATATATATATATATATATAGTTTCTCTTTGCTGTAGATGTTTCGTTAGTTATTATGAAGGGTTCGTAATGAAGAAGTGTAACGCTGATCATGCTGATAAATGACGAAAATATTCACTTCAGTTAATTGTAAGGTCTTTGTAGTGAATATTGCTGACCTTTGGTTTGAACTGGCCCATTGTGCTATTCTAAGATATTTGTTGTCAATCTTGAACGATAATCAAGGTGTTTATGACTGCGTTCAATTTATCAATTGTTTCAGAGTCCACACCTTCTGATAAAATAATTTCCCCTCTCGAACGGGCGAAGTACGAGCGCTATTCTTAATCACACTCTTGAGACGCCATCTTTCGTCGCCACAAAGCTGGCAATCGTTTATCAAGCCCATCTTCGCTCCACTGGCGTGAATCTTTCCCCAAGTTCCATCTCTGAATTCCATCTTCCTCATCAATGAAGACACCGGAATAGACATTTCTCTTCGACCCATCCTCCTCGGGGTTTTGACGGCTTTAATTGAATCGAAACAAGATGATGGATGCCATAATTGTTCCGGTGATGTAATCTTCGGGGAGAGACCCGCCGAGAATAACAGTCATCGTCGTCTTGCTTTCACATTTCAGGAAAACATGAAGCTTCTAAATGTACAGGCTTTTCTAATTTGAAAGGTACACAATGTATGGCACGCATTCTGATTGTCTCATTTTCCAAATCTTCGCTACTTTATTGCAATCATAATTATTCATGAAACATTGTAAAAGGGATAGAGACGATATTGAGAGGAAAGAAAACAAAAATTGCGTGGTGTCTTTTGGGAGCAGAATTATCCCTTGGCAACATTTTGGCAACACATTGTAACCACGGTTTCTTCTCATTTTTTGCACAGAAGGACATACGCCACTCTTCATAATTATACCTCTCATAATCGTATAGGCATAAACTGATGAAGGTTACTTTAACCCTAAAAAAGGTTGGGGGGGTGGAATCCACCCCCGGACGTTTCGCGCAATATGTTCGCAACGCGCTTCGATGTCACCACGACGCTGCATGACTTTTTTCTGTAGCATCTCGCGCATCTTTTGAGACCAAATTCGTGACGTCCCGGTACGCAGTACCGAAGTTACGCAATATTTTGTACTCGCATGTCGGATCAAAAATTGCTCAAAAACGTGATTTCATGTACAAATCCAATACAAATTGTGTTTTCAGCAAAAATTCATAAATGTATGATTATTTTTACTATTAATGATCAAAATCAATTAGTTTTAGTCTGGTTATGATCCAAATAGTATTGGTGACGAATTTCGTCGGAAAAACAATAAAAAAAAACAAAGTAAAAAAACAAAGTAATTTCAAAAACAATGACATACATAAGAAATTAAATTTGATTCCGATTTTTTTTTCATGTATACTTGTTAACAACACTACAAAGAGTATTTACAACAAAAATAAGACTATTTGGAGCTTCATCTAGTGATTTATAGCAAAAAGTCTGATTTACGCATAAATTAGCATAATTAATTACCTAACGAATTATTTCGTAAAATTTAACTACGCACACTGGTAGATGACGTCACGGGTGATGTGTGTGCCGATTTTCAGCGCGATCGCGCAATCGACGGCCGAGATCTCAAGAGGGTTGGAATCTGCCCCCCCCCCCCCCGGTATAGCATCGCTGAAAAAGCCCAGCCTGGTTAGGGTTAATATAAATTTATATGCCAACTGCCCTCGTTATATTTTGGCTTTACATTTTCGTAGTTACACAGGTGGCTCAATTTACAAAGGAAAGATTTGGTGATTATGAAAGTTTAAATTCCAAATCATCCGAAATTCACATATATTCAAGTCATGGATTAAATGTTAGCGAAATCATCTGCCCAACCGATATCGGAAAATACAGTATCCTTCTGCATTGACTCTTTTTTTTTTTAATGAAATAAAAGACGATTCTTTTTTAAAGTGTGATTGCACTTTATTTTTTCGTTTTAATTCTTTTTTTTTTTCAATCTTGTTTGTTTTTAACGTCCCCCTCCCCTTTTTCGAATCTTTACTGTCGAAACGCACGAACAGTGACTGCAGACTAAAAGTCAGTCAACCAAAAAATGCCTTTGCCATACGTTTTCATGCTACCGTGTCGGACTTGAATTCAAAGAAGATCGAATGTTACCTTCATACATGCACATACACGTAGCCGTGAGCGCGATATCGGATACATTGCCAGGGCCACGTGGTGAAAGATAGGAAAATAAGACGACGTATTGAGACACATCTGGTTTGATAATCATGAAATCCTCTTCGTCCTTCGTTGTCACCTCCCAACTTCATCCTCGCCGCTCTACCTAACACCATTATGCCATGAAGGATCTATCTTCTCTATCTGCCCGTTTTACTAAGTCACTTGTCGCCTGGCACAATCTGAAATTTAATTCCCGGTATTTTCTTGAAACCACAGTCTTACTCTCCATCTCTCTCTCTCTCTTTCTTTGTCTCTGTCCCGCAATCTCTCTGCCTTCCTCCTCATCCTCATCACCTCTCTCTCTCTCTCTCTCTCTCTCTCTCTCTCCCTCCCTCTCTCTCTCTCTCTCTCTCTCTCTCTCTCTCTATCTCTATCCTTAGATCTTTCTGTCTTCCACATCCTTCTTACTTATCCCCCTCTCTCTCTTGGTTGTCTACCCCATCTCTCACTGTCTTCTCTCCTTCTCTCTCTCTCTCTCTCAACACACATAGAGAATCACACTCAAACTCACACACGCACACACACACACACACACACACACTCGCCCACACACATATTTCTCTATTTCTTCTTCCTCTATTTCTCTTTGTCTTTCGAATTCCCAACACGCTGTAACTGTATACATATTCGTGCATATTCCACATATCTCAACAAACTGGGTTTGTTTGCTTAACATATTTCAGTCCCTCATGTTCTCAAGTGTCTCTTTCCCATATCCTTTATCTTCTTCTCCTCATCAAACGGATGGAAGAGAGAGAATCCTCATCACCCTCGGAGCCTTTTTATTTTCTCCTGAAATGTTTTGAGACGTCGATACGCATGATCTTCAAGTCGAATCCCTGGGAGAAAACAGCAACAGTCAGCAGAGCGTGAAGAGAGAAGTTGACTCTTCTTCTAACCCTTTCTGACTTCTTCCTGCTCATTAAAGCATGAGGATGCATCATTACTGCACGCGAGATGATCAACAACTTTTTCCGTAACAAAATGACGTGTTTACAATTTCAAACACACGAATGCAATTATTACCGAGCCCATTTCGCGATCTCTGCCACTGTTTATGCCAAATATCCACCCTGTCTTTGTAAACATAGTCAAGGATGTGCCTCGTCTATCCCTTGGGGGTCGGATTAAGCAGGAGTAAAAGTGGACAGGATTCACCCCAAGTCAAACCGAATCCATGTCACTATGGAAATGGCGAAGGAAGTGGATTCCTTGGAAGACTCAGTTTGTCACTATACTCCTGTTACTTCACATCTTATTTAGATCAAACTGGCACCACAGAAACTAATTCCGCCTTTCCATTATCTCGTCGAGCCTAGATTGTTTTCGTAAGAGTGTGCATGCGAGCCATTCTAAAAAGTGAGCCAAAGAAGAATCGATATGTAGAAAACAGCAGGACAAACAAGCCTCCATTCCCTATATTGCGAATAAAGCCTAACGTAAGGTGATATCCATTTAGGAAGTCATAAGAGTCGAGCCTTAAGCTAAGCGAACCAAAGCGGTGTGTACTCTAATAGGAGGCACGGGCAGTTCAGACTTTGTAACGCCACGAATCCAAGGAGGTCTATTATCCGAAAATCTGAGACCGTCTCCGGTTCTTAAGGCGGGCTTCGATTGTGAGCGTGCTACGATCTCATTCAATGGCCCATGGAGGTCCATTAGCTTGATGTATCGATAGAGATTAGACGTATTACAGACGTGTTACAAGATTGATCCACTCTGAATCAAGCTACAGATAGTTCACGAATACGATTATCACTCTCCAGGTGCCTATTTTCAAGACCCATATAGGTAGAATCCATGACGGTAATCTAGATCACTTAAAATGCAGAGGCTCGTCATCTCCTGCGGTATGATACTGTATATTTTGAGAACCTCTTGATATTATTCCACAACTTTCAAAAGGCAGTATGAGCTCATGCACCACAAATGATGAATAAAGACCAACACAACTATGACAACAATGATTTTTATGAGGTTATATTATTGTGTGTTTTTTCATAGTATTATGTTGAGTGCATTAATATTGGAGGGTAAAAGAACAACAGGATGTTTTGCCTTTGGAGGAGGAAAAGCTGACTGATGAGTTGATAATAGATTTTTCTCTCATTTACTTTCTTACCGATTGTTTCATATTGTATGACCCGCCCTACTCCCTCTAAGAAATGAATGTCATGAAGTTTGAGATAAGGTTCATGGTATTAGCCATGACGATGATGGGATTCTGGAATGAATATTCTAAGACTCCTGTATGTGAACAATTGTGACAAGCAGCTTACAGATTGAAAATCGTTGGTGTGGAAAGAAATCTGTGATTTAGATAACCGTATGGTATTTAGATAATTATGATTTATTCGAAACTGTTTATTTTTCCTCAGCAAATGACTTCATGATGCGCACTCCAAAAATGTATATTTCTTCTGTAAGAACTACGATAAAAAGAAGAATATACTATAAAGAAAAACTCATAAGAAAAAGGAGTGTGGTGATTAAATTTTAAGCCGACGGAATTTTAGAATGGTTCTATGATTATCTTAAGAATACTGTCTCGATCTAATGATATCATATCAATGAATATGTTTCCATCACATTTCACAGATTTCTTAGACTATATGCCAACATGTGGACCTCGATACTCCCGCATACCTTTTTTGTCCTTTGTCCTCTCGCTGTCGAAGTTATACTGCGAACTGTATTCAAAGTGGAAGAGATATTGTCCCTCTCCCACAAGTTAGAGGTTGTTCTTTCGTAAAGAATGGAAAATTTATTAACATAAATATTGCATTTTTAGGTGTTTAAGTTGTCCCAGCCGAGGGGAATGAAGATTGATTTTTTATTGCAATTTGCATTTCCTATCTTTTATGTTAAACGACATTCTTAAGGATACAGAAAAATCAAAGTCGGAAAAAACTAACTTTGATTTTCAATGAATGTAGAAAGTTTGCATTAAACTCGTATCCTTTAAGTACGTTCCATATTGTATATTCTATGCATTATTAAAATGGACGGCGCATGTCTGATATTTCATGACAGATCTTTCGAGGAATTTACAAATCAAATGCTTACATTTTGTGTCTTTGTGTCTTTGTGTCAATGTGATGTGCGCTTGCATGTGGATTGGGGCGCCGTGCGAGTGATAGACTGGTTTGTTTACGTTCTCCCTCGCTGTGATATTGAAACAGAATGGTCAAGACAGTATATAAAGAGCTCTTGAAAGGCTTGCTCGTACACCTTTAATTGGACAGGTTGCTTCCAACGGTCATCCCGCTGGATGCGCTGACAATTTCATCCTATTACGCCATCTATTTATCATACTTCAAGGAGTAATTGGGTTCCCTTGCCTTATGTTTATTTATCTATTTTATATGTAACCTTCAATTTCTGTCAGATCACAGTTGCCTGACAATTCATTTTTGAGCCAAGTAAACCTGCGGCAAAGAAGCATGATGAAATGATTTGACTAAGAACAGGTAATTTTGCTGCATGAAAATGAAAAAGGGGTTCAACACTTGTTCAATGCTTGAATTTCAAAACAACACTGATTAGAATATCAAATCAACATGGTTTACTGAGTATTCTGACTTTTTTCATCTAGTTAAGAATAGAAATGTCAGAATGATTTTCCTTTTGAAACACTTCAGAATATATTGTTAATTGCCACTGAAATGAAGTTCCATCAACCCCTAACAGATTTTTATATCTTGCTTTCGCAAAATTGGAATTTTCTCTAGTATAGTGCCGTACCAAAATAAAGCTCGAGAAGACTGAGAGAGAAAAAAAGACGGAAGAGAGAGAAAGAGAGAGAGAGAGAGAGAGAGAGAGAGAGGGGGGGGGGGGAGGGGGATGAAGGGTACTGCCCATGTCTAGTACAATAAAATTCATTAAACTCGAAATAAATTTTTAGAGGGTTATCAACGCTGTTATCAACCCTCTTTAAAACTCTTAATCATTTTACAAATATATCTTATTTCCATTGCACTTCATGACAGAGGAGAAACACAGCTAGGAAACATCTGCTTTTACCCGTTCATCTTCCTAATTATCGTTGTACAAGACATTTGCATATTGTTTATGGCATGGAATGATGGTTCGTATATATATATGTATTTCGTCAGTGTAGATGAGCGTGCAGACAGGCTTAAGAACTCCCTGTGACTTCAAGATATGCATGGCATTTACAAGGATATTCACCAACTAATTCCATACATAATTTCGTAGCGAATAGATATGATGGGAGTTTCCAGATTTCCTTACTTGTCATCTTGATCAGGGCCCCGTTTCATAAAACTTGTTATCAATAACAAGTTGCAATAACTGTTATAAGCTATTGAAATCCTTGCATCTGATTGGCTGAGAGCAAATTTCTCATAGAAATGGGGGCAGTTGTTACTGATAACAAGTTTTATGAAACGGGGCCCAATTCCTTTTCGTCACCGTCTGCCTCGTCGCTTGTCTACTCCCCTCTCCTGTCCCCCTCAACAGCTGTGAGAAAGTCAAATATGTGTTGTACCCTGGTCGAAGCTTGACTGATGAGTGTCTCATATAAATCTGAATCGATCGGAATGTGTAGGGGGGATAAAACAAAGAAAAAGAGAAATCCAAACCCGTCTCATTCTCGAATTCTATTTTTTCTTTCCTTGCGTGATTAATGTGTTTTGCGGCTCTTCGTGACTGTGTTCATGTTCGTTCCGCCAGGAGGAGGATGATCCTCACAATATCATGCATATTGAGTCAAATTTCATGTTCGTGTTTTATTGAAAACTTCTTCATCTTTCCCTGATATCATCATAGATATCTTTTGTTTAAAGTGCCGCATGTTGGTTGTTGTCTCATGCGCTGCAGCTTATTGCCAGTCTCTCCCGTGGAACTTTGCTCACATGTTTAATAACATCTTAGCCCGTTGTTCTTTGGTTGACAATGTTTCCTTCCATCAGGCATTATATTTCACGACAATTTGGCTTGCCTCTACGAATTTCCCACAAGATTGAACAGACATGTTCAATCATAACGCAGTAAGCGACACCTTGCTATTGTTCCTCAAGTTTCCTGTTTCATCAAGAATTGATGGCAATAGATCTTATATGACAGGCAAATAGATGGATTCTGTCTACGCTAAGAACAAAGATTTTTCACAGCGTTTCGATAGAACGTTTTTGTTGCTGTTGATGTTTTTTTAAATATCATCATAAAGGGAATGGGTGCGTCAGTTCAGTTTTGCTGTTATATAAAGAGATTTGAAAGTAAGATCGATGTGTTAGGTTAGGGAGTAATATAAGAACGATAGTTGTATCGTATGATGAACATGTTGTTTTGTTAAGGAACAGAATGTAATTCTTAAAGCCCTGTGAACTATTTGAATCTTCGTGATAGATTTTACTTACTTGTTAATTTTAACATTATTGTGATTATTTTTCATTACTATTATTTTGTTTATGTTTATTAATTCATTATGATAATTTTTTTACCTTGTGTGGACACCTTATTGTTAACGTGCGCCCGTGTTTATTCACTCGCAGTATTCAATGATAACGTAGGCAGGAGTGGCAGTTGCCTTATGTCTTTCCTGTATAATTATGCTTTCTAACTTATTTACATAGCTTATATTAACGCAGTCTACCTAAAAACTGTATTCACCCTAAGCTATTAAGAGAGTACATGTGTTGAATCGAGTGTGAGAAATACTTACATTTTATATGAATTCAAAAGAGAAAACCAAAGTAGATTTTATTATTATTATAATCATCTTTATCAATATTATTATTATTAAGTATTTAGCGTCACCTAGGCCTGGGTGAGGAAAGCTATGTTGCCCTTTTTAGGAAAGTGTTTATTTGTAGTGTAAAAGTCATACCAGCATTTCCTTCAAAAAGCGATTGTTTGAAGTAGTCTGGCTTCCTGGCAATGAGGCATGTACATGCAAGTGATACTTTGGAATTGTCTGGAGATAGAAGCAAGAAAAGTATAGATTTGTTGTCGTAACTGATACCCGTCTGGATAAAACTCTGGATAAAAGTCTGTGTAAAACTCAGATGGGTAAAGAAGATGGAGGCCCTTTCTTCTTCGTTTGTGAAATATTTTGTAGCGTTCAGAAACACGAGATGTGTTGTATTAAAGCTTAGGTTCATCAAATGCAACGTGATATTGTAGAGGGTTGTTCTGGACTTGGACTCAATTTTTGCTTGTGCTCACAACCTTAATCCTAATAAAGAGAGAGAGAGAGAGAGAGAGAGAGAGAGAGAGAGAGAGAATTTATGTCAGTATTTCCTGTAGTTTGGAGTGGAACTGCAGTAGAAGTGTAACAAAAGAAAATGTTCAATTTTTTCTCACTCACACCTTTTACAAGAATGTAAAATATGCCGATATCAATTCATATTCATACTCCTTCCGAAGAAAGGGTTGCTGTCGGTAATCAATTGATTAGTTCTCTGAATTTTATCATTTTCCTAATTTTCTTGTGTCGCCATACCTTCTAATCTGGAACAAACTTGATTGGATTTGAGTTATTAAGGATTCTCATGAACCCACTTGCCTCGAAGAAGTTTGATGAGAGGACTGTGCTGCGTATAACATAAAAAGAGGACATAGCCTTTTGGTCGGGTAGGATTAAGCGTCCTAATCCGCTCTCGCTCGTGGTATGTGGTTAATCCACGCATTTCATCCCAACCGACGAGGAAGCCTGTAAGGATTTCATTCATGATTGCCTTAACAATATGATATTAATTTTTCAGAAAGTTTACGTGGTGATTAATCCATCATTTCTAATATATGTGTTTTAAATAGAAAGGGACCTGTAATAAACATGCTGGAATTATCAATTCATAGCCAAAGGCAAACCATTTCCAGCCACTTAATTTTCAAGTGGCGTGTAAGGATGAAGCACAGAGCTGACCATTTCGCTTGAATAATCTGATAGCTTGTGACTTGTCTTAAGGCACTTACTTTTTGAGACTATAAAGAGAGATGCCAGCCCATGGGTAAAACTTATAGTGTTATAATATAAAAGGTCATTAAAGAAAGTAATGACGTTTTTGTGAACACCCTCGTGACTGTCTCCTCTGACTGAGTACACGACTTATTTTCTTTGTATTAGATCCCATCAATCGTTATCCTCTTATATGAGGTCATGATCACTACGCGAGCAAAGACAACGCGAAAATAAATATCCATTTACTTTCCTCCTGAACTATGAAGTTGCAGATTTGACTTGCTTCACTTCTGATTTTGATTGTTTTTTTCGCTCCGCCTTCGTTTAGCTATAAAATAGATATTTAATCTAACTCCTAGAACTCCGGTGATAAAAGTGATTCCTTACTGTTTGTTTGATAAGTGCATGTGTGTTGATCATGATACCATATTCTGTCATGCAAAATATTCACAAATTAGGAACTTTAAAAGATCAATGTTGCGTTTATTATGCCACTGGTTTCAACCATTCATGGTGTAATGATCCTGTTTTTAAACGAATCAAAGTAGATAACAAGTATGAATCAAACTGATCAAGGTGAAATTTTCACTTGAAATTCAAAAGATCAAGGAAGAAAACAGTATATGCGGTAGGCGATGGTTCAAGTGACTTACACCATGTATACACCTCCAGGATACGTTTATTGAATTAATGTATAAAACAGAAGAACGACAGCATGAAAACTGACCTCTTGCTATCTCCTGAAGATTAAATTAATACCAAGAGTATCACCACACTGGCGCCACCCGTACAGATTTCACATGGTAGATAGCTATCTATTGTTCTTATACAATGCCTATGTGATAACAGCGTTCTTAGCTGACCCTTCCGCTAATTAAACCTCAAGACACTTCCGAACGTTTCATCGAGAGGGGCTGTAATTATGACATCCCTTCCATAATAACCTTCCAACAGGAAAGGATCGATGGCATTGAAACTATCTGGTGACTCAGCTCCCGTTCTACAGATACGGAAAAAGAAAATGCAATAATTTGTCTGATTCAATTAAGTATCTTTCTTCAAAACAAAAATCGTCATATTCAAAGAAATCCAGGATTTTTTCCTTCTGCAATGCAAACAGTAACTTCATTTGCTGGAGTGGTTTTGTCTCCATTTCCGTAATGTCATCTTGGAATCCTCCCGAGGTATTATCGTTTCTATCTCACCCCACCTACTCCTTCCTTATACAGTTTTAGAATACACTTTTTTTTCTTACAAGTTAGATTTTTTTTCAATGACTGCCTTTCACTCTGCTACGGATTTTCACTTTACTTAAAGACAGACTTGATTCTTATGAAGAAATTGCAGCATGGGATTGATCACTTAATACTATTCATCGGTAGTCCGTCACTTTTATCTGATTAAAACAAGCAGATTCACCTCGCGAAGCGCGATTGAATCTGACCGATGCTTTCACATAACTAGAATCTGTGTTTGATAATGATTGTCTCATAATTTTAGCTGTGCAAGATCAATTGTTACTGATAACATCATTTAACATTTCACTGTATCTGTCGTCGACTAGAATGATTTCCTTGTAATGGAAGGTTTCTGAACGTGATGGCTGATCGAAAAGCCTTTGCTCTTTATTCCTATTATTATTGTCTTATATTCCACTAAGATTAGTTCTCCTTGATCTTTCTACTTATATTTACGAATGAGATACGCAAAAAGAAATGCGCTTTGAAATTCATTGCGAGCAAAGATGTTATGAGGCTTGTTGTTCTTGCCTATATTGTGTTCGGGTGTATTTACAGCTACATTGTCTTGGGAGGACTTAACGAAAAGGGACGAAAAATATTTTAAAAGTTTTCATTTCGATTTTAAGCTATGACGCAGCGTAAAGTGGAGCCTGCTTATGCCCCCCACCCTTTGGAAGAGAGATTCTGCCTCATTTTTACCCATTTCTTGATACGACACTGCAAACTATATTGAGTTCATGCAAAAATTCTTATTGCATATTGTCTTCATTGACTCAAAGACGATCATGATAATAGTTTTAACCATTCATTTCTTGTTTCTTCCTCTTCCACACATTCTCTTTGACAGTCGTCATCATCTGTGCATCAGGTGATGCTGTACGTAAGCTGATGTTGGCCGCTCACCGTCTCGGCATGACCGATGGCTCCTACGCATTCTTCAACATCGTCCTGTTTGATAGCTCCTACTTCGGCGACATCGGATGGGAGCGCGGCGACGAGGAGGACGAGAACGCGAAGGCGGCATATCGGGCGCTCATGACCTTCACCCTATATAAGAAGAAGTCGTCCTTATTTGAGGAATTCGCGCTGGATGTGAAAGAGAGGGCGCTCAAAGAGTTCAACTTCAGCTACGATGCCATAGGCGAGGAGGTGAGAAATACAAAATAGGATCATTAGATTATCCATTCTCTTCTAGTTTGTTCTATTTGTGATGACATGCACCGTCGGATAATTTTATGTTATGCTGAAGGCGCCAGTTCCGCTAAGGAGGACGAATTAGGGCATTATTATTTAACTATCCATTAATTGATCACTCAACCACCACGAAGTTGGAGGAGTAATATACAGCTGTGATAGACATAAGCACATGCATGCACAATGGGAGCTCAAATGCTAGTCACGATTTGTCAGCAAAGAAATACGTGAATAACGACTCCACCTTGCAACTCAATCAAGAACGTAGTGTGAAACTCATAGATTATAGGTTTTCATGCCTCTAAATTATCCATTAAACAAAAAATCATTCCCCTCCCCCAATCCCTTCATTTGCCTTTGAAACGAAAATATATTGCCATACATGTTATATAGTAGTTCAGGAGGTTGAGAAGTATTTCCAGAAACCCCACAGTTTTGCCGTTTTATACATTTCGCCCTTTCTATTTCCTGACAATAATGGATCCGCCTTTCACTTGGAACATCAGGCAAAATCAATCTAAACTATTATTGCTCGAGTTAATTATCTTATCATTTTGACACTAATGCAGACATTTTTTTTTTTTTTTTTACATATTTCATTCCATACATGCAGTTTTAAGCGAAGTCTGTCCTCTTACTTTGATCACATCTAGGAGATTTGACATTTGAATACGTGCATTGAATTGTACGGCAATTGGAGATTTCAAAAAGAATATAATTCAATGACCTAACCTTTAACATGTTTAAACACCGTTGAAAGTGGGAGGCAAAACAAGGGAAACACGAAGCTTTCAAATTAATGCAGACACCAGAATATTCAAATACAGTAAACTGATGAAAATATACTGCAAAATGTCATGTACCCATGTAATCCTTCAGGGAAATACAACGCGATAGATTTAGTCCACACTAAACCCTGTCACTAAAGCTGCTTAATTCTCCTGAAGAAAATGAAACAAATTGCCATGATTGCTCTTAGCACCTTAGGAATGTCGAAGAAAAATTCTTTATTCCATTAGCTTAAAAGTCTTCTGTTTGTGTCTACGACGTTTTCCACTTAATTTTATTTGATTTTTGTTGTTCCTTTTTTCCTTGCTCGTGAAATCCCAGTTTCCAGGGGAAGGTGGTTCCAGGGGAAGGTGCGAACGCGAATTCCATGTACCTGATTGTTTTTTATGTGATTCATGGAGAGCATTTTCGGTTCGCATGCTTGTTAATATGCTGTAAAAACAAATCCGAATGAAATGGAAAATGAAGATGGAAAAAGATAGATCATTGAGATAACTTAGAGATCGCCATGTCAGCAGTCTTTATCTGTTATCAACAAATTCTTGGAGGACAGCAAAGTTATTCAGTTTTTGTCTCGCCTGCGTAACAAGAGCGAGATATTGTCGCTTTTCCGACGGCAACGGCGACGGCGGCGGCGTCGACATTTTAAGAAATACTCTCTTTCCGAAAGTGTGTGTTCAATTTTCATGAAACTTGTACATAAGGCTTATCGAGTATCCAGGTCACAAAGTCAAGGCCAAAGGTCATTTTAGGTCAAACTTAAATTATGTTTCAACAACTTAACTTTACGGTTAAGTTTTTGAATTTTCACCCTCATTTCAAAAGTGTTAGTTTGAATTCCATGAAACTTGTACATAAGAGTTATCAAGTAACACAAATCATGAGGACCAAATTTCACGCCAAAAAGTGAAGGTCATAGGTCATTTGAGGTCAGTTAACTTGAATCATGTTTCAAAAACTTAACCTAGGGTTACGTTTTTGTATTTCACCCTCATTTCAAAACTTTTTGTTTGAATTCCTTGAAACTTCTTCACAAGGGATATGAAGTAACATAAATCAAGTGGAACAAATTTCAGGTCACAAAGTCAAGGTGAAAGGTCATTTGAGGTCATTTACCTTGAATTATTTGCAAAAATTTGGTCTTAGGTTAAGCAGTATTTATTCGAATTTCATGACACTTCTTCAGAATGGTCATCAAGTATCACAAATCATTTGGAACAAATTTCAAGTCACAAAGTCAAGGTCAATTGTCATTTTGGGTCAACTGATTCAACTGAATTATATCAGCCTAGTACCCTCATTTTGATTGGGGGGGGGGGGGGTGTCCCCAAAAGGTCTATGGGCCTCAGAGGTAGCACCCCTCATGTGCCCCAACCACAATTTTTCACTAAATCAGAATGCTTCCATGACGATCTGCGTAATGCAGGTGAGACCACCAAGGGCGTTTCACTTGTTATGTCATAAAATCGAGATGATTAATGTGATATCTTGTAATACATACCAAGCATTAATCTGCGTTTGCCACTCTCCACCCATGTGTTCAGTTGGTACCCAGTATAGGATGCAAATGGCAAACGTCAGTGTAGTTTGTTAATCCATATCTACCTACGATTGGCATGTGTGTGCCTGGTCGGAACGCTTCCCAGTGAGCGGAGTAGGGGCACTTCATTGTGTGTAACAGCTATTTAATCCAATGACCGGGGTTATAATAATGTCATCATTGGTCATGTATAGTGTTTAGAAAGGTAGTATCAAGCGCTACATGAATTTTGATATAGTTATCATTGCGTATTCTTGCCTTGTGCGATGCGGGTAGCTTTCAGTGTGAACCATTAGAGTTTTCCTTTGATTTTTACGTTTTGTTTCTTATTTTATGATGCTGCGCGATTGGTTTAACATTCATCACTTGCTTTCCGACGGCAAAAAAATACTTTTTTCCAGGTTTTGGCACCTCTACATCTATCTAATAAACATCACCTAGTGAAATCTGTGGGTAATAAGTGTTATTAGTGAAGGAAGAGAAGCACTGTTCTCCTAGGAAAAAAAATACTGTTTGTCTGAAAATGTGATTGGGATTTGAAAATAACCAAACACTATTCTCTACCACAATCGAAGAAAAAAAAAAATCTTCATGCATTATTCTGATTCGCCTTATGGTGGCAAGAAGTTCGAAGGGAGGCTTTCATTAATGTTTTGCGGATTGGGCGGTCGACTGTGCTTTCAATGCCTAAAAGTCAGTCATATTGATTTCATATGTAATATTTTGCTCTTTTATGTCTAATCTGAAATTGTAGCACTTGGAAATACAGCGAATAAGAGAAATGAATATAAAGAGACTTGGGAATTAGAAAGAAGAGAGGGACGGTTATATCAGGAATGCCACACTGGAAACAAATTTTTAAAAAATACGCAAATGGTGTGGAGAAAAGGTGCACTGTGAATAGTTTCGAGGACTCTGCTGGGACTCCATATCCAATTACTAAAACACAATAACCATTTTTCAATCCCACTCCTCCATTCTTTCTGAATTTCAGATTTCCTTACAGATTGCAATAGGCGCAGCAGGTATTATTTTCCTTTCTAACTTTTGTAAGACTTTGAAATATGACAAACACTTCAATATGGCTTCGTTAATCACTTTTTTGTTAATTTGAAAGGGAGAGACAGGGAGAGGGGAAAAATTACAGATTAAGAGATAGAGAGAGAGAAAGGGAGAAAATGCAGGAAAACATATGGAAAACAATGGAAGAGGAGAAATAATACACGATAGTAAAGAAGAAGAAAGAAGCTAAGAAGCGACATAGATGGCTAGAATGAGGAACTAAAGAGATGGCTGAGGGGTAGGTAGCATTAAAGTTTAGATTAGTTTACATGCTTAAGGTGAGTTAGAGAGGAGATTTTGCAGAAGGGAAAGAGGATAAAGGTATAAGCGATTGCGAGAAAAAGGAGAAAGAGAGAGTTAGAGAGAGAGAGAGAGAGAGAGAAAAGATAAAATCACAATTGTCTTATTATGTTCAGAAACACGACAGATTAAATTTGCATTTGTGACATAAAATATCTGGACCTCACTATTTTACATCAACCACATTCGAATCTTGTTCACCCAAAAGTAATTTGATCAACCAATCTTTTGCTAAACATAGGAACAAAATGTATATGATATTACTGCATCAAACAATAGATTTAGGCAAAGCAGCATCAGCGTTGTGTATGAGGATGCGTGTGTGACGATGACAATGAAGGACAATGACACGGACAATGTCATGACAATGAATGACAATTACAAGGACGATCTTATTTCATTATAACCTTTTTGAATAGGGCACTGAAGAAAATCAAGTATCTTAAAATGTATGTTATGTGTGAGACAGGATTTTGTATGCGCGTACGTGTGTGTTCTTATACCTTAGAATCTGAAAAATATTAACACTTACTTCCCATAGTGCAAGGAGTGAACTCAAAATAGAACATCAGGTAGAGAAAATCTTAATTGGGCACGAATTCGTCCAGATAATGGACCAAGTTCAGACAATATTCCATTCTTTTCCCGAAGTGTCGGCTTAATGAAGTCCTCAGTATTTCTTCTGTTGTGAAACATAAACATATAAATGCCAATGGCATTACTTTTTTAGCGTTGAAGTAACGAAATCTTGGAAGTTTAACGATTTGAGGGTATCCCATCAACTTGTTTTGTTGGTCTGTGGAAGAACTGAAACCCATTAGAAAAACTAGCCAACGGCAGTGGTAACATTTTTGAGGACGCTCAGTGAAGGTTACTGAAACTACAGAATTTGAACTGCAATAGCAGCTGTTACTGAGATTTTCAGACAAGTTGCACAAACAACTAGTATGTTAAAAATATCATTCATTTTAAAGCTTTTCGGGAAGTTAGAACATAAAGTATGATGATGACGGTGATATTATATTATTATTATTATTATCATCATCATCAACATCATTACCATCATCATTATTATCATTATTATTACCATTATTATCATTATTATTATTATCATTATTATTATTATTATAATGATTGTTGTTGTTATACTCGTTGTTTTTGTTATTATTATCATTGTACTACTGTTACTTATTTACTTTTTTATTTATTATTTATTATTCATTTTCATTAAAAAAAATATTATATGAATGCAAACAGAATGATTCAGCAAACATTATATATGAATGCACATTTTCTTCATAGCAGTCTTCAGAGTGCATCAAAAAAGGAAAGCAAACTTTCAGCAAAAAAAAAAAAAAAAAAAAGGAACGTAATGGTCCCCCTTCCCGACCAAAATGATGCTCTCAGAAGACCGATAAAAATATACCTTGCATTATGTTGCATATAAAATGTGTAGCAACTTTAAAAAAATCATAAAAATCATAAAACAAATATTTATGACGACCCATGGTCATAAACATGTAAATGTTTCTAAAGTTGGAGACATGTAAACACAACTTTGGTCTTTTAAACTAAAAGATGTATAGAGAATTGGATTTAGAAACGGAAATGATACTAAAATCAAGAATGTGGAATCAATCCCAGTTTGAAACCATAGATTCCTTTCATTTCTCTCATGCCTCTTATAAATTGATATATTGAACTACTATTGCCTTTAAGAAGGTACGCTTCCATTTTCTAAGTAGTAGCCAGGTTTGGCTTAGCGTCCACTTAACCAAATTCATAATATAGTCTAATCTTGCCCGCTAAGTCACGTTCCCAAGTTCTGAAAATGAATTGCAAATTTTGTTGGAAACCACACACGAGGGAAAACATCGCGTCGTATCTTTCCAGGCAGACAAGGAAGGCCTCTCTCGAAGACACACACACACGCACACACCCACACACACACACACACCCTCGCTCATAATCCCTCCTTCCATCAAATTCGACGTAGATGCAGAAGAAATATTGGGATCTTATTTTTTTCGTGGGAGCGAGAAGAAATGACGCTCAAAATTTTGTGTGGAAATCCGTAGCACTTTGCATAATCCCATCACTACCGATCATGGAAAGGTGATTATCATTTAAATGGATTTTTCCTATCTCAACCTCTCTGTTTCTCTTTCCAAAGGGGGAAATATTCTTATTGAGAATGTTTTACAGAATCACTATTCGTATTATATTTCCGGTAGGAAAACGGGTAATCACGATGCCCATAATGATTAGGCATATTTTCTTCACACAATGCAAGAGATGCGTAATGTATTGTAGTGATCAGTTTAAGATGTGTACTCTTTTGAAAATCCTGTTGGGCAATGAAAAACGGGTAGTGCTGGTTTGAAATGCGAAGTGTCTAGACGGTCTTTTATTTTCCTTATGAATGAGGTTATCCCAAATTTGGAACAATCCCGCACAATGATAAAGTATCTGCTGGTAAGTTCTAGTTGTCTTATTCTTTGAAGTGAGTAATGCCAAGCCATTTTTAAAACAGTCATGCAATTTGTTTACATTAACATCTTGAATCTGTGTATGATTTTTTTTTTTTTTTTTTTGCACAATCAAGTTTTTTTTTTTTTTTCACAATCATAGAATGTCAGGCACATTAAGAGTAAACGTTCTAGCACAAATTTAGGCGAAAAGATTGTAAACAGTATTAAAGAAAAAAATTAAGACAGCATTTAAGTGATTAAAGTTACAGAAATTCATTGTTTTTAGAGGAATGTGACGAATATTACATTATGGATAATATTACCCGAGGTTATAGGCAGAGCAATAGACCCACCCAAGCAATGAATTTTTTGATGATTAGCTCTAGATGGCGCTGTGGTAGTTTAATTCGCTCGTCCAGGGAGCCTGTGAAAATGCTTGGCTCCAGAGCGAATTGAGATGAGAGACGGGGAAAGAGAAAGAAAAGAGAAAGAGAGAGAAAGGGAGAGTCAGAGAGTCAGAAACGTACGCATCGTTATCTCGTATCAATCGTGCAGCATTCATTCCTCCTCTTATCCTGAGAGTTCCGGGATGTTCTCCCTTTTGCATTCTAGAAATACATTTTATCCTGTGAAGAAGAAGATGAAGAAAAAAAATGTGCGGGCCGAACCACGGGCGTGAATTTTGCCGGCATATAAGGTGAAAAGTCCTCGTTTGGTATCAGTTACGGTCTAATCGAATGGCGTCGCAAGCATGGTATTCTTCTCTTGATTGTTTTTATTCAAAGCATGCATCCCCTTTCGCGCCACTGTCGTAGTCTTAGACGGCAGACGTTAATTTCCTCACATTTAACTGGCAATAATTGAAACTTGATGTATCATTTCATTGCATTCTTGTGCTGAGTTGTATTGCTGGTATCGATCTGTTCATTGATATGTGGGAGTATCCTCCATTATAGCGGGGAATGTAACGGAGTATAATGTAATGCGTGTAACATGTTTGGAGCGTAAGGGCTTGAATACATGAAAGATCCAACGGGGTTACTCCGAAAGTAACACCTGCAAGTCTGCTTAACTTCCTTCCTGTCTTAAAGGAAAATGTTATCCAGATAATGGATAAAATGTAAAATAGTGTTATATTTTATTAATTGTATTTAGGCTGCATATGCAAAAGGATGAAATCAATGCAAAAATTTTGAATTCTAGATAAATAATGCTATCTTATTGTATGCGAAGAAGTGGGTTAGAAGTGGGCTAACTAATCCACTTGTTATTTTCACTTTATTTTGAACCAATTTAAACTGCATGATAGATCTAGTTGCCGCTAAACGTTTCAAGAAGAAAATGTCAGTGTATAAGTATGGAGCTCTCTGCCCCCCCCCCCCCCCCCCCTCCCCTCTCCTCCAGCTAATAGGTGGCTGCGAAATGAATGGATTTAATCAGTCCTAATGGTTGTCTTGACGAGGCAACATCGGACGGCGCATGAATTTGGTCGATGACTCTAGTCTGAAAGTGACATGTGAGGCTGATCGTCTGCGCAGACTGAGAAAGACATCCATGTTTGGGATGCTGACAGATGCAGAATCTAATTCAAGTCACCGGGATGGAAACCTCGGGTGATGGATTGTCTCGCGTTAAATGAGAACTCCTTTTGAATAGATTGCCTATTTGTTCTTCAGTTACGCGTTTCAATTGCAATTTGTGGCCGAGGCTCGAATTCGCCTTTCATCCCCCTGTATAGTGCAATGATCGGGCTGTCGAGCTACGTGCTATCATTTCTCACTTCCTTTCTGAATTTCTCTCCCCCCCCCCTCCCCCACCTCCCTCCTCCCCCCCCCCCCCCCCCCCCCCCCCCCCCCCCTCCATAGAAAAGGCCAAACGATTTTTGCCTACGTTGGCAGGATTTTGGGTGAAGAGTCGCTAAGTACACAATATTACTTGTCTACAGAAATTGGAGATGATTCAATGGTCAGATATAGCATAACTCAAAACGTCATTTACCTTCAAGACATAACTATGGAGGAAAAATGATAAAATCGAAAGTCCTAATGAAATAAAGATATACACTTAGAATATTTGTAAATATATAAATAGTGAACAATGTCAGGGAGGAAGAGTGGTTGATGAGGAAGTTGTTATAACGGTAATGCCGGAACGAGTAATGCCAAGTTGTATGTCTTTTCAAATTGATATCAAAATTTTTACACTCTTTGTTTTGATTACATACCCCTCCCCCACGCCTTTGTGTGTCGTCATGTTCGTCGTCATAATCAGTGGGAAAGTTACAGGACAGCCCCCAGCAAACAAATGACTCGTTAATTCGCATTTTCTCAGAATCATAAGAAACAACATACAACTGAGGCCTTTTTTCCTACCGACCTTTACACTCCCACCAATTCAATTAGTAACCGCGATCGAACATTGATAACTGATCCAAGCGCCAATTCGCCATTCTTTCTCAAATTAAACCAAGCCTTTGGCCAAATTGTTAACCCCCAGTCATGCCTGTTCCCCTTAACCAGAATGGGGCTTTTAAATGATCGATAAACCGTTGACGGATGTGCTAGTTTTTAAGGACTTAAATGCGACTATCTAGATTCAAGCGCAATTTGTCTCCGTTCCATTAACCACGAGGATTCCCTCCCACAGACGGTGTATTATGGGGTCAATAGACCTTAATTCTTCCACCGAATGAGAAATTAAAATAGATTTTGGGGGTACCTATGTCTGTTTCAGGTTTTAATGTAGGATTGTAACCTCTTCTCACTATGTACTGTGAGAATGTGATGATACTGATATTGAGCATATTAAAGAAATTAAGCCTTGGCAGTTGTTTTCACCTGTCGTGCCTCTAGCATTGTTGAACCAAGAACACTGAAAATGATCATTTGTATATTTTGTATATAATAGATGGTGTTTGTTTGTTGTTGTTTTTTGTGTGTGTTTTCTTTCAAAGAAGGAGAAATACATTCATATTCAAAATTATGATCTGCTGTCATCTTTTTAAGGTCTGTCTCCGGTTCTACCTACAATGGTACACTGGAACCGAAACTACCAATTTAGGCAGATCTCCCAATTTGCAAGGATTTCCGATATAATGGATGCCCAGTGGACAATTGCTATCATTTCATTTGGGAATTTCTAAAGAAGATGGACTAAAGAAGAAGAAGAAGAAGAAGAAGCAGGAAATGGCAGTCCTTAGCGAAATGCCGGGATGCGCGGCTTGATATTGCCTTCATCTACTGGACATAAGCAATAACAGATAGGGGTCATTGTAACGATTTCATCTTGTTGATTGCGTTATCGTGTGATTTAAACTAGGGCGTATAGCGAGTTGGTAAATTGTAGGGAGCAGAATCGTGTGTTGACTCAATTTATGACCAATCAGTGTTAGGAAACCATCAAGAGAAAGTGATCAGTGAAAATGGGTAGAAATAGGGCGAAGAGGTGGGGGGGGGGGGGGGCTAGTGGAAGTGGTCAAGTTCAGGAGCTACTAGTATAGCGAAACGTTAAAAGAAAAATCAACTTTGGATAGAAGGTTACTCTGAAGGAAAGTAGAAAAAATCAGAGTAACTAATTTGATATTTTGATGAAAGTTTGAATGGAATCTGACTGCAACGAGAAGTTATGTCTTCAAAATATGAAATATTTTAAGCTTCAATGGAAACGGTCTTCTTGGTAATCTCATAATTAGTGATGTAGGATAAAACTTGGATTTTCTCCTACAAACAAGATAACTTAAATGCCCCCCCCCCGCCCCCCCCCCCCCCCCTCTCTCTCTCTCTCGTCTGAGCATGGTATATTTTCTTATTGTACGACACATACCAAAATGCTATCCGTGGCTTTTCTTTGAGTATAGCCCCGAGGAAAAAGTTACTCAGGAGAGAAATGAACATTCATGATATTTAAGTGAGCGACAGATGGGATTTAGAAACTTGCCCACAATTACGTCTTGTCGAAAGGGCTCATAAGACAATTTGAGTTACGTTTAGAATTGGTAATTGCTTCTTTTACCATTTTCTTACTGCTTGTCAGATTTATTTCCATCATTCACCAACTTGCATCCCTGTTTTCCTGCCCTTTATTTGAAATAAAAAGCAATTGGGTCTGCGCTCATCAAATTTCATGCTCTGTTGCATGTACTCGGATATAGATACACCTCAATATACATCCCAAAATACAGTTTCTAATATTTTTTTCATTCAGTATTCTGATGTATGTGACCTTTCGTGTTGTATAAGCGAGAAAGGTGTGAAAAAGAAAAAGGGGAAGAAACCATAATAATTATCATTATTGAAGGTACATTTATTGAAACTTGTATGGTAGCCAGTTGGCTGATTCGAATTTTTACAAATAAAAAGAAATCATACGTGAAAAAACAAACATAAATTTCAACAAAATAAAGATGAGAATATAAATACACAAAAATAATAAAGCAAACTGACAATGGTAAAAGTGATTGTGTCTACAACAGTACTATTGAGGTGACGCCGCGCCGTGACGGTCTCTTTCACTTTTGTTTATCTCAAGTTCGTCCAAAGAGGAAGGAGTGGAAGAAGAAGAAGAAGAAGAAGAAGAAGAAGAAGAAGAAGAAGAAGAAGAAGAAGAAGAAGAAGAAGATTAAGCCCCAGTCCACTGCTTTTTATCTTTTTCTTCTGATATGGTTCAAGTATGGTCGTCAGTGTGGCAAGATGGCCCATGACATAGCCTCAGTGGAAATATTTTCATTTCTTTTATTTCTTTTAAGAACGGTCCTCAATGTGAATTGAAATCATCAACGAGGTGGTATCCCTGAAATAAATGACCATCACGTATTATCGTCGCAGTCAGTCCGAAAACCGAAAACATGTCCGCCTATAAATGTTATACTTCAGATTTTTCATGATTGAATGTCCTTATTATTGTATTCACCTGACATTCTTATGCGGATAATTCCACTTGACAAACCTTCATGCTATTATAACAAGATAACTAGAATAAATCTCAAAGACTCTCACAACCCTCGAGCTGCACCCTGCGGTCATATTTCCTCGATTTATTTGATGACATTAAAATATTTATATCATGGGACATTAATGCATTCATAAATTACAATTCTGCTGACATCTTTAGTGGGCCTGCAAGCGTTCCAGTCAATAAATTGTCTCTTTTGTTCCAGGTTAGTGTGCTGTCACTTACGTCACGAGAATCAGAAACGATGATATATTAAACATTAATTATTTCTATCTGCATTAAAAGGCGATTTGTGTCTAGGAAGTCATCACGCATCACATGTCATATGTAACTATGTTGGCTTAGCTAAGATCACTTATCCTTGCATGGATAGAGACGACATGATTACAGGGTTTTGAGACGCACGACATCCAATTGCTTACTGGTGAGCTAGCAAGTTGTATAGCTCAGGCCATGACTTGTGATACTAATGAAGCTTTCTCTACATTAAAGAGAATTCTGGACGACAGGACAATATTCATAACGTAATGTCAATGAGCCAGTAACATTGTTCAGTAAGACTTATCCCTGTGGAAATTGTAGGCCTGACAAAGTGGACTGAATTCTTGTTATCAAGTATTGTCAGTGAAGTTATATGATGCACGATTATTTTCTAACATTATGTCAGCATTCTTCAAAAACTATGTCACCTTGTGATTTAGAGTCGTCGTTGACTTTCATGGAAGTTTCTGAGGAATAACCATTCGGGGGGGGGGGTGTTTCACAATGGGTAAGATGAACTGAAATCATCCTTAATTATGGCAGGTAGCTGATACCACAAGTTGCCCTCACAATCCGTCTCTGAAAGGATTGGATACTGATTGTGATTGCAATTTGCAGGAGGATTTTTTATTTGTTTCCTTGAACAGAGAAAATGTATATTCTGTTTCAACCACGGTTTGCACTTCCCTTGAGAGATTAACGCTATACATTTGTAGGAATATTGCGAACAACCAGGGGCATACTTAAGTACAATTAAGTCAGTTTAGTCTTTGTGAAACACCCTCCTGGTTTCTGTTCTCATTGACAAATGAATCTTTGTTTTATCCTTGTATATCACTATTGTATGATGTTATAAAGGTCTGACACTGCTCTTTATTTCCTAGACATTTTTCTCATGCATGATGCTAACTGAATATTATACAGTCAAAACGTCATCAGACCATTTGACTGCGATCGAATCTTTTTCTCGTGCTTCATCTACGATGTGATATGATATGGAGCCCGATCGATACAAGAAATCGCGGCCAGTTGGGGAAATCGATCGATGGCTGTTTTCGACTAGTGCACGTTTGACTGGTCAACTACATAAACAATCGTCCATCTTTCACTGAAATCACAGGGGCGCTTGCTCGACTTAACAAAATGAAACGGGGAAGTGCTGGCCTCTGAAAATAAAGACAAAGTGTGAAATAGATTTGCGGCGCCTGACTTGCCCTGTATGTATTCTACATACATAATTGATTATGAGTATGGCCCAGTTTGAGGTAGTGCATTGAGAAAATGTATCAGAAGACATGTGCACATTTACAGTAACTGTTGTTCGTTCGAAAGCCCTTTATTATTATTTATAGCAACCAAGTAGGTAGTGAGAAAAAGTAGATGTACCACACGGTGAGCTAAAGCAACAAAATTCTAATTACTCTACAAGTCTCCGAGGCATTATATATATATATATTCATGCCCTTAACAGTCGAGCTCGACATCTTTTCTATGATGATGATGATGATGATGATGATGATGATGATGATGTTGCTGCTGATGATGATGATGCCGATGGCCATGATCATGACGATGATTGAGGTGACGATGACGATGGTTAAGGTGGTTTGATAATGATGCTGTTGTTATTATTTTTGCTATTATTATTAAAGACAAGTATACACAGACATAATTTTGGTGTAAACGGATTTATTAGGGTCCCTTCCCATACGCTCAGAAATTCTTGCCGTGTGCATGTTGTAAACCAAAGCGCACTGGTGCGTTAACTTGGTATGGGACCCAGGACCTGCCGGTTACAAGACCACAGCTCTTCTATGGAGCCTTCACATCGCCTGGGCCCCGTTTAATAAAACTTGTTATCCGTAGCAACTGCCACATTTCTTTGACAAATTTGCTGTCAGCCATTCAGATGCAAGGATTTCAATAGCTTATAACAGTTATTGCAACTGTTATTGATAACAAGTTTTTATGAAATGAGGCCCAGATCATAATCTTGCCTTGGGTGTGCATGGTAAGAATTCACTATTCAGGTGGAAATATAATACCAAATGCTGACATGTTTGTCAAATCTAATTTGAGCATCGTCGCGTTCACTTATATAAAGACAATGCCATCTCTCATGGAAAATGTAGCAGTGATTCTTAAGCAAGAAATTCCCCGAGCTGACGACTCAAATTGGATATCTGTGCTGCTAAATCAGGAGGAATCCGTTACCAGAAACTAGGTCAGCTTTGTCATTACGCATCCATTATTTCATTTCTCAGGAGGAACGTCTGTAAAGTTTTCGTGGACATCCATTTTCGATCACCTTGTTTCATCTCTTCCACTTATCTTCGTTCTTTCTCTTCTGCATCGCTCCCTCATCAAGGACCCATCTGCGCCACCTAGCGGTTGTAAAGGAAAAGTGATGCCGTTTCGGAGGGGGGGGGGGGGGGCAGGATGTAGTCTGCAGGCACAAACCCTTTGTCAGTCGAAATATGTTTTCGGGAGTCTGAACTGTAAGACTAAAGTAGAAAAAGGTCTGTTGCACTCCTCAGCCCACGTGCTGTAGCTTTTACATAGCGAGAGAAGTTAGGCTTTACTCGAGCATCATTGATGGAATGGTGTGGAAATGCCAAAGTTGATTTCAACGCTTGAAGACTCGTCAGAATGCAGGGGTAGGAGATTCAGGTGGAGGGGGGGGGGTGCGTTAGGTCAGGCAGGTCGATTACACACATTTTCCTCTTTTTTTGTAATCTCCATGGTCCCTCATGCTTCTCATTCTGTCAAAACACTTTTGCTCTCACTCTTAACCTCTTTTTCCTTCACTAACCCCTCCTCGCTTCTCTCCTTCGCTCTCTCTATCTCTCTTTCTCTCTCTCTCTATCTCCACATTTATCTATCTTTTTTCATTCACTCTGTCTCTCTCTCTCTCTCTCTTTATCCCCTCCCCACTACCTCCCCTCCTCTATTTTTCCACCTCTTATCCAGTCACTCTTCCCTTCCTTCTCTCTCCCCTTCCCCCTCCCCCTCTCTCTCTATTTATCTTTACCACTCTCCTCTCCCCCTCTCTCACTCTTTCAGTCGCTCATTGTCGTATTTTTCTTTATTCTTCCCCCTGAAAGCAATCCTGATAAATTTCGTGCATTATAATTCCTCGGAGAAATTTTTGTACCCCTCTGCCCATCAACATTTCCCTTCAATATATTCCCCGCGTGATTTACTCGCTTGTAAGGCTATGGTATCGATCTTTGGGCACCTACTGGGACAAGTGCCTCTGCGTCTAGCCCTTTGCCCGTGTGCTCTATGAAAAGTTCAAGAAAGGTCGAGAGACAGAGAGAAAGAGAGAGAGGGAGAAAGAGAGAGGGAAAGAGTGATATGATGAGAAAGGGATGGAGAGAGAGAGAGAGAGAGAGAGAGGGAGGGAGAGAGGGAGAGAGAACTCTTCACCTTTTAAATACAGTACTGCCACCGAATACAGTACAATACATATTAATGCCCCCCCCCAAGTCCATCTTGGACATGAAAGGGTATCTGACGTATTGATAACCAACCAAAATCGAAAAACGAGAATACAACATCTGCATCTGACGGCAGGTGATATTTGAATCAATACATTATTTCAATTTTTTGCTTAAGAAATTCTCGCTGCTTACCCTGGCATAAGTAACCAACATGTAGGCCTACATTCTTGTACAAGATGTATCACACATGATCTAGCGCTACGAGCTTATAATATCTTGAAGTCTCCTTTATAGTTAGACGGCCCAATGATTATCACTTTAGTTGCCACCCCAGGGTAGCCTCATCAGTATTAAAGAGGGTACCCAATGCTGAAACAATGTTAGTTCATTTAAAAGAGCATGATTTCATCAGCAGAAAATCATCTGCCTGATTTTTTTTTTAAGTCATGTTGCCAAGAAACCCCCAAATGTGGTAAGATTTCAGGATATTTTTGACCCCTCAGCTGTGTCCAAGTTTCAACTGGGTACACACAATGACGTCAAAATGACGTCAAAGTGGTTACCTTGTCGCGAAATTCTAGCAAAATGCGCGCAAGGAATAATACATATTGTACAGTCTAGCGCGCGGCACAACTACAATGCGCGAAGCTGGGTAACCACTTTCACGTCATAGCTCATACTCATTTTTTTTTGGTCAGCTCTTGACTTTTTATGAGAAAATTAGCCAAAATGCATTGATTTCGATTGAAAATCATCAAATTTTTAATGTTATTCTTCTTAGAATTCTATTCTCGATCATATATCAATTTTTTTTACCATTGTGTAATCTCTTTAATACTGTTCTCCCTTCACATGGCCCTACAATCATATGATTCCCCTAGCTATCTCTTCCTTACCTTGATAAGGAGGTAAAGCATGCAAATTTCTTCCTAGTGGTTACCGATTTATTTACTTCTGTGGAGAGTGGCAGGTGTAGATTAAGATTTTGCTAAAGGACTTTAGTGTCGAGGCAGGATTTCGAACCCATAACATAAGTTTTTAGTCTATTGACTTATCGACTAGACCACAAAGCCTCCGCACCGATATGTATATTACATGTAATATGATCAGAAAATCAGTTGTCATCTCAATTACCATTCTGAAAGCCGTTATAGACCGGTTGATGCCGAATGCTGTAATCCACATCCAAGCTCGACACATTTTTCCCTTAATTGTTGTTGATTTCACCTTTCATCCTGTCATTTCAGGTGAATAGCTTTGTTGGAGCTTTCCACGACGCCGTACTCCTTTACGCCATCGCTCTGAACGAAACCCTGGCCGATCCCGACGCTAATCCTCGAGATGGCGCAGTTATTACAAAACGGATGTGGAATAGGACATTCACAGGTCAGTTATCAGTTTATGAGAAGACATTACTGAGCATGATCTATGACGAAGCTGCAGATGACTTAGAATACTCGTGCTCATTCCAATCATATGAAACAGGGGAAAAACGAACAAACAACCAGACGAACAGACCAACCAACATCAGGTTTAAGGGGGGGGGGGGGGAGGCTGTGGGGGATAAAACATACCCCTAAATTTAAAGTTTTATCACTTTGCTTTCCATCTAACTAAAAAGAGCTGGACCCTCTCTCCCATTTGCACAACACCCTACAATGCAAGTGTCCCTTAACTTAAGTCCGGACTCACCACACGCCCACGGAATTGGTGATTACCCCCGTAAGATTCATGATGGATTTCGTGGTGATGATGTCCCTTTATGAATATGCCACAGAGCAGGAAGGAAGTTCTTTACAACTTGTGATAGTTCAGCTGGAGTCAGACCCAGTTGCAGTTTCAGTTTTCAAGATTCTGTTTGATATTAGGCCCTTTCATCTTACATCGTGATATGATTAACCTAATATAAATGGTTCTATTTGTAGGACCTCTCATGTATGAGTCCATGGTTTAACTAACCTATACCTCTGACAAAGTTGTGCCTGTGTGGAGCCAACTAACTGTATTAGGCCAAAACTTAAGATATTGAACACGATCTCTGTCAGTGTATGAGAGAGGGACAGATTGTGACAAAGCCCTGAAAATGAGTATTCTTCATTCACTCACTTGTAAAGATTTTAATGACATGCTGGTAAGTCAAATCATTTCCGGCTCAAGTGGTTAAAGGAAAATGCAACCTAGACATCAGTGTGCTCTTAGTAAATGAAGAAGAACAAGTAAGAACAGAAAGTGAAAGTTTGAGCAAAAATTGGACAATCTGTTCAAAAGTTGTTAATTTTGAAAGTTTAAGTATCATCATTATGGAGATTCTTAAATTGGCAACTCTACAGGCATCTGTGATGTCATCGTGGACAACTCTCAATTCATTTTGTACACAAAATCTAACATTTTCTTCATTTCCAAGAAAAAGTGAAATTCTTTTGATTTACTCTTTGAGTATGTCATGGCTTCACCAATTCTACAAGTATTTTGGGAAGAATTATGTTGATTCCTCACTTAAAAGGTTATATCAATCTTTTTTGGGTGGGGGGAGGGGGGAAATTATGCACAAAATGAATGGAGAGTTGTCCACAATGGCATCACAGATGCTGGCAAATTTAAGGATTTTCATAATAGAGTTTACTCAAACTTTCAAAATTCGTAACTCTTGAACAGATTGTCCAATTTTGCTCAAACTTTCACTGTTTGCTCTTTTTTGTTCATATTAATTCACTAAAAACACAATGATGCCTATCTATTCTCCTTTAAGTAAATCTAAATTGGTGACTGTTCAGAATATGTGTACATGTTTGTCTACTGTCATTTTCAAAGAGATGATGGTTGAACTGAAAGTCCCTTAGTATCAAAGATAATAAACTAGGTAGGTCAAGGTGAATTGAAATGGATAA
Organism: Echinometra lucunter; assembly: GCA_029962745.1. NCBI lineage: Eukaryota > Metazoa > Echinodermata > Echinoidea > Camarodonta > Echinometridae > Echinometra > Echinometra lucunter. Next base: position 49,282,494 of record CM057151.1, on the reverse strand, counting down.
GATATACTTGTACTATAATAAGGCCTGCTTGTATAAAATTTCATTACAAACGGGTGCGGCTTTGTGATCCTTGCTATCTGATAGCATATTATATTTGTTTAAGAAGCAGGTGGCGGATATTGTTACATTCTGTTGAACAAAAACATAAGGACTGGAGACAATTTGCTGCATTGAGGTAGGCATAAATGATACTAGTCTCATAGTTTTGAAGAAAAAAATTCAAGGGCACGCGTATTTTGTATCACTCTTTAACTTATATAATTTCGCACGTATAGCACCCTAAATTTATAGTGCAATACCCCGTACTGATACGTTTCAAACGGTAAAAGAAGAAATGGAGGATAGCTCTAATTTGTTTGATAGAAAATTGGGGGAATTTCGGGTGATACTTCTATTTATTCTTGACCGAGAATCTAATTGTGAGGGGGAGGGGTATTGACTTATTCTTCCCCTGGATTGTTATTCTTAGAAATCAACAACTGAAATGATAGGCGAACGAATTAGGATTTCGGAATGAGATAATTTTGCTGAAAGAAAACCAGCAGGTAATTTAAAAGAGGGACTGAATGAATGCAAATATACAGTACGTCCCAGAAATAACGAAGCCCTTAAACAAAGGGCTATTGTAACTTAACTATGTAGTGTATGATAAAAAAATCTTTTATTTTCCATAAATTTAGTGTATTATGCTTTCTCATGATACCCCTGTGAAAAAAACAGCTGATAGCTGAACAGGGCTAATCAATCAAATCAAATCAAATACCTTGATGGTATCTATTCCATACACGCTTCACCTAGCAACATTGTTTCGAAAATGGCTTGTCCAAATCCATATGTGCCAAATTTTGGTAAAACCGTGAAAACGTCAGTATCTATCAGCGTCTACTGGGAACATGACAATGGAAAATGTGTACTTTAAAAGATATGATAAGAATTTCATGATGTGATGCCATCTATTCAGTCAAATCTTCATAAAAGATAGGTCAGTGCCAATTTCCGGTGATGGCAGGGGCGTATGCCCACAACATTTCCCAAATCAATAACTATGGTTCAAAAGGTTACAAAAGCCCTTCCTGCGATGAAAAAGGTATCCCTCCTGAGGTGGGAAATCAACATAATCTTGATTTTTGTTTGCCTTTTGCGCCTTTATACTTTTGATTTTCTGCTTGAGGACAACATGGACAAAGGAAGGCGCCACTGACTAGAAATATTTGATGAAAATATCACCTTACTGTCTGCTTTGTTCTCTGGAGTCGTAGCAGTTCTGCGAAATGCAAAAATTGTTTTTCTCAATGATTTCAAGTACCATTTCATTACAAAGGAAGTGAACATCCTTTATTTTATAACAAGGGCATTATCCTTACCCACGTTTTTTTAAAATGTGAATAGATGCTGAGAGCTAGCCTCATGAATTTATCCCATTAAACAGGAACAATTATTAATTATTGTGGTAATAAAATGATCAAAGGTTTGAGTTTTTTGCTAGGAGTTTAGAGAGGGTGTCTTCTTCATGCCTCGATATTCATGTGGGTTTTTTTTTTGTCAATTCTGACACTTTTAATATCACTGTATGGTAATTATGTACCTCTGTTATGAAATTATACAAAATGTAGTATTAAAATAAACAAAAACCTTATTGCTGCCCAAATATTAGGTAACAGCTGCACGACTGAGTTAATATAGATTTTTTAAATTCCAAAATATCCCATTCACCCCCTAACTCTTATTCCTATTCAAGCGTAGTTTAAAAAGACAAAGAATATCATCTTTAACATCAAAACTATCTTTTGAAATTGAGATGAATGTTACTCTTGTTATTAACTTGGATACAGGTTACCTATTTTCTTTTTTTTTTCTTTCTTTTCCTTTCTTTATTTTAGGAATATCCGGTGAGATATCGATTGATGAGAATGGAGATCGCGATTCGGACTACTCTCTTCTGGAAATGACCGATATTGAGAACGGGACATTTGAGGTAGGCATATTATTATCGATTTGTATCGGTACTTGACTGCAGTGCATTTTATTTATGACAATTATTCTTAAGTTTTGTTTTGGCGCGCAGCAAGTGGCTTGAAGCATCATGGCGTTGGTGAATAGGGAAATTATGTTTTCTCATTTTAAGCGGGAGAGGAGAGAGACTATATGAGGACGCTCTTCGCTGTATTTGTAGAGTAAAGAAAATTAGAATTATGAAAGATTTTAACGGACTACTGTGTCAACTGAAGCAGAGAGGACGAAACAAATAACCAGTCAGAAAGCACTAAAAGAAAACAGACAGAGAGACGAATAGAAATAAATAGATGAATAAAGACAGTTAGTGAGAAAAACAGACAGACAGACAGACAAACAGATAAATAAAAATAAGTAGATAAAAGGACTAATAGAAACAATGAAAAGGAGAAATAGGGCGACTGATAAGGAAGGCAACTGCGTAGAAATAGAATTAAAGATTAGAACAATATGCAGTAGAGATGCAAACTAGATATTAATAGAAAGAAAGAGAGAATATGATGCGTTATGTAAAGAATACACAGTAAACACTCTCATAAAAATCCAAACCATTAATCAAATAAATCCTTTGCATCTGTATCACCTGACGGCTCATGCATCATCCAAACTTAGTTATGAAAATGGCGGTCACAAATTACTTGCTTATAAAGTGGACTCGGTTGCAGGTGGTGTTTCGATGGCCGCTGTCGTTAATCATATTTGCTGGACAAACCGGTCTGGTGTTTGGCTTGTAAAATATGTTGGAGTTATAATATAGCGAGTAAAGCTGTAAGATTCAATTTGATTTTGTAAGTGCAGTCTTTCTACCATGCAGCATGTCACGTCTAAGTCTGCACCTTCCTTTTTTTCCTTACTCTACTCTCTCTCTCTCTCATCCCCTTCTCTCTCTCTTTCTCTCTCTCCCCGCCTCTCTCTCCCTCTCCTTTCCTCTGCTTCTCTTTCTCTTTTTTTTTATTTACCCATCCATGCATGCCTGCCACAGCGATGCCAACTTGATCAACCGTCCTTTCACGGAATAGCTCCCTCTTGCGTTTCACCTATGCGCATCCCGCGCCTGTGGCCTCGAAGCATCATAGAATGTTCATTGTAACTCAGATGAATAAGAGCAGTACATTTATACGAGTATGAAACAAGTATATTTTTTTGATTTATTATAGCTGCTTAGCAACATATCTTCGTTTGATACCGTCAAAATTGTAGAGTGTCTGCTATGATAAATAGTGATGTTATGAAAATTGTAGAGTGTCTGCCATGATAAATAGTGATGTTATGATAGTAACATTATCCATGGTAATATGGCACAAAACAGGTCAATTTTTTTTTCCACAAAATTGTAAAATACCCTTCGCGGTAAAATCAATAAATTTTATTTTTTCAGAAAACTGGTGGCAAACGAACGATGAAAATAAATCAGCCATCAATACCTAACTGATACGCAAAGGAAACTGTGGGAACCAACGTCAACTTCATCTCATGTTAAAATAAGAGGACGTGTCATGACGGTATTGTCATAACAATGTCCCATCGTGGCATACTGTTACGTTTGACATGAAAGAAAAACATTTCCATCTTGTGTTTTCTTTTCTCGGTATAGTCCCTTATTTCAATCATTCGCATGACGGCGTTTGATTGGCCTTGTTAATTAATATTGTGGAACACCATTCATAACACGACGTATATAGCGGGAGTAATAGGCAGAGAGGATGATATGAGAAATCCTAGAAAAAGCGGGAAGGGGGGGGGGGGGTAATAAATTAAGTGTGAATGGAAGCAATGCACTTTGGAAAGTAGTCGTAATCAGAAAGAGAGAGAGAGAGAGAGAGAGAGAGAGAGAGAAAAAGGGGAGACAGATAGATCGATAGGCACATAGATAAGTAGAAGGATGAATTAATAGGTAGATAGGAGAGAATGATAGAGAAAATCCATAGACAGAAAGATATAGATGGAGAGAGGGCAATTGAGGTACAGAATGAAAATATAGAAGTAATGGAATTAGTAACATTGACTTGTTTCCCCTTTTCTCACTGCGATGATTCTCATAACTATTAATGCGTTAGAAATGGGCACAATCTCTCGCAGTATCATAGTTACCTGGGCAGAAAAAATATAGAAATAGGCCACGCATCGCCCGGGAAAAGAGAAGATAATTCAATCTTTCCATGATAGCACGCATAATTGAATTCCCGCTTGTGGTTCCCCGACGTTCGTAAGAGAGTGAACGCAAAGCCTGTAGGAAATCAACCTTAATGTCTGAATCAGACATGGCTCCCCTAAGAAAGAAAACCACACTCTTACCCCCTTTCCAGGGAACCCTAAGGGTTAAATCCGATTGCTATAGAAACGTTAGGTTTGGAATAATAGCAGTAAAACGTTTTTCTCCCTCCCCCTCATCAACATCGTGATGATGATAGCGGTAGGAGTCTAGCCCAATAGCAACATGAAATGGATAGCAGTGTCTTTCCCACGTAGATTCTACCTTGGCAAACTCTTGTATACTGCCCGGGAATAGTCACGGAGAATCTTCTCCTTACAGAGATTCTTTTCAGAGATTCCTCAGAGATTCTTCTTCTCCTCCTCCTCCTCCTCCCCCATAATGATGAGATGCTAGGGAATGGTACGTACCCAGGGCGATGTCATTTTAGGATGATCAGCTACCAAAGGATTAGAGAGTAGTAATCATGCAACATGCATGACATTCGAATAATACATGAGGAATGCCGGACAGGTACACTGGTCGCAATGCACTAATGCATTTCTTTCGAAAACCATGGGAATATTGAGTCGGAATGAAATGTAGTTTATATCGTATAAGTTTTGAATAGGTGTAAGTGTGTAGTTTTTACCATTTACATTCATTTTTTTTTTAAATCTAGTTCTTTCGAGGAATGTACAATGCATAAGCTGTGGCCAGTATTCTTGCCGAGATAACTTGATGATGTTTCGTCTTGTTTCTCATTTTGTTTTTATTTTGTTTTTTGGATTTCGTTTCATTTCGTTGTTGTTTTGTTTTGTTTTATTTTGCTTTAGCTTCTTGCGAATCGACTCTTTTCATCATCATCATCATCATCATTACGTGAATATATCGTTTATGGCATTTGATTGTCTTCATTAGTGATTTATACTGAAAGTTGTTTGGAATCTTACGCAGAAGGAAGCAATATATTAAGAAAGATGAATGGATATTTATTTTGGATTAAAGGGGAATATTTGGCGACCAGCTGCTTATACACAATCCCAAAATACTGAATGCTGAAGCTGTTCCTTCATGATCCACATAAAATTTTGATTGTAATGGTTAGGCCTCAATCGTTTAAAGATTTCCCAACGCGTATATATATATATATATATACTGAAAGAAATGAAAATGGGAGAATAATTGCGTAGCTCCCTCAATGTTCCCCAGAGCTGTCATCCATTTTGAATCAAGAGCTGAAAAAAATGCCTTCGCCGGGAATCGAACTCGGGTCACTGGCTTAGAACGCCAATGCCTTACCACTAGACCACAGAGGCGGGCCAGCAGTTAGGCGTGACCGAATCCAAGGCATTGGCGTTCTAAGCGAGTGACCCGGGTTCGATTCCCGGCGGAGGCATTTTTTCAACCCTTGATTCAAAGTGGATGACAGCTCTGGGGAACATTGAGGGAGCTACGCAATTATTATTCTCCCATTTTCATTTTTTCAGTGGTTATTATATACAAGGGAGTTGCCAAAGTTGTTTGCATTTGTCAAATTTCTTTCAATATATATATATATATTATTTAAATTTATTTGTCTTATTTGTTTTATACTGGAGGGTTTGCAAGTTCAGTTATGTCAAACTGCTTTCCAAAGGCGCCCTGCAGTTTAACAAATATCATTCTACATGAAAATACGAAATACATAACAGTTAGGTATCATTGTAAAACGGAGAGTGGGTTTAAAGTTAAATAGAAGAAATGGCCATACCGTGCTTTTTTGTCTAGAATAACAATTACTAACTTCGTATTACCCCAGACCCCAATGAGAAACACGAATGCTTCCCCAAGCATATAGACAAGAGACAATAGGCCGATTTATTATCATGAAATGATGTCTTTGCATATCAGTCATTCGCACGAAGAAGGTAAGAACTTGATCAAATTAAAGTTTTTCAACCATACAAAGAAGCGAATGGTAATTACCTTGGGGTAAATAGATGTGGCTGCAGTTTGATTCTTGTGGAACAAAGGAATGAATGGCCCGTGCAGAACAACTTTCGCGCCAAAAGAAATATTGATGTTGCGTGTCAATGTTCGCACCTGGGTTATCGATAGAAGACTAGAATGAAGACATTGATGTTTGAAAGTTGTCGTCGGACTGTCTTGATAAGAAGTGCCTGGTTTGTAAAAAAAGAAAGGCATATCATCTCAAAGAAAAAAAAAAGGTTGCTCATACAACTGACTGTATAGCATTTCACCCGGACCCCATGAAGAACAGGCATTATTATATGGGCCGAAATAGGTTAACCGCCGTGTTATCTGTTGTTTGTATGGTTATGTTGCTTTACAAAAGGTAATGAAAACAAACAATCAAACACTATCTTCGTCCTGCTCCATTGTAAATTTTCGTGAGAAAGGTGAGAAAAGAAAAACAACTACCCGCCCCCTCTTAAACATGGTTTAGTGATACCTTTTCTGCTGTATATCCAACTATACAAGTTTAAAACGATATCAAAGCAACACTTGTGTTGTAACAGGTTTATCGCATTGAATTCCCGACCATCGTCTATTTAAAGGGCAGAAATGTGATCAGGTTCGGCGTGTGACATTGTTGCATTAGTAGTTTACACAGACATGTCGGTCATTACAAGGCCAGCGATTCGATAACCTAAAGTGACGGCCTCACAATTAGTGTTAATTGCATGGACATGGAAAAGGTGGGCGAGGGGAGGGAGAGGAGACCTTTGCTTGAAAGCAAAACCATTCTATTAAGCTCATGGTGGTTGGTGCACTGTGTATCAGTGTATGTAGTATGTCGATGATATCTGAGGTATATATTTTTTTTTCAAAAAATTAATGGATATCTCATTGAGCTTAAGTTTGACGAACTCTTTAAATGAAACTAAGAGGTTTACTTGCAATCACTACGGATTTCGTACGCACTTTCTATTAATAAAATGCTATTTTTATAGCTCGTAAAGTTAATCATGCATGTTTGGCAGACGCTGCAAAGAAGATGTTTATTTAATTCATTTTATAAAGAAGTGACCGGTAATCATATGAGAAAGTGTTTATTACGAAAATTATACAGTAGAATTGTCCCTTTGTCTCTTTTGAATTGAAGGAGTAGGAGATATCTACTTATTTCTAAGCTCTTTTCTATGACCCAAGCGATTTTTTTTTCACAGAGGAAAATAAGAATCTGTGGGCCACAAATTACCATAAGCTTAAGCTTCACAACGGACGGAAATCATCTTAGTTCTCGTGTCGTGGGGGTGTTTAATGAGAAAAGGAAATCCACTGTATTTCGATGAGAAAAGGAATAAAGAGGAAGAGAGGGTAGATAAAATGGCAGGTACAGAGAGAGAGAGAGAAAGAGAGAGAGAAAGAGAGAGAGAGAGAGGGAGGGAGAAAGAGGAAAGTAGAAAGAAATGGAGATACGGAAGGAGGAAGAGGCATAGGGAGAGGCAGGTAAAAAGAGATAGAGAGAGAGAGAGAGAGAGAGCAGAGAGAGAAAGAAAGAGTCATACAGAGAGATAGAGAGAGAGAGAGAGAGAGAGGGGGGGGACATGTTACACAGAATGATGGCAGAAGAAGAAAAAAGGAGAGAGATATTAATTTTATCTACCGTGTTAATTTCAGTGTACGACGTAGATGGCGCTACTCCTCAATATGTTGCCATCTACTGTAGATTTCAGGAAGAAAGAAAGAAAGAGGCAGCGACAGCCGTTTTAAGTGTATATCAGTTGTGATGCTCTTAAAGGAGTCAAAAGTCAACATCTGAAGTTTAAGATATCATTTGTAATTCATAGAATCTGACAATTTTGACAATTTTTTTTGGAGATATTCTTTCTTTTTTGAATTTCACACCCTCAAATTTTTTGATAGTATTGCAGTATTCACTGCCGTTTTGACTTTTATAGAGCCAGGCAATACCTAGATTTAAACTAAACCTGAGAAGTCATTATGTGACACACATAAACAAATAAATGGCCAGCCATGGACAACATATTCGTTGTCAGTGTTTGTTATTGTCTATTCACAAATTTCTTCAACCGTGTTTCCAGTTCAGACAGGCTGTATATGGCGTAAAATCGTGCATCGCTGTCTTACAAAATGACCCGGGGGAGTTATGGGTGGGTACTGGCAGGCGTGCCGTTACTACATGCAATGGCACGTACATCGCCGGTCTGCGTAGGGGTACAGGTAGAACCAAACAAATCGTTAGAAATGCCTGTCTTTCGACACGGCGGCTGCAGTCGTGAGACATCGGAGACTGGCAGCGACGCTTTCAGGGCTCTTGTTTTCATTCATTCACATGCACCCGAGAAAGACTAAATTGGTAGATTAGCCTCTAACCCTAATTGCCATTTTAGGTGGTTGGGAGACACGAACCTGTTCTTCGTTCGTCTCCAACGTGATGCGATGATGTCGCATCGACTTTACACCTTTTCTCCCTGCTCAACAGCTCATGTACTTTTGTGTGCACGCCCCTTTGCATGCGCCACAAGTCCAACATTGTAAACTGATAGCTGAGATAGAGGAAGAAACACACCTTTCTCTCCATACAGGGCGAGACGAATAAGAGCTGCACTTTCTGGGAGGGTTCACTAAAGACAATGATTGAGTCGATATTGAGTGATATAGAGTATTTACCTTCCCAAATTGCATGGGATCTCTCGCTTAAATATCTGGTAGGAAAGGGAGAGCGAAGGGAGCGGTGATATCAAATGAAGGGGACGGTGGGTTTCGAGCAAACATTGACTAGACCGTGCGTCAGGTTCGACGATGTCTTATCTTCTAAACAGCCCCGTTCATTTATTACCTCCTTCACCAATTTAGGATTTATCCATTCAGTCAACATTTAATCGCTGCCGTGTGACGACCCAGGCTTTAACGGGAAGTTTTTATTGGCCATGTTGGATTGTCCTACATTGAGATTTTTTATTGAGTTAATGATAGCGAGTGGGGAATTAATTTAGGTCATAAATTAGAGAAGATCAATTGCAGTTCTATAGTGTGGCAGTTAATTGGCAATATATGAAAGAATTTGGCTTCTTTTAGAGCGGGAATGGCAGACATCCTTTGCACTATCAATCGATCTGTGCAGTGCAGTGAATGATTCCGATTTGACGTATCCATCCAGCATGTCCAGGGTAGCTCAACATTATTCAACTTTACGAAAAATATTTGTCGTTATTTCGTGCATAACCGATTTTAATTGCATTCTGAGAGTAAATGTTGCCTTTAAAAGTTATTAATGAAATCTTAGATCCTTGCAGTGGTATTAAAGTGATAATCCCTTTTTGAAGCTCCTTGAAGTTTTCCAGCCCGATTCATTGAGCTTTTTTGGATATTACCCCCTAAACATATATTTTCTGAAATATTGACTGTAAAAATGAGGTAGAAAGATGTCTCTGAAGATTATGATATGATCTGTTTCAGGTTGGTTAAATGTTTCTTTTAAGTTGGGCATGGACATCCCATTTAGTCACTGACCTGTGTTTCTCTTTGAGCACTCAATTATTGATGGTAGAATAAAGCGCAATTATTGGGAGGGGTCCCAAGAGAGGCCCTGAGCCCTCATACCCGTGTAGTCAAGCGAACAAAGTCATCCCTCTAATTGATATTTGCTACGCGAGTAAGGGAGTCAGGGCAGAAAAGGAGGGTATACAGTTTTACGGCTCAACGTTTATAGGGAAGATGAAATCATGCAGAAAAGAGATGGTTCGATTTGGTTGGGAGCTGTCATTACAGAGGAGTCGAAGGCTTGGAATCATGCTTTTTGAGGTCGGTCGAACTCTCTCGTCACCTTGAAGGGAAATCGTCCGTAAAGTGGCTATCGAAATAATCTTTACCAAATTTCATTTTCGAATCGTGTAACAGGAGCACAAGCAATTCACACGAAGTAGGAATTGGATGAATGGTGGGTACAAAATGTAACTCTATACACCCCGGTGATAAAAATCATCTCTAGCTTTAATTTCAAGTTATCTCCGAAGTTCTTGTGTTTTCTGAATTCGTTTGATATAATCTAAGACCCTCTCTGAACGATTCCTATCATTTCCTCTGAAACACTACGATCAAGATCATTTAGAGCACTGAAGTTTCTACAAATAGCAAAATCAGTGCTGATATAGAAAGAAAGGAAGATAGAAAAGGTGTGCAGGAAATGTTTACAGCCGCTGAAGATTATCGTCATCGGCATCTAGTTCAAATTTTCTTCAGGTTTATCGTTTAAATCATATTTCACCCATGTTGTTTCCTCAGGTGTCTACGGCGAATATGAAATTACAGTTGGGTCCTAGTGTATTTAGTTCGGCGCCATGCGTTTCAAGATTTCCCATGACATAATACAGGCCTATCAAAGATCTGACACAGCAGAAACACTTGAGAATGAAACAGTGTATCATTTGCATGATGAATCGTCTTACCACGTCAGGTATGTATAATATTAATAAGAGAAACACCTCAGTCCTTCCCTCAGGGCTGGCATGACTTGATCTTTCTTGGCCCTACTTGTTTCTCTGAGTGCGCTAGTGGTCAACAAGCGATTTGTTGCCACTAAAAGGCTCAGGGGGTCATTTCGATTTGGGTGGGAAATGATGCAATTTTAATTTAGTCGTCTGCGTGGCGAGATGATGATTGAACAATCGCAGTTGAACCATGCACGGGACCTTTCCCCTTCATTTCACCCCGCTCAAAGTTGCATCATGGAAAACATGGACCTCGCTGGACCGGAAGGAAGTAAGATAATGGTGTCTTCAAAAATTAATTTTCCGCGCGTTTTTCTCTTTTTCTCTCGGTGAGAAGGATACGGCAAAGTTATGTTAAAGGCGAAGAGAGGTAATGTTGTGATTAAAAAGTGATGAAATCAGGGTCGGGGCCACCCGAGTTCACTTGAAACCGAAGTGTGAGAGACACATAGTACATCCTGACTGCATTTTCAAACAGAGAGCGATGTTTGTAACCCTTTAAGTTCTTTCCGCTTGCTTCCCCATCTTCAAAATCAAGAGAGTATAATAAATATCGAGATTTCATTTGACATCAGGATGATTTTGGAAAAGCTCTCATGGTGCTCTGTCTCATTACAAGGGATTTTCTTTTGTATATATACAAAATACTCTCGAAAACTCTTATGTCAGCTGGTGATATGACGTTCTTTGCCCTGCAATTCTCTTTTCATTATCATTATTATTACTATCATTGAGAGTGGGGAGTCGGGAGGGGGGTCTTGTTTCATGCAACTTCATTCATCTCCAACATTTACCCCGGCTAGAGAGGCACGTCATATCTGTACGGAGTAATGAATGGTGACACGATAAGCCATCGGCAAGAAGGGAATGTTTTTCTATTGATGAAGAGCTTTGGAGATATCGACACAAACACGGACTGAAATGAAACTCGAAAGAGGATTGCCCCCGAGCGGCCGCAGGGGGCTCTCTTCTCATTTGCAATACGAGACAAATCTTGATGAAGAAGAGTGCTCTTAAAAGAAAACCACTGCTGGATATTTCCAGTCGTCTTCTTAGACATTTAATTTATAAACGACATCCAGATTCTTTTCCAAGTATTTATTTATTAAGCATGATTTTTTTTTTCTACAACGACATTGATTATTTTCCATTTCAAACACTTCGGAATTCGGGTTGTGTGGATTGATGTCCAAAAAGTTTTGTCAGTTCTTTTATACAAGTTCTGTTATAACACGTGACATAATGTTTTCAAGCAATTTATTTTCCCTCCTGCGCATGTATTTTCAACAATAGTCATGCATTTTCAACAATATTATTTATGTATTTTATGCCGACATTAGCGGTCATTCTATTTGCGGTTTCGCTACCAAAATGACAAAATTTCTCATCTTTTTTTATCAGTATATTTCGGATTGAATGTGCGTCATCGCAGACGTCATAGAATACCTGACTAGATATACCTGGGTCTTATTGACTTCTCAAAATGTAGCCACATTGCTATCAGCACATCGACAACTATCACGAAGAAAAAGAATCAGATTTCTCGGTCGTAATCAATAAGAAGCTCATCTTCATTAGTCTAAGACGGGGGATTGAAGGGAATAAATAGATACTAGCTAGAAGTCAGCAGGCGTAGCAGAAAAACTGCAAGGGGTGGAAGGAGAAAAAACGAAAGAGAAGAAGAAATGCACACAGCGAGGAGAATCTCGTATGATATTTGCTGTGTTAACACAACGCCATGCAATAAGCCGGCCTGGAGAAGAAAGCTTAGCTCACTCGATATTGATGTGCTTCCTGTGACAAAATCTGTTGCATCTCTCGGTGCTACATGAGAGAAGTAATACCTCATAAACTTGCATGTTCCATATGGGTTAACCGCGGGTCTTTTTTTTTTCTCTCCTCAGTTGTTCGTAGGCTATATTGGGTGACATATCATTTATGATATTAAGTTCACATAGTTCACAAGAAAAGACATGTGGATACTTATATATCTGAAAGGTAGCATTGTGTTTCTTGCAAGTTCGGTTTACCTTACCGAGTTCATCATAGGGAAAGAGAGGGAAAGAGAGGGGAGAGAGGGAGCGAGAGGGGAGAGAGATGGAGAGGGAAAGAAAGAAAGAAAGAGAGGGAGAAAGAAAGAGAGAGAGAGAGAGAGAGAGATGAAAAGAAGGCGCCATGGTATTCAGTTTACAGTTCACATCTTATTTAAATATTGCGGTAGTGTCATTATTCAGTGAGAATCCTGCCCAATATATACTCTTAGTTTCTATAAGAGGAATTGAATATTCCAATAATAGTTTCAATGACTATACTGTTTGGAATTTCGGTCAATCATTGTCACAACATCATTATTTTGCCGGTATGTTACGCATATAGTAAAGAAAATTCCTCAGCTTTAAACTGCCCTGTGAAAAGAATGTAGAATATATATATATATATATATATATATATATATATATACCGAAAGAAATGAAAATGGGAGAATAATAATTGCGTAGGTCCCTCAAATTTGTCAAATTTCTTTCAATATATATATATATATATATATACAACTATATATATATATACTGAAAGAAATGAAAATGGGAGAATAATAATTGCGTAGCTCCCTCAATTTTGTCAAATTTCTTTCAATATATACATAATATATATACAGATGGAAGCGGATCGCCTTAATAACAAAGGGTAAAGAACGGTTTCCTTTCTTGTGTACACCCCATTTAGGCCCCAGGCTCTCGATATTTTCATTTAGTTTCCATTTTAAACACAATTAGCCTATTTAATGGACATTTCACTAAAAATCAGTGGTCTTATATAGTCTGTTCTCCAACTGTATAGTCATTATCGCCTCTCTAAATCAAAGTCTGTCCAACCGGGGTCTCCTTGTTAAGACCATTTTTGCCATGCTGTCTTTTTAGCACGCTTGTCACACCACTTTGTCACGCTCGTTTCGACATCATTCCCTCTTTCTTTCTCTCTTTCTCTCTCTCTCTCTCTCTCTCTCTCTCTCTCTCTCTCTCTCTCTCTCTCTCTCTCTCTCCCTTTGAAATGCATAATTAATGTGAAGAAATCAAATAAGAAGAAGAGGGCATGCTATCTCTAAACTAGCCCCCTTTTTTTCTTGCCATACGGTGTAGGTAAGACACGTGTTACCCGCGGGCTACTCCAGGCGAGCTGGTTTGTCTTTAACAGCTTAGGGCTAGAGGCACGGGCAGCAATACTTCTCAAATTCACTTGGTTATAATGCTTAGAGAAAACGATATACCCAGATAGAGTGCCGTGTTTCTTGTTCATGAAGCTTAACTGAATATTTCTGTTTGTGGTTGGGGATTGGTAAGATTTTCATACAAAACCAGAATTTTTCCATTCGGCATTCTGTCGATCCGATGAGCAACCTTTTTGTTCTATGTATAGGGATACAGTAGTAGTAGTTGTAGTAGTAGGAGGAGTGGTAGTAGTAGCAGCAGTTGTTGTAGCAATAAGAGAAGAAAGAGGGAAGGAGTCCATGCATTGTAGTCTGAATAAGAAAAGCTTTTTTTTTTCATCTAAATTTTTATCGTGGCACATTCCGACCACGCATGGCAGATAGAGGGGAAAAGCAAGAGAGCAACTGCTTTATATGCTTTAAGAAATTTAACATTTTTATTTTTGTGGAATTTCTTTTATTTTCAATGGAATAGGTTTTAAATTGGTCTGCGTATTGTTGTTTTTCTTTAGCAGTAAACCTACGAAACCTTTCGCCACCTTGAACTTGATGTAAATAGCCATTCGCGCCAAGAACACTTATTGCGATCCAATTATTGCTCCGCTTAACCCAATTAGGTGTTTATGAATGGCCAAACAATTGAATTTGTCGGGGAGCCTCGTGAGCCTCTCTCAAACACTCGCCATATTGGGAAGCTTAAGAATTCTGTGCCTTGCACACGTGCCATGTTGTAGCCGTCATCAGCTTAATTCATGCCGTTGTTTACCATTGATATACTGGTTGCTGTGGAAAGGAGACGGGAAGAATGCACTGCTGTTAAGTGCAGGCTGTAAATCAATTGGAAACTCATGTTGAATTCTAATATCTCAGAGTTAACGAGACACGTCCGCACAGACGTACTCGTCATCTTTGGTTAAATAGCCTGTGATTCTGCGTTATGCATTATATAGGGATTACATGGGGATTACAGAAAAATCCTGATTGAATATGGTAATCCTATATTTGAAATTCACATCAGTACGCATGCAGAATAATAAATCAGATACAAGACTGGAGCTGCGTATACCCCTCCCCACTCCGTAATTACTCGGACAGAATCATTTCACTATTAATTTAATGGAACGTTACTTTCATGATGATCCTGACAGAAGTCGTAACTGAATTTTTCTTTGATTTTTAACAGTACAATATTAATCTTCAGAAACTCGAGACAAATCTCAATGGAAACAAGATGATCAATCATTTGACAACTTTGGGGGAAAACAGGGAATGTCCAGTTTTCTTACGCTGGGAGATCTAACATAAAATATTATAGCAAAATGCCTTCCCCTCTTTTTATTTCGACCAAGAGGAATGATGGACTATGCACACGTTTATGATCCTATGATGGCTGAGTTTGAGCGAGCTCTCGGATGATGTATGCCACTACATGTGAATATCATGTTCGCATTTACAGTTCGATGCCAAGTGGGGCTTTTCATGAATCGCACACATGATCATAAATCAGTATATTAACATTACCGCCTGACATATTTTAAAGCGTGCAACCCATCACTGTCATGGAGCAGGTCGTTTTTATGAATAGCCCGAAATGTCGGGACATCTGTTTTTATCTCCGGCTTGTGGGAAGCGAAAGTGTGAAAGAAAGAAACAAACAAAAGGACAGCAAAGCATGAACAAAGCCAGGGAGAGAAACATTTGAATGATAACGTGAAAAAGAATTGTCGAGACGATCTGCTATAGCGTTTAGTAGCAGTTCCTGTGTAAAAAGTTTAATCACTACTGACTATGATTAATTTGAACCAGTTAGAAATGTTTGAATGCAAGGTTAACAAAAGGAAATACAACTTCCACCATATAATGTATTACCAATCTTATGTCTCACAAGAGTAGAGCGGAAAAAATGGAAACATAAAAGAGAAGGGGGGGGGAGGGGAAGTGCTTTCTAAGATATCACCCCATAATGCTCAATTATGTGAAGTTCTGCCATAAATGAATATGGCACAGTAACCTTGGTTTTGTCATTATCTTTCATGATCTACAACAAAAGTGTGTATAGAAACCGCTATATGAAGAAAATACAGGCTGATCGCCATCTCTGTACGCGTCAGTTTGCAAAATGTACACGGCGAATTGACCTACCTCTGAGTGATTGCCACTTTTCTTACGTACAGAATGCATGTACATACACGCCGCGCTGTGCGGCGTACACGGCGTACCTTTCTCCTATAGCTTTCTACTTCAGATGTGAACTTAGTGACTATGTTTAGTCTGGCTTTTTTCTTAACCCACTTTTGTAGATATATGTTTTTGTCTTTCTTTTTTCTTCAAGTTATATTTATATCGAAAATATCCTGCACGGGGTTTTATTGTCCCATTGTTTATGATGGGCTTTCTTGTGATTAATTTTTTGTTTCAAACTGTCATGTTTATGACTAAAAGATATGTACTTTGATCAAAGTTCTTTCTAAATCGATATGTCGTATTGAATTCATGACGGCATATACGACACGTCTCGTGTGTCTAGCTGATATTTGAATAATGTTCAAACAAACATCAGTGTAAATAGCAGAAGCTATGTGAATACTGGCTCCTCCGGACTGCATGCACTGGGCGATGCCGTTGGTCTCCTGCACATAGCTGGTCAACCCACCGATTGAATGCTGGATTTATTCATGGAGGCTGAATTCTGGTGTTTGTGTGTTCTTGTCAGATCGGCCGAATGCGATCACTTATAATCGAATTCAGGCGAAACTACACAAGGTGTGAGGACTGTCAGTCATTGAATAAGAAAGTGGTTTTATTAGGTCACCTCTTCCTGGATATTCTCAGATGAGAGAAAGAAAGAGACGGAGAGAGGCATGCAGAAGGATAAGAAGAGAGAGAGAGAGAGAGAGGGAAAGAGAGAAAAGAGTAGATTAAGGTGAAAGAAAATATTCAAGACGAGGCTTTTTGGCGGGCTATGTAAACAGCTGGAATATCCCACATTCTCTAGGTTTAGTTGCTGTTGAGAAGGCCTCTTTCATTGGTTTTCCGTCTCGTCAGAGTCTATACAGATTGAATGGAGGAGGAGAGGGGGTGGACGGGGGTGATTACCATGTACAGCAGAAGGGTGTATGGTGGTAGGAAATGGATGGGGGGGGGGGGGTCATAAAGCTGTTCATAAAGTTATGCATGATTTTACGAACGACTTGAATATGAAGTGCCACATGGGGTGTCCAAAGTTTTTCCTGACGTTTTAAAAACTGTGACTGCCTTTCCCATAAAATCAATTCAATTGTTGAAAAAATATATTTTGCAATTAAATCTTTGTAAACAGTAGTAATGTTAATCTACGTCTGCATATTTCGTCTTTAGCTGATGCGATTTATAATGATTGGGAATCCCATTGGCTTACCATATTCCAGTCGTTCGTAAAATCATTCGTAACTTTACGAACAGCTTTATGAAACACCCCCAGGAATGGGACTATAGAAGCGCGTCTTCCGAAGGAGAAAACAAATAAAAAGGAGGATGAAAAGAAGGGAGACAGAAGGGTTGAGGGAGAGGAGAAGGATGCTAAAAATGGGGAGGATTGGTTTGGCTAGAAAGAACGGCGCGACTTGCAGAACGGAACGATACTTTAAACTTGAAAAGCCGAGAGGCGTTCAACGATTGCCTAGTTCCGATAAGAAATGAAGAAATCTAAGAATGAAGAGAAGGCGACGAAATGTGGAGAAAGGGGTGAAAAGGGCTGAAAGGCCATCGACGGAAATCAGTCCTTTAAAAATCTTAATCTTCCGAAGCCTGGTATAGCCGAAGGAGCATCATCACCAGTTTTTTCCCTCACTGCTTCTATATACACGATTGTAGATGATACTGACGGTTAGAATTTCTTTCTCTGAAATCCATGCACTCACCCTGCATCAAGGCCGCGAAACGTTGACTAGACATGGCATGGAATAAAACAGGTGATACAAGCAGTCTAAATTAAAGCAAAGTCTTTATGGGGAAATCCCTCTATAGCTTGTCTGAAGACCTGTAGGCTCCGAAGATGAATCCCTTGTTTTCTGAGAAAAAAATAATCACTAAGTGCAGTTAAAAATCCACCATCTTCTTGCCGTTATCAATTTTTCCTTTTTTTAAAAAAACTTTTCCCTCGACTTGACTTTTTTTAGGGGGGGTCCTTAATTTTTCTCTCTCTTTCTCGCTTATGTTTAAATCCGCCATTTTCTCGTCACTGTACTTCCCGCACTTTTTCCTGCTCCCATCTCTCTCTCTTTCTCTGTCTGTCTCTTATCCTCTCCCTCTCATTACTCTTTGAAAAACATTAGAACATAGGAACTTTGAAAGCTTCTACACTTTTTTGTTCTCCCTATTTTACCCCCCCCCCCTCTTTCTCTTTCTTTCTTTCCCTTTGAAAAGCATACGACCATAGAAGCATGGACAGCAACCCAAAAATTAAAAATAAAAAAATATGACCGCACGAGTGAGTGACTGAATGAACGAGCCATGGGGGACTCTGTGAATCCATTCCCAGGAGGTGTTTGGTGAATATGAAGGAGAACCACTTCTCTTTCCCCACTCCAATCCAACCCGCCGCATCCTCCTGAGTCTTCACATGGCCCTTTCATGAAACACTCTCGGCGGCGAGACATGCATACACAAAAACTAAGCTTTGGCCCCATGCCATCGAATCTGTGATGGGGTAAAAAGTGCGTGAGGAAACGTGAAACCAAATAAGAACAGGGGCGGGTTGGTGAGGAAACAAAACTGCTCTGTTATATCATGTTGACGTAGGACCATATCCAAAATGCTTAAGAAAACAGGGTTTCCCGTGAAAGGTGGAATACCCTTTGCCGATCGCAATAGTGCAAACATGACGATCATTCTGGTATGTTTTGTTAGATAAGAGTAACTATTATATGGATCGATGCAAAGGTTTTGCTAGAACTTTCTTTATTCCTGGGAAAATAGATAGACAAACACATTATCTAACTTTTCAAAAGGGCAGTTACCGCATTTGTTACAAAAGACGTACAAGAGGGTCCTTTTCAAAACAAAGTTAGTACACGTTTGTTATAAATTCATTTGAAAGTTTGTGAGAACTTATACGTAAGGAAATAGACACTTCTCTTTGTCTCGGATACCTTTCTCCCTCGTCGGTTATTTGATAAGCAGGTAGTGGATGATCTCTTTACAGAATAATTTGTTAAAGGTTTCCCACATCTCAATGATTCTTTCAGATAAAGAAGTTTACCGTCCGTGAAAGTAATCCTAAACTGAGTCTTGATGCGTAAAAGAGAAACGTTAAACCGAACAAGATCAAACCACAGACATCTCTGGCATGTCTCTGATAAAAACATCCTCAACCTTCATGGCTCATTTAGATGTGTCTGTTAAGAACATTATTATGTGATATTTGGGAAAGCAGAGGGGTACCCTAGGACATTATTTGGAATTGAGAAGAGAAGAGTATACTTCGCACTTCCCCGGGGTTCCGTGTGTCTTTGTATCATTTTGTGAATAATGTACTGTAAAGCAGAGGGGTGCATTTTACCAAAGGATGCCAGTGTGCTGCGAATAATATTAGCAATTACTTTGTACTGAACATCATCATCCGTATACTTATTTTAAATATCTTGAAGAAAGAGAGAAGGTAAGGAGGCTGCTGGAAAAGAATTGGGGAATACGATAAGAAGAGATGAGCACAAACTAATTTGTTGAATATATTGCAAGGTTTTATTTTTTAACAAAAGCTAACGTACAATCCATTAATTGAAATAGATCGTTTATCACTATTGACATCATGATATGATGGGATATATAACATTCTAAATCATGTAAGGAATGCAGAAGCACTTATTCAGCTTTGTTTCTTGAAACCTCATTCTAAAACCATGTTCTAATCAGTTTCACCGACTCTTCTCACTCTGCTGTCTGTGTAGGAGTCGTAAAGTATGTCAATATTGGTAATAGCTGTTCTTTTATACCATTCGCCTCGGACCATTCCCTCAGTCTCGCCTTTACACGTCTGACCAACATCATTGATTTACTTTGGCTGATCATATAGTAATCAATAATTGTTTCAGACAATGTGTATTATACTAATCGACTTGTGAGTATAATGACATGGGCTTTACATCCGGACAGATAAGTGAATGCAGTAATTGCATTGACTTATACAAATGTCATACAGGTGTATACGACTTGGTTAATCATCCTTGCTGATTAGCCATCGTGTCAACCTTCTCCTTTGATTCTTCATACGCGTGACCTGATGGCCTATAGGGAATGCTCTACTGGACATTGGGACTCAAATGCTTTTAGTTAATGGTGTTTATGTTTTAAGGCGCATGGTTGGGCTATTGATAAATCGATATTGGGGCTTGTTACTTTACGCAGAAGCAAATCACGGGAGCCTCCCTTTTTTACCGTCGCCTCAAAAGGAAAAAATAAAAGGGAAAAGTTCATTGAACGACGCGCGGATAGGATGGGATGGGATGGTTAGAATGTGGTTGTTCGGTATCGATAGGTCTGGCCCTGATTTAAGACACTGATGGATTCACGCCGCTTTAAGGTCATGATTACTCTTAAATTCACTTAAACGTCTTGAGCGGAAGAGGGTTGAAAAGTACAGTCCACTTTTATAACAGGGGTACCATGCATATACCTCTAACCGGGTTCTTGTGTGTCAAAAGGCTTTAACTTTAAATTGTTCACCTGATTTCGTCCTTCAGAGCCAGAAGGGTATTAACTCATGCAATTGCACACTGAGT
The DNA here is from genome assembly GCA_029962745.1 of Echinometra lucunter. NCBI lineage: Eukaryota > Metazoa > Echinodermata > Echinoidea > Camarodonta > Echinometridae > Echinometra > Echinometra lucunter. The sequence goes on along the minus strand of CM057151.1, from coordinate 49,261,866 downwards.
TAAAGCCGTTATGGTTCTCACCTTCCTCTACGGCAGGTTTCTTGGTCAGATTCAAATTCAGGTTCAAACACAATTAAAAAAAGTTCAAATTGAAATTAACATTGACAAAAAAACAGGTAGGCACTTTTGAGGCGACTTTTACGTGAGGGGAAAAATTGTCATGTCTGAGAAGTAAAGACTATCAATGAATCTGGGTATCAATGTATAAAGGGCACCTACTGTTCGTGGCGCAGTGGTCAAAGACACTGTCAGAGCTCGATAAATTAGTCAAGGGTTCGAATCCTCGTGACGCTCACAATTCTTTTGTCATAATGAAATTGATAACAATGGCGTATATTCCGTTGACAAAATAGTTAAAGTACAATAAATATTCTTCAGTCAGGTCGCTGATAGACGATCTTCGTTGTCACCCACACTTCAGAGTCGCCTCAAAAGTGCCTACCCAAAGAACATGACGGGGGAAAAAAGCGAATTTCCCTGGAAGCGCATGACATTTGCTGGTGTCGTAGTAACAACAGATTGTTTTTTTTTTTTTAACATCGCCACTACAAAATTCACCATTGCAACCCATTTCGATAATTGTTGCTTGTTTCAATTGTTGTTTTAGGGGTTTTCAGTCAACCTGTTTGGTGTAGCATCCTGTTAATATGCATCGGTATAAGCATTTGTAGAATGCAAGTAGGACACGCATCAGGGATTCTGCTTGATGAGGTTGACTAAGAACAAAACAGGAGACGCAGATTAACATATGCAGTGTGTCGTTGAAGCACAAACAGGGAAAGGGAAAGAGAGGAGAAAATGAAAGAGATGATGGGCAGAAGATGATGCCTCGAAGCTATGAATTATTATGCTAATTTGAGCTGGAGACGAAATAGGGGAAGAAAAACTGTAGGAGCATAATCCAGCTTCTTCATAGTGGAGAAAATATTGACCGGCATGTGTGTGCTATTGATCCTGCATGCATAATGTGTCGTCTATGTTAATTCAGGGCTAGATGATTACATACCGCGGATCTATATTTATGAATGAATATCATCTAACCCTTGTCTGGACTGTATCCACGTCTCGTGTATTTGTTGTTTGTTTGGGAATAATGAATATATTGACCCAGAGGGACACTGTCCTTGAAATGTGATTTGAAATGTTATACCATCCTTTAGCTTCCTTTCTTCTTTGATCCTGTCAGATGCGACAGAAAACAAGAATGAACCATTTTCTTCCAATGCTTCGGCTCCCTCACTACCTTCGTCATCTATAATGCAGTGTAATCTACCTAACACAAACATTATCTGCGTGTGGCTTTACTTGTAAAGGAAAAAACAGTAGGACAACTGTGTCAAGTTGGGACTATACGTTGCATGCTTTATTCTTTCCGCTCGTAAGAGCAAGCCACTAGACCATAAGCAACAGCCTATGTGAGAAAAAAGTAATGAAGGGCGAATTTGATTTGATTTGATTTATTTATTTTCTTCTGCATTGATATATGTACAAATGTTTTCAGATAACATACATGAAATAAAATACACAAGAATTTTTACAATGAATCATAACACAAAGTATTTGTAATAATTTACAAAACAAATGATAAATTGTCAATTCTTTTTTCCTTTTTTTTGTAATTCAGTTAAACATAAGATTTAATTAAAAATAAGATTATTTGCAGAAGAAGGACTGCCATTATAAGCAATGTGCTTGAAAATATGGCAGCCCCAAATATTATGAAATAGATAACCATATCAAATAAGCAGAATGGAAAAATAACTAAATTCTGGATTAAGAGGATAATGACGACGATGATGATGATGATGATGATGATGATGATGATGATGATGAAGATGACGATGCTGATCATGATATCGGTAATGACTAAAATGGTAGAAAGGATGATACTGTGAAAAAGACTGAGGAGCTAACACAGAAATTTCACCGTGAATATTCGGATAGCAACATGGTCTTAACTTTCGCTTTAAATGAGTAGAGTGAACAAGAGGATTTGATACATTCTGGGAGAGGGTTCCATAGGTCTGGGCCATGGTGTCCGACGGATCTATGGGCAATAAGTAACTGAGGGTTAACTACATAAAGATTAGAGGAATTTCGAGTAGGGTAGGGGTGAATAGTGTTATTTAAAGTATAAAAGTTTTGAAATGAAAGAGGGAGCATGTTATTCAAATACTTAAATATAAACAACAGACTTTGTAATGAATAAATGTCGAATACGGTTAGAGTTTTCAGTTGGTAAAATATTGGTCTTGTGTGAGATAAATATTGTGAACCGGTACAAATACGAAGGGCTTTCTTTTGCAATAAGTGAATGGAGTTGAGTTTTGTTTTGTTGCTGCTGGCCCATACTAAGTTCAATATGTTATATACGTAATATCAATGAATTATAGAGCATGATGAGCGTTTTGCAAGGGATAAATTTCTTTATTTATAAAGTATCACTGAATGGTTTCCATATAGATTTTTGTTGCCCACATTGGAGACAACAAAGCCCCCGTAAGTCCTAAGTCGAAGATTTGACTTTTTCTTCCACTCTGAATGCCTGCATGTAATCACAAGTTGATGCTCGTTTGACGCATAATATGCTTTCGTTTACGTCTTAGGCACCCTCGGGGGTTAATACTCTCGAATACAAAACATGATGAGAAGAGAGGGGATGACGTTTACCTCGTCCCACTGCATAGCTCTTCAAAAAGATCAAGCATGGTAGGGAAAACAAGAAGAAACTACGATGACAAAAGGTTTGGCTTTAGATCAGGCCAGTCATGTTTGATTGGATGTGTCATAATGGTCCCAACTGAAACCATATCTCTCCTAACATCATCCTGATTTAATTATCTAAATGTTATCACATGCGTGTCTTTATTCCATATCTTCCACCGCCCTATTTTTCGATATCCACTGCTAAAACAAGGAACAATGTTGCGTGATGGATAATTAGAATTGAGTATTTTTCAATAAACTCGAATTATCTACAGAACAATCCAGATTTCAAACCAGCAGATTTCAACAGATCTCATTTTGTATAATTTTCAATTAACACTTTGCTTGGATGTGGTACTTCGTACCGAACTTGATCTCTTGGTTACCAAGTATTAGTGGGTGCTCCTCTAGTTTACATCATGTTAACCAGTTGTGAAAGGCTCTTTCTTCTTAACAAACCTAACACGCTCACTACGAATAATACAGGGGGGATAATTTTGTGACATTTGCAAATATCATGAGTGAGGTCTGAATAGGGACAGCCCATTTAAAAATTAAGGTAATAAAGTAACTACGCTGAGAAGGAAATAGGTGGTTGTCTACATTATATCAAAAGGACAGAGAGGGAGAGGCAGGGGAGGAGAACATTATGGGCGAAGATGTGGAGAAAGAAAGAGATGCAAACTTTGAAAAGACTGACGAGAAAAAAGGAAAGGAGAAGGGAGACGGGCAGACATACGTATAATAGAGCTAGCCGTACGTTCTGCATTGAAAATAACAAGAAAGTTTGTTTTGAAATGTATGTAATTATTGTTGCGTTTTACTGGTTCTCGTGCGCAAGGGATTTTTTGTTTCAAATCCTGTTCTTTATCATTGTTTAAAAATCACCTACTTAAAACCATGGTTTAGTAAAACTTCCTTGTGATGTCACATGTCATTTATTTCTCCTTCGAGATCTCCCTTTGCTTTTATTCCAAACTTGTTGCTATTCGGAGGAGTTGCTCTCGTAATAGAAATAGAGTAAATATATGTGATTATTACTTCTAAAGGAAAGAATGCATTCCTCCCTCCCCCCACACACACACCCCACACACACAACACGCACGCGATCCCGCAATCGCACTTTGCCACATTATTATATACAATATTACTAAATATCTTAATGTCGACTGAGTGAATGTTCTGTCAGAAATTTTCCACAGTAATAACATAATGGTATAGAGATTAGTTTTTTCTAATCTCGAGTGAGAGCGGGATAGTAGCACGTAGAGGAACGCAAACGAGGCATGAGATAGCAGGGTTTAATGAAGAGTAAAACGCCGTTGACAGGAAAGCATCATATCACCATTATCTAATATCGCGCGTGATTAGTGGAGGGAAGAGAGTCGAGTTCTTCATTAGTAAGGTTAGGATGGTTGAAGGTAAAGTCTAAATATATGGAACTCTAGCAGCCAAGGACAACATGGCCATGATTTAAAGGTTACATTACCAGGCGTAATTCTTAAAGCACACAGTGATAAGATTAGCTGGTATATACAACCACTGCCAAGTACTACTATGTGTGCAAACGAATTTTCGGCAGATCAGTTGTAGAAAAGAAAAAAAAGATTAATCATTTGATTTGATTCATCCGAATACATGAATAATTATGTGTAAATAAAAACCCACACGCCCCAGATGGTAATTTACATATGTAATTTACCAATATATTTGCAAATGTGTCTGTGGGCTTGTGTGCATTCAGTGGTTCTTTCGACGTACCCTCTACAAACGCAATTCGTTTTCGATATTATCCCCCTATTATTAGGTCACTGCTTATGATTACGTTTTGATAAATTGTCTGCTATTGATACCGTGTTGGATTGTGGCGCCATATAAGTTTCCAACCAGATAAAACCGATGAGAAATATAAGGAATAGATAAGGTTTTCGAAGAAGGATCGTAAATGAAAGAATAGTCATCAACATGATGAAAGTATAGTCTCTTGGAGTATTAAGTTAAACATGCTCACCTTTGTGTCCCCCCCCAAAAAAATACAGTGTTTCTCTACAAAGGAAACCCTCCTTTTTCCAGCAATGTCTCATTAAATAATGTATAATGCACCATAGAAAAGGGCAATTGTTTTCTTCTTCCCTACGACACCACCTTTGTCCACCATTGTGTATTGATCAACGCAATGAACCGCAATTCATTGATCCTCTCTGATTTCATTTGCGTGGACAAACAAGGGAGGGGTCATGAGAAAGGACTTTAGGGCTAAATATGGACTGTAATCACATTTCACAAGTGTGAAAATAATGACTTATTAAAGAACACCGTGAGAGATGTGTTATCTTTGTTGGGGGGGGGGGGGTTATCATTATCTTTTGTTTATATCTTTATTTGTGTTGTTTATTCTGTTGTACTGTAATTAATAGCATTATTCTTGAATTTCATGCTCAAACTACCTTTGACATTACTCAATCAATACTGTTGATATATTCATTCATGCGTGACAATGTCGTAACATACTTGGTAAGATTTATCGAGTAATCGAGTAATTGATTGAAAAATTGAGATTTCCTTTTTCATGAAAGAGACTCTGTATAGTGCCACTTTCCAATCTTCCTGCTGGCATCATTAAATTGACGTCCGGAATCATCCCTCTTGAGCATAAGCACGAACTTTCCCCGATTTTTCCTGTTCCCTTGGCGACGCAAGTTTTGAATTGTCATCTTGTTTATCTCATATCCTCATCATGAATACTGTCATCATGGTTTTGATCGAGGTAGGAACGACTGTCAGACAAACATAGATATCCATGTTGTTATCCATGTATCGGTATTGTGTTACCAAATAATCTGACAACATCAAATGCAGTATACCTGAGCCTAATCTTTGTTAGTCAGAATGTTTACGCACAATATGCTCTGCCCTCGTTCTTTCCAACCCAATTAGTCGTTTATTAGCTTCTTCGAAACAATCTTTTTCCTTTTGTATTGAGACTTATTAGTTTGTGACTCAGCAGAATGTTTACTGGCCACAGTTTGGAAACCGATGGTAACGTCCCGCCATATTAAGCTTGAAACCAAACCTGGCCCGCTTTGGTAAATCTACAATTAGATTTTCGCCACGTGCTCCTGACACTTCATCCTTCAACCTGTTTTAGTTCTTCTTCTTATTGAGTAATCGCCCTTGCATCTACTGCTGTTACAATAATTGCAAATGCCACTCAGGCAATCTTATTCCAGATTATTGCCCCACGCCAAACTCAAGATTCGTCTGATACTGTAAAGAGAAAGGCATAAAAAGAGCGTTGTTTGTGACCTTAACAATACAAGGGCGGACATGCCAGGGGGGTTGAAGAAAGACCAAGTAATATACTCAGAAGAAGAATCATCATACTCGGCAGACCACCAGCACTATTCACAGATATAGGGTGGCGGCGTTTGTGTGGCGTGGAAGTGCGTGTTTTCTTTTCGCTGTTGTTTTGTAACAATAATATCATGAATATAACAATATTATTTAGATTTCCCTTTTTGATAGGATTAGACCCGTTTGCTTTATATATTCATTCTATTTATTTATTTATTTATTTATTATTTATTTATTTATTTATTTATTTATTTATTTATTTATCTATCTATTTATTCATTTATCTATTCTCTCTCTCTCTCTCTCTCTTTTTTTTTTTTTTTTTTGGGGGGGGGTACTATTAATTTTCCTTTTCATGCTCTTATGCTCATGTTGAACATTGAACCCTGGTCCAAGAGTATGCACCTGAACATTGATTCAAAGCTTTCTAAGTGTCCTGTGTTTGAACCTCGGATATAAGAAGTGTTTGCGGGTTAAATAGCGTTCTAGGATTAAGCAGCACCTGGAGAAATGATTCCTTAATTCCCACCACGCGGAGGAATCAAGAGAAATCGATTATTTGGACTGGTTTTCCTGTATGACGTCACAAACCATGACAACAGCTGTCCAATCAGTGAAAACGTTTCAATATCAACATCTTTCACTCCAAGAACAAGGGACGGGAAGGGATACATTCCTCTTCCATTCTCCTCTGCGTCTTAATGATACTTTTTTGTAGTATATTCCACCTATTAGGCTCGGCTCCAGGTTTTCTTTCTCTATTTTATAGCGATAATAATGATTTTATATTCCTTACTTATTTCAATTCAAATTTTATCCATCTTATCCAGGGATATCATCCCACTAAATATCCTGTAAATCTAAATGTACTCGAGCGTCCACTGTCCAAACTTTTGGATTGGATTTCCGATACAAAACACATAAATCTAAATACAAATTTAAATTTGTTTTAGTCATCTCTATCTCTCTTCTCACTTTCGTTTATCACCTAGTGTTTTATAATTCCAATTAAACTTTTTTGTTTTGTTTCATTTTATCATCCCTACTGTTCAGTGACCTCCATACCCATAAACACATGGAAATACCATACAAAAATAAAAGATATGACAATATTATAATCGGTTTCTAAGGCGACGGAAATTCGCTGAGTATCATGATGTGGTCAGATCCATTATTATTCATTTGCCACAGGGTCCGGTCGGTTTGCTAATGCGTCTTTAGTATCCGGTGTACCAGTCGTCTTACCACTGGAGAGAAACCGATAGAGATGATGGAGAGAGAGAGAGAGAGAGAGAGAGAGAGAGAGAGAGAGAGAGAGATAGAGAGAGAGTGATAAAGAGCGGGATGTGGAAGAGAGAGAAACTAGGGTCAACAGAGAAAAGCAGACAGACGGATCGACATGCAATTAGAGAGAAAGTTAAAGTAAGGAGAAGACGGGAAGTGAAAGAGATTTAGGGACTGCCTGGTAAAATTTGCAAAAGAAAAAGTGAAAGTAAGAGAGAGAGAGAAGTGGGGTAGAAGATGCAAAGCAATAGAAACCGATTTTTTTAAAAAGGGGTGGAAAATGTAGTAACTGAAACGGGTAGACATGGTAGGGTAGAGAGCGGGATGGAACATGCAGAAACTGAAACTGGTAGACATGGTAGGGTAGAGAGGGGGGATGGAAGATGCGGGGGGAGGAACTGGAGTGGGCAGAGAAAGAAATGCAAAGGAAAGAGACAGAAAGAGCGATACATTTAAAGACAGAAAGACAGCGAGCAGGAAACGGGAAGAGAGAGATAGTGATGATATAGGATTACAGTCGAGGTGGATATAGACCAATTTCACAACGCAAGAGGGCAGCAGACTGTTCGACACAGTTCGACATACTGCGGTGGGCGCTCCAACTTTTATAGTACACAAGTCAATAGCGCGTTATGTACATTCGTTCGATTTTTTGCCTATTTTGACCAGTATATGCAGATTTATTTTAATATTTGCAATGAGAATTATCAGGGAAGTTCAGGTCGCAGCTGTGTGGTGCTCAAATGCCACAAGAATTAGAGAAAGTTTAAAAATTGGAAGCTAACTGAGTGCGAAATTCACTCGCTTTTGACTCATGAAGCCTGTTTGTGTGAGAAGCCGTACTCCCTACACAGGTTTCCGTAAGCAATGTGAAGGAATTCGTCGCCAGTGGGTAAAAGCATCAACAGAAAGGACTTTGAAGTCAAGAAACATTATCATTATGTACTTCGGCGTAAAATTTAATGAGTGAAAACATGACTTTGTAAACAGGGTAAGATTTAGGGCTCCCGTTTACTACGGCTTCTATGCTGCAATCGAACTTTTACTGACAAAACTAAGTTGAAAAACCACCGAAAGTACAAAAATGCATCATACCTTCATTCGTCAGATATGACCATTGTCTTACCTCATCTACCCATGTATCCATGCTTTATTTTATTGATCTAGAATAAAGTAAATGGAACAATATCGGGGCATATCTCATATCTTACATTCATTTTGTACACAGAGCCAATCGCGGTCAGCGCGCTTGCCCACCGCAGCAATGGCGTCGCCAATAGAGGGCCAAATACATAAACCGGAGGTGAAATTGGTCTATAGTAACGAATCGATGAAAAGGGAATAGAAAAGGTAAGAAAAATAGAATTCAAGCACGGTGAAATGTGATGTATGAGTGCGCAAAAAGACAACCTTCCACTTTAAAAAAAATGCTTATTATCTTACCGATAGCGTATGCATGGTATGGCTTTGGTCTTTCAAAAATGTAGCGGAACAGATGAGGTTAGTTATTTTGTATCGTTTGTACATTAAAATCGTATCCAGCCTAATTTAGATTTCGTCAATTGCTTAATACCAATTTGCAGCAGGCGTGAAGCTAATTTCGCCGATTGTATTTGTCTCATCATTTTGTTGAAATTGAATAAATTTTGTAACACATGATTCAATTTCATCATTTCCGAATTGAAACTGAAACTTTTTTTTTTCTAAATTCTTATCGAATGTCAATGCATCTGTATGGATCGCTGTTACGAGCAAATCCAAAATTTGGTTGGTTGCTTGTATTTTGTGTGTGTGCGTGGTGTGTGTGTGTGTGTGTAGTTTACGCCAACGTTGTTACTTTTTGCCCGTCTTTGACATGACTAGAAATAAATGGATATAATTTTGTGAAGTCACGAGGGGGATGAGGGCAAATCGAAACTGCTTACCCCCTTACCGCCTACCATTTAAAATTTCCTGTGATAGGATCAGCATAATAGGAGATACATGATTCGCCTCACCTCTTAACCAGTAGGTTGGTTTACTGTCTGTAATTCCCGGGGATCGTGAAATATGGAAATTAAAAAAAAAAAAAACTTAGTAAACCGCTCTCTTCTCCCTCACCTCCGACATTGCTAGAAGAGCCCAAGTAGTCAGCTCTTTTGCAAATATATACAGAGGCCATGGTTTCTGTCTACCCACCCCGACCTCCCTCAGCAATTTTATTTATTTTTTTTTTTGTCCTTGGCTTACTCCGCACTTCTCCCCCTCCCCTGCATGCCATTAGAGTCTAGGGGAAGCCGCTAATGATCATATCATTTTTGCAGGCAAGCAATCAAAAGATTGAATATGAGTTGTTGTTTTTTTCCTCAAGACTTCTCACAGGTCGTCAACCCTTTCTCCAATGATAACGCCATCAGATTATTCCCAAGCCGTACCAATTTGCGATTACCCCCCCCCCGTCTCGCTCTTTCTCTCTCTTTCTTTTTATATTTCTCTGTCTTATCTCTTGTTTTCTCTTCTTTTCCCCCTATTTCTCCATCTTTAAATCTCATTCTTGCATATGCTCTTTTCCTTATCAGACTTTCTTAGAATAATCTTCTCCCCTGCCAATACTTCGCAATTAACTGGAGTCCGTCTTGTCATAATTGTAATGCGCGCGGCACGTCAACCAAATTAACGTACACCCAACGAGTACCACCACTGTACGCCGCGAAATGAAAATCATTTTCTTCTTTGAGACTTACACGTGACATCTAGGTCTCCTTAATTGGGTCAATGACTTGGAGAATCGGGAAAATTGGTGGCGTCTGGCCTCCATTTTGGATGAGCCAGTAGTGATTGGAAGAGAGGAAGAAGACATGAGCTTGAGGCTCATCACCCGAAAAAAAATGCTAAAAATTAGTTATTTTCGGCGCCAGGAACGAGTCCATTCTTAAGAATAAGAACACTGCATCAAAATGTTGCTACTCTCATGTTTGATGATTGAGGAATAAACAAAATGGCCACCATACTAGCATTGTTTCATGAAATTTCAAACTTTCAGCACCAACATAATCTATTTTAACAATACCAGTACTAGACACTTTGACACTCATCCAAACCCTCTAATCTTTTCTTTTCTTTTCTTTTCTTGTGGGCCTCGGAATAGAATTTTTCTAGATAGATGGCACCTTACAAATGCCTATTTTCATTATTTATTATTATTTTCAGCATCCTAGTACGTATGTGTATCAGTTAACATAACGTATCCGAGATTTTCACGGCATAGCAATGCTACAATAAAAAGTGATTTTCTTTTTTCCCTGAGCCTGTTGACTATTCCAGTCGCCTTTCATCAGTAATCTTATTTGACTCATCAGAATGTAGGTTAAACACATTATCTCGTGTTATGTCGGGCAAGTACTGAGCAAGCGTGGTCGCCACGAGCAATTAACCTTTATGGAAGGAATACCAATGAAACTTTAATGTATTTTGCAACAGGGTTAAACTTGTAAAACGCATTCGGGTAATGGTTATTGAGACATATCTTAATTTCTATTTTTTCTTTTCGCAAAAAAAGCATATTAGAGATCCAAGAACAGAACTCCTGAATTAAAGAAAAGGTGGATTGTTGACATTCTTGTGTTTCAGCCACCAAGATTCACATTAAGCATGATCAATATTAATATGGACTGCCCTTATTATCAAGAAATAACGCTGAGATAAGACGTTAGTATACACTGAAAATTTCTTAGATTAGAAATTAATCTAGAGAGACTGTGATTACGGACGAATCCAAAATTAGATTCAAAATCTTAATCTAAATACATTGAGTTTTTAATACAATTTGGATTCCTCCCTAGTCACAGTCTTTTCGGATTAATTTCTAATAAATGGAATTTAGAGTGTAAGTTTTAAGACTCCAGGGGAGCGTTTGACGAAGAATCTTGTCGGTGATTTTCACTGACAACTGTTATAAGCTACTGAAATCCTTGAATCTGATTGGCTGAGAGCAAATTTGTCAGCAAAAATCACTGACAAGACTCTAAATGAAACGCTCCCCTGATGACTCTTATCCAAATGAAATGAACCTGTTGCGTTCTGTGACTATACACACTGACGGATGGATGGGGATCAGTTTCAAAGACTGAATTCATCATTGTCACTTACTTATCATGCTTATCCAAGATCTGATTTACTTTGCACATCATTCATAACAGGCAGCAGCACAGTATAATGTATCCACTCCGCGCCATCAAAATTTAAGTTGCATACTTCCTCCATGCCGGTGCCGGAAAAGAAAAATGGCGCCACACGCATATTATTATCCGATCATCATTTGCACTGATTGATCCTCTTCTTTACAAAAACCATCACACCTTATATTATTAAGGTAGAAAGATGACGCGCTCTTTTTAATTCTAGAAATTCTGTCTAACTCCGTATCGCTTCCCTCTCTCTCTTTCTCTCTCTCTCTCTCTCTCTTTCTTTCTCTCTCTCTCTTTCTCCCTCCCCCTCTCTCTCCCTCCCCCTCTCTCTCATTATTTTTTAAATATTATTTATACTAACTGGGAGTTACACCGGCCCAAGGACCGTAGCATAATTTCAAGTGAACAACGATTCATCATGAAATATTTACAGTGCATTTTCATAATATCGAACTTTTCGACCGACGATGATTATAGTATAAAAGAAAATGCAGAAAGTAATATGAGCAAAATGTTGAAGACGTTAAGACTTAAATAATACAGTTTTATTTATATTCATGAATTTGAAAGTACTTATGTGATGGAACTACATGTAAAGCTGTTGGGCGCCATAAGCTTGACAAGTGCAGTTCAGTCACGATATCGATAACGGGGTAATGTCAATATCCTACAGGCTATACTTTCTTATCAGACGCCTCATTTCAATTTCCCTAAAATAAGTTCATTTTGCTGGTTGGTATTTCATTCTCTTTTCTCAATAAACTAAAATGAAATAACCTTTCTGAAAATATTTGAATTCCACTTCATAATACAAGTAAATGAAACTCCTCAAAATGAAAGGATGAAAAGCTGAAAATATTGAAAAACATATCGTGTGTCATATATATTGTGGTGTCTTTTCCTTGAATAGAAGATGAACACAAGTAATGAATTATCCTTTGGCTTTCTGAAAAAAGCCAAGTTTTAAACGTATTATGCATCCTGTTTACTAAATCCTTCCCGTCTGAATTCTTCACTGGATACAGGTTGTTGGCATTTACTATGGAGCAAAGAGACGGTATGAGCCGGTCCCAGGGAAAACCATTGATTGGCCTGGTAACGTCATCCCACCAGACACACCAAAATGTGGATTCGAAAATGAGTTGTGCCCAGATACAGATAACAGTAAGTAAAGTCCTTCAATCAAATCAAAGGTCGTTTGGGGAGGGTTTGACTTTGCAGTTAATATCGGCTCCTGGTCGACACATATATAGGATAGATCACGATGAAATTCCATACACTGCAATCGATTTGGATGAAGATAGGAGGTGAGACTTCATAAAATACCACAATGATAACTCGGTCAATTTCGGAATGTTAGCATCAATTATATATGGGGCAAGGTATCAGCAGTATCTCAAATTATTATTAAGAAACTTACCTCCACAACTTCAACCTTCCCTTCTTACCTAGCATTCTCATGCAAGCAATTTGTAATGGAACGCGAAGAATGCTTTTTCCAATTTGGCCATTCCTCCAAAGGCCTTTAAAGCTTGTTCTTTAATATGAATTGATGGATAAACTCTTATTTTCCTTTTCTCCAAGTGACCAGCACGGCGTGATGGTCATTTCTTTGCAAATCCTTTCAAATGGAAGATCGGGAACTACTTGGTTATGAAAATGTTGTCTATTATGTACGTTTGCTGCGGGTATGACGGTGCACGAAGTCAAAGTCAACCAGACAAAGTCAACCAGACATTTTGTTTCAGAAACCAAACTTTATCCTCCAAAGACAGTATACTATAAAAGCTTTAAATGCAACCAAGCTGCTTGTAAAATAAATTATCTTTGTCTCTCGTTTTAAAAAGTTCATGTTCCGTAATGTAGTTTTAATTAGAATCCCTTTTTTTCAATCAAAACTTGATCTTGTGTGTCCTCAATCTGATAATAGCTACGATTAATTTGTTTAACTGCAAGGCTCATCAAGACGTGTGATGATTAATGTTGGTATTCACTAAGCTTGGCAGCCGAGATACTGATTTCCTCGGGGACCTCACCACTAAAGAAAACTATCGAGAGCGAAAACCAAGTCGCTCCAATCTGCTAACCTCAATTAAGATATGCAATCGTACGAACCAGTGGTGGATGGCAATTAATGATGCAAAAACTATCGTTTACGGCAGGTGTAATACTTGAAAACACTAAACATGCACGTTCCCATCCACGATGATAATAATCAAAGAGAAATTTAGAAGCAATTTAGCACGAGTTTTTCACTTTTATGGCAGCAGTAATAATCAGCTGCATGAGTCCTTTATGTTACATTGATTACAACCATAATGCTCGTAATTGATTAACGTGGTTCAAATCAGCCAGACTCTGTTACCAATAACCGACGTTGCATGCAACGTAATAGATCAACTTCATCAGTTCAAGCTATTGATATTATCGTCATTTTCATTTCCCTAACGACAAACTCGATGCTCATTATTTCCTCTTTAAGTATGGTTTATAAGGAATTGAAAACTTTTGCCTCAGAAAAAACAAATCACTTTTAACAAAAGTCAACTTTTTTCCCCTAATATAATTATGACAAGTACTTTTTTAAAATTTAAAGTACTTATTTGCGATTTGATTTTTACTAGCATTCTCTAAAATATTTTTCGAATCATTTGTTACTATGAGAAGAGTATGTAGGAATTTAGTCTCATATTAAGTTTGAATTTACATCAATAAATTTTGTACAATATACGATTGGAAAATAGGAATGGCAACTTCATTTAATCTTTAGCTTTTAGCATACTGATTATTTCTTTAAAATCAGAATACAAAAAATAACGAATGTCGTTAGATTTTAACAACGGTCAAAATGAAGCGATTATGTTTTCTTTATACTTCTTCTGTAAGAGTTGTTTTGATATGCAAATTATCACCATATATGTTGTACAACTTATTGTGTAAGTCCCATTATTATTTTTTCTACACTATTTTTATTCACTGTGGTATACCATAACCATGCGCCCTGAAGAAGATAGTAATTGTAGTGGGGAAAAAAAAATTCAATAAAGTTTTGCTGGCTTTATATGTCACCGGTTACTTCTGTATTAGTATGTGCAATGTCCGACTACGTAACCATGACACACATTTCTTCATTCATATGCAGTGTTTTTAGCCTGATGATTTATATATTGTATGGTACACTGGTTGCTGAAGAAAGGGGCACAACTTGCTCATCCCCTTTTTAAACCTAAGATTACGTTCCTTCATTACACGAAGGGACACTGTTTTAGAGTTCGTTAGAGATTTCTCGGCCGTGCCCGACCCTCTTGCCTATCTAGTATTTTTCTGGTCGTATCCCTTGTAAACGTTAGCATTATCCCTTCATAAAAAGTTACTTTTTTGTATTTCTATACAGATGATTAATCTTCATGTTTACTTTTCATCCTTTCATCATCCAGGTCCTATGACTCTATGGATCATGGGAGCGATGGCCATCATCATTCTAAGTGCCGTCGTCATCATCCTCTTCGTATTGCGGTAAGTAGTAGACAACCTACCCTCTCATGCCAATCGAAACAGACCAAAAAAGGGAAGAATCAGAAGCAGAAACTTTAAAGGTGAAGTGAAGTGTGGTCTCATTATAAGTGAGAGACACGTAATGGATGGTAATAAGCTGTCTAGCCACACTCTTTTCCCCATGAATGGAGGAGAATCGACTTTGCCCATGCATTTCCTAAAAGCTGTCAATAGACGGGATGACGATAGGTTAGAGTTGTTTGCTTTGCATTAGAATGTTGGGAATGTTATTGAAGTGACAGAACGTACTTACTCCGTGCTATCCGAATGGCATGTTACCAAATGGCGGGAAAGGCGATTCAGCTATAAGAGCTTGCAGCTTCTTCTGTTTTTCTGAAGGTAACAGTTCGAGAGTAAGGTTTTGCCTCTTGCCATTACCAGAGACGAAGGTTATGTCTATAAGGGTTGCATCAAATGAAGGGATCTGTCTCTCTATAAGTGTCATATTTATAGACTTTGGCGATTGTGCTCTCCCCACCACAACCCTCGGTTCATAGCCTTCTCTGTGAGCATCCCACTCCTGGGTGCCGTTGCATAAGACTTGCTATTATAGTAACTTTACCATCAATGGTAACTACCAGGTAACGTTGCTCAACAGCCAATTAAAAATTCAGTATATCATGAAAGTTACAAATTGATGGCAAAAGTTACTATAATAGCAGTTTATGCAACGGCACCCAGGTCTTTCACTCCTCCTCCCTCTCCCCTAACCATTTCCGCAGACTGTCAATCCAAGTATCCCTCTCCTTCCCCTACTCCTCTTTCCCTCAATCTTCCCTGTCAAAGTAAGGTTCCGAAGGGATTCACTGGGTATTTGAAAGATATAAAGAACATACATGCCCACATACATACATACATCAGCACGCGAATATAGCTACTCTGTGTACCCCACTCTTACCGTCTAGCCGACTCCCACCGATCTCCAACAACTATGAGCCCAGGGTAACTTAATTTGGGGATCGGTCTGTTATCTGACTAATCCATGCCTCGTTATTATGACTGAGGCATATCAAAATGCAAGCCTTCAAATTTTAATGGTGTAAATTTTACAGAACTTCTGTGCCAGATCGCACTTGTCAAACAACATTTGTTCACAAACTTAGAACTTTAAATGAATTGCAAATACCTAAATGGGCATGTGAGACTTTTTACACATCTCACATAAAAAATGACTGAGTTAGGAATCAAAATCTGAACTTGCTGTTGATTGAATCCCGTGACGTTTCGATGGGATACATCCGCCAAAGTTTCACAGAAGGACCAAACACCTCTGCACAGTCTCGTTCTGCCATCATACGATGGTGGGTGTATCCTATCGAAATGTAACGGGATTCAGTCAACAGTAAGTTCGGATTTGAGTCATAACTCAGTTAGTATTGAACTTAGTCCGAATAAATAATAATTATATGATTTTATTTTACTTCAAAGTCCCTTATGCACGCAAACATCATGCATTTTCACTTTGGTATATATTTCTCAAAACTCCCTCTTCCTTTAGTAAGAAATTACTACAGTTGCCTAAGGCTATCAGGAATGGTAGATAGTTATGAAAAAGATTGTAGCGTGGTATTCCAATAAGGATATCCGCTCTCTATTTTTCTCTTTCCCAACACTCGCAGTCGTGGCTCCTTCATTTTGTGGAACAACTGCTCTCAGCTTTTGTTACGGTGGAGGCATACGTTTCATTAAATTGTGTAGGCCTTTGTCACCACTCATTAGAATTCAAAAGGATTAAGTTACTCGTTGCTTGTGGCGTAATTTTCTTGCTTTGCAAACGGCGATGCATAGTCAGATTGAGGAAGAAAGGACTTTAGAGATAAAACATGCAGATATGTACAGTCTGTTCCTATTTCGAATGTTTTTCTTTTTCTTATTTATATCCTTCCTTTCTTCTCAAGCTTTCACGATAAGTGAGGATATGGATCGTGTAGTATCAGTGACCGGTTTCTTTCAGAGAGAGAGAGAGAAAAAAAAAACCCCCTGTATCAATATCAGAATAAAAACGGCAGTGAGACCTTGGAGCTTGTAAGAAATATCGTTTTGTCGATATGTACTCAAGATTTCTGAATTCGTGCTGATTCTTAGCGTTTGTTTCTCACAGCGGGGCCTACACCCTTTCCTTTTTAATCACACTCCTTCCTTCCTCCTCTCTTTTTTCTCTCTCTGTCTCTCTCTATCTCTGTCTCTC
>CM057151.1:49085857-49244113 GCA_029962745.1 Echinometra lucunter | reverse complement strand
TTAAAGACAGAAAGACAGCGAGCAGGAAACGGGAAGAGAGAGATAGTGATGATATAGGATTACAGTCGAGGTGGATATAGACCAATTTCACAACGCAAGAGGGCAGCAGACTGTTCGACACAGTTCGACATACTGCGGTGGGCGCTCCAACTTTTATAGTACACAAGTCAATAGCGCGTTATGTACATTCGTTCGATTTTTTGCCTATTTTGACCAGTATATGCAGATTTATTTTAATATTTGCAATGAGAATTATCAGGGAAGTTCAGGTCGCAGCTGTGTGGTGCTCAAATGCCACAAGAATTAGAGAAAGTTTAAAAATTGGAAGCTAACTGAGTGCGAAATTCACTCGCTTTTGACTCATGAAGCCTGTTTGTGTGAGAAGCCGTACTCCCTACACAGGTTCCGTAAGCAATGTGAAGGAATTCGTCGCCAGTGGGTAAAACATCAACAGAAAGGACTTTGAAGTCAAGAAACATTATCATTATGTACTTTGGCGTAAAATTTAATGAGTGAAAATGACTTTGTAAACAGGGTAAGATTTAGGGCTCCCGTTTACTACGGCTTCTATGCTGCAATCGAACTTTTACTGACAAAACTAAGTTGAAAAACCACCGAAAGTACAAAAATGCATCATACCTTCATTCGTCAGATATGACCATTGTCTTACCTCATCTACCCATGTATCCATGCTTTATTTTATTGATCTAGAAAAAGTAAATGGAACAATATCGGGGCATATCTCATATCTTACATTCATTTTGTACACAGAGCCAATCGCGGTCAGCGCGCTTGCCCACCGCAGCAATGGCGTCGCCAATAGAGGGCCAAATACATAAACCGGAGGTGAAATTGGTCTATAGTAACGAATCGATGAAAAGGGAATAGAAAAGGTAAGAAAAATAGAATTCAAGCACGGTGAAATGTGATGTATGAGTGCGCAAAAAGACAACCTTCCACTTTAAAAAAATGCTTATTATCTTACCGATAGCGTATGCATGGTATGGCTTTGGTCTTTCAAAAATGTAGCGGAACAGATGAGGTTAGTTATTTTGTATCGTTTGTACATTAAAATCGTATCCAGCCTAATTTAGATTTCGTCAATTGCTTAATACCAATTTGCAGCAGGCGTGAAGCTAATTTCGCCGATTGTATTTGTCTCATCATTTTGTTGAAATTGAATAAATTTTGTAACACATGATTCAATTTCATCATTTCCGAATTGAAACTGAAACTTTTTTTTTTCTAAATTCTTATCGAATGTCATTGCATCTGTATGGATCGCTGTTACGAGCAAATCCAAATTTGGTTGGTTGCTTGTATTTTGTGTGTGTGCGTGGTGTGTGTGTGTGTGTGTGTAGTTTACGCCAACGTTGTTACTTTTTTGCCCGTCTTTGACATGACTAGAAATAAATGGATATAATTTTGTGAAGTCACGAGGGGGAGGGGCAAATCGAAACTGCTTACCCCTTACCCCTTACCGCCTACCATTTAAAATTTCCTGTGATAGGATCAGCATAATAGGAGATACATGATTCGCCTCACCTCTTAACCAGTAGGTTGGTTTACTGTCTGTAATTCCCGGGGATCGCTGAAATATGGAATTAAAAAAAAAAAAAACTTAGTAAACCGCTCTCTCTCCCTCACCTCCGACATGCCTGAGCAGACGCCCAAGTAGACAGCTCTTTTTCTGCAAATATATACAGAGGCCATGTTCTGTCTACCCACCCCTACCCATCCCTCATGCATATTTTTTATTTATTTTTTTTTGTCCTTGGGCCCGTTTGACTCCGCCTTCTCCCCCTCCCCTGCATGCCATTAGAGTCTAAGGGGAAGCCGCTAATGATCATATCATTTTTGCAGGCAAGCAATCAAAGATTGAATATGAGTTGTTGTTTTTTTCCTCAGACTTCTAACAGGTCGTCCACCTTTCTCCAATGATAACGCCATCAGATTATTCCCAAGCGTACCAATTGCGATTACCCCCCCCCGTCTCGCTCTTTCTCTCTCTTTCTTTTTATATTTCTCTGTCTTATCTCTTGTTTTCTCTTCTTTTCCCCTATTTCTCCATCTTTAAATCTCATCTTGAATATCTCTTTTCCTTATCAGACTTTCTTAGAAGATCTTCTCCCCTGCCAATACTTCGCCAATTAACTGGAGTCCGTCTTGTCATAATTGTAATGCGCGCGGCAACGTCAACCAAATATTAACGTACACCCAACGAGTACCACCACTGTACGCCGCGAAATGAAAATCATTTTCTTCTTTGAGACTTACACGTGACATCTAGGTCTCCTTATTGGGTCAATGACTTGGAGAATCGGGAAAATTGGTGGCGTCTGGCCTCCATTTTGGATGAGCCAGTAGTGATTGGAAGAGAGGAAGAAGACATGAGCTTGAGGCTCATCACCCGAAAAAAAATGCTAAAAATTAGTTATTTTCGGCGCCAGGAACGAGTCCATTCTTAAGAATAAGAACACTGCATCAAAATGTTGCTACTCTCATGTTTGATGATTGAGGAATAAACAAAATGGCCACCATACTAGCATTGTTTCATGAAATTTCAAACTTTCAGCACCAACATAATCTATTTTAACAATACCAGTACTAGACACTTTGACACTCATCCAAACCCTCTAATCTTTTCTTTTCTTTTCTTTCTTGTGGGCCTCGGAATAGAATTTTTCTAGATAGATGGCACCTTACAAATGCCTATTTTCATTATTTATTATTATTTTCAGCATCCTAGTACGTATGTGTATCAGTTAACATACGTATCCGAGATTTTCACGGCATAGCAATGCTACAATAAAAAGTGATTTTCTTTTTTCCCTGAGCCTGTTGACTATTCCAGTCGCCTTTCATCAGTAATCTATTTGACTCATCAGAATGTAGGTTAAACACATTATCTCGTGTTATGTCGGGCAAGTACTGAGCAAGCGTGGTCGCCACGAGCAATTAACCTTTATGGAAGGAATACCAATGAAACTTTAATGTATTTTGCAACAGGGTTAAACTTGTAAAACGCATTCGGGTAATGGTTATTGAGACATATCTTAATTTCTATTTTTTCTTTTCGCAAAAAAAGCATATTAGAGATCCAAGAACAGAACTCCTGAATTAAAGAAAAGGTGGATTGTTGACATTCTTGTGTTTCAGCCACCAAGATTCACATTAAGCATGATCAATATTAATATGGACTGCCCTTATTATCAAGAAATAACGCTGAGATAAGACGTTAGTATACACTGAAAATTTCTTAGATTAGAAATTAATCTAGAGAGACTGTGATTACGGACGAATCCAAAATTAGATTCAAAATCTTAATCTAAATACATTGAGTTTTTAATACAATTTGGATTCCTCCCTAGTCACAGTCTTTTCGGATTAATTTCTAATAAATGGAATTTAGAGTGTAAGTTTTAAGGACTCCAGGGGAGCGTTTGACGAAGAATCTTGTCGGTGATTTTCACTGACAACTGTTATAAGCTACTGAAATCCTTGAATCTGATTGGCTGAGAGCAAATTTGTCAGCAAAAATCACTGACAAGACTCTAAATGAAACGCTCCCCTGATGACTCTTATCCAAATGAAATGAACCTGTTGCGTTCTGTGACTATACACACTGACGGATGGATGGGGATCAGTTTCAAAGACTGAATTCATCATTGTCACTTACTTATCATGCTTATCCAAGATCTGATTTACTTTGCACATCATTCATAACAGGCAGCAGCACAGTATAATGTATCCACTCCGCGCCATCAAAATTTAAGTTGCATACTTCCTCCATGCCGGTGCCGGAAAAGAAAAATGGCGCCACACGCATATTATTATCCGATCATCATTTGCACTGATTGATCCTCTTCTTTACAAAAACCATCACACCTTATATTATTAAGGTAGAAAGATGACGCGCTCTTTTAATTCTAGAAATTCTGTCTAACTCCGTATCGCTTCCCTCTCTCTCTTTCTCTCTCTCTCTCTCTCTCTCTTTCTTTCTCTCTCTCTCTTTCTCCCTCCCCCTCTCTCTCCCTCCCCCTCTCTCTCATTATTTTTTAAATATTATTTATACTAACTGGGAGTTACACCGGCCCAAGGACCGTAGCATAATTTCAAGTGAACAACGATTCATCATGAAATATTTACAGTGCATTTTCATAATATCGAACTTTTCGACCGACGATGATTATAGTATAAAAGAAAATGCAGAAAGTAATATGAGCAAAATGTTGAAGACGTTAAGACTTAAATAATACAGTTTTATTTATATTCATGAATTTGAAAGTACTTATGTGATGGAACTACATGTAAAGCTGTTGGGCGCCATAAGCTTGACAAGTGCAGTTCAGTCACGATATCGATAACGGGGTAATGTCAATATCCTACAGGCTATACTTTCTTATCAGACGCCTCATTTCATTTCCCTAAAATAAGTTCATTTTGCTGGTTGGTATTTCATTCTCTTTTCTCAATAAACTAAAATGAAATAACCTTTCTGAAAATATTTGAATTCCACTTCATAATACAAGTAAATGAAACTCCTCAAAATGAAAGGATGAAAAGCTGAAAATATTGAAAACATATCGTGTGTCATATATATTGTGGTGTCTTTTCCTTGAATAGAAGATGAACACAAGTAATGAATTATCCTTTGGCTTTCTGAAAAAAGCCAAGTTTTAACGTATTATGCATCCTGTTTACTAAATCCTTCCCGTCTGAATTCTTCACTGGATACAGGTTGTTGGCATTTACTATGGAGCAAAGAGACGGTATGAGCCGGTCCCAGGGAAAACCATTGATTGGCCTGGTAACGTCATCCCACCAGACACACCAAAATGTGGATTCGAAAATGAGTTGTGCCCAGATACAGATAACAGTAAGTAAAGTCCTTCAATCAAATCAAAGGTCGTTTGGGGAGGGTTTGACTTGCAGTTAATATCGGCTCCTGGTCGACACATATATAGGATAGATCACGATGAAATTCCATACACTGCAATCGATTTGGATGAAGATAGGAGGTGAGACTTCATAAAATACCACAATGATAACTCGGTCAATTTCGGAATGTTAGCATCAATTATATATGGGGCAAGGTATCAGCAGTATCTCAAATTATTATTAAGAAACTTACCTCCACAACTTCAACCTTCCCTTCTTACCTAGCATTCTCATGCAAGCAATTTGTAATGGAACGCGAAGAATGCTTTTTCCAATTTGGCCATTCCTCCAAAGGCCTTTAAAGCTTGTTCTTTAATATGAATTTGATGGATAAACTCTTATTTTCCTTTTCTCCAAGTGACCAGCACGGCGTGATGGTCATTTCTTTGCAAATCCTTTCAAAATGGAAGATCGGGAACTACTTGGTTATGAAAATGTTGTCTATTATGTACGTTGCTGCGGGTATGACGGTGCACGAAGTCAAAGTCAACCAGACAAAGTCAACCAGACATTTTGTTTCAGAAACCAAACTTTATCCTCCAAAGACAGTATACTATAAAAGCTTTAAATGCAACCAAGCTGCTTGTAAAATAAATTATCTTTGTCTCTCGTTTTAAAAAGTTTCATGTTCCGTAATGTAGTTTTAATTAGAATCCCTTTTTCAATCAAAACTTGATCTTGTGTGTCCTCATCTGATAATAGCTACGATTAATTTGTTAACTGCAAGGCTCATCAAGACGTGTGATGATTAATGTTGGTATTCACTAAGCTTGGGCAGCCGAGATACTGATTTCCTCGGGGACCTCACCACTAAAGAAAACTATCGAGAGCGAAACCAAGTCGCTCCAATCTGCTAACCTCAATTAAGATATGCAATCGTTACGAACCAGTGGTGGATGGCAATTAATGATGCAAAACTATCGTTACGGCAGGTGTAATACTTGAAAACACTAAACATGCACGTTCCATCCACGATGATAATAATCAAAGAGAAATTTAGAAGCAATTTAGCACGAGTTTTTCACTTTTATGGCAGCAGTAATAATCAGCTGCATGAGTCCTTTATGTTACATTGATTACAACCATAATGCTCGTAATTGATTAACGTGGTTCAAATCAGCCAGACTCTGTTACCAATAACCGACGTTGCATGCAACGTAATAGATCAACTTCATCAGTTCAAGCTATTGATATTATCGTCATTTTCATTTCCCTAACGACAAACTCGATGCTCATTATTTCCTCTTTAAGTATGGTTATAAGGAATTGAAAACTTTTGCCTCAGAAAAAACAAATCATCTTTAACAAAAGTCAACTTTTTTTCCCCTAATATAATTATGACAAGTACTTTTTTAAAATTTAAAGTACTTATTTGCGATTTGATTTTTACTAGCATTCTCTAAAATATTTTTCGAATCATTTGTTACTATGAGAAGAGTATGTAGGAATTTAGTCTCATATTAAGTTTGAATTTACATCAATAAATTTTGTACAATATACGATTGGAAAATAGGAATGGCAACTTCATTTAATCTTTAGCTTTTAGCATACTGAATTATTTCTTTAAAATCAGAATACAAAAAATAACGAATGTCGTTAAGATTTTAACAACGGTCAAAATGAAGCGATTTATGTTTTTCTTTATACTTCTTCTGTAAGAGTTGTTTGATATGCAAATTATCACCATATATGTTTACAACTTATTTGTAAGTCCCATTATTATTTTTTCTACACTTATTTTATTCACTGTGTATACCATAAACCATGCGCCCTGAAGAATATAGTAATTGTAGTGGGGAAAAAAATTCAATAAAGTTTTGCTGGCTTTAATGTCACGGTTACTTCTGTATTAGTATGTGCAATGTACCGACTACGTAACCAATGACACAATTTCTCATTCATATGCAGTGTTTTAGCCTGATGATTTATATATTGTATGGTACACTGGTTGCTGAAGAAGGGGCACAACTTGCTCATCCCCTTTTTAAAACCTAAGATTACGTTCCTTCATTACACGAAGGGACACTGTTTTAGTTCGTTAGAGATTTCTCGGCACTGTGCCCGACCCTCTTGCCTAATCTAGTATTTTCTGGTCGTATCCCTTGTAACGTTAGCATTATCCCTTCATAAAAAGTTACTTTTTTGTATTTCTATACAGATGATTAATCTTCATGTTTACTTTTCATCCTTTCATCCAGGTCCTATGACTCTATGGATCATGGGAGCGATGGCCATCATCATTCTAAGTGCCGTCGTCATCATCCTCTTCGTATTGCGGTAAGTAGTAGACAACCTACCTCCATGCCAAATCGAAACAGACCAAAAAGGGAAGAATCAGAAGCAGAAACTTTAAGGTGAAGTGAAGTGTGTCTCATTATAGTGAGAGACACGTAATGGATTGGTAATAAGCTGTCTAGCCACACTCTTTTCCCCATGAATGGAGGAGAATCGACTTTGCCCATGCATTTCCTAAAAGCTGTAATAGACTGGGATGACGATAGGTTAGTTGTTTGCTTTGCATTAGAATGTGGGAATGTTTGACGTGACAGACGTACTCCGTGCTATCTAATGGCATTGGTACCAAATGGCGGGAAAGGCGATTCAGCTATAAGAGCTTGCAGCTTCTTCTTTTTTTTTCTGAAGGTAACATTTCGAAGAGTAAGTTTTGCCTCTTTGCCATTACCAGACGAAGGTTTATGTCTATAAGGGTTGCATCAATGAAGGGATACTGTCTCTCTATAAGTGTCATATTTATAGACTTTGGCGATTGTGCTCTCCCACAACCCTCGGTTCATAGCCTTCTCTGTGAGCTCCACTCCCTGGGTGCCGTTGCATAAAGACTTGCTATTATAGTAACTTTACCATCAATGGTAACTACCAATGTAACGTTGCTCAACAGCCAATTAAAATTCAGTATATCATGAAAGTTACAATTGATGGCAAAGTTACTATAATAGCAAGTTTTATGCAACGGCACCCAGGTCTTTCACTCCTCTCTCCCCTAACCATTTCCGCAGACTGTCAATCCAAAGTATCCCTCTCCTTCCCCTACTCCTCTTTCCCTCAATCTTCCCTGTCAAAGTAAGGTTCCGAAGGGATTCACTGGGTATTTGAAAGATATAAAGAACATACATGCCCACATACATACATACATCAGCACGCGAATATAGCTACTCTGTGTACCCCACTCTTACCGTCTAGCCGACTCCCAACCGATCTCCAACAACTATATGAGCCCAGGGTAAATTAATTTGGGGATCGGTCTGTTATCTGACTAATCCATGCCTCGTTATTATGACTGAGGCATATCAAAATGCAAGCCTTCAAATTTTAATGGTGTAAATTTTACAGAACTTCTGTGCCAGATCGCACTTGTCAAACAACATTTGTTCACAAACTTAGAACTTTAAATGAATTGCAAATACCTAAATGGGCATGTGAGACTTTTTACACATCTCACATAAAAAATGACTGAGTTAGGAATCAAAATCTGAACTTGCTGTTGATTGAATCCCGTGACGTTTCGATGGGATACATCCGCCAAAAGTTTCACAGACGGGACCAAACACATCTGCACAGTCTCGTTCTGCCATCATACGATGGTGGGTGTATCCTATCGAAATGTAACGGGATTCAGTCAACAGTAAGTTCGGATTTGAGTCATAACTCAGTTAGTATTGAACTTAGTCCGAATGAATAATAATTATAATGATTTTATTTTACTTCAAAGTCCCTTATGCACGCAAACATCATGCATTTTCACTTTGGGTATATATTTCTCAAAAACTCCCTCTTCCTTTAGTAACAAATTACTACAGTTGCCTAAGGCTATCAGGAATGGTAGATAGTTATGAAAAAGATTGTAGCGTGGTATTCCAATAAGGATATCCGCTCTCTATTTTTCTCTTTCCCAACACTCGCAGTCGTGGCTCCTTCATTTTGTGGAACAACTGCTCTCAGCTTTTGTTACGGTGGAGGCATACGTTTCATTAAATTGTGTAGGCCTTTGTCACCACTCATTAGAATTCAAAAGGATTAAGTTACTCGTTGCTTGTGGCGTAATTTTCTTGCTTTGCAAACGGCGATGCATAGTCAGATTGAGGAAGAAAGGACTTTAGAGATAAAACATGCAGATATGTACAAGTCTGTTCCTATTTCGAATGTTTTTCTTTTTCTTATTTATATCCTTCCTTTCTTCTCAAGCTTTCACGATAAGTGAGGATATGGATCGTGTAGTATCAGTGACCGGTTTCTTTCAGAGAGAGAGAGAGAGAAAAAAAAAACTCCCCTGTATCAATATCAGAATAAAAACGGCAGTGAGACCTTGGAGCTTGTAAGAAATATCGTTTTGTCGATATGTACTCAAGATTTCTGAATTCGTGCTGATTCTTAGCGTTTGTTTCTCACACGCGGGCCTACACCCTTTCCTTTTTAATCACACTCCTTCCTTCCCTCTCTCTTTTTTTCTGTCTCTCTCTATCTCTGTCTCTCCCTCTCTGTCTCCCTCTCTAATGTCTCTGTCTCTCCCCATTTCTCTCTCTCTTTCTCTCTCTCTAATGTATCTGTCTCTCCCACCTCTCTCTTTCTCTCTCTCTTTCTCTCTCTTTCTCTCTCTCCCTCTCTGTCTCCCTCTCTAATGTCTCTGTCTCTCCCCACCTCTCTCTCTCTCTCCGTTGAGGAAAGGAGGGTGAAGGCATGCGAAAATGATTGCTGTTACAATGTTCTGTTGTTCGGAGTATGAAAAACCCTGCAAATGTGGATTTCTATACATATCAACCACCTCAATACATTAAATCATGCATGGACCCTACTAAGAGAATAATGGATGACCCTATTTACCTCGATTTAATCAGGTGAGAAACCGGGCTGGTAAACACATTTCGTCATGACTCATTCATAATATTAATGTGTCGGTCAGTGTCATTGATGCCGGACAGTAATTTCCAATTACCTGGGTCCCGTAACACTAAGTTTTACGATCATTCGCAAAGTTGTAACATCCAATCAAGACCATTGTTTCATGCGCATCTCGTTCAAAAAGGTGACCCTGGACCAATCAGAATGATTGTTTTAAATTTGCGATTGATCGCAAACCTTTGTGTTACGGGCCCCTGGTCAAACAAAAAGCCGCACCAAATCATCGCCTCACCGACAGAACCTATAGGATATGTCACAGAAAATGTTTCACATTATCTTCTAGAGCAATAAACTTCTCTGAATGCACCTCAGAAGATGCCACAGAAAAGGCCATTATAATTTGAAACACAATAACTGGGATCATTTTGATCGCTAAAGAGACGTGGCACTCATGACCGTACGCAGCGGGGGAGGGGCAGGGGCAGGGGGGCAGTTACTCCCCCCCCCCCTCGAAATTTTGAAAACTTACTTTTTTTAAATGAAAATTTTCAAAAAAATCCACGAAAAGTATGCTCCAAATCCTTCAATTTCACTTTTAAAAATGCAAAAGCGCCCTCGTGACCAGCTTGGTCGCTTCACTCCCTCGCTTTTGAGCTTTATCGAAAATTTTTACGCGTCTTGCCCCCCCCCCCCCCCCCCCCCCCGCAGGAAAAAACATTCTGCGTACGGCCCTGATGGCACTCCATCAAGTCCTTTGGAAATATTTTGCACTCCATGGACCATTCCTGATTTCATACTCAATGCATCTTTCTGAAATGAAAACAATATGAAAGCATAATTATTAGCCTACATGCTTTGCTCGAATCAGAACCAGCTTGCTCGAGAGAGTGAAAAGAAATCCTCGGTACATAGATGATCTCTTCTACCAACTGAACTTTCGGCCGTTTCACGGTTGTCACTTGCTCTTCTTCATACAATACATTAGAATAATTATGTTGTCATCGGGGTGAGGTATTACCATCCTTTACCGGACTTACCATGGACGAGCTGAACCAAGGACTCTGATTGTATCTTCAAAGGTTTATCTTAAGCCTAGGAAGACGATGTAGAGATTACCAAGTATATTTCTCAAAGATCCGAACTAATTAACAACAAATCACTTAGAAAAGCGTTTTTTATTAAGATTTCTTGGTAATGTTTCATCTGCCACGTTTTCACTGTTGGCTATAAACGGATACTGAACATCTTTTCCCAGTGGGTTATCGTTATATTTTTAGAATAAAAAGTTCGTTTTGGTAAGATATTGTCGGCAACTGGAGAAAAGTTGGGAAAAGTTGAAAAAGTACGTGCCCTCGTAACTGTTACTTCCCTCTGTGAGGTATTACCATCCTTTACCGGACTAACTATGGACGGGCTGAAGAAAGGGCTTTAGATTTATCTTCAAAGGCTTGCCTTAAGCCTAGAAAGGCGATGCTGAGATTTTCTCAAAGATTCAAAGTGATTAAAAAGATTGAGATCCAAAGTAATTAAAAAAGATTTAGAAATACTAAGCTATGTTTTATAGAATTCTTTGTCATGTTTCAACTGCCAACGGCCATATGCATTTATTTGAAGTTTCCCTGTCCTTATTTGTATCCCGTCCGGTCCCATGTTTTAATTTATTGTGCGAAGCCTCGTGCCATTTTAATTATCGTGCCAGGCCGTGATACAAAATTGTTTTTCACTGTTGGCTAAATGTAAAATGAACATCTTCTATCAGAGGGCTGTCGTTTTATTTTTAGTATAAATGTTCGCTAGGGGATGAAATGTTGTCAGCAATCTGAAAAAGTTGAAAAGTACGTGCCCTCAGAAGTGGTAAAGTGGTACTTTCCTTATTGTGTTTTTATGATAGACTTATGCTCGAATTGATAATGATTATAATAAAAATGATAATGTTGTTATTATTATTATAATTATTACTATTGCTATTATCATTATTATTTTTATCATTATTATTATTATTATTATTATTATTATTATCATTATTATTATGGTGATGTTGATGATGATAATGATAAATAACATAATGAAAATAAAGATAATAATTTAGTCATAAAGTACGATATAAACTAACATACAACTTTCAAAATTATATAGAATATAAGAAAATAACCATAATGCTAGCTCTGTGGAAAAATTTAGGTCTTTAGTTCATTGTTAGATGATGGCATTTAACTGACTGTCACTTTAATGCCTCGTTATATAAAGGGGCGAGTACTGAAACCATGCCGCCGAGCTCTTGGGTATACGGTCCTCTGACACCCTTCCGATGTCTGCAGACATTCCCCGGCCACCACGGACCCCGCCCTTATAGCCTGACCCTAAATATGGGAGAACAATCAAAAGGGTTGAAAAATCAATAATCGTGCATGATTTGCTGGTAATGATGAAGCTATCGTACCCCAGTCTACAATGGCTACCAAATGCTTGGGGTATGTAGGGTCATAACTCGGATTCGTTTTAAAGTTAGACCTTGAAAATTATCGAGCTATGATTCTATTCCATTGTGGGGTCCGATGACCTTCTCTTCCTAGTCCTCGATCCTTTTCCAACTAGGAAAAATGAAGAAGATTGGGAAAGAGGGAATGACTTGGAAACAAGGCTGCTTTATTTCTTCTGCAACGCTGTTTTAACCATGTAGTGCCATGTAGGAGCCTCATGCGATTAGCCTTGTTCGAAAATTAAATACTTCGATTTATCACCGCTTTGTTTCGGATCTCGGGTACGCAGCTATTATGCACGCTCCTTTTCCTCCACGCACTTTCATTATCTCCTAATGTTTTATGGTTTAGTTATGAAACAGCTCTAAATCAAAATGCTAATATGTATACATGGACGAAACTATGTCATATTTCATAACACTTTGAAATGTAATAACTCATGAGAGTACATTCCGAATTCTAATAAGTAAAACTTGACCCTCGTAAGTAGTAAGCACTTGGAAAAAAAAGGACTACAAACCTCACTAAATCAAATCATAAACAACTCGAGTTTTTTTCCTAGGACTTGATATTCCTGATTTCTCTTACTTAACTGAAAGTAAAGAACATTTAAAATATCTGTTCGTATTGTCTGACAAAATGATTATAAAGCTGGATATTTTATACGCTTTCTTTGAAGTACTGTTCTGAATTGATCTGAAATAGGGATTTTTCATTTTCCCCTTTAGTCTAGTGATAGGTATTGAATTTCTTCCTTCAAGGATGAAAAAAGAATTTCAAATAAATCGACAAACGACTGCAATACTTTTTTTTATAATTAAGTGTTTTATTGATTTTCATGATCAACATATCAACAAACAAAAAATAAAAACAATCACTAAAAACTAATTACAATACTACAATAACGACTGCAATACTTGATGTGATAACTATAGAATTTTCAGTACCTAATGAATTAATTCGCGCTTCAGCTGAGACTTGCACCATATAAAATCGAGTTGTTTGCGCTGGGAAACGGACGTTGTTTATCATTCAGCTCGCTATTGCATTTTAATCATTCCTTTGGAGAGCCTCTTTATGATGAGAAACTTATAGATTCTGGAGGGTCCCGAGTGAGATAAGAAGAGAGAGAGAGAGAGAGAGAGAGAGAGAGAGAGGGGGGGGGGGGGGGAGACGGGAGGGGCGGTGGGGAGGGAGCTCGGGAGGCCAACATTACGGTTGAGAAATTAGAAAATTTTTGACGCCCCACCAACTTCGTTTTTCATCCCACCCCACCCTCGTGCTCTTGATCCAGATCGCCTAAAGCTGGTTATTAGGGAGAAGGGGAATTCCTGTAATGCTAGTAAAGCTGATTGAGAGGTAGAGATAGATTCTAAAGGTAATCCATTTGGTAATAATGTCATTACTGTGGATCTCAGAAGAGCTCTGGAAAGCCAAACAATCATGTGGTGAACCAAAAGTAGATCGGACTGACAGAATTCAGAGATTACTGTGATTCCTATAAGACGTATGTACTGAGTGGTGACTCTTTCTACTTCGCCTATATGTACTTAAAGACGTCCCGTCGAGTTCCAACAAAGTTTTAAGGATGTGACTTAATTGTGTCAATGATATCCGCCATATGATAACACACTGGAACATGTTTTTGGGTGCTAATCAGATTCTCAATCATTTACATGTAGCACAAGAACATATCACCAGTCGTGCGTAAAGTCGTTCGTAACTCACGAACAGTTTTATGAAACACTCCCCAGGATGATGATCTGAGGATTGAAGTCAAATCTTTGTTTCTCATGGAATACAACGACTTTGCGCACGACTGGAACATGTTCTTGGGTGCTAATCAGATTCTCAATCATTTACATGTAGCACAAGAACATATCACCAGTCGTGCGTAAAGTCGTTCGTAACTTACGAACAGTTTTATGAAACACCCCCCCCCCCCCCTCCCCCAGGATGATGATCGGAGGATTGAAGTCAAATCTTTGTTTCTCATGGAATAGAGTTTCGAGTTTACCTGGAAAAGGTCATCGATTTGAAATGTAGTCTCACAAATGGTCAGAAACAAAGAGATGCGATTTCTGTAAAGCATTTTGTAAAGCTTTGTAGCCTGTAAATGGCACAAAATCCCCATAATATACCTTAGACACTACACTTATTTCACTTGTTTGTTTACTTTTTTTCCAGAAATCTTGTTTTGATTGACTTAAGTCTTGTCAAAATAAATGGATATCGAATAATATGCTACAATTTTTTTTCCAATATCTTTTCCCTCCACAGGGATTTTATTGATTCTCAAATAAACATGGAATACGCTACAAAATGTTAACTCCCTCATACATTAACGTAAATCTTACCACCATCAATTATTATGGTCTCTCACGTATTGGGAAAAAGGAATTGCAGTACGTGCCAGAAATGACAAAATCTAAAGATCTTAAATTATACCTTGATTATAGTGACAAACTAGATTACTACTTAAATTCTTTTACAGATCATTCAATGCCATTATTGGAGTGAAAGGTCTTTCTATCAATTCTTTTTTTCATTCATATGCAGTTGAAGTAATCGAGTGTAGAGCCTTTTCTTGTGTGTGTGCATGTACCATGAATATGCATTAATACATGTGTATTATGTAGAAAAAAAATAATCTGTCGACTGAAAATAAGTTAACGTAAGCCCAAACAACAAGAGTAACGACAATCCTTATAAGGCCACCTGAAATTGACCTAGTTTATCTACCCCACAAACATCATTCGCAATTCTTTTTTTGTTTCTGTTTGTAGGAAATATCGACTGGAGAGAGAGTTATCTAACATGTCATGGCGGATAAGATGGGAGGACATCAGCTTCAATAGCAAGGGAGATAAGATGCGCAAGCTTGGCAGTAGGATGAGTCTTGCTTCGGTAAGTCAAAGATGATGTCAGGTTCAGTGGCAAAAGGGGGAATCAAGTGACAAATTGTACAAATCTCACATGTTTCTCCATGGAGGGGAAACAAACGCATTTATTTTAACATTCTCATATTTATGATAACGGTAAATGTAAGCCGGAACTGGATGAAAATTACACAAGTCGCCCTTTCATGTGTCATTTGTTGGCGATATCGGCTACAGGTGCGTAACATTTTTTTTTGGTATAGATGTCACTTGCGTCCCTAATGCAGAATAGTCATGCCATCTGCCAAATATGAAATAATCGTATCTTACCCTATAAAACTGAACGAGCTGCCCTTCCTCGTTTTGTTCTTAAAGAATAATGATGAGAGAAAGAGAGAGAGAGAGAGAGAGAGAGAGAGAGAGACTCTGAATTATTTGAATGGAGAAGAAATTGGATTATTATTATTAGCCTTGCCACCGAATATACGTCAGCATATTTCAAGAAGGGGAAGGGGGCTTGTGATTTTTGCCCCGATTGCCCACTGTCGATTTCCAACCACCAGCAAGAAAGATGTTGATATTTTTTAAATGTTCATTGATTGACGGAAATCATTATACACCAAGTACTCATCATTTTGGGCTAGAATATTAGAAAGTTGATATTATTTCTCTGCTGTTCATTCGACAGTCCCCATTCATAAATGATGCGTAAGGGCATGCCTGTATGAGAGTGAAGGACCTCACACAATGGACATTGAGGAATATAAGCCAATTTTAATCTTAAAATCAAGTTTTTTTCCAGGAGATCAATGTATATTTATGGATAGAAAATGTATCAAAATCTGAAATATCTTTGAAAGTTTCGCTCGGCTACTTCGCTCGTTAGAGGATATAAGCCTGCTGTGAATTTGTGGGTGGGAGTGAACCATATTTTTCAACTCATGTTTCGATTCGCTTTGCTGTTTAAAAGAATGCACACGATAACGCGTGGGGTTCTAAAAAAAGTTGTCCATGACTTCACGCGCTCTGGAATTGCTATTCACTTTCTTTCATGAATATTTCATAAGCATCTCTGCCTGAGCTGGGTTTTAATCTCCTAACCTCACCGCCCCTACAGTTCAACGGACATGAGACTAAGCCGATTACAAAACACACCCATTCCCCTTATCAGGCGTAAGAGGACAAGATTTAACCACGCTTTAACTGTATCAATACTATCCATTTGACAAACCCGAGTCAACCGATGCCTTTCTCAGGATCACACCAGATAAAGGGTTAGGATTGTAGATTGTGATCTCTCTGTCATTTGCTCTCTTCCTCTCTGTCTGTCTTTCTCTGTTTCTATCTCTCCCATCCCTCCGGGATAATAACTTTCAGAGGCATTGACATTTAGCATGCAACCATGAATGGGTGTAATTATGTAGTGCATTCTACGTTGTGTGTGTCTGTGTCTGTGTGTGGGGGGGGGGATGGGTGCGTGTGTGTGTGTGTATTTTTTTACTTGAAAAGATCTCTTAAAAAACAACAACATTATTACAACTCTATTGATAGTCACTTTCTCCACTTACATTTTGTTTTCATTTTACCATATGCAATCTTTATCAATGAAGTGTATTTATCATTTAAGCGATGAACATTATTTTTAATCTTAATGAATCTAAATATCCATGTTGTCCTGTACATCTTTCCATCAATGGTGCAATTTTTATGAAGTGAATTGGTTCATACTTTATGAATAAAATTGTTACGCGTTAAAAAAAGTCAAAGCAGACTAAGTGCTACGTACATGTTATTAGGGCAGAGGATAAAAGCATACCAACCGACCATTCTTTCTTACTCAGACCAGTCCCTTTAAACTTAATCAGTGCATACTCTGAAAATGGGGCTTTCTTTCAGGCCACTGCTTTTCCTGATTGATCAAAGAGGGGTTTTTTTCCCCTCAAGATCTACGCACTCCTCATAATGACTTGAGTATTTCGGCGCTCGGATGACAAAACAAAAATAATTTGGAGTCGCAGAAACTATTTTCCTTTTAACATAAGGATTCCCTAACGAAAGGAATAAGATACACATAACCACCAAGATAAGACAAACAATATCACCTGATCATGAACTTCCATTTCGTTTCATTTGCCTAGAAGAATCCATTTTCAATTCGCATCTTCTATTTTCAACAACGTTCTCAATAACTTCTTTGGAAAAGAGAAGTCCTGTGGAGAAATAGAAAATTTTGCATGCATAGTGTGTTTTTTTAAAAACCAGCATTGTGTGGTACTGTTCAGTATTTTGATAGGAACAAATCACTCTAGAAATGATTATCTTCATGGTAAAGATATTGCTCATCAAAACGAGAAAATCATTTTCTTTTGGAAGCAGAAATTTAAAATGTTCCTCTCATATCAAATTTATTGTGATGTAAACAGAAAAAAAATGATTTGCAGCTTTTTCATGATCAATTCCCTTTGCAAAGGATGAGTATCTGCTATATAGGGAAATGCTGAGAAAAGTTTCAATGAATCAAATGTGTCGAAGTAAGTGAAAACACGTCATTTCTCTTTCGAAAACTTTGTATCAGTAAAAGCAGGAAAAGTTAGTCATTCAAGAGTTTTATTTCCACTCTGTGCCAAGCGTCCATCAAAAAGCAATTTAATTAACCAGAAATGAAGGGTTTATGGAAAAACAAGCTTCTCATATTGCACTGAGTCTTATAGTATTTAATACTGAAGGTGCTCAGATAGCATTGTATCGGTTTCTTGAAGCTTTTGTAAATGACTGAAATGGGATTTGTGGTTTGGTTGTGAACACAATAAAGTCAACACACCGGAAGAAATGACGGCGATGGGATAAA
This sequence comes from Echinometra lucunter, assembly GCA_029962745.1. NCBI lineage: Eukaryota > Metazoa > Echinodermata > Echinoidea > Camarodonta > Echinometridae > Echinometra > Echinometra lucunter. Next base: position 49,226,108 of record CM057151.1, on the reverse strand, counting down.
GCTTTATGGGGAATCACGAGAAGATTCAAAATTATGTTTTGTTTTAATATTGAGTTAAATTTGTGGTATCGCTATAATCTGATGAGAGAATTCCTTTCAACACATTATTAATGTCTCCCTAGTTCTCATTAGCACGCTTATGTGCCAATTAAGTGAGAATGAATTTTACCATTTTCGTACTTTGCGTAACTAATTAATGTGAAGAAATATCACGAACGTGGAGTTTTGAGGTTTTGAGGTTTGTAATTGTTGGATGAAAGAATATTTCTCAAGGTCCCTTTAGAAAATCATATTCGTTTGTACTCTATTCTTTAAAGTGCACAGAGATATGCAATAATATATCACGCCTATGCGTTATGTGCTAACCAAAATTTTTAACACACAATTGGGAAAAACAGAATACATAGGCTAAAACGAGCTTAATATAATCGCATGATTTGATAAGGGCAGTGAAACCGAATGGCAACAGATAGTGATGAACATCAGTGAACACGATGAAGGTAAAGAAAGGAAGATCTAGCAGAAGAAATGATGTGGAAGCAGCAAGAAATTAAATATAGCGTATAGGAAGAAAGATAGAGAGAAGGAAGCTAAGAGAAATGGGTCAGAAACAGTCAAAGGTAGCGTGAGATGAGAGAGAGGGAGAGGGAATGATTAGGGTGGAGAGGAAGGAGAAAATTCCATGTATTTCAGAACATCTTGTAAAAAGGTGGAAATACGTTGAATGTAAGTAAATACAACAAAGGTGTTAAGGGATAAAGCAGATGCCTAGCTATACACACGCTATTCTATTCACACCATCCCCCATCTGTACACCACCCTTCCCACGGACCATTGTCACATCTATTCTGCATCCTTAGTTCCTTACCCAACATCGCCATTCTATATACGTACATACTCCCCCTTCACCTTTATCTTCATGATTAAACCCACACCTACAACATATTGGGAGTTAATTATCCCTCAAAAAGAAAAGAGAAATCTTTCGAGACCTTTTATTTCTAATCCATATGAAACGCACCGCGTCGTAATTACCAGAGCCTTGGCAGAAGTGGGAATCATCTATTAGTGCTTGCGTTTTCGGGGTTAATGGCGGTTGATCGGAACACGGCCGAGAAAAAGTGATTGAAAAGCGTGCACCATAGTTAAAGTGACCTTAGTTTAATACCACCCAGTTTATTGATCCCTACTGCAGGAAGTATCACGACCGTAGGGGGCCACTGGCTTGCCTTGTCGTTTATTGCCTCCATGTCTTGCGTGAGACTAGAGACCGAGCTTCGGTAGGGTTTAACATGCAGAGGAAGCAGGCCTTTTTATAAAAGGGTGGTCAACAAGGAAAGTGTTATTACTTCAGCTCCATTCCCCATACAGAATACCATTACTCTTCATCCTCACAGTCCCAATGGACGTTGAGGTTCGTGGCCCAGATTTCCCTTTAGCGCGTGACGGGGTTAGCTGTTCACCATCTCATTTTAAGATTAATATCACTTGCGAGAGCACCTTTGAAGACAGTCATAATCTACAACGTATATATAAATGTTGCCATTTAAAACTCATCGAGATAAAAACGTGAATTTTAAGCTCCTGTCTGTTTTTCAAGAGTAGAATAAATCATGTTTTCCACTTCCGTTGGATTTCGTCCTCTTTAGTAGTCCAGTAGGTTCACATCTTCTCAAGATAAACAACCCTGGGCCCCGTTTCATAAAACTTGTTATCAGTAAACTGCCACTTTGTTATGACAAATTTGCTCTCATCCAATCATATGCAAGTATTTCAGCAGCTTTTAACAGTTATTTCAACTTGGTATTGGTATTGATAGCAAGTTTTATGAAACGTGGCCCAGGTTGTTTCTTTATAAGGTCACTAACGGGAGGACATTTCTCCTTTGTGATTTCTGGACAGAAATCATTATTGTATATAATATAAATTATATAAAACATAATCATAACACCTCCTCTTGTTAAATAAAGCACATCGAAATTCTAAATACGATAAATTTCCTACCTGTTTTTAGCATTCTCCGAAGTCAAATATTAATAATTATGATGGTTTGGTAGTAGTAAACATCTGGATTTCTATCTTTAACAACCCACGTACATTCCCTAAAGCAGATAAGTTTACCTTTTTGAATAATTCTGTAGTTCATTAATTTTGTAAGGGATGAAATAGGATTTTATGCCCAGCGGTTATGTGAGACAGTATTCTAATTGTTTCCTCACTGAGGATGAAATCAAGTTTCTACCATCCCAGTGCTTTCTCCGGTCTGTCCTTTAATGCTCGTATGAGGGCAGACGTTCACTTATTTACACGGTTCAAGAAAACGATATTTTAGATGTTTTCCAGTTCCAGTTGTTTATTCCAAATAATGAAATAAAAAGCTTTATATGGGGCTATTTCGACGGAAAAACAAGTATCCATGCTCGTTGATTCAAATTAAGTATAGTTTTTGTGGTTCGCTGTTTTGTGGGTTGTGTAACCCCTAAGCTCTGAATGTGATGAACATGAGAAGACAATTCAAACTCAGCTCCAAACCTGACGGCGATCATGCTGACAAACATGTCAAAAACAACATCTTCATCATCGTGACACGGGATATACGATAGGGAGATGGAAACACATGTCCGGAATGTGCTTCTGAATTGAAAATTGATTACAAAAACTAATCTGTCCGAAAATGTTTCGCCTGTTTCCTTTTTCTAATAAAGAGACTTTCTATGATAGTTGAGGGAATGCATATATTTGTAGATTTTATAGTCTCTCTCTCTCTCTCTCTCTCTCTCTCTCTCTCTCTCTTTGCTTTCCTCTCTTGACCAGACTCCGCCGCAATGACCAGTATCATGAGTATTGTGGTTTTGTCTATCGTACGAGTCCATCGTAACCTTTCATCTTGCAATTGTTTGTCCGATTTGACAGCCTTGTACGTTCAGACCTTTACAAATGGACTGAGGCGCAGCCTTGAAAATAATCTTCCCTGCGAAGGATTTTATGCATGCATTGCTCTTTAAGGGCGATATTTGGTTCAATGCGTGTTTCCCAACCAAAAATATTCAGCACGCATTTATTATCTAATGGAATGCAACTGTATATGGATAGGGGGATAAGAAGGCAAAAAAAAGGAGCGAAGTTTCCCTCTCACACGGATGTTATTTTGTTGACTGCAGTGCGAGACTACTTCATAAAATTATTCGTTATTACATTTTATTTGTTATTGAATGTCGTAAACCAACTTGGTCCATAATGGACCGTGAAGAAAGTGATAACTGATAATGACTTTGCCTCAAGGTCAGCGATATTATTACTTGTAAGAAGAAATTGCTTGAATTATAGAAAGTGGTTGTCCGTCTGTGATACATTTATTCATCTTTTTATCGGTGAGGCATGATAAAATTAATCGTAGTCCAAACGAGTTTTCTAAATGCCAGTCTTTTCTGAAAATCTATTTTTTTTTTTTGTATTGATTATTAGGATTCATTCTTTAAGAAGTACGAAGTGTTTATATAGTGGATTTATTTGTCAGAAAATACTTCCTCTTAGAAAAAAAAAAAACCCTCAGTGAACATAGAATTAGGTATCATTTCTACAAAGGAAAACTGACCTTTTTTGCCTCGACAAAATCTTCCCACTTATACTCTGCATAATGATATATAGATTTTTCGAACATTTATTTTTGACGGCAAATGATCATCGGTTTGGTCTAAGAATGTGTAGATAGACAAAAACAAAAAAATGAAAACAAAATAAAACTAAAAACAAAGCATACACATATTTTCACCATTTCCACGAAGTCCATAACCTTGACGAAGACGGAGTACTACATTCAAATCCTCGCAGTGCTCGTTTTAGGTAATTCATCGAACTGTATTGCGTGCCATCCAGTCCAAAACCTGTCTTCAAAATTACCTGTCGAGACACACATGGTGTTGTTTTATTTATAAAAATGACTGCTATTGAAAATAAACGCTTGTTATCATTGCGAAGACAGGAGTACCAATATCCTCACCTTCATTGCAAGGGAGGAATCCATGATATTAGAGGTAGAGAGAGAGAGAGGGAGGAGAGAGGGGGGGAGAATGAGATGGATAAAGAGAGGAGAGACAGAGAGAGAAAGAGAGAGGAGGAGAGAGGAGGGGAAGTGGAGACAGAGAAAGAAAGGAGACAGGGAGAAGAGGATTAGGGGAATAGAATAGACAGGAAAGAGGGATAGAAGGAGAGGAGGTGGAGGGAAGAGGAGACGGGATGAGAGAGAGGGGGGGAGATGGGTATAGACATGAGGTTAGAGTAGAGAGAGAGAGATGAGGAAGAAGGAATGAATAGATGAGAAGATAGAAAAAGACAGAGTGAAGAGCAGAGAGGGGGATCATTCCTACAGAGGCATGAGTATAGGTGATTCAGGAATTTACCTCGCGCGTTAGCCAAATATTTTGAAAGCAATGCTCGATATCGATTGCATCCACTAACCCCGAAGTACACCACGCGCCAATTATAGCACCATTAACCTGGCTGAATGGCCATACATTTCTCGACTATTACATTAGGAGAACTTTTAAAAATATGCCACCCTACTCTATTCATTACAAATTATTGCGCAGCTTTTGTTTCCGATATCATTCCACAACATAGCTTTGAAATTCCGCCATCCCTAACCGAAGATCAGGGACGGTACAGAGCTTAGGTAGTTAGTCATATGGATAATTTATTTATTTATTTATTTATTTGAGGGGGGTGCAATAATTTCATTGATCATGATGTGCAGTGTAATCGCAAATCAGTTGTATGAATGAATGCTATTATGCTAAGCTTTGTGTTGCGGGGCTCAGTTCCCCTTTTGCTTTCCACTCGCCCCCTTTTCTATACTGTCCCCCATGCATGCCATGCGGTTCGTTACAACTTGCCACATTTCATTTCTGCTTCGTTTCATAACTGCTTTTTACCTAGCGCCCGTCGCTTTCTTTTTATTGCAGGCACCAAAAGCGAATCTATCATGGTAAATTTAGACTATTTTATTCATCCACTGGGACAGCAGAATACAGCAATTTCCATTTTGTCTCGTTTAGCAGTGAAGAGTCCCCAATAAAAAGCATGATAAATTGAAGCGAAAGCTTGATCATACTTCTAATCGAAGCGGGGTGTCGTGAATATTGGTGAATGAATGAATTTATGAGCATGTGATGATGTATTGTTAGTGCCAACCACAGACATTTGAATATATTTTTATGTAGTTTTTGTCATTTGACGATATCCACAGTGTATAATTGAGAATAATAACTGTTAGATTTGTTTGAAAAGAGTATTGCCAGATTATGGCTTTCGGATTGCAGATGTTTCACTCAATGATAGATTTCATGCTGTTGTTGATTTCGTTTATAAAGAGAAAATCGTCGGTCTTTAGTATGGTATTTTTATCAAATGAAGTGAAATCTAAATGATTTGTTCAAAACTTGACTTTAGGAAGTAAATCTTGGTAGCAGTTTAAAGACTTGATATCGTTTGAATCGATATAAATCAAAGAAATCCGAATACCTTCCGGATGGTACGCATGCATGCTTTCATGACTGCAGAACCATTCTGTAATTTCACGTAATGGGAATCTTTATCGTTTATTTTACTTATCCCCTTACATCTGTACATTGCCTCTACCAGCTTATTGAGAGCCTCTAGGAGATTGAACTGATGATGTTAATTCATGCTGACAGCTAGCTCGATTCGAGGTAGTTGATTCTGATAGCTCTTTTGTTTATTCTTCGTCTTAAAGTTTACACATACCGGAAGTAGATAAAAATGAAGAAGTAGGCAGGCCAGGGACGCATCAAGAAAAAATTACAACAAAATGTCTTACACGCAAAAAGAAAATAAAAGAAGAAGAAGAAAAAAAAAGAATAGAAATGAAAGAGAGAAATAAAACCGAAAAGTGATCATCCCAACTTTTGGAGTGTCTTTGTGTTCTTTCAAATTCTCCGACAAGCAAAAAATGGTCATCAGATCTGAGGTGGCAGGGAGCACAATATAGAAAAAGGGGGCACAATGTACACCGTGGTTTCAGAAAGGGTTACTGGCCGGATCCCCACCCCACCAAAAAAATCCGCCTCTGAGAAGTAAAATAGGGTATGAACAGCAACATATACCGAGGAAGAAGAACAGGTTAAGAGCAAGAACATCTACTTTCAAATTCAAATAAACGGCTCGAAATGGAAAATCACATCACATCACATCGTAACTTAGTTGATTGTTTAGGAATTTACATTCTGTCTACCACTTAGTTCGATTTGGAATTGACGTATGAAATTTTGATTACATTTGAGGCACGGCAATTGCTATCTCTGAATTCTTTATCGAGCCTTTATTGAATTTTTCTGAGGTGTGTACTTTTCCTTGAGTATAACGGCGTGGCAGAATCATTTGTGGACTTTTGTCTACCTTTTGTGAGTTCAGACTTAAAAGACAATGCATATTTTATTGAAGAGGTACCGTGAGCACTGGTTCTGTCTAAGTGCTACAGCAAACTTATTCTCTTGATATGCAAATGATTAGCTGTATTTTGTCATGCGCAGGGTATTACTTTATCATGTGAAATATGTTTGCTTTTGATATATGATTTTCATTGCGAATCATATCGCTTTGATTCTAAATGTTTATAGCAAATATTTTTAAATGGGTCATGGTGAAGCAAGAACAAAAATCCACTGGAGGGGGGGGGGGGTGTACGTGTGGAACCATGGGGATGCTTGTGTTATTGAACTTACAGGGTGAATATGAGCGTTATAATCTAATAAAATCTAAAATTGTCACGTGACATAGCTGCCTTTTAAGTGCTAATATATTGAACCAATCTCTCCGGAGTGGCCAATTGTATCCTAAATGGTCTGCAAACAAACACTGATTTCTGTCTCCCTGGAGATAATGAATCGCGATCTTTGGTGTTGAAGAAGATTGGAGATTTCATTAATAAATGCGGCGCCATTTTACCTGAAATAATTGTATTGAAGATCGAGAGGAGTAATTGGAAAGTCACTTAACGGAGGCTTTAGTCGTCCTTATTTATTATGAATGGTAACAGAGGCACGATTTGGTGGGTGCATGGATAAGAGTCCTCCGAAACATTGGATGAAAGAAATGTCATCGGGGTAATAGAATATTGATTACATAAAAATTATAATGAAAATGATTCCCACGAGCTTCATAAAGAAAATGAAAATACTATATTATCATCCACGTATACACATACAAACGACCAGTTTAATTCTATTTTTAAAACCAATGTTACCTGCCCTACTTTCTCGTTAAGTTCGATTAGTGAAATTTTAATGGAGACAGCCCCTGTCATGACTTTGTGTACCTGTTGGAGAGGGAAAACAGTGCTTCTTGGAAATGTTTTCACGGGAATTATTGTGAGTGTATTAGCCCTTTTCCTCTCTAGTCAGTTCGTTTTTTGATAGTATTCTTTCCTGCAGATATCCAGGACAAATGGTATTCAATGTCACAGAGAATGACATAGATATCTATCGGACATGCACTCACATTCAAGAGAATGAGATTTTCATCATTCATCAAAGCTTGGGGACAATAGTGACAAGAGTGAAAAGTAGAAATTTTCTGTGATCTGTGGCTTTGCCGTTTGAAATTCAGATATGGTGTGTCACTACCGCTCCACTACCGCTCGCTCCTCTCTCCCACTCCAGCACCGTCCTTGACAGTACTACATAAAATGAGAGACAGTTACCTTGGACAATCTTAAAAGATACGTGAAGACCTTTAGCATACGTGGTTAGCATCCTCTCAACACGCGACAGTAAAAATGAAGAAAAGTTTTTGGAGTCCCAAGAGTCCAAGGAGATGCAATCATCTTAAATCAAGCAGCCCCTTCCATTCTGAACCTCCAGTCCAAGTTCCATGGGCTGTAAATATAGAATTCCATTTCTAATGGGTCCCGTGGGGCCGGTCCTTGTTCCTGGCGCCCCGCACGATTACGTAAAAGCATCAGAGAAATGGGAACGGAGGGGAGAGGATGAGAGATTGGAATAGACAGAAATAGAGTATCTGGATCCATCCCTCATTTTGTCATGCCACGCTCAACCTGTATTTCCCCTTCATAGGAAAATGGGAAAGGGTCAGTAAACTCTTACAACTTTATCCCTTCTCTACTACCTCAACCCCCCCTCTCTCTCTCTCTCTCTCTGTCTGTCGTTATCTCTCTCTCTCTCTCTCTCTCCTGCTCCTTTCTCTCCCTTCACTGTCTTTGTCTTCTTTTCTACCCTCTCCATTTTATTTTTTGAAATGTTATCGTTAATTTCCCTAATTTCAAAATATCCCTTTTAGTGTAGGCCTAATCATGACATGGAAATTAACAAAGACTGATGTTCCGTGGAAAAGTAACGATAGCATAATTTTATTCCTAAATATGTGCGAATGCCGATACATTTACAACATTCATATCGAACATTTTCTCTCTAAACACATCAAATATTTGTGTAATTATCAATATTGATAAGCCTTGAAGGTGATACCACATAAATCGCCTGAGTGTATGTTATATCCCCCGAAAGTAGGAGCCAGTCAATATTGTTATTATTATCGACATCAGATATCAGCATACATAAGGAGATGTTACTCACAATTGCGCTGCACTCGTATCTGATCATCAAGTTCTCGGATGTATGACCGGGGAAAATACAAGGCTAAATATTGTCTGGGTTTATAACTCGTAAAGTCTATGGGTTTTCGTGATAGAGGAAATATGAGAAATATTACCTCTTTCACCGGTTTGCACCAAAGACGAGTGGTATTAATTTTGTAAAACCTCAGCTCAGATGTCTAATACTGATAATGACATATCCTTATGTAATATGATATTACAGGATGATATTTTATCGAATTTTTCAGCATTTCCTCTCGTATCCGCCTGTGTATAACGATGTGAGTAATAGAGAGCGGAAAAATGAAATGCTTGCTTTGTTTGCAGCAGGCAATTAACACAATTATTCTAATCGAGAACATTTTTGCTTTTAATGAGCGCCGTCCAATCATGACTGCCTAATTGCGATATGATAACCGCGATGTTTGCTCAATGCGTCACACTATTCTCAGTCATGTGTGCTCAGCGAAGTTTGAATTCTCTTCAATTCGATTTGATGAAAGTCTGAAGCCATGCAGACATGCTCCCTGTCCATTCACCCTAATCAACCACCACTTCACATTATTGACCCACTTTGCAGTAATTGCTCGCAGCAAACATAGGATTTAGAATTGTCGTTGTCGATAATTGAAAAAGGAATTTGTGGGACTACATGGCTCCGCAGATAAAATTTGATTGAGAAAGAGCGTATATAACCTTCTCTGACGCATTCCCATTGTTAAAGTAAATTCTAGTCGTATCGTTGAGATGAGTCAATATATTCATGTATCCAGGATAAGCTTGAATGAAGGTATTCTTCTTGGAGAAAGTGGTATTTATATCATCGAAGGCAAAAAAGAAATACAACAAAACAGTGTGAAAGACGGTCATATTCATGCCCACGTGCAATAATGGAGTCGCAGTTATTGAATCATCGTTTTCATGGATCATTATAGACATGAAATGAAAGAAATCGTGAAAGGTGTTACAAAAATAAAAAAACAACAACACACACATTTAACACTGTTTAAGATCATCAAAGATCACGTCCAGAAAATCTGTTATATTTACCCTAGGGTGTTAAATACTCCACTTTACATCTGCCTGAAATCATCTTCCTGTTTCTTAGTATCAAAGAATCAGTCGAAAGGCTCATTTTGGGGGGAGTGCTCACTAAAACTGTACATGGTCTTTAAACAAGAAGAAGGATGACTCAATGTAGTCTACAGAATGTCTTGATGATGATCCGTTCTTATCCTAGGCCTGCGAGAAACCCTGGAAGAGCTGGTGATGATTGAAAGATGAAGTGGTCCGTAAACTCGAAAAGTTTATTGCAGTTTTAGAGATGTGATGGCTGCTGTTCGTTTTACTTGTTGATTGCCCAATATGTTTTCGTTTTATTTCTTCAGTACCGTAGATGGTATTTGAATATGAATTATTACTCATCACTATTTCTATTATATTTTTAACTCCAATTATCTGAATACCTAGAATTCCACATCTGGTTTTTACAACTGTATCATTTCAATTCGTAGCATAAAGATTCAAGTTAAGATGGACGAGCATTTTAATCAATCAAAACAGCGGAAGTTTTCTGGAATGCCCTTAATGGTTCGTGGATCTTGTTTCATCGGTCGAAACCAATTCCATGTCAGCCGACGATAACGAAGCTAATTTGCCGTCCAGATCTATTTTCATAAACACAATTGTAAATCTGCCGCAACATGCATCTAGGAACGTGAAGCGAACAAAGTTATTTGCATCCCCACCCTCCCCCCATCCCCACACCCGGCACCGTTTTTCGGGCCTTCTTTGACCCTATGACAAATACATGTACATGTACAAGAATCTTTTATTGTCAAAACAAAGTCTATGTTTAAAGTGTCGTAAAAGGTATGTATTTCCCTTTTGATAGAAAGTACCCTAATGCTTTACCTTACTGTAACAAGACTTATATGCATTGAATATAATCTCGTCAACAGAATAACGATTACAAATTAAAATGCAGGAGAAAAGAAAAGATACTGGGGATAGGAGAAAGAAGGTGATACGATACGACCCCTCCCACACCTTCCCCATGAGCAAATGTCTTGATATTCATAAAGACTTGTGCCTTCTTCATGTCTTACCCCTAAACTTTCTTGACTCACGTTACGCCACTGCTTTTAGACAATGGTTCAACTTGACTATGATCTGGCAAAGATCAAAATTGATCGGTCATGCACCTACGGAGGAAGCCTATGTACAGCAGTTAAGAAAAAAAGGAAATTTCTTTCACATGACATGTCACAGAAGCAGATTTGTTTCATAAGTGTAATATCCTCGGTTCACCTAATCCTACACTGATCAGATAGACTCTGAGATAATGAAATTCAACCGACAGACAACTCTCTCTCTCGTTTCCTTGCACAGGAATCCTATGTGCCCTTCGCACATTTTTATTCAAATATCTTTCCCCGTATTCGGCTCTCGATGTCGCTGATATTAGTCGAAGTCCTCATCATCCCGCTTGTCATGCTCTCCAGGGTTTTGATCAAACAGTACCAAGAGGTTGGAGAGCCATACGATTATGCACGTAATATTGCGTAAAGTAGCACTTGTGCTTGAAACTGATTATTTGTTCTCGGTTGTTCCCCGAAAGGCAAGATCATATCAAGATGTACTCCCCTTCCTTTCCTCCCTTATCTGAAATTATGCCTTTCGCCTTTTATCGTTTCTCATAACATATTATCTGGAGATGCCTCCCAGGATTTTCTACAACGTTTACATGAAGGGATAGTAAGAATTGTATTTGTTGTGACCTGTTTTTTGTATTTGTCTTCACAACGAATAGAGTGCATAATATGGCATGACGTGCCACATGATGAAGGGCTTGGCAGAATATTGTGATAATAAAATCACAGTAATAATGAGAAAAATAAATGATAATGGTAATCGTTAAATGAAGAAAAGGAAAATTATTGACATATGATAATGAAAACAAGAACAGAAATACGTATCATAATTCCATTAGTGAAAATAGATGAATAAGACAATAATGCTATTAAAAAAAAAAACAGTCGTTATCGTTTGGAAAGTTATAATAATGAATATGATGATGATTAAAGCAAGGACAATGTGGCATATGTATAATGCCCATCCATTACTGATCAAGGGACTAATTATTCAAGAACAATACGTGCAATAATTTTCAAATGTAGAAAGAAATATTGATATCCCAGTGGAGTGTAGTAGTATGAAAAAATTGTCTAACTCAGTCTGATCCATGAAGACTAAAAAAACCCTTTTTTTATTCATTTCATTTTAATTTGATTTGAAGGAACAGATCAGTGTTCTTTCCACGTTCATTGGATATTCATAGGTTTTAGCCCTTTTGATAAGAAGTAAGTAGCCTCCTGCAATTCCGTCCAAGGCTTGCAGTTGTTTCTGGGGGAAATAGTTCCGCTTCAGCCCACTTGTGCGTAAGAAGTTGATGCAGCGCAAGGGTCCTTTAGGCTCTTGGATCTGATAAGAATTTCCAGAAGGTACCGAAATGAAGGTATTTGAACAAAGTAGTATGCAGTCATATAGGATTTCATATAGAAGTTAAATGTTTGAATATACTGCCCCACGCACTCCGGAGAGGCAATGGAAATGCATTTTTTGACTTTTTTTTCAAGATGCATTCGATCCACGTGCGCGCCATATTCAAACAGCTTCGTAAGATATATATTTTTATTTTTTTGTTTTTGTTTTTGTAAATGAGGTCTATAAAAATTGTTTTGAAGACCGGGTAGTACCACTGTGTTGCATGTATCATGCTTTACCCTAATCAAATCATAATTTCCTACCGTCTACTGAAGAAGAGAAAGGGAATAGTGTAAGTGAATGTAATCGAAAGCATGCATGCATCCGTCTTCGATTAGGTACTACCTGAAATGTGAAAGCTCTTCCACGAATAAAGAGCAGATCTTGGCATCGCCTTGAAATCCACAGGTTTATATTCATCATGACAATCCTTCAGAATTAAGACTGGGTGAACTGTATTAATTACAACTTCAAAGAAATTAAATATACCTGATACTATTTAGGAATCAAATTTCAATTCGAGAAATAATCACGCGCGAAGTGAGAAAGGAATATCACATTGGAACACTAGGTTGATTTTTTCGGGCTGTGTGCGCGTGTTCGCGCGATTGTATGTGTGTGTGTGTGGGGGGGGGGATTCTTGGATCATACTGACAGTAATCTCGTTTGGGTTGTGATGCCTTAGGTCATGTGGGTTATGAAACATAATGTGATAATGTATGAGACGGAAAGAGAGTGAACTGACAAGTTGAAAATTGTACCCGGGAACATGTATCATGTTTAAAAATGAGGAAGGGCAGAGAAAAGAAGATGACGATAATAATAAGTGAAAGAAGGGTGAAAAGACGACGGTAGAAATAAAGAGAAATATTTAAAGAGAAAAGATGGCTCAGAGCCAGATCATTACGAGGGGAAAATGGTAAATAAAGCCAGATTTTTCTGTAACCGGATTGTAAAGAATATACAGGATAAACAAGAAACTCATTTTCTAAGCTTTTTAATTTTGTTGTTGTTGTTGTGACTGTTATTTTCTATTCGTGTTTTTATTGACTACGTATCTATTTGTTTGTTGTGAGCCGTTTTGATTGACCGCTTTTAGTGTGCAAAATGGCATAGACCAACCTGCAATATTCTTTCGTACACTTCATAAAATCAACTGTGTATACGTTCCTTGTAAATCCTATATAAACAGTGATAATGGATGCTAGACTGATGTTAACCTGTATTTTCCAACCCTTTTGCCCACACAGTCTTAATTTCTTTCTGACAATCGACGGAACTATCTGATGGCTTAATATTAGTTTGAACAGCGCTTGACAAGAACTTAATCCTATGCCATTTAAGTCAACAGTTATTTGAAGACCACTTAATCGAGGTCAGTTTGCTCATTTTTCTAACGGTTCTTCTACTCCCTTTCTCACTTTCTCTCTCTTTCTCTTTCTCTCCCTCTCACTCTCTCTTTCCTTTTCTCTCTCTCATTCGCTTCCTCCCTTTTTCTTTCTTCTGTCATTCTCTTTCTCTTTCTCTTCCATCTCCTCCTTCACCTTTCTCTCTCTCTTCCTCCCTCTTTTCTTCTATTTCTTCTCTCTCCTCCCTCTTTCTCTCTCTCTCTCTCTCTATCTCTCTCTCTCTCTCTCTTCTCATATCTCCTTCTGCAGGGGTCAGCGGAGTCAGGGACCAGCGTATGGGGGAATAATCAACAGATCTTCACTGTGACCGGCTTCTACAAGGTAGGTCGAGTTTAAAGACGCTATATAACTCCATACTATGCATCCTACAATAATACCATCTCAGTCCATTTCTCTCACTTTTGAGGTAGGTCGAGTTTAAAGACGCGCTATAAAAAAGCCTTAAAATCCTTTAACAGCCATAGGTAACAGCATCTTTGTCTCTCCCTTTAAAGATACGTCGAATTTATGGACACGCTTAATACTTCAAAATTGTTATATATCCTGCTTTAACAGCATGGGTGTCTGCAATAATTAGATTTGAACTCGGGAAAATTCGTCCAAGCCATGTCGTTCACCTACGTTTGGGTGGTAGCAGTGTTAATTAAAAAAAAATAATAAAATCGGGCTTTAGTGGGAGTAAGAAAAGGTCACCTTTGAAAGGGAAAGTGTCGGGTCGTTTGATGTTACCGTAATCAGCATAAGATATGAACTTATTATCTCCAAATAAAATAATCAAAATGAAGTTAACGAGAAAGAATTGTATTTTTGAAACATTTTTCCTGGGTTTATTTATGTAATTTTGTTCATAAAATGTATTTTGAGAGATTAAAGGCCTGAAGGTCTACAGGAGTGTATGAACTTTCCTTTTTAATAGCATTCTGCATGTGTGTATCTGCACATTACAGGAGAGACAATGCTACCACACAATACTATTGAATACAAAAGTTTTCATCTTCCCAACTTCTGTTGCACTTTTTGTACTATTAAAGAACATCATTTGTGTGAAGCAGCTCAGAGCAAGAACAAACATGAATTAAAAACCAAATTTCGGACATTCTCTTATTTCGTCTTAAACGAACGTGCCTCGCTTACAGACATGCGATGTTGACTTAATGCCACCCATGTGTCCGCCGGCTCGTCAGACAGGCAGTGTATGTAAACTACCCCCAAACCGTTGATAATTCCCCTTGTTTACATGGAAAATTGACTTGCTCGACGGGAAATATGAAGGTTGGCTTAATGAAGACGTTTTAATGAGAATTTGGCCACCGCTGCCGGTGTTTCGAAATTGTCATCGTATGTTTCACCTTTGTAGTCAGCGTCGCTCATTGCAAGTCGTCGGAAAGGGAGCATATTATAAACCCTGCATTCGACTGTTAATCATGTCAGCTGTCAGAGAAAGCAGAGAATTGCTTAATTGCGTGGAGATATTAGACCGAAAGATTTTTAAGTTCTAAAGGTATACGTTAGTACAAATTGGGGTGAGTCCTCCTGCTGTTCTGTGCGAACATTCACTTTATTACACTATAAATCTTTCGCTTCAAGCAGGCCGCCCAGTGCAAGCAGGTGAGCAATCAAGTAAGGGGTATTACTGGCGCTTTTCTTTTCTTTCCTAATTTAGGAAAGTAACGTACTGCAAGAAGACCGACATTCATACAACAATGCAATAAAAGCAAATAGACGCCCCCCCCCCCAAAAAAAAAAAAAACAACCAACCAACCAACAAACAAAACAAAACAAAACAACAACAACAACAAAAAAACCCCGATAACATTCATGCAACAATCAAATTTGATTATGTAATAATATTGCTCGCGGCTCTGAATGTTGGATTAAACAGCAACCGGTTTTGTTGTAGATTAATATCAATCATGATCATAGACCCCTGTTAATTTGATAGGAAAAAGTTTTCGGAACGATAAATGACGTTCCTCTTTTCCTATTGATACCGCCCCAAGTTGGTGTATATGTCTGGGGGTTATTGCCCCCGGGACAAAAATTGTCTGAGGTTTTTGTTGTAGGTATCCGCCGGGAAGGTACTGCGGAGAGGGGCGGGGTGGCTGTCCGAGAATAGCATTTGAAATAGCAATATTTTTTTTGAATTTCTGTATGCTATATGTAATTCCTTAAAGTTGTATGGGGATATAATCATTTGCACCTTGGCTAAAGGATTCAGTGACATAAGATTATGATGATATATTCACTGGATTTCCAGTTTACCGCTTAAGCTTGTTGCCCAGCTTCTTCCTTCATCGTTGGCCTAAAATGGAATTGAAATGAACCCATCCTCCGTCATTTATCAATAAATGACGCCTAATTCTAACGAAGGAATGACTGTGAACGACCAGATGGTTTTAATGATGTTTACATGTAACAATGTGCGAAAGGTACAGATCCATGAGTGGTGTATGTGCAAAGTACTTAATATGTCATCCATTAATTTTCGGTCCCGAGCTTTTGCGATTATGAATGGAAAACTAAAAATGAAAGATCACTGCTTTCTCAGAATCGCATAAAATCATGATGTGTGAATTTTAAAGTACGAATTTGAAATGTTTAATAGCAGCAGTAGTTGTTAAATTTAAATGCAACCCTCATCTAATATAAATTTTCATCGATGAAGAGGTAGACATCACAATTTTTCCTTGGGAGAGTCAATGCTTGAAGCATGGATGCGTAGGAAAAACCTACTACTTCAGTGCTTATATTCAATTAAATGTTTTGTCGTTTTCTAATGCAATCCCTAAGATAATAAAATCAATTCGAAGCAAGTAAAAAAGGAAAATAACCCTGCATTATAGTTATGAATGCAAAGGTTTGTAATAAACCTTTATCTGCACAGTCTTTCATTTCTTTATCCCGAGTTGCATAAATCGTGCATAGACTTATGTCGCATGTGAGTAACTCTTGAAACGTTAAGATGTTGTGGGTGGCGTAAGTGACTGAAATAATAGTAAATGCAAAATAATAAAGAGTGAATGATGTTTGTCTCTTCGGTTGTTTGCAGATCGTCTCTCATCTGAACAGTTTTGTTAATAATACATTTTATTTTATGCCCTTTGCCAAATCTCCGTTAAAGAGATTACGCCTGTGATTTATCTGTGTGATTTGTATGCCATTTTTAGCAATATGATGAATTTGTTACAATTTGTAGCTTTATGACATTAATATGCACCAAAAAAGAGTTGTATTATGAAAATCAACAAGTCCTTCCTGTTTTTCAAGACGGAAATCTACATGCGTCATTCATCATTCCTTGTCTCAAATCTGAGCCATGAAAATGAAACCAAGTCACTCTCGAGTTCTCACAGGCCATCTAAATTCTTCCCCTGTGTTTTCATATAATTGAAGATAATGGCCCCCCTTTTCGTTAACTTTTATTTCAATCTTACTCTCGCTTCTGTCTCCTTCTTTATGACCTAGTATTCGCCTCAGTGGTGTCTAAATTTTTCTTTTGGTTGTTTCGATTTTCTATTTGTGAATGCTCTAGGGTAATGTGATTGCAATCAAGCGAGTGAATCGCCAGCGGGTCGAGCTCAACAGGAATGTGCTTATGGAAATCAAACACGTAAGTAACCACACCATCAAAATACCCTCTCTGTCTTCCAACTTACAACGTGAAGTATGGATCCCGAGCCACTATCTTTCAGTTTGCGGATCCGTGCCACCTCTTTATCAAAATCAAAACTTTGCTCTCTTCGTTAATTTGAACAAAAATGGATCCCGTGGCTATGCATGCCTAAATTGTTGCCCAGGAAACCTTATATTAAGTAGGCATGCGTTTGATAGAGCTCGAAGAGGAATTGAAAAAAAAAGAGAATGAAAGAAATGTGGCGCAGGAGATCGATAGAGTGCCCAGGCATTCCGAAGTGATGACTGGCGAGAGAGTGAAGTAAAATGGAGAAACAATCAGAAACAATAACCATCCGAACGGCATTCGGGTCTGGCGGCATCCTGACTTCTTTATAATGTTCCTGCCCCAAATAGTTCGATCGTGACTTTTCGTCGTCACCGTGCCCGTTTGGATGCTAAAGGCTGTAATAGGTAATTGGATACCCGAGTGTATCGAGACGGGAGCGCCAGGCTAGATATACCTGGCTACTTTCTGATTTTGGTACAGTGTCAGAGCAAGCCACTAGCAGCCTCAATCGATTAAGCGACCCTTGGCTTAACCTATACCCTGTTTCATAAAATTCATTACAAATAACATTTGCAAAATTCTTTAACGATTTTTATAACAGCAACTAGGATGTAAGAATTCCTGAGCATTTTATGAATTACTATAGTTTGTTATTGATAACCAAGTTTTATGAAACAGCGCCTTGGTGGGAAGCTTTTAAACCACTTTTCTTAAGATAGTAAACTTGTGAATTCATTGTTTAGAAAAGAAATTGTCAGATCTATATAATCTTCTCTTATTAAAATACATGATGTCGAACCTCTGACCTCATTCTTCCATTATTTTGTCTGTAAGAGTTATTTTTCCTCTATAAAAGTTTTGGAAATCGTCAAACCTTTCATGAAAGTTCCTTTTCATTTAGCACTCTGCAGCAAGTTACTCATCACTGAGTACTACCAACCTAGTCGACTTTGACTAAAACATTTCATTCTATGTTCCTTTCCTCGTAATACTCTAAGTTAGCCAGCGAAGACATAAGTCGTTTCATGTCCTTCATTCTGTCGATTCCGTTGATTAGTATTACAAGAGACGATTGAGTTCTGAGTTCTAAAGAAGTACATTCACCTAACTATGTTTCCAACATGAATGATCTAACCTTCAAGTGGGAATCTTCCATCCCACGTGCACCGTCCTACATACAAATCAAGACGTTCACTGGTTTTAGATTTAAGGGAACAGAGATAATCACGCTATGCTCTGTTTCATTGTGCACCTAAAGGATTTCTGCCCTCGGGACACATTAAATCTCATCAAAATAGACAGAGGTTTATCACGAATTGATGCCGAGCCACTTGCCTTGTGCTCTCTCCATTAAATTTCAGTTTGGTTTGACAAGCTTTCCATTTAGATGTTTTTTCAGTAGCAAGAGAACGTGTTCAGTACCACTGTCTACGCTGAGACGACATCAGCAATCAAGGAGATCACAAACATAAAAGTAAAGAACAAATTCGTTATCATTTTAGACATTATTGGAATACCTATGCATGAAAATCAATTCGTAATTCAATGTGCAAACTCTAGTTTGGATTCTTTGAATAGTCATGATAATGTTCTTTATAGAAGCATCTTTATCTGCCCTTACCCCTTAAAGACTTCGCGTATTACTTATCGTAGTACTATCGTACTACCTTTATTCAGATGATGACAAGACTGTGGTCCTGTCATTTTCGTCCTTGTCAATACTTGAAAGTTTTCAAGATACAAGAAACATTCTAAAAAAGCCAGCTAATCTGTTGAGCTTCCAGAATGATGTCATTTATTTGTGCTGCATACGAAATATATTGGCCATTTGACATACAGTTAACAAACTGACCATGAAATTGCATTTCTGTATCCAGACGATTTTGTCCCTTCGCGTCTCAGTGCAAATTCTGAGATTTTCCGCTCCCCTGATCGCCCCTGACCATGGTCTGTCTCACCCGCCTAGTGATTCACTGAGATTTACGATGCGGTTCTTAACGCCAAACACAATTGACAGATAATGATCTTGAGGATACTGCATCGGCTAAAATTGGAAGAGAGGTTGCAATATTCGCCTGATTTGTGGTTGATATCAAGCCTCAAAGTATTGAAAGCTTCTTTCTTCACATGATGATGTAGGGTATGGCATGCATGCGATGATAGAAAGACTGTGATCAAGTGGACAGAGTTAATGTTGTGAGGTTCATTCAGAGGGCTTTGAATGAGGATTGTTATGACCCAGAAAACGTCATTTCTATTACCTGAGGTGTTCATGAACTCCAATTTAACATGAAAATAACCGTCGAAATTGTCACCATTTGAAATGAACCAAAAAGTTAAAAGCCCTTCATAGCTTTGCGAATTTAGAAGAAAAACAAATCGATGAGAATATACGTGGTATTTATTTTGTTTGGTCTGTCTGTGCTTTTCTATTCAGTGATACTCCATGCTTTCATTAACTTGCTCCGTTTTTTCGTCATCTTAACAGCGCAGACAAGCTCTCTGATTTCGAATAAGACCTTCAATCGATAGTGAGTCGAGTAACCGAAGGCGACTTTTCCCTGTCTCCGGTATCCCCTGTAAATTAGAGAATCTGACCCGTATTTCTTTGTGACCCCACCGTGTTAAGTCTCTCTGCATGATAAACAGGACGCTTCCGACACAAGAAACGAATGTTGTTTACATGTTTAAATTCTGATTTAGTCACTATGTCGTGTTTACTGTGACGAAAGTAAGCACTTGAAGATCCCAAGAACTATATCTGACGATAACCTCATGCAAAACAAGGAAGCTTTGTATGTAGTTTGTTTATTGTACACTATGTAATATTATAAGGACACATTAGGAAGTCACATATCCCATTATTACGTATTCCCCTAAAGAAACAAAGAAATCCTTTCGGTTAGATTTATTAAAGCCACTTAAAGGTTAGGTTCATTCCCTGGTGTTTGATTTTATTCTCTATTAGGGGTATTTCAAATGAGGTATTAGCAGAACAGTGAGATGGCTTTAGGTTTTGCAGCTATGCTCTTCGTTTCAGTATAGCCTGGTCTGCTAAGAGTCGGAGAGAAGCACTGACACAGTTTTGATGTACTCCTTGCTATCAGCTGATGATGACAGCTTAATTTGATACATGGATGCTTTTTTTCCAAAATATTCATGATTTTGTTTTGTTTTTGTTCTCATTTTCCATGAACTCATCTCCTGTACTGATGTCTCCTTTTTCAGAGTTGTGTTGCTGTATTGCCAAATTTCTAGGTCCCAAGAGGGCAAGATTTAGTGGTTTGATTTCAGCTAGGTTGTTATTTTCAAATATAAGTGGAAGCAACACCATGCCCCTATTTCTAGAATAACTAGAATAATACCTGTAAACATGTTCAGTGGCCAAGATGTCTGCATATTTTGGCATTTGACACAAGGAATTGTCACTCATCTGGACTTTCATTAGATCCTATGTTTTTTACGCGACTTGGATAAAAGGTTCGAGGAAGACGGCCCCATTCAAAGGCCTATTATCATTATTGTTGTTGTTATTACTATTATTATTATTATTACTATTATTATTATTATTATTATTATTATTATTATTATTATTATTATTATTATTATTATTAATCTGATAAAACCGGATCCAGTCCGTATAATCTTGAGAGACTTTGCTTTAATAAAAAGCACGAAGTTCTATCCAGCGCAACTATATTGTTATTATTATTATTATTATTACTATTATTATTGTCATTATTATTATTATTATTATTATCATTTTCATCATATTCATTTTATTATTATTTACTTATTATTTATTCATTTGTGATAACTACTGATTATCATTATTTATTGTTACAATTATTATTATTATTATTATTATTATTATTATTATTATTATTATTATTATTATTATTATTATTATTATTATTATTATTATTCTGTTTTATCATTCCTTGCTCTACACTAGGGATACGATTATCTTTTTGAATGTGGTAATACTATCCTTCCAATAATCCTTTCCGCTCTACAGGTCCGTGACCTTCAGCATGATCACGTGATTAAGTTATCGGAGCATGCATCGACGCACCCAATATCAGCATTATGACCGAGTATTGCCCTAAAGGGAGTTTGCAGGTAGGTTGGATATCATTATCATTTACTGTGTATAGCTATACCATTCATGTGGTCAGTCAGACGATATGTGCTTCTGACAGCGACTCGTGCTCCGGCGACATTTACCCTGGGTTTATGGTCACAATATCGGGTGAGGGTTAGGGTTCCGATGGGGATTTAGGGTAGGGTTAGCGTTAAGGTAATTTGTTGTTTGGGGTTTAGAGTTAATTTCAACATTTTGACACCATAGGACTTTAGTAAAGGAGTAGATGTCACCGGAGCACATCAAGTTTTAGACCCATTCGTAAAATATTTAAAATTATACAATCTGCGTAAAGGATTATACAATTTAATTATTTATTCATTAGCTTGTTTGGGGTAGCTAGGTCTAGTTCGGGGGGGGGGGAGTTGTTTAAGAAAAACAATGCACGTTTTCTTGTGCTTTCGTGGGCCGAAATAATGCACTCTGTGCTCGACTCGCCACCTGGATATACCGCACTTGGTCGTGCGGCCCTTGGTGCGGTATATCCAGGGGCTCTTCTCGCATATCGTGCATTAGTTGGGCCTGGCCGCGCTCGCTACCGTGCAGTATCTATATATTATATACTGCATGTCAAGATTCTAGGTCCCTGATTTGTCAAATTTGCACGCATGAAATTCATTACAGACTGCCGGGCAGTATAGCGAAAAATACTGACCCGGCACAGTTCCACTTGAACTTGCCAAGCAGTAATGCAAGGTGCAAGAAGTTAAGAATAGATGCGCACAATGCGCAGTCAAACACGTGCACTATTAATGAATTTAGCAAAATTTTGTAGGATTGTAATGCTTCACTTCAGTTCTAAATAGACAAGTTAATTCGAATTGTACATAACTGTATCATAGTAAATACAATAATCATACGACAGTCATGATTTATAGCATGCAATGTATAATATCATTTTAAATATTTGCTTACTGTTTTTTTATTATTGTTTGGATTTTAATATACGTTAGTTTGTGCCAGTACATGTATTCTAAAATTTTCAGACCTTGTGAGAATATTTGTTTAATTTTTGTGAATGGCTGCCTTTTTGTTAATCCATTTATTAATTTATCTTATTTTTTAAACTTCATATAGTTATCTATTTAATTTTAGTTGTTATTGTATCTAAATTAGTGTAAAATTTGTGTACGAATATGTGAATATTCAAATTATTGTTCTCATTCTGAATGTAAACTTATGATTTTCAAGCATAGTTTTTTTTTTCTTTTCAAAATATTAACTTTTTTAATCTTCACGAGTGAAAAAAATTAGTTCCTGGTAATATTGGGACTGTGTATATGTCCCTCGACTGGACAATTCTTAGATCACCATGGGCTATATTTTCAACTGTGCCCTTCAAAGCTGTCAATATTTGTGTATTTACCGTCATGATGTAATTACGTAGGAGTTATTACATTTTTATTAGTGATCATGCTACCCCTCTCGAGAGAACTTAGCGAAAGACTATCCAAAGTATACTTCTCTGCTCTGGTTTGGTACATGACATATGAAAGAGCATGTTTCAACCAGTGAAAAAAAAGAAATATGTAATCATGTGTTTTGTGTCCCCAGGCAATATTTCTAATCATGATCACGATGAGAAAAGTTTGCATAACGTTAACGTTTTTTGCCGACGACGAACTTCATATCTTCTAAAGATGTATCTCGAACAAGATTTTCACCATTTAAAACTGAATATTAGAGAATTTTTTGTCCAAAACACTTGGGTGTATTTTGACAGCGTGTTTAAACAAGATTATTTTATGATAAGTCGATTTAGCTTCCTAATAAATCTATTTGATGGAAAGCTGTCAAAATAATCGTATTCCGACTGCAAGTGCTTTATGTAAGATGTTTACTACCTTTTTCGAAGTAGTCCTTTTTAAATCTATTAAATGATTTGATTTGATTGATTTGATTATGTTTTATTTCAACAGGGTGGCCCCTTCAATAAATGTAATACCGTTCTTTCAGGGGGCCCTATATAACATTTAACATATACAATTAAATTACAAAAAAAAAACATGTAACGTAATAAGAAAACATGATCATATATACATATACACATGTGCCGAGATACAGTGTGATATATTGCTCTACGTTTTTGAACAGCAGAAATTAACTAAATGTAAGCACAATGAAATATCATTTCAACAATTATTATCTTCATTGTTCATAACAGATGTTTGGACTTCGTATATTTTCATCTCTGAAACTTATCTTGTTTGTTAAAAAGGTCATCTTAACCTCAATTTCCATTCATTTCAAAGACAAGCAGACAAAATTTCGAGAGTTGTAATTGCTTGGTTATTTAAGCTAAAGAAAAAAAATTCTTGTCACTTGGGACAGAGTTGTGAAGAGGAAACTTTATGGTATCGATTTTGTCTCAGAACACAAATGGAAGTTTGAAGGGGAATAAAGGTTGTATTCGATGAAAGAGAGAAATTCATGAGACTAATTCAAGAGATTGATAGGAAAGATGACGCTTCTATTATGAGAAGAGAAAAATGAAAAGGTGTTTTTAAAGAGTAGAGATATTATTTTCTTTGAATGAAACAGGTGCTCGTTGCTTTATACATTTTTATACACTTCAACATATTCAACATCGGAAGGGAAATTAAAGTCACAGTAATATGATAGTAAGTAATTATGATTATGTATTTATTGTTTTATACTTTATATCTATTAAACGATCTGAATTTTGGTTGTATCTTGTCATTTTACGTTATGCTTTCAAATTTCATGTATTTCACCAACATTTTGGTTTCCTTAAAGTTGGAATTTTGCAGTAAGTCTTTAAGTAGCGAGTATCCCACCTGTGGATTCTCCTTCATATGAACGATCGAGATGAGAGCGTGTCATTTTCAACCTGACACTAATTGCCCCTTGCCCCCATTATAAGCCTGCATGCCTTTGATATTCAGGCTACGTGCCAAATCCTTCATTAGAGCCGGCAATGCTTCTTCGAATTGGCTCTAGGCTTCAGAGAGTGATTCATAAAACCAGCGAAAAATATCCTCAAATATTAGTATGGGAAAAGATAAATGGGGTTTTGTGTTGCGCTAAGCATGCGCAAGGTATCAGTGGGATTTGAGCTATTGGATTCTGAAATTTTGTTAAATCATGATTATATCCGCCAAGTTTCTCTATTGAGATTTTGATTGCATCAGTGACATTGGCAGGGACTAATGTATAATGCAGTACTGAGATGTTCTCTGTAGGTTTCCATGACGAGTGAGTATTTTTAATCGTGAGCTTTTCATAACTCCATGTATTATCATCGTCAAACACTATGCTAGCGTTGGTCTAGCCATTATTTTAAGGGCACTAATGTGATTGGGGCACCAGTCCTATAATGGGTGAATAAAACAGAGCCATTGATTGAGGAAAGTGGGTGGGAAGGGGTCTAATGATTTTCTTTTACATCGGGTCCCTTACAGGTTATTTCCTGCTAACTTCTTTTTCGACTTTCCATTTTGGGGCACATTACTGTCCACTTTATTTTCTGTGGCTATCGCCAGTAAGTGTTACGCTAGTGCGATTCCTATAATACAAGGATTCAGTTTTAACAAGATTACATGCGTACATCTGTTCTACGTTGCATGGTAGATAATTAAAGTAGCAGATAAAGTAGAAAAATCCGTTGGATGCAGTCTTATTTTGTTTTAAAAAAATAACGCGAGTGATCCAGGTATGTAGCTCATTCGTTCGTTTTCTAAAAATTTAGAGTCGTAGTTATAAGATTGACAGTTTTAGACGTTAATGTCATTTATGCACAAATATTCCCAGGATTTTCTTAGTTTTTCTGCGTTGTATGCAGCGACAATAGCCAGACAAAACGGATAATTGTTAGCAACATTTTCTCCAAATTCGGATTGCGAATTAATGAAATGACCTCCAGTACTTGCTGCAAAATTCCACGCTTTGCAATATCACCTTTCGAAATAGAGAACATTCGTCTTGTCCATCAGGTCTGCCACAATTATCTCACTAGCCCGTAGTGATATTCGAAGACATTCTCCTCCAGAAATAGTACAATGCAGCTTATACTGCTTTATGACTCACTACATGATTACTTAGAATGTCGATTCGTGGATTGTATCTCCGTTCGGCACCTGTGTCTCCAATCGTTTTAGCTTACAAACCTCCAGGTATCGAATTGATTCACTTTTATAATGAAAATGAAATAATTATTTTCCCATTGCCTAACACAAAGCATGGCTTTTGTAATGCGAAAAAAAGTTCCCACTGCCTGGTATTAAGCATGTCTTTCTTAGTCCTAACTCCTCTTGTAGTCCAGTGAGAATAGATTTCATGAGCCCAAACCCTAATGTATAGAGTTGTAGGAAGGGCTTTCTGAGTCAAAAGTCCTTAAGTAGTGTTGTAAGATTGGCTTTCTTAGCTCCAAATTTCGATGTAGTGTTGTAAGAAAGGCTTGCTTAGTTCTAATTCCTGATGTAGTATTGTAAGAATGAACCTTGTGGCACGATTAGCTATCCTGTTATCCAGCAAAAGTCTTCTTCTTCTTCTACTACTACTACTACTACTACTACTACTACTGCTACTAATACTTTTACTACTGATACCACTACCACTACTACTTCTGTTACTACTACTACTACTACTACTACTACTACTACTGCTACTACTACTACTACTAATAATAATACTTCTTCTTCTTTTTCTCCTTCTTCTTCTTCTCCTCCTCATTTTACTAATTCTACTACGACTACGATTACTGCGACTACGACTACGACTACGACTACGACTACTGCGACTACGACTACGACTACTACGACTACTACTCCTACTACTACCACCACCACTACCATGACTACTACTACTACTGCGACTACAACTACGACTACGACTACGACTACGACTACTGCGACTACGACTACGACTTCTACTACTACTACTACTGCGACTACGACTACGACTACTACTACTACACTCTTATACATTCTATTCCGAGTCAAATTTGACTCGGAATGGCGTCAGCTGGGAGTCAACTCTACTCCGAGTTATAGTGACTCAGATTTCCGAATTACTTCGACTCGGAATAGTGTGGCGTCAACTGAGAATCGACTAATTCGAGTCAAAGTAGCTCTATTCCGAGTCAAATTAATTCGGAAATCCGAGTCACTTTAACTCCAAATAGAGTTGACTCCCCGCTGACTCCATTCCGAGTAAAATTTGACTCTGCAGAAATAAGAGTGTACCACTACTACTACTACTACTACTACTACTACTACTACTACTAATACTACTACTAATACTACTACTACTGCTACTACTATACTATACTTCTACTACCATGACTCCTTCTGAATGTTTTTAGCTGTCATAGTCCCAGATACTGACAAATACTGATGTACATTATAGTTTTGTAAAAACCATACCCAAATTGTTTATAATCCCATAATTGCCGTCTGGTTTGCGGAAAGGAGAGAGGAGTGGCAAGGGATACGCCCCGAATCTTAGTATATTTTTACCCATTGTACTCTACCCTCCAACTTTCCTGCTTTCTCGCCTCTCTTTTTCACCTCCATCTCTATCCACTTTATCTATAGTCCTTTAGGACTTACCACATGGTGAACCGTAAACCCTTTCTACGAATATCCGTACCACCATGCAAACCTTCAAACATCATCTATTTTTTACCCAGTGCTCGTTTTCATTACTAAAAGAGCCCCCTTAAGCTTCTAATAATTTCTGTTAAACAAGTATAAACCACCAACAAGAGACCCTGTAGTGGGTAAAAATAATTTCCATTCAAGCATTCAAGAAGATTTCTTTTAACCAATTTAGAGTAATTGCATATACCACCTTGAGGAGCCATTGATTTCTCTACGCCCACCCCGAACAGGATTCATTCACAAAAAGAACATGCCCTCATTACTCCATTTATTTCAATCTCTTAAAAATGGAATTTATAAGTATATTTTTACATGTTCCGGTAGTATCCACAGATTCCCTGTTAGCATTTTGAAAGGGTATAATCATGAGGAGTTTCAGATTCCAAGGCACTGCGGAAGGCTAGGGAATATAAAACGAACATAATTATATTAGCTAATTGTGTAACATGCCGGTTTTATCTTTACCATTATGAAAAGCGACATTTTCAGAAGAACTTTAACTGATTTTTTTTTTTATATTTGGTAATATTATACTAACTTGGCTTAATTTGCCAGAATCCAAGACCACACACGAAAAAAGCTAGATGATATCGCCTCTTATGCTTTGATTACCTTTTAAACTTCCATACGGATAATGTCCGTATGCCGGTGTGAGACTAGAAGCCCAACACTGATCACTTGTAATTTGTATAACCTTCGCAGAAAAAGTTTCTTTAACAGATGAAATCTAATAAAAAGTTATCTCCGAATCTCTGAAATAATTATGTTCTCAATTTTGTCATATCGTAAAGTCATGGAAAGTTATAAAATAAGAGTTATAAACTCATACGGGAAAGGAACACTAATCTAGTGAGTTTAGTTTGGAAAATAAAATCGTAGCAAATTCTTTTACAAAATTAAAGTTAGTGGACGAATTATGACAAAATAAGGTGTCAGGTTAACCAAATAATCTATCTTCAGTAGACGAAGGGTGCTGATAATTATGTTTAAGACGGTTAGATGACACCAAGTCATGTTTGCCTTTTGGCAATCTTTCCTTTCCTTCTCTTTGATAATTGCAAATGATGAGATTATGGTAAGATCTCCTTCGTATCACTCAGCGCTCATGGATCCTTGGAAGACTGTTTTATTGCACTTGGATTGATAATCAAACCATCATATCTCCTTCAGAAACGTATCACGTGTTGCTAGACATGCTAGAGCAAAGACTGAAGAGTTCGAGGGCGGAGCCACAAGGATAGACGGTAGGGCCTCAAACCCTTCAGGACATCACCTATGTTAAATTGATGAATTGAGGAAAAAGTACGACCTGTTCTGTTTTGCTCGCCTTTTCATTGGCCACAGAACTTTCTTTCGGTTTACCAGCTCGTTACCCTTCGCTACTGGAAGACGCTCACTAGCCGATGTTACCGTAAAAGATCATTACCTACCCGCAGGCTTTATGATCGCCTAGCTTTCATTTCCTGTTAAATGAGAGTTTTTATTAAGTTTTCGGGCTCGAATTGGCTGACAAGTGGTCGTTACGTGCCTCTGCTCGTCTCCAAGATTGACAGACTCTTGTATAGAAACCCCGAATCGAGGGAATTCGTTTAGTAGATGCATACAATCCCTTGAAGGCACGTTCAAGTGTATACCAATGCTTATGAAAAAGAAATAAAAAATGTTTCATCAGTGTCTCAGTAGTGTTACATTGTTTCGATAAACGTGAGGCTTACCCGAGAACGTGGCTTTTACATGACATTTTACAGAGATGAATTACTTAGTTTGTAATGTTCGAACAGTCACTATACGTAATGCCCTCATTTGTAATACAGTATGGAAATGTAACTACGTAAATCTATTCTGTGGTGTTGTTTTCGGCATATCGAAACTAACGCTTAAATTCTACGTTAAAGAAATCAATAAAAATTGCGTCAAGAGGGCTACTCAAACCAGGAAGGAGGAATAATGGTCGATATTACCTGAATTATTCAAGATGACTGATCATTCAAATGATTTGAAGTCGTCAGAATATACTTATTACGGGAAACCAGCAGGAACCTTTTGAAAGGGGTCACTAAATCCGAATGAGAAATGTGCATGAAATCGTCGCACAATCTTCACCCAAGGCACCCATAAGAGAACATTTGCCTCAAAAGGTCTTATGTAGTCAGTCATCGATAGTGGATTGCGTGTAACATTCAAAAGTCGGGAAAGATGGTTAATAACATGTTTTTGAAGACCAAACATATAATACTGATTTTTCACTGAGGACGGGGAGGGGCTTGCTTTGCTAATGGAAAAATGCAATGGGCAGAATTCAAACAGATCACCTGCTAGCTTGATTACAGGATTTGATGAAACCCAACATCCATCACTCTCAATCTCCTCCAGTAGTCCAGATTTCTCTTTCCCTTTCTTTATTCTCTTCTCTCCTCTCCATTCCTTTGCCTCTCTCTCTCTCTCTCTCTCTCTCCCTCTCTCCCTTTCCTTGCCTTCTGCCTCTTTATCTTCCTTTACTCCTTATTTACTTTCCGTTCTAATTCTCTCTGTTCTCTTTATTTCCCCCTTTCGCTCTTCCAATTTCTCTCTTTCTCTCTCTCTCTCTCTCTCTCTCTCTCTCTCTCTCTCTCTCTCTCTCTCTCTCGCACACACACACACACACAGTCACATACACTCTTTCTTTCAAACGTAAATTGGGAAGGAAAAGTAATAGTAACATGTCAACATAAAAGCTTTAATGTAATTTCTGGTTTATGACGCTCGCTCGATTGGAAGCATTATGACACATAAACATGGCCATTCCAGGTGGAATAACCGCGCGAATACTTCATAATCGCGTCATTATATATTTCTATCATTTCCCACGTTAGCCAATATCCATTAAAGATGTAACATACTCCACGAAGTATATCGCCCACCTGTTTTTTCATGATTACGAGGTCCTTTCTGGTTCGTGGAATAGATGGGTCATTATTCGGACATGGTAGTTTCAGAGCTCCCCATTGTATAGCACAAAAGTTACTAAACAAAGAAACGTAATACGAGCAGTCCATGTTGATACTGACGGTGGCGATGTCTGTAATGGTTAGATTTTATGATGAGTAAATGGGTAGAAAAACAGAAGATGGTGAAAGAGAGGTTGTCTCGGAGGAACAAGGTGAGGAGACGGAACGAAAAGCTTTCTGCGTCTCATTACATGTTTCTAATATTTCCCTTCTCTTCCACCTCCTTGTTACTTTCTCTCTTCCTCCTCTAGACTTACCCGTCAGTGATACATTGATGATTAGATGGTTATAAAGGCTAAGGAAAGTAAAGCAAGAAGAATTTCCACTCATATCACCACTGTCTTTAAGTGGTACTTCAGTAACAATTATTATGTTAATTCACATTATAATCGTGACAGGTAATATCTGATGAAAGCTGAATGAAGGATCATATCGTCGCATTAGAGACTGTCAAGTAACCAGGATTAAGCAAATGCGGTATCCTGGGGCAACTGTCAATTTTCATGTCATTTTTGTCTGGGGCATGGAATGACTGAAAAGACGATAATGCGATTCTAAACATGAACATGTAGGTCAAAAACTTGTACAACTCATTATGCCCAATGAGCTTGAAAATTGTTTTTACTGACATATTGAGCCAGGAGCGTCGTAAGTCCGTCGCGTTGTCAGTCCAAAGTCGCCGTCCAGTCAGCGAACAATATTGCAGCATCGATAGTGGAGCGATTATTCATGAATAAACATTACTTTCAATTATAACTTTCATGTAGCTATGATAAAAACAATGTTAAGTCGGGGCAAACAAGGGATTTATTTTTGAAAGACACGGTTAGGCGTTGATATGTCATTTTCTTTGAAATAATTCACGGGAGATCGGTTTATTTGGAAGCCTATTTTTTGAGACTGCAGTATTGTCGTTCGGAGAAAGAAAAAATAGGACAGAACTACACATCCGATAAAGATTTTGAGAAGATCTTGTCGATAGAACCGGATGATATAACCCCTAGGCTTCTCACAAAATGGCAGACTTAATCAGAGCCTATGCGGGCTTTGAGAGGAGACTGGTATTTGTTCCATTAGGAGATTTTGTATCTTGACTATAGATAACTTAAATTTTCATCCATCATATCTTCTGAGACGGTCTGTGGGAGTAAGTTCAAAGGTCAGCATAAATGTTCTGATTTGGATGGGAATAATAACAAACATTCGTCAGCACCAATGTTTAAAGGGATCCGGTAACTTTGTCGAGGCTTGATTTAATAAATTGTTGAATTTTGATGTCTGTGTTGTATATAGATGTTCAGAAGGATAAATAAACAGCCAGGAATATAAAGGTTCTGAAATATAAGATGTTATTATTAAGAAATCTATCACTGAAATCCGCCATTTGCAAAACCGACCTGGGTATGCTTTTGTCTAACACTGCAGTCTGGGGGTAAAAAACATCTGGCATTTTGGGTCACTTGTATATTTTCGCTTTTTGTGGGGCATAATGATCATGATGCCATTGAAGTGCATTTTGAAGGCTTCATACACAATAATTACATTCACTGATACCATGTAGGGCTATGCAGCTCAGATTTTTAAAAGTTACTCGGTGACTTTAATAGGCTTTTTGTAGATTTGCTTCTTACACATTTCTTAAAGTCGTTCTACATAATTTTTTGCCTTATTTCAATGTACAATTTTTAGAGATGCAGAATGTTTTCATAGAGGTTCTGTCATAATGGCAGGCAGTATCGTGTTGCGTGCAAATATTGTAATTCATACTCCACTGCTTGATCCAGTTCTTAATTTGAAATTAACTCTAAGTGAATACATGTAAGGGTGTACGTCTCAAGGAATTAAGCTAAAGGAAAATCATTTTTGTTGAGGGAATATACTTTTGTGCATAGTGTCCTTTCATTATGTTCTTGTAAACATAAATCATGTCTTACAGATTTGACTTTTCCCCATTTGTCTCACGGAGAATAAAATTACATTTCATCTTTTCTTAATTCCCCTATTCATTATTCATTTTCTCCGGCAGGATATTTTGGAAAACGACTCGATTGAACTGGATGAGCTCTTCAAGTATTCCCTCATGTACGATATTGTCAAGGTAAGATTTTTTTCCTGCGATAACAGAAAATTGATGAAGAAGGAATTCATGGCAATCCAGATCAGATATGAAATGAGCCTTATCTCAACCAATACGGAGAGAGTTCAGCACTTTCCACACGGGCTGTGAAACTGTGGATAGCGAGCGCGAGCGTTACGTTTTTGCGCTCTAAAAGTGTCATGTGTTGCACTTACAGTGAGAATGTGCTGGAAAGGCCGAGGGCTGAGCACCATTATCCACATCTAAACGGTCTTGAAATAAGTCAGTGTGCACATTCCCTAATCTTGCAGAGCTATTTCGCCTGCTGGTATTGGATTGTCATTTGGTCATGCCTCATATCTATGGGAAGTTTAATGTTTAAAATGATGTCACTTCTTGTACCTGGTGTCCCGTCTTGGCCTATCATGTAAAGAACGAGCTGTATGTCCCAACTCATATCAGTTTTTTTTTAATCTTAAGTCAGCCACTTGTGACACATCAGGTATTACGTCAAGCTCAATGTGATTTGCTATTACATGGTAACCACAATCTAAATTGGAATGAAAAAATTAAGTACATGTATGTGAGAAAATTGCTTTTTGTAACGAATACATTACTGTGAACTTTGAATTCACACCATCAAATATTAATCATTCTATTTGTATTCAAGAAGAAAATACGTAGTTCCGAAACGTTGGCAATCACACATAAAAATCAGTAGACCTTGATTTGTGCAGAAAATGGTCTGAAAGCTCGAAGGATTTTAGTGCACCAATATCGCACAGCCACCGGGTTCATAATATTTTTTTTCGTAAATAGAGCGGAAACTAAAAGACATAGACTAAGAGATTTGAAAGTTTTGAAAGAAATATGTAAAAATCCATAATAAGCTATCCCCCCCCCCTTTCCCTCTGTCACAAATAAATATTTTAGTTAACCATTGATATGTTCGCTTATTGGCAAAGTTCTTTGAATGCTTTGGGCATATCGTTCGTGTCCACTTGTTTCTTTTATACTGTATAAAGTGACCAATCTCCGGGGACGGACGTTTCACTGTTTTCCGGCCTTGTAAATGGCCTCTCATAGTACAATCATACCAAATTGAAATATTTCCCCAAGGTCGCTTTGACCTAAGCTATTTTCATGAGAGGCAAATTGAAAACTCATCCTGGTGCTTTTGGCGTTGATCAATTTGAAAGATTTTGGACGGCCGACCAAGCATGTTTTGTACATCTCCTTTAAAGGGGTGTCACTACGACTTTGAATAGATGCGACTGGGTTAAGATTTAAATTCAGAATCATATTCAAATTCGGATTCAAGTAAATACGTATAAACGGATCTTTAAAAGAAAAGTCTTAAATTTTGTGGAAATGGAGGGACCCATTAAATTATGTGGAAATAGAGGGATTCCCCGAAAAGATTAGGTGCATCGTTAAACATGTTTGAATAAGAGATGGGTTGTTTGGCTTACAAGTTCCACTTCCCTCCCTTTCCCCTCTCCCCTTCAAAAAAAAAATAGAGAAAGAAATCAAGAAGCACAAAAGGCTTTCTCTGAATATTTTTTTTTTTAACTGCCCACCAAAAATAGAAATGGTTTCAAAGTAAAAATTTGCTAATAGAAGTTATAGGAAAACAATTGCAATACAGAAAATACAAATGAATAGTAATAATGGAAGTTCCTCTTTTTTCATTTTCTCGACAAAAATTTAGACTTTAGAAACTAAATCTGTACCTACAGCTTAAGGTTTTCCGAATTATATTTCATTTGGCCGTATTACCACTTAAAGTGTGAAGAAATATTGCTTCATATATTATGCTTTATTTTGCATTGAAAGGAATCATGATTCATTTGTAGTAACAACAAAGCATGCCATATCTCTTCTTTCAGGGCATGCTTTACCTTCATAATAGCGTGATACAAACCCACGGGAACCTTAAATCATCAAACTGCGTGGTGGACAGTAGATTTGTTTTGAAGATCACAGACTTCGGCTTGACATCTTTCAGAGAACCAGATCATGCTTTCGAACCAGACGAGGAAGACTCTTACAAATACTATCAAAGTAAGTCCAAGGCCTCGTTTCTTAACACTTGTATCAGTAACAAGTTGCAATAACTGTTATAAACTACTGAAATCCTTTCATCTGATTGGCTGAGAACAAATTTGTCATAGAAATGTGGCAGTTGTTACAGATAACAAGTTTTATAAAACAGGGCCCAAGTCCAGCTTTTTGAAAGGATCTTTTGATTAGAGAAGAGGTGACGCTTTAGTAAAGATGAAGAGTGACATATGAGGCTGTTCATTTTATTTCATTCCTATGTTGAAGAATTCAGGGATGGATTGCGACTGAAATTTAGATGGGTAATTTCGATGTGAGCCGCCGATACAGCCTATATCCACGAAACCTATAACCTCAAGTCGACCTGCCCGTAAATCCAAATATCGAGTGCCATGTGGGGAAAATTTTCAAATCTCCTTATGGTCAGTTCACTCCTCGAAAATATTAAAGTTGTCATGTTTACTTGAAAGGATTGCTCTTGAAATACTTCGTATTTCAAACATGACTACGAAGAGTTATACTCCAAATCAATGTTTGTTGTGACATGTTTATGTGAACCCATATAATCGACTTTGTGCAGCGCTGTCCTTGTTTGTGATTTCAAGCAAGGTCTAACCTAAGAAAGATTTAAACATTTTCACAAATATGAGGTTATTCCAAAGTTTTGAATTTTGATAATTCCAAAGCCTCAAATAGCAACCTCATTTAAAGGGAACCATTCAGAATAACCGCTTTGAATTTAAACTATGTTCCGCTATGTGTACGCTACTATCTGTTTATAATGCCTTTGCATGCATGCCAACTTTCCACATCTCCCGTTTTCTTGAATGTTCGCATTCTGTGAATTTTCAGTCATACCCAATATGCTCGCTCACGTACTATTCTTAACTACAACGGTCTCGACCCATCACATATTTTGCTAAATAGAACGTCCTGCTAATGCGTCGTTATTGATTATTTAGCCGCAAATAGATTTTGCTCTGAATTCTTATTTTTAAAGGTTTATGCATATTCGATCATAATCAAAGAGAAAGGACAGACAACATATACAATGGAACCTCAGTAAGCTTCATCAGAGTGGCCTTGGAATGTTGCTCAAGTGCATATTTGGGATGAATGGAGTAAACTATGATCAAAATGACTGTATTGTCTGTTGCTTCTTCATTCATTTGTTTTATTCGTCTTCTCAAACTGAGAAATGCATGCATGCTTTCTTATAAAGTATCACGAAAATTTGTCAGACAGAAGCACAGCGAATAATGTTACATCCTGAGAACGGTATTTGCATTCTGTCCCATTTGTGACCTACTTTCTGTTTGCAAATTTCAGCAATGGGAGACAAATTGAATTCATGCTATGAGCCAGTACTTGTTTATTTTGAATCTCTCTTTTCATTTCTATGGTTTAAAGTGTTGTTCTATCGATAGAGAAAACCGAGTATTACTTGAGCGTAAACAATGCCAGATTAAAGTGACGGTTCAATGCCAAAATGTGATCTTAATTGTATCTGCTCGCTCGCTTCAATGTCTTGGGGTTTCATTATCACTAGTATTTGACTGCATGGAAAATGCTAAACATGATTTTTTTTTTCTTCATTACAAATCAGTATTCTTGCCCTAATGAACGGATGAATGCAGACATGTATAATGCGCAACATAATCCACCCAAATTTATTTGCATCATAATGATTCATTCCCTTATGCAGCTCATAGAAATTCAAAGAGCATGATGGTGAATGATTGTAATGTACCAAATTGTGCTTCATGTTTATGTTTCGAGGTAAACATGCAAACTTCGTCTTTGTTTCATCTTAAATTTAGACGTTCCTTCTTGCCTAAAGAAATTCCATAATCACGTGGTAAGAATAATTGAATAGCCATCAACCTTTCTAATATTCTTGGAAGAATACTTATTGTAAGCACGATGTGCCAACTCCATTTAGCTAAGGTCTAAAAATGTGATTTGCATGATTATGAAGTCGTTGGATTGACTATACGCCACAGGCGTAAATCCACTTTGAGGAGTGGGGGGGGGGGTGATCGACTTTTTAGCCGATTTTTTTTCTGTCGAACTCACACTTAAGTATAAACACACGCCCTCACCCACCTACATAGACCCCCCTTACACACATTTTAATTTTTATCTTGCGAGCGAGCGAAGCGAGCGTGCCAAAAATCACCACTTTTCTGGTTTTCAATGGCATTTTCAAATAGAAATTCTAAAATAATTATGATGAGCGAGCGAAGCCAGCGAGCCAAAAATAACCATTTTTCTGGTTTTCAACCACATTTTCAAATGAAAATTCGAAAAAAACACGAGTGAGCGAAGCGAGCGAGCCAAAAATAATCGCTTTTCTGGTTTTCAATCGCATTTTCAAATAGAAATTCTAAAATATGATGGTTGTTTACGACAGATTATTAAAAATCATATTTAAAGATAAATTCAAATATCATTTCTTCCTTAAAAAGTGGGGGGGGGGGATATTTGTACACGCCATCCCCCCTCTCAAAAAAGTGGAGGGATACATCCCCCATCCCCCCCCCCCCCCCCCGGATTTACGCCAGTGCTATACGCAATGTATACGGCATCGTTTAGCGTTGGTCCTGCACAGAAAGAGAGGGAGAGAGAGAGAGAAAAGAGAAACGCAATCTTTCTTGATGGAATGATATGGATGGACCTAGCTTTCCGAGACAGATGAAACTTGAAATCATACCAGCATTTCAATCGGTAGTTAATCTTTCTCTCTATTGTATTTGTTATCCGTCGGAATCGGGACGATGAATAATAGATGACATCCCAGTAGCTTTTGGGATCACACGCCGTTTATGCCCTCGTTTTCTTCCTCCAATCAGTCTTGGAGCTTTGGACCGTCAAGGAGGGATCTCACGCCCTAAGCCAGCCTTTCGGGGTTGGATAAAAACATTCCGAAGCGACCGTAAAGGAGTTGGACTAATAGGTTTTTGCTAGACCATAGCCGCCCACTCCCACATCCTATACCCAACACCATGAACACCGTCGTGTGATCCTCGTTCTTTCTTACCCCCCCCCTTTCTCTCTCTCTCTCTCTCTCTCTCTGTCTCTGTCTCTGTCCCTGTCTCTATGACTGTCTCTCTTTTCCTTACTCTTTCTTTCTTTCTCTCTCTCTCTCTCTCTCTCTCTCTCTCTTTCTCACATAACACACACACAGTCGCCCACAATGCTTTCACAAACCCTCTCATTGTCCCTATCTCATCCTCTACCACCCCCTCTCTTTCTCTCGTTCTATTTTTCTCTGTCCGTCACACACATTATTCCTGTCTCTCTCTCTCTCTCTCTCTCTGTCTCTCCTTTTCTGTATCTATTGATTTTCTTTTTATGCAACTTTCCATCTCGCTCCTCAACCTTTTTGCTCTCTCTTTGTTAATGTTGTTATTATTATTTTAAGTCTATTTTTTTGTAAGGAACAAAGGAAAAAGACAAGCTTTTCCTAATGAAGCTTTCCTGTTCGACTGCAATCACTGAAGTATTCTGGAATGTATTAAAACCGCAGTTTATTCATTATTGCACCACTTCTGATTCACATCATTGATACAGAAACTAATCTTTTATAATCATTTAGCTACCATTTACCCAATTATAATTCTCATGGGGCCGCCTGATCCAGCGAGAAGAATGCTTTTACCCGACTTTATCAGCAGACAATTGCAGTGATAAGTATCATAGAACCGCCACGTAACCCCACCTGAAAAAGTACAGTGTGACAGATATTTTAAATGGAAATTAATGAACAGACACAAAGTTCAAGTTTGCTCATGCAGATTCTAATTATATTTTAATTTGTGAACACAGAGCCTAATCAATAGCGATCGGTTTACGGAAATCCTGCATCGGAGCTGTTTGATATCAGCTTGCTTTGATTAAGATTATCCAACCAGAAGTTGTGAAATCAATATTACATGAGGTCTGTAGCGGGTCTAAAGTTAACAGTAACATGCAGGCTTACAGTAATGTTCCCAGATGACTTGTGACAAGAATAAAAACTACTCTAAAGATAGTATCTGTAACGTGCTAAGAAGAGTTGCTAATGGCCTGACAATGGCTGGTTAAAAGGGCGAATTGAAGCGATTCCATTTCACGTCCTTAAAACATGGAGGAAAAGGAAGAAATTTAAAAGCGCCATTTCTTGATTGATTCAGGTGAAGCTATCGAGCCATCTGCCATCGATTAGGCCTACTTTTAGATTGGTCGTCTGTTCTTAGTTTCTAACGACATGGACGGGGCTTCCGTTTGATAGTCCCTTTGGACAGAATTATGATCACGTGACCAACCTCCCTCAAAATATCATTATGATGAAAATGTACTAGCAGGAGAGCAAGAAATCGCTGATTTACTATTTCAGTAGAGTTAGGTATAATCATTCACTTCGTGATGTAAGCTGTCACATTAATTACAGCCTATTGGAGCACTTTTACATAATTTCAATCAATCGTGATTATTGTCTTTTTATGAATATAATGACTCATGCTTGCTATAGTATATCTACTCAGTCACGCACGATGTAATTTTTATGATCCGATCGAGACGCACGTGCATTTTATCACAAGAAAAAATTCACACCTACAATTTAGCAACATGCATACAAAGCAACTCAAGCAGTGGTTGTTGGCAATTCCATGTTAGTCCTACGCAGGTGTATACATAGTTGTATGATAATACATATTCAAAGTTTGACACTAGAAATCGATTACATATCAGACGGGTTGATTTCGATACTTATCATTAAAACTGATATGGACCGAGTGTCTAGTAGGTAAACCCAGGGGCGGACTTGGTTGAAGAATTTCAATTTGGCTGCTCCACTCAACCTATGGAATCAGTATTCCCCAATTTTTCCCATTCATCACGGCATCATGATAATATCATACGGCGCACCAATTTTATAGGCATAACGAAGCAATATTGCGTATTATCAAAGAAATTTTGCTCACAGAAAGTAATGACTAATGTCAATACATTTAATGACGAAATACATGATGTTCTTTTATCCATCGATCAAAATTTTTGCGATTTTGAAATGAGAGTTGAGCCCACATTTAGCAGGAGCCCTAAATTCCTTTCATCTGTCCATGCATATTATGGAAGCAAAGAGAGAATCATTGAATGAACATTCGTTGTGTATCACTACTCTGGACGCATGCTGGAGCCCAAAAATAACTTTCGGCATTGCTATATAAAAATTCGATTGTCCCTACCTCCGTCATGATTAGCTCGTTTGACTACTGAATTCTTTATTTCCTATAGACTCAGCAGAGTAGCCGCCCAGTTCTCACGTGCAAAGTGTTGATGTGGTATTATATGGAAGAAGAGAAAATTATCTCTTATGAATCATATGATTAACTATATATGTTTATGAGATAAGGCAGTAGTGTTGAGGAAAATTTGGGTTTCCCCGTTCAAGAAATACACTGAATACTACTATAAGATTTATTCAAGACAAGTATTCAAGACATACTTCTCAACCCTCTAAAAAGCAAAACAAAATCAGTGACAGCATTTCTGACAGTTACTCAAAAACAGGATAATCCTTTGGGCATGTCGCACCACGAGCCCT
This sequence comes from Echinometra lucunter, assembly GCA_029962745.1. Lineage (NCBI taxonomy): Eukaryota > Metazoa > Echinodermata > Echinoidea > Camarodonta > Echinometridae > Echinometra > Echinometra lucunter. The sequence goes on along the minus strand of CM057151.1, from coordinate 49,186,362 downwards.
CTACCTATTATTCATCGAGGATCAATCCATCTTCTTCTTATTTTACCTTGCGATATTTTGATCTGTGTTTCCGCGGTTCCTCGTCCTTTTATATTCCCTTCTTTGTTCCTTAATCTATTATTTTTCTTCTTCTTCTTCTCCTCCTCCTCCTCCTCCTCCTCCTCCTTCATCTCCCTCTTCTTAGTTATCTTCTTCTTTATCTCTTCATTATCTCCTTTAGTTCTTCTTCAACATTATCATTATTTTCTCTTTCTGCTTCACATTTTCTTTCTTCGTATGCTTTTCTTCGTCATCATGTTCTTTTCTTCTTTATCTCTCCTTCTTCTTCTTCTCACCCTTCTTATTTTTCGTCATCATTTCTTCGGCGTCATCATCATTAATTCTCCTTACTTCATCTTTGAGATGGTAAAAGAAATAAAAGCGTTACGACATCTTGTCATAGAAGACAGATCGCACTTCCCATTCGCAAGTGCAGTTCAGTGGTATTCGGAGTATATTGTGGCATTTGCAGTAAAGATTGGTTGATTCAAACTTCCTTTTCATTTACCTTGCCCGAGAAATGCCTGTTCGACGGAATTGGAAAAGCTGCGAAGACGAAAAATAGAATCAAATAACACTATCTGAAATACTAGATCTTGTAAGTGCAACATCGTACCTTGAGGCGCTAAAGAGGATAACGAAAAGCTTCGTCATCATTCTCTGTCTCTCTCCTAAACACCCTCATTCTCTCTTCCTCTTTCCCTTTTTTCTCTTTTTCTCTTTTTCTCTCTCTTCCTTTCTTGAATATAATTGAGCGAGACAAACTTAACCCTCTGTTGAATGCCAAGAGCTTCAAGAGGACTAACTTTCGCTCTCTCCTCCAGCGCTAATATTACACATTTTGCTCCCTGTCATCTTTTGAAAAGCGAATTCTATACCCGTGATCTCTCATTGATCCCCGTATAATGTTGTACAGATGTCCAACCTGTACAGCGGTAATCGAATACTACAGGATATACCATCGCTATCAGTTGTGTCAGTAAGTTCACCAGGGGGCATCTTCATAGCGTAATAGTTTGAAAAGCAGAAATGGCATGAGATGTGAATGAATGTCGATTTTCGACCATATTTTGTTCTTGACCCGGGAGAAAACTCTAGAGAGAGAGGTTCGAATAATCAATGTAAAGCCCCAGAATCCAGAGTGACGCGACCTGGAAGTTTCTTCTTCCCTCTCTTCTTCTTTGCATGAAAACTATTTTTTTTCAGTGATCAGATGAATTTTTCTTCAAGTTCCACCTTACGTCCGAGGAACACAAATGACATAACGATAACGGAGAATAAGAGGTATTCCAACAAAATAAGCCATTAGCTAATACCTGGAAATCAATGAAAAGAAGCTCCTGCTTTAAAGCTTTGCTCATTAGCTGATGATAGAAATATATACATAATACAGTAATGTATTTCGGCATTCAAGACAAATTCAATCGAGAAAAGCATCATGATAAGGAATGCTTTGTCAATAAATCATTTTCTAAATCCAAAAGAGAGTGCAGGTACAGAAATGTTATACGAGAAGATGTTTTTCTTCTCCTTTTTCGTTTTTTTTGGTTATCCTTAATGGATCCTCCAGTGCTAAACTTTTCAAAACCATTTCATGTAATACTAGCACAGCTGATGCTGCTATAAAATACTGCGATGGACCACTCCACTGTAAATCGCCTTCCCGAATGAACCCTTGGTATTCTTTTAAAGGTCTTTTTAAACATGGAAAGGACCAACTCTTCAGGTGCATTTTAGAGCGACTGTATAAAGTAAATGAATGTCATGCACTACTAGGTTTTTCGTCATTCCTCTGAAAAATAATATTTGTGATTATGAATTATGGATAAATAGCTGTCCTTTTGGACACATCTGGTTTTGAACTCTTGTTTGCTTCAAGTTTAGTCCAGTTGACCTTTAAACAGAGTCTGTTCATATAGAGTCGTTGATTGGAATACCTCAGACCTATCAGAACTCTCTCATCATCTTCATCGCCAATATCTCACTGTCTCTCAACTGAGATGATTGCATCTATCCTTGATCAGATAGGGTGTAGCAAAATGAGGACATTATCCCACCCGGATCTTTCTGGTACTCCTCTTTCACAATTTACACTAATTATTGCTGGTCCTGATCTTTAGCCTTTACTTATTTTCGTATGCATCTTCTTGTTTTGCAGGGAGATTATGGACTGCCCCGGAGCTTCTTCGCCTGCCGGAGATCCCCTCTGGAGGAACGCAGAAGGGAGATGTGTACAGTTTTGGCATAATCTTGCAAGAGATCATGTACAGGGAAGGAGTCTTTTACATCAAGGATGTCGATCTTATGCCTGAAGGTAAGCTCTGGACAAGGCCAGTCGAGTTCAGGCCACCTTAATGAAGCAGCTGCCCCTTTGTTATTAAAATACCACAAACATGTCAAAAGAGTCGTGAGCCGCGTATAGTGATGATAATTAGTCATTGTTTTACTGTAATATTATAGTTTAAAATCTAAGTTGAATAAATTTTGAAAACACAAACAAAAAGTATAATACATTAAGGCTACCCAGTAATTTATGGAAGTTAATTAGTATTCAAGCTCTTTTTCATTCCGATTTACTTTGCCATTATTGTGATATATCTCATTCGAGGGATGCTACTATGATGGGATCAAGGATATCATAAATATTTATAACATTGATAAGTATACCGACAATTTCATGGCATATGATCCACATTTTCTCTGTAACGAAGAAATTTGCCTAACTCATCCTATTAGAATGCAAATTTTGCCGCTACAAATCATTTTTAGGATTCGTTTACTAAAAGCATTTTGTTTTTTGCAATATCTATTCATGAAATTTGCAAACCCCTGATGAAAAGCAGAAAGCAATAGTGACATTAAAGTCGTCAAAGACATAGCTATGATCCTTCCCACATCTCCTACGCCACATTTCTTTTCCTTCTCCCCCTGCAGCGCTTTATGCAACAAGCAAAAACACATCTTCCTCCCGGATGAATCATTTGGGGAATCTCTTTTTTTCCCTGAGTATCAATTCAATTCCATTAATGATAATTATTATATTGATTTTATATTTATTCCAGGGAACCCACAAAAACAAGCTGTGCTTCCCAGTGGGTTCCCTTTTTCATTTCTGAATTTTGTATTTTGCTTTGCATTGTAAATTTTGTTGATATGGAAATGAAAAATAAATAACAATCACTCAATCAATCAATCAATCAATCAATCAATTAATGTTCTTAATAGACTACAGTAAACCGTGCTCATTTTCCCCCTTTTTATACACTCTACAAACCTTGTCTCCGTAATTTGATTAATTTTACTTAATTTCTGGGTTTTTTTAAAACAGAGATTGTAAAGAAAGTGGCAAGTGGCTACAAGCCGGCCTTCAGACCGACAATCGATCGAGTGACGTGTTCGCAGGAGATGATGGATTTGATCACGAACTGTTGGAAAGAAGACTGTAACGAGAGACCAGATTTCAGTCAGCTTAGAGGCATCATGAGAAAGCTCAACAAGTGAGGGTTTTTTTATTACAAAAGAAAAGATAATATCTCTACATAAATGATCCAAGAGAAAGGCGACGTTTCTCATAGCATATAACAGAAGTTTTTGCTACAAATTTTTTCGATGATACATTTGTATTCTGAATTCTTCTTGACGTTGACATATTAGAATTTGTTTCTAAACCTAGAACGGAAAGAGTGTGGATGATAAATTCGCGTTGGTCTTAATAGCTAACGACTTTTAATTTCATAGTGTCATCATTAGCGACTGTAGGTCAAGATGGCTTCGGCGGCAAACCTTTAGGGGATAACCGATTTATGCCTTAATTCATACAGAATCCGTTTGTCAGTCTAAATAATTAGCCTAAGTTTGTGGACGTGTCTCAATTCCAGTTCTGATTAGATGGTGAAACACTTTAAAATAGATGCCACCTTCGTAAAGCTCTTGTCATACGATAATGGCATAATGTTGGCAATTCGCGCCAAATACCCTGGTGATGTGGATATGCTTAGCAGTTTATCAAAATGATCTCTCCGTGCATTCCAGGTCAGCCTTAGGCAGTGGCTATTGTATCAGCTCAAATATCATTGTCCCAAAACTCTGATTGAGCTTGCTTATTAAGCCATAGGCAGTAAATGCATTTTCTAAACCATGTCTAAAATGCAAGAAACAGAGCCTTGTCCATCAACATCCTTACGAATTACGATGTTCCTAACATCAATAATCTCGAATAGTTATGTTAGGCGGGACAATCATTTGAGCTTGGACCATCAAACAAAGTATAAAACAAATGTTAATGTCAAGAAACAAATCCAAAAAAGTGATGCTTTGTATTAAAATGCTGTCACCATCATCTAGACCACGTTTCTCCCATCTTAATGTTGTTTGAATTGAAAAAGGTTTTTGAAAAGGGTAATTAATCACCATTTTCATCTAGTATTTCGCGATCATATAATTTGAAGTGGCTAGAATGGCAACAGGGTATTAGTGTAAGCGATTTGTCACCAACACTGGTAATATCAATGTAAAATTGTACTTAAAGTTTTTTTTTTTATAGTTTTCGGGTGGTCCGTCCGTCCGTCCGTCCGTCCGTCCCGTTTTCGTTCTCGCGATAACTTAAGAACCGTTTGACGGATCAACTTCAAACTTGGCTTGTGTATGCATATGGAAGGGACAATGATCTGATTAGATTTTGGGGTCTCAAGGTCAAAGGTCAAAGGTCATAGAGGTCATTATTTAGCTCTTACATGGTTTAACAACAAAACATCAGTCAGATGAGGAATAGCATCTGGACAATAAACATGATTAGAAACTCATCCAAATCCTTTGCTGGCGATGGCTCAGACACCGTCCTTGGGCGTGTACTGGCAAAGTAGAAGGTGTTGAACCATGGTCTTTAGAACTGTGTCACGGAGCTCACTCTTAATGACAGGGGTATACTGGGGATGAAATTTGGTTTGGGAGTTTTGATGTGGCCGGACCAGCCAACCTATATCAACCGGCTCCCAGACTCCAAATCGACCGGCCAGCGGGCTAAACTATACTGTCGCCCATGAGGAAATTCCCCAAAGGTCCGAATGGCCAGTAAACAAATGGGAGTTGACCCAACGTCAAGAATCGTCATTCATTTTGCAAAGTTTTCCAGAAATTTTTAATGATAATTACTTGCTTCTTCTCACGTAGGAACTCTGAAAACAAGGGTCTAGTGGACACATTACTCTCTCGGATGGAACAGTACGCTTCCAATCTGGAGAGCTTGGTCCAGGAAAGAACTGAAGCTTTTTACGAGGAGAAGAGGAAGGCTGAGGAATTACTCTACCAGATCCTGCCCAGGTAAGGAATTCATTTCACCTGTGCGTGATGTAACTTGAGTTTAACACAGCTATTGATGATGCCGTCAGCATGTGAGAGCGATTTTGACACAAATCTTATCTTTTGCTTGTGTGCTTGCTCGGTGCCTTGTCTTGCCACACATTGGCTATCATGGCTCTCCATCTTCTCTTGCCTTTGGTGTGTGTGCGCGCGCGCGCGCGTGGGTGTGTGTGTGTGTGTGTATGTGTGTGTGTGTGTGTGTTTTTTTTTTGTTATACATGTACTTCTTTGACATATTTTGGTCTGATTCCGTTCCGTTGTCCATGAAAATTGATCGGTTTATAATTTTTCAGCGGAAGAGAATAGGAAAAAAGTTGCATTGCTTGACCTGAGAATACTTTATGGTCAGTTTAATTTGGGATGGAATACATCAAAAATACAGTAAGAATTGAATGTACTTCGTCATAGTTTTACAAAAGGAAGTTAGAACATGGTAGACTAAATATCTCGTCTAACTACTTTATAAGATTGTCATTTTGTAATGTATTACGTGCAGACACACAACATTAATATTTCTCTTTTGATTTGTTTGGCATTGTAGACCAGTGGCAGAAGAATTGAAGAAAGGGAAACCTGTGACAGCAGAGTCTTTTGAATGTGTCACCATCTACTTTAGCGATATTGTGGGCTTCACAAAATTGTCATCGCTCAGTACGCCTCTCGAGGTTGGTATTTCATGACCTAAGTTGTGAATCTTCTCGAGGTTTTGCTTATCAATTCTAAAAGTTCTTCATTGCTTAGGCTGTAAATCAAGACGTGAGGATTTTACTTACAAATTATATAAACGTATTTCATGGCATTATTATATTTTAAAACTAAAACATGATCCGCGGACATTCTGAAGCCTCAAAGTGTGCCTCTCAGAAAGATGATATCACAATATTTTTCCATGTAAAAATCCACTACATCGACACAGAAAGAAGAGGGGCATTGGGCAATTACGCTACTTAACTATTTCTCAAGGATATTTCGATTTTCTCATAAGTCTTTCTCTTGAAATGATTGCATATCTTGGTTACTAGAACAGGCCGGATGCGAGATGGTCTGTGGGAAATAAATCGTCTACTGATAGGGCATTGAGAAAGTTGGGGCAGCACTTCATATGGACGGCTTTGAAAACTGAAAATAGAATGGGGGCCTCATATTTTATGATCCCCACTAGATCCGGCCCAGAAATCGGATACGGGGGAAACGCTCAGGTTATTTCAGGAGTCGGAGCCGAACACATGTTAAATATTTATGGGTATTGATCCGCGGGGTAAAGAATGCAGGTGGGTTGGTTTAATCGATCTCCTTTGCAAACGTTAGTAATACTATGTGTAAGGGCATGTTCGCTTTAAATCAAATTGACTGTTATCGTTCGAGAATCTTTTAGAGACGAGGGTAAAATGGGTCAAGAGAAACTAAAAACTGAAATATATTGTATAAAACACGAAAGCTAAGCAGTCTTATAAAGTTAAAATAGGCGTCATGTTCATCCCTAGTTTCAAGGAAATAACTGAACTAAACCCAGCATAATGCTCATGCATTCATACATTTGGAGTCTTGTTTGAAGGTTATTTATTGACAAATGTGCTTGGGTAAGTAGAGATTTGATGGAAGCCCTTAAATAGTTTAACTTCGCTATCTTGAACAATGCCATAAGAGTATTTCCATTCATAAAAAAGATGATCTCCTCCCTCGCCTTTCAAGATCTTTGCCGAAAAGGGATTAATTGCAGCGGAATTTCGCACATGAATCCAAATTGCTCATAAAGAATTTAATTTTTATTACACAGTCGTTAGTTACAATAATTGTTGTAAGTAACGCAATTTGTTTCCATGAAGATGCATTTTGGTTAACTATAATAGTAGCAGAAGAGAGCATAAGGATTTTTAAAAATATTTTTTTTAGATTGTTCCCGAAGAAATTTATGAAAGCTATACTGGAGCATAAGATTTTATTTCAATTTGAATTTTTTGTGCTGTTCATTTTGTTTCGAGTTTCCTAAGTTATATCTTATGTGGTTATTTTGTCATTGCTTTGAATTTCCTATCTAAGGCTTTTATGACAAAGTAATCTTCGATTTGGAAAGATGACTGATTTTTCCACCTTTTTACAAATGAAATAATTTTTTCCTTCATTTTTACGTGATAGCTATAAATTTACTATTGGGGGGTTGACATTAGGTCACAAAATATCTCGTGATTCCGTAGAATGGGTGTCAGAAGATGCCCCTGTATCTTCCCCTCACCCTGTAAGAGACATGAGTAGTTCATGAAATCCCTTATACTTGTGTTTCCAAACAATCTAGTTGCCTCCAAGGTAACCTACTTTCTCTGTTCAATTCCTAATGCTTGCAGAGGGTTTCCTTCACCTCAAATTTCTCCTGTTTCATTTCACAGGTGGTTGATCTACTCAATGACTTATACACTTGCTTCGATGCTGTAATTGACAACTTCAACGTCTACAAGGTACGTTCTTTTGTTTTCTGTCCAAAATCATTTTGTCTGCCGCGGAATCTGATAATGAATCGCGCGAGCGGCCATCCCCTGTAATCAATCTATTGAATAGCTGTTGGGCGTTTTTTTCACCTAATTGCCATTTAGCGAGTTCATACAGGAAGAGTTAGCAAACAGAGTGAGGAAAGGCTTCGGGTTAGAGAGGGGTAGAATTACAGGTGCATTTGTTGACGGAAATGGCTTTCTGAAAAGTTGTGAACCTCATGAGACAGGGAGACACGAATTAGGATCAACATGTAATATTGGCAGGGAGCTCAAGTTGCAGTGTCGACTTCAGTGACGATCAGTTTCGAATAATTTGTAATTCTCTGTACACAGGGAGACGGATTAAATCAATTTACTGACGCCGTATCACATTCAATCATCTTTTGCCTGTATCTACAACCAGAAGGACGAAAGAACGTCATGCTTTGTGTATAGTCTGCCTTTGTTTGAAGACAGTTCAAAGTGCTGCTGTGACCATCACATTTATGATAAAATGATAGAATACAAACATTTGGCATGAAATCTAAAATACTTTTAAAATGTTATTGATTGTAAACGCTGATTTTTGTATTTTCAGCGATTGACACCACAACTGGCTTTAAAAGATCTCGGTCTCTTGTTGCCCTGTTATTACTTCTCGTTAGCAAAATTGTCTGTGAAATATTTTCCCTCTGAGCCATTTTGTCATTCCGATTCATTAGTTGAATAATTCTTTACAGCATATGGGTTGATAAATTACGACTGATATTAATTTTATAAATGTGAAACTGATCATAATCGGATTGATTCATAATTCTCATTGTCCTCGGCTCATATTTTGTCGGTTGGCTTTGTATAATTACCCATGACTTTCATCTTGAAACCCATGGCTCATTGTAATGAGAAATGGTCTTTGCTCATATACAATGATCAATAAAGTTCTTTCGCACTATTTTGTGTGTAAATATAATATCACCCACTTCTTATTCTCTCTCTCTCTTTCTCTCTCTTTCTGCTTCTTTCTTTCTTTTTCTCTCTCTCTTTCTCGTGCTTTCTTCTTCGTATCCTCCTCCTCCTTCAATATATCTTTCCCTTTACTGCTGTATGCGCATTTGATGCTTTATTTGGCTGCCTCTAAGCTGTTCTCTCTTCTCTTTGTTCCTTTCTGTGCTTCTGATTTTCTCCCTCTCTGTCTGTTTGTTTGTCTGTCTGTCTGTCCCTCTCTCTTTCTGTCTCTGTCTCTCTGTCTCTCTCTCTTGTTTCCCTTCTTTCATTCAGGTGGAGACCATTGGTGACGCCTATATGTGTGTGTCGGGGCTCCCTATCCGTAACGGTGACTTCCATGCCCGAGAGATCGCCCGCATGTCCCTTGCTCTTCTACACGAGATCACTTCGTTTAGAATTCGGCATAGACCCGAAGAGAGACTTCGGCTCAGAATTGGAGTTCATACAGGTACGCTACTGTTCTCTCCCCCCCCCCCCCCCCCCCCCTCTTTACCCTTTTTCATGTCACTTACAGAGATAAGAGCAACTACCTAGTTTGTTGCTTTATCTTTATGTCTCCAAGATTTTCCTGCATAATGTTCATTTTTAAAGGAAACTAAAAAAAAAAAAAAAAAATAGAGGCAATTTCACTTTCGGCCTCTCAAGATCGGGTGAAAAATATCAGGAGTTGCGTTTCATTGTTGCACTTACTTTTTGCAGCCTCTCATTATTCTGAAATCCCTCTCATGGTTTGCCTGAAATATTATTTGATCCATACCCTTATTGTTTATCATGGTTGTAATTGAAATATCAAATTTCATTATTCCACATCTTCTACACATTGGGTTATGTTATATATACGAATAGCATTAAAACTTTTAGGGCAGTATTTTTCCACATTATTTGCATAACTAGTTTCTTGTTTTATCTCTTATTTTTATTGTATTGTAATAATCTCTTTTCAACACTTAATTTTAAATGTTCATATTTTCAATTCCCGGACAGATATGTAATGCATTGGGGTCCTGATTTTGTCACCCTTGTGCAGTATGATATTTATGAATGAATGAAATAATCACTTAATTAATTTTTGATCCATCTCAAAGGTCCTGTAGTAGCTGGGGTGGTTGGCCTGAAAATGCCTAGGTATTGTCTCTTTGGGGATACCGTCAACACAGCATCTCGGATGGAATCCAACGGAGAAGGTATGTGGATAGCGGTACATAGTTATACAAGCATTATTTCGCCAAAGGGCCTAACTTTTCTTGATCGAATATTAACTTTTAAGTTTTTAGTGAAAATGTACTTTAGCGGAAATAATAAACTTTTAAAAAAAACCACAAGAGTTACAGACAGACAAATATATGGACTGCAAAATGATTTGAGTTTGTGGTTGCCTGAATATTGGTTATCACAATTATTGTAACCATGCTCTTTTAGAAACACAATGTCTGTAAGGTCATACAATTCCTTTTAGTTACTTTTGGCTCACTGAAAATTTTCATATTTAATATTACCATTACTGGTCTGACACCCCCCCCCCCCCCTTCAAAGTGGTCTAGTGATGCCCCTGATACTGCTTAGCATTATTGTACAAGTTTTGGTTAATTTCATTAAAAAATTTCTTACATTTCAGCCATGAAGATTCATGTGAGTGCCCAGACAAAGAAGATTCTTGAACTATTTGGGACTTTCATCCTAGAACTAAGAGGAGAGGTCGAAATGAAGGTATGCTTGATCGGACGGACTCGGCCGACAAAGCCATTTTATCATCTGATTCGATATTCTGAATAATATTACTGCATGTGGTATGGATAACATGCTCTCCAGCTTTCATCATTGATTACTTCAAATACTAAATTATGACGATAGGTTCATGTTTCTTTTCTGGGATTCAGAAAGTTTAGGCCATATCAATACATAACTGTTGTCCATGAAAATTGAATGATTTGGGATAATTAACATTGTAAATTTATATTTGCTTTGTGCTATATCACAATAAGTGCATGGTCATGAGCAATTTTCGCTGTTCGTTCAGTACAGAAGGGTATATCGGTTTGAATGAATATTTGACACCAAGTCTCCATGTTAGACTCTCATTCCAACTACTAAAATGGATTCAAACTTAATAAGGTAGGGCATATGCTGTGAAACAAACTGCATGTGTAAATATATGTATGAATAGTTCATTAACTTATATTATTAAGCAGTTAAAAGAAGTAGAAGAAGTGGAATTTCAAAATCATAATCATGCATTCATTGAAGAAGTCGATATCACTGAAATAAAATCCTATCTATTTTACTATCATCCTTCCATCTTCCAGGGAAAAGGTACCCAAACGACTTTCTGGTTGAAAGGGGAGCTGAAGGGACAAAATGGCATCTGTGATCTTAAATACCAGGAGATTACCGTGTGACGTTATCCCAGCATGGCCGGCCACCCGCGCGCATAATATCTTCCTGTTTAATCCCGCACATATTCTACCACACATGGGACTAAACACCCTTCATCGACGGCCAGAACAATCGAAATTTAGTTTTTGAAAATGCTTCCGACGATTTGATCGCTTCTTTATTTCGTGTAAACTGTGTCTACGTGTATACGAAGTTAACATGGCCTCTGTGTTACAAATATGGCTATTTCTCGTGTTCATTAGAACTGATAACAAATACCCAGCAAGTCAAATTTCTTTCTGAGGTGTGATGCAATTCATATCTCGTGAAACTTAGCAATGGCGAAGTAGTTGTACTCAAATTATTTTATTTATTACTAGTCTCGAGAAATTTATAGAAATGCACTTTGTTTAAGGGAATGTAAAGAGGAAGTTGTGAAAAAAGAAGGAACCCATATGTTTTATTTCTCTAAATAATTTATAGAAAAAACTTGTTTGTAATTGATCATCCGTAACGAGGCCAAACCAAGAGAGAACATTCTTATGTTCCGTGTCTTGTGATTAACAATTGTCAATTAAGATGAAAATTTGTTTGTTTTTCATCCCAGGTGATAAATTAGAATTCGTTTTGAAAAATCAGGAGACATAATACAGTTTTAAAAAGAAGAATCGTGAATTTTAAAGCTAATCATCACACCACATTTACAAATTGAGAATGCTGCATTTGAGTATTATGAAAATAAATGTGACCTGATATTGTTATTAATATTATGTAATTAGACTAGTTGAGGACATGTGCAAATATTATTATGCAGTGTGTTTTGTCAGAAAGTAATTTCCGGATGTTTTATCGATTCTTTTATCTTTACTATCATTATTAAGTCTGTTGTGAAATTTATAAGCATATTGGTTCAGATTGAGTGCAACAGATTCTTTTAAATAGGCAAAAATGAGTGCATTCTCTTATTTATTTAATTCAGTAATGGCAGTACAATTTGGTTAACTTACCGACTAAATTATGAAAGTATTCATTATATTATATTAAGGGTAAGGTAATTTTTTTTAGTTTTATTTTATCTCTTATGTTTATTTTTGTAAAGAATGTAAATGCTTCAATCTCAGTACGCCTGATTCGTGCCGAATAATTTTTCATTCTGTCGCGTTGCTCTTATAGACACTTGCTTATTCACAAATAACGTTTCTGACGCTCTATTATACTTCTTTTCTCTCACAGGAAAAATCTCTTTGTCTAAGCCTTATTGTGAAAAAAAAAATGTGTACGATTGCATACACTTTACGGCAGTTTTGACCAAAATGTGTACAATATCAAGTGAGTGCATCCTGACCGATGCCAAATTGTGAATACTGTGTAAAAATTATATGGGACTTGTACTTGTTTATTACACTAATAAAAATAGAAATCATCTGATAGTGTAGTGAGTGAATACTGCATTGATTTTTAGCTATAAGCCATACCGATCATTGTTCTGCTTTGTCTCTTGATATCCAGATGTCATTTTGTTCTTGGCAAAATTTTGTGACAGTAATGGCCTCGCCAAATTTCCACTGTATTCTGAGAAGACTTTTAACTTATTCAATGGTAACAAGTTGAACAGGACGAGTTGAAGCTTGTCGTTTTAGACCAAGCCCATTTGTAAATTTATATTTGTGTGATAAATGGCTGCTCCACATTAGCGGAGTGTTTCAGCAGTTCGCTGATGTCACATCCTAGCAAGCGTTAAGGTATTTTGTTATTTGTGGTCATTAGTTTCATTAACAAAAATAATAAAATGTATCGGCTTATGGCATTTAAAGCAAAGTCCTTGGCTTTAATGCATTCATTATACAAACAAGGCTATGAATTGCAACCTGTGCATGTTTTATTGTGTTTGAAATAATGTCATCATCAGTTGTATGACTATACAGGCTTTATTTCATGTATATTCCGTCCTCCCTTTTACGTGTTATACAGCTTGGTATATTAGTGGTATTAAAATATTTAACAAATTTGTATACATATGATAACATTTCAGTTAGCTAAGATATATGTAGATCGTAATATTCTTGAGTTGACATATTCACGTAGTCCGCAATGCAAACGAAACTTATTTATGGAGGTTTTTATACGATTATTTTTCGTAGTTTCAAACTCTTTTCATGACATTTCCTATACGGATCTAACTTCCAATACTCTTCTTTTATTCCTGACTTTTTCCGTCAACAAGATTCTGTCGTACTATCTTCTCTGTCATCATCCTTCTCATCCTTCCTTAAACTCTTCTGTTAATAGAGAATTTACAGATGAGTTGAGTTACAGTCGTGTATTACTAAATGTCATGCCGTTCTTGCAAGGAAGTTATCTGTATAGTTTAAATAGTCGTGTAAATGCAAACTTTAAGAAATAAAGTTTTCCTCTTCAGTCCTTTATGTTAATAGTGGTCTTGTGGGACATTTGTCACGTTGATGCTGAACAAAGTATGAAGCTGTTTCAATAATCTTCGCAGCTTTGTGCAGTTTGTAAATTAAAAGCTGAATAATGCGAATATAGTGATACTTTTTATACGATTTCATGTACAGAACCTCTCAGCCGTTAATGACATGAAGAGGAATGGCACAATTCTATGTTCATTTAATTCTGTTAAGTAACACATAACTCATATAGGGCTTGATTTATAACCAAACCATATGGTCAGAATGTGTTGAAGATAGGGAAACTGATGTTCAGAATTTTATAGGGGGTGGATGCAATATATCCATGCAGTAACGGATTCAGGAGACTTCGCCCTCCCCCCCCCAAAAAAAAGCCCCGCCACCCTATACGTTTGTCTACACGTGTAGGTGTATCCCACCCCACAGACACATTTTGTAAACTTTTCTTCTTCTTTTCATCTGCTATGCCCTCACCTCTTCGCTCCAAATATCCTGGATCCATTGATACCACAGTACAAGGGCATAGTGTCTTCTTCTCCCCCCCCCCTTTTTTTTTTTTTTTTTTTTTTTGGACATCTACATGATTGTGTTGAGGATACAACCTTAAAATAAAGCCCAAGGTAAACAATGTTTCAGGATGTTCGAGAAATACAAATATCTTTTAGTCCTGGGGACAGCTTTCAAGTCGATAAGGATTTTCATCTAATTGGCTGATGCATCTTTATACATAAGCATATCAAATTAGTTGGTATGGCTGCGGTTCAGAAAGTCATAATATGTTTAAGTTTGATAGCATAACTATTAATACCAACAAAGTTTTTACATGTAAAATGGAATTTGTGTGTAAACGTCCCGTATACGTACAATTTGTAAATATGTAATCCTTATGTACATGTGTAAGGGCGGAGTTTCTGATATTTATTTGACATTATTATGTGGGTATGTACCTGTATATATTATATATAAATATAGATATAATTATGAAATTCGAGTGAATATAGTTGAGCATTACTGTGAACAAATTTGATATTTTTTTTTTTTTCTTTCCGTTTTGGGGGACGAATCATTTTCCTTCCGTTCTTTCTATCGCAATCAAAATTAGAATCAGTATCTGGAGTTTTATAAGATAATTATTGATTACTCGTGTAATTATAATTATAACATTCAGTAGGATCAGTGTTGATTGTAATGAAGCATAGTATTGTTTGCTTGTAATTATGTCCAAATGTTATGGCAGTACTCTGGATGGAAAAAAAAAACACTTCCACTGCGGTTTATAAAGCTTTCTGAAAAATTATAAACCGCAGAAGCCAGGATTAAAAATGAAGAAAAATTGCAATGTTGAAGTTCTGTGCATCTCCTGTATTTATCTCATTCCCCCTGTTTTATACTTGCAGTTGTGATTGTTTTATCTATCTTTCAGTTCAAAAAATGATTTTATAAAAATTTGTTTTTAGTGGAGTTAGCAATGGTGCAAATGAAAGGTAAAGTATACACATGCTTAACCAACACTCGTGTTATGGACAAGTATTCAAATATATACCAACTGGTTTTGGAAACTATTGGTTGTGTGCTTCATTTGAATTTGAAATGTTATGTCGTGAAGATTGAGATTTTATGCCAAAGGTCCTTAATTGTGTCTGATCTTAACTCTTAAACGACTCGGCTCTTTTGGAGGAGGTATTGAGGACTGGGTGGTGGGGGCATGATCCCTCTCTATTATTATTTCTGATGTGGCATAGCAATCGTCGCCAAAGTTTGCACGGACCTTGAGAACAAAAAAAAAAAAAAAATACTTGAAAGGCCTTGGAGATTTTTATGCAAGAAATCCTTTATAAACCTTGAAAACATTATTTTAAAAAAACCCAAAAAACAATGAAGTGAATTCAATTCTTGTGTATTACGAATTTCTCATGTATTTGGGTATTTCTCTGTTTTTCAACTCCACCTTTTTATTTTATTTAATTTTTAATCTGCTCTTTGAAGGTGTTATTTAGTTGGAATAGATGATAAAGCAGAACAAGAAAAAAATGCAGTTTCCTAATTCATTTTATATACACAAACCAGAAATTTTTCGTTTTCAGGCTGGCATGAATTCACAAAAGGTCAAGTGACTCCGCGACAGTATGAACGATTTTCGTAAAATTGATGTCAACAGATGCGCAAGACTTCCAAGAAAAAAGTTCAGAAAATGAAATGGCATGGAATGCGGCAGTTTGAATTGCGCGGCAAAATTTGTCTGGGGCCATTATGCCCCCCCCCAGTCCTTTTTAGGGTGAAGTCAAGAGAAGGAGACAGGAGAAAAGGGAGAAAGAGAGAGAGAGAGAGAGAGAGAAGGAAAGATAAAGAGAGAGGGAGAGAGAGAGAGAAATATAAAGAGAGAGAGAGAGAGAAAAGACAGAAATCAAGCTAGCACACATGCACTCTACCCTGAACACACACACATATACATACCTTCACACCATTCAATCATTCAAGAAAAATGCTAGAGCAAGATGAATGGTACGGTTCGATTGGAACATTTAAAGTTAGAGACAGACAGACAGAATAAGAGCGAGGGGAGTCAGGTAGAGACAGATCGAGATTGAGTGAGAGAGAGAGAGAGAGACGGAATGATAGACAGAGGTGTATTTGATGTTATTTTGTTTTAGCAGGCCTCCCTCACATAAACAATTTGTAAGAAATAGTAATGGATTTTCAATAGCGTTTTTTTTTTCATCTTGATTAACTTGGGACTGCTGTAACGATATTACGATATTACGTTATTATGAAAAAATCCAACCTTACCACTTTCGCATTGTTAGATTTAGAAAGTATTATTACAAAATATACTTTTAATAGGTTAACAGTATATATTGTGCATTACGATAGTTATCTTTTTCTTTTTGTAAATTAGTTGCCAAGAAGATTTTTTCATCATTTTTCAATCTCGTCACTTTTCTTCACTTTAGTATAGACATGTATATACTCGGGTTGAATTGAAAAACTCTACTTTTCATCCCCAGCTATTTCATATTGCGTTCTTATTTTTTCCTTAGGCCAAATGAAGATTTGGTTATCCATTACCTATATTCTCATTTTTGTTCCCAACAAGGAAGTAGGCTTAGAATAAAATGTTAGATGCAATCTGTCCCTCCTCCCTGCTTCATTTTGTTCTCTTAGTCTAGGTCAGTATCTCTTTAACTTGTAAACTACAGCATATTTCTTTTTGTTGTTCCTGTTAGTTGACAATTTCAAGCACCAGAATATATAGATAGAAAGACAGACAGATAGATAGATAGATAGATAGATAGATAGATAGATAGATAGATAGATAGATAGATAGATAGATAGAAAGATGAATAGACCTAAATAGATAAATAAATGAATGAATGAATATATAAAATAAATGAATGAATGAAAAGGAATAAATAGATAAAGGAATGAAATTTGTGTGATAGCAATGCGACACTACCAGGCACAACAAAAAGGAATCTGCTAATTTACAAGTTTGTTGTTTATTAAGGGGGCATCAATAATCATTTTATTCATTAAGAAGGCGTCAATTTGCACAACGCCTGCTTTCGCCGGGTCTGGACACTACACTCTGATTACGAAGCTTTAGCTATGAACCCACTGGTTTTTTTTTTTAAGGAATGATATAAAATGAAACGCAAAAATATTCGAACTTTCATCACCGAATGGCTACAGAGATAAAGTTCAGCATTCCTCGCTCGACACACACTCATAAGAAATAAGAAAAAAAAAATTACAGAATAACAACAGACCACCTCTAAAAGTTATATCTGAAAGCAGGCCCCGGGGGGGGGGGGGTGCTGATCCCCTGAGCCACATGTTAGGTTATCGCACCTTAAGCAAGCAGTGTTTCAGTATTCCGGAAACATAAGGGGGGGGGGGTTGTAAGACCTACCTGCCAAATATGAAGCTATTAGGGCACCTAGCTTGCAGTCCTAAACCATTTTGTTTCTATAAGTCAGCGAAGCGTGATATACCGACAAAAGCTCTAAAAGTAGATTTGTCACCAAAATACAGATGATTTTTATAATGCACATCTTCCTGCGGAATTCCCTGATATTCGGGAATCTCGCTGCTGGACTAAGAGTGCTTGCTGCGAAAATATTTTGTTTATTTCTAGATTTATGAGCGAGATAAAGACTTATTGCGCAGTCAAGAGCACAAAGCCCCGCGCAATGCACTCTAATTTTTTTTAACCAAGTTGTTTGAAATTTTAACCAACCATGTATGCACTAGGGGACAGCCCAACAGTTGGTTAAATCTTAACCAACTAAGGTTGGTTAACAGTTTAACTGGTGGTTGGTTAAAATAATATCTTAACCAACTGTTGGATAATATCATTTTACCCAACTAGTTGGTTAACTATGTTGGGAACATTTTTAACCATTAGTTGGTTAAACCAAAATGGTTGGGCAATTCATTTTAATCAATTTAAACCAAAGGTTGGTTGAATATTTAACTAATCATTGGTTAATCCAGGATCCTTATACCCAATACGTGGGTAATGCTTGTATAGTGTACTCCCGTTATAACGAGCACGGATACAACAAGATTTTGATATGACAAGGGAATTCTCCCAGTCCGAAATTAAAGTCCTGCTTCCGATCAAATTTGCGGTCTTTTTATTCTCAGTATAATCTACATTAATAACTGCGGTTCATTGTCTTTTTATTTTAATAATCATCTTCCCAAATGCGTCCACCAGTGTCCACTCCTTCAAATCATTTATGAAAATTTGCCTTCAATGATCAAGAGCCTCTGTTTTCGTAGCGTAAATGAAGATGCTTCCGTTGTATATGCTTACACGCGAGGAACCTTTGAAACTGCGGTGGTAAATCTTTGTGGAGGAGCATGCAAATTACCGATATTACGAAATATAAACCCCTCAAAAAAGTTCTGCAACTCAAGTTTGAGGTATGATATCTTTTTTATTAATGAACTATGAAAAGAGAAATTGGTAACATTGGATACCTTCATTATTCCTCTTTACAATGATGTGCCAGCTGTTGTGTTTATGTAATCATGGAATGTGCAGTTTCCCTGAATACAGGACAAAGTCAGAAGTGAAATGTTGCAGAATGCATTGTTTTCTAACCACAGTTTCCATTTTTTTATTATGCAATGTGTTTTGAATTTTGCCAAGGTGACAGTGGATGTTTTGCAAAATGTCAGTGGTGTAATGGTGTTTTCTTTAAAGAATGAAATGTGTTCGAATGCTGTTCAGATGGTCATTGGTGAAGTCTAAAGACATGAATCGTGCGTGTTAGCATCTCAGCAGTGGAAAAAACGTCACTTGTCGTTATCGATGGCAATATGACAGCTCAGCGATACAGAGATGAAATCATTCAGCCAGTGGCACTTCCTTGGCCCGAATGCCGTCTTCCAAGATGACAACGCTCATCCGCCCCGCATAGAGCACGGATCATCAACGAGTACCTGTAAAATGAGGGCAATGAGAGCCTATGGAATGGCTAACAAACAGCCCAGGCCTCAACCCCAACAACGAATCCAACATCTCAAACTTGTTTAACATCTTAAAACTTTTTAAAATGACGGGGTTCAACATTATTCAAACACATTCAATCCATTATGCAAATGAGAATACACCATAAGTGGACTTTCACGCATCAGCTCATCAACATCATTCAAACTCAGTCCATCCTCAAAACAATTGGGAATTCACTACTCATGAACACAACGAATTTTGCAACATTTCATTTTTGACATTGCTGCATATTTATCAGGACTGCACATTCCATGATTACATGAGCATAACTACTGATACATTATTGTAAAGAAGAAGAATCATGCTTTCAGATTATATCATGTTCACATATGATGATGGAGCAATAAAAATTTATGACCCCTCAAACTTGAGTTGCAGAACTTTTTTGAAGGGTTTATACGCACGGCTACATCATGCTATAATGTTTTCTTAATTGTGCATGTTTCTTCCCAGAGCCGCAATTAACAAAGTATTTAAATGCACCTGTTATGCATTATACGGATGGAATCCACTTAGCATACATATAGAACTGTTGCTTTGTCTGGCAGGCATTAGGCAAGTCGTATGTCGCTCTGAGCAACCTTTATTCAAGAAGATAAAAAACGGAATGCCGGTGGTCGTGATAAAAGAAAGACACAACCCGATCGGTGGGGGGGGGGGCGGGAGGGTTTTATCTAAAGGTTGGTTAAAAATCTTAATGTTTTAACCAATGTTGTGATTTATTTTTACCCAATCTATATTTTACCCAACCTGAAAAAGTGAGACGTTTTAACCAACCACGTATTAAAGCTAATTTGCCCAATTTACCCAACATTGGGCGATTTATAACCAATAAATTTATACCCAATGAAATTTTACCCAGCGTTTTTAGAGTGTGTGCGCGGAGTATAATCATCAAATATTTTGCATATTTCAACGTTCTCTTACCTTTTTCCGCCTTTTTCTTTTCTCTCTCACGCTTTTTTCTTCCTTTTTTTCTTTCTTTTTTCTTCCTTTTTTGTTGGCGTTTTGGGAGGGGCGAACGCCCCCGCCCCCCCTTGGCAACGCGGGTGCCCCCGGCTCCCAGGGGCCTGCCTGAAAGTTGAAACTAATGGCTTATTAATTCTAGGAAGTAAGAAGAAGAAGGAGTATACTAATATTATCTAACGATCGTAACTTTCACACCATGAAACAAACCGTTCCTTCCAAAGAAAAATCTACTTTTGGCCCCAGAAGTGAAAAGGGATAATCAAAAGAGGGAGGGGGCGATGTCACAAGAAAGAAAATGGGCGTTGATCAGACGCCCCTCTTTCCTTCTTTATTTATTTTTAGGGGATGAACAGGGCCATTTTTTGAGGATGAATTATAGGGGCGGGGTGGGCCTACAGGCCATGCATCCCTCCCTAAAAATTGGAGAGGGGTATATCCCCATTCACCCGCCCCCCCCCCTCCCCCGGGGGAGAGGGATCAACACTGATCACTCGGTGTCGCCCTTCAGAAAATGGCCCCTGTTCATTCCCTAAAACAGATAAAGAAGGAAAGAGGAAGGCGTTGACCTGGGAATTCCTGATCACTTCTGAAAAAGCACTGCGCGCTTGCGAGAGGAGTCGAGTATGGGAGGTTAAAATGTTTACCCAACCGTATCCAACCAGAATTTATCAATACGCCTTTTGATTTTTTTCTTCTTTTTTTTTTCTGTTGTGGTTGATTGCACCAAGTGTTCAGGCAAGCCCACCTCAATCCTGGATCATCCTTTTGCTGAAGAATAAATTTCTTAGTTTCTAATTTTCTGAAACAGCTTGGCTTTTTTTAGGGGTCTCCAAAAACTATATATGTGCAGTTTTTGGAAGCAATGAGTTTAAAAAACTTTGCCTTTATACTCATGTATGTTTTAGTTTTTAATTCAATCAATCATTCATTCATTCATTCATTCATTCCCATCGATTTTCAGGAGTACGGACTGAGCAGATAAATATAAGGGTCTGTATTTTTAGACTAATCCACCATCGTCGGTGTGATATCTTATATCCAAGGTACATCAATTTATTTCAAATTGATGATTTTTCTAAAAAGAAGTATAAAAAGAACTCCCACCCATTCAGTAAGCATTAATCAGATATTTTAGTTTTTCAGGGACATCAAAATCGTGATTGAAATGTTTCCGCTTACGTTTTGATTCGGAGCTATCAATCATGAAAAAATAAATACTCCAACGCCTGAAACGTTTTTGAGCTCGGTTAAATAGCTCATCGTCAACGTAAAAGTCAACGTGAGACTTGTAGCATACCTTACGAAATCGTCAATTATCTTATTAATCGTAAGTTAAAAGCTCTTTCTACGTCAGTGATAATATATTATCAATTTTCATCTTTTATTTCGGACTAACATTTATAGAATTCAGGTTGATGTTAAGTAGTTTTTAACATTTTATAACGGTACTATTCGTTTACAATTTGCATAGACCATGTTTTTTACAGGGTCTATGCCCTAATATATTCGATTGTATCTAAGGTAGTCTCTCAAGATGTCTGATTTTCCGGTTCTGTGATACTTCTCAGTCAGTTCCCATGTTAGCAGATACAAAGGAGACCCATGTGACTTCACTACCGTTCTCATTTTGTGGGCACTTACTTGGCTGTACCGTCATGACTGAGCTTTATTGATGTGCAGTGTGTAGCCTACCATACTTCATACTGCCACTGGCACTGGCACACAGCACAGGGCTACACATTGGCCACCGTCATTGCATTGGGTGATTTCAAGTAGTAGTACGGTGTTGGAGGCTGGTGTTGGTGTTGTGAGAACACCAACCAGCCTCAACACCATACTTGAAATCAGGCTGGTGTTGGGATTGACCCCACAAGATTTGACGTATTTCCGGTAGGCCTAGTCAGTGTTGCTTTCTGGGCTGCGTTTCACGAAGGCAGTGTATACAGCCACACGTGTGTGGTTCAATTTTAAACTTGTATCCACAGCATCGACATGAGGATACAGCCACACTCGTCTGAATTCCCACTTGAAGTCTATGCCGCGACAGCTATCGCTAGTGTGCATGTGCACTGCACAAACGATGTGTATGCATGCGATGGTATGTGTTGCGACTTGCAAAACTTGGATCGGCACGAAGGTTTTATCTCTCAATTTCACTTATTATACAAACAATATTTTCACTTCATTCTCACCTGATGTCAGCAAGCAGGTGACAATATAGTAACAATATTTTCAGTGAATTTCAAGAGTTAAAACCTTCGTGACGATCCATGTTTTGGGGTTTGGCAACACACCGTCGCATGAATTTACACATCGCTTGTGCAGTGCATACATACACACTAGCGATGGCTGTCGCGGCGCAGAGTATAAGTGGTAATTCAGACGAGTGTGGTTGTATCGCTGTGGATACAACCACACGCGTGTGGCCGTAAGGTAAAGACGCCCGTGTGGCTGTAAACACTGCCTTTCACGAAACCGTCTTAAGTCTAACTTCTTTGACATCCCATCATTTCGAGTACGGTGTTGGTGTTGGTGTTGGTGTTGTAATCATAGATGTTATTGTAGACCGAAATGTTCTGTCTCTAACAGTCATCGTTAGCCTCGTATTTTGGTAGGGTCGGCACTCCTCCTTTTTAGAGACAGAAGCGCCCCAGTGCGTTGTGCATGCAATCTCATTGTCATGGGCACGACAATGAAAAACTACCTCAAATCAGCTTTTTTCCACCTTTATTCATGAATATAAAAATATAATCACATACTACAGAGTAGACCTATACAATATAGCTTACCGATTTTATGTTTGATTCCTTTTAACTCTCCATTTTCAGGTAAATCCAGGGTCCTAACGTTAGGTCCTCTCGGTTGAAAATTTTGCAGCAGCCAACCTCTATCTCTGTACATGTTCGCCTCCGCGCTTTTCGCAGGGAGATCAGCGAATTTGCGACTCGCATTTCAACCGTATTAACGAGCGACCAATACGAAACAACAACAACAAAAACATCGTTCGTACGTATATGGCCAAACGTACGTGGTCGATCGTTTGAATACGGCCGGTTGAAATGCAAGGAGTAGCGAATTTGCTGATCTCCCTGCGAAAAGCGCGGAGGCGAACATGTACAGAGATAGAGGTTGGCTGCTGCAAGATTTTCAACCGAGAGGACCTAATGTTAGGACCCTGGATTTACCTGAAAATGGAGAGTTAAAAGGAATCAAACATAAAATCGGTAAGCTACATTGTATAGGTCTACTCTTTAGTATGTAATTATATTTTTATATTCATGAATAAAGGTGGAAAAAAGCTGATTTGAGGTAGTTTTTCATTGTCGTGCCCATGACAATGAGATTGCATGCACAACGCACTGGGGTGCTTCTGTCTCTAAAAAGGAGGAGTGCCGACCCTACCAAAATACGAGGCTAACGACGACTGTTAGAGACAGAACACTTCGGTCTCATGTTATAGCTGCTTGTCCCTCACGGAGCAGCGGCACTCTTTGCTACGGCCACTCGTTGTGAAAAATGATTTCATCTTTGAGATTTTTTGCTATAGCGTATGACGTCACTCGGTGTTGAGCTATCGATAAGGTGATCGGTATCCAGGTATCGTCGCTCTAGTAGGTTGTCTGAAGTCACACTGAAAAGTGTCACCTTAAAAGGGTGCGATTCAGGGGAGAAAATGGCACAATTTTAGGGCAAATTCATCGTGAAATTCAAATGTGATCTGAATTAATTTTCATCTCATATTTGGAATGTATGGAAAGAGAAAATTCTGGGCATCCTTTTCACCCTAAGGACAAGTTTTTAGGCTCACTAGAAATAAAGATAAATTGCAAACCCTTATAAACTGTGTGTATTCAGATTGCCATTTCCCATGTGTTTCCTATGGGAAACTGAAGTTTTCTGTTTTACGCAATTTTTGTCACTTTTTCTGAATTTACACTGTGATCTGGTATTCAAACCTACAAAAATTCACACCATTAGAGAGATTGTAAAATTTCATATCTGGTCATGAAAAGGACAAGTTTTTGACATAAAGTATAAAGTCGTATCGGACCTCGGAAGCTCAAAATTTGCATTCGTGTGCGTGTCATTTCTTAACTAGATAGCCTATGGCAGGAAAATGCTGAAAAATGGTCCAATTTCATTCTCTTATTTTGCAGTAATTAACTGGAATTTTTCAAAAAAAAATCACATTTCTGTCAGTTTCAAGGTTATAATTTTCCAAATTCAGGAAGAAAATTTAATGTTATTGTGAAATAAGCAAAATAATTTTTTTTCTCCAGACACCCAACCTCTAGGCTCTAAACTAACCGTCAGTGTTTGAGCTCGGTTCAGGAGCCTTTCCCACTCTCAGCACCAACACCAACACCGCACACCAAACTTGAAATCACCCAATGTCATTGGTATGCTGAGCTGCGCAAATTTATGTAATAGCTGCCCTCTATGGTCGAAGATTAAAATCACTAAAATAATCAACAAATTTATATAAGATATTTGCTTTTTAATGTTACACTTACATGTAGGATAATTAAAATGTCCTTTTACCATTCCATTCCTCCAACTGGATGTCAATTATCATGTCATTCTAGATCAAATGAATTTTGAAAAATATTTTTCTGATCACTGACACTGGTGACAGGCTGACAGCTCTTGCTCCTCTGTCCAAAAGATTGGACAGAGAACACTACTTGCCTATTTTCAGCAATTTGCATGCTACAACAAATCTGTTGTGCAAGGTTAGTATAACAAAGCACTAGTGTGAGTGCTACCATACCTACATGTATAAGAGGCCTGCCATGATTTGCCTCTGTGGAGACCCATGTCAACAAAGAAATATTATGCATCCAAATCACACTTTCTCATGCTCGGTTAGCCCTACAAACTACCTTCGAAGTTCGCCAGTGGACCAGTAGATCTAACTGTGATATTAGAACCTAGAACCGGGGGGGCACTCGATCCCAAAAGTGGTAGGTATGTGCCGCGGGCGAGACAGGAAAGGGGGGCTCTGGAACGGGCTTATCGTGGAAAGGACGGTCTTCGGCACGGGCTTCGAAACTACAAAATGTTTGTGAAAACGGGGTCACTGTAAAGGTTCACCTTCGTGTTAGTGGAGTGGGCATACATGCATATGCATGCACATGCCATAAAGCTGGCCTGTCGGCACAGCCACCAGGTGTGCTTGCACAGAGGCAATGGTCTGGCACTCGGGCAGCTCTGGCTGGCCGGCCTTGGCTTCGTACGTCCTCGCTATATAAAACAACACAAAAGATTAAAAAAAGAAAAAACCCCAAAAATGTGTGTTAGGAATGTAAACTATTGCACTCTTTTTCAGAAAAAAAATGTGTGATAGGCTCAAAAACTGAATCACACTGACATGTGACTAAACTCAACCAATCATTTGATTAGGATCTAGGACTAGGAGTGAGTGTTATAATATACCTATAATGAGACAACAGAATGGAGTTTTACCAGCAATCTTTTTGACTGTGGAGATCAAAAACTATCATGATTCAATCTTTTTCTCAGACAATAACTTGTACAACTGATTAAAATGATTTAGACAAGTATTACAGGTATTATATATCAAGCTCACTTATCTCTTCTTCATTTTGATGCCTGATTTGAATTTTAACTCTTTTATTTCCCCCAATATTTTTTTTTTTACTTTTATAGGAGTAACTTGATCTACGAAATATATCAACATGCCATCAGAAACAACAGAGGCTGTTGTGCAACCAGAAGAGAACAGGGATGATGGTCAGTACTTTCTTTATCTCTCTCTACATGTATCTCTCTCAATGATGCACAGAAAGATGTTACTCTTGCTTTCACATACCTATAGACCTGGGGAGCGTTTCATGAAGAGTTTTGTCGGTGATTTTCACCGACAAATGTTACAAGCTACTGAAAATCCTCGCATCTGATTGGCTGAGAGCAAATTAGTCGGTGAAAATCACCGACAAGACTCTTCATGAAACGCTCCCCTGGGGAGCGTTTCATGAAGAGTCTTGTCAGTGATTTTCACTGACTAATTTGCTCTCAGCCAATCAGATGCGAGGATGTTCAGTAGCTTATAACAGTTGTCAGTGAAAATCACTGACAAAACTCTTCATGAAACACTCCCCAGAGTTCATGCATGCTTCATACATTTGTTCCTCCAAATCTCATCATGTTTAATAGCACAGTGGTTTTAGTTTTTTTCATTGCAGTTCAAGTTATTATTTGATGGCAGTAAATGTAATAGGATAACACCCTGATGAAGTGTCTACAACTTTCTCAGTTATTTGTGGTGAACCTGCATTGGGAAAGAATGTATGAGATTAGAAATCTCGGAAATACATTTGATTTGTGCTCATCTTTGGAAACAAAAACAGCAGTATTTGATTAAACACAAACTTTTCTTCAGGAGGTTTTTGAAGGGTCTTATTTTGAGATTACATAACAGTAAGACTTGTTAACCCTGATAAAAAATTTGAGGATTTTCATAATACAAAAAAGTTGTAATTTACTTCACATTCCGTTTAGCTGATTCTTCTGGATCAGAGACCGATAGCGAGGATTCCACCCACGAGATGGATGCAGATGCTCCCATTACCTCCGAGCAGGCTGACTTACATGCACAGTTTGGATCAGGGGAGGAGCCAAGCAGTAAAGCAAGGCAAAGCAGGAGTGAGAAGAAAGCAAGGAAGGCAATATCAAAACTTGGTCTCAAGGCTATCACAGGTCAGCATGACACTCCAGTGTGATCATCCAACCTTTGCTCTGGGATTTTTATCACATGTCAGTCAAAGCTAGGGCTAGATTGACGATCGGGGTTTAGTTTATGTTAGCTTAGGGTTGCATTTAGAGTAATATATAGTGAGGAGTCCCTTGTTCAAGTTGAAATTCATGTAATATAAACAATGAATGGACTTTCAAAGAATCATTGCCAGTGCCAGAGCAAGTGTTAGACAACCTGAAGTTGTTTCTGTTCATGCAGAGAATGTACTTATGTACAATTCATAAAGTTTGATTACAGCAAGAACTAAATTTACATTTCATGTACTGTTCCACCATTTGTTTATTGCAGTGAAGTTGCTGTTTTCCTTCATTTTTTTTTTCCTTTGTATTCATTTGTAAGTGTAGCATAAAATGTTCAATGGTTTTGCCTGCTTACATTGTATTTGTGTTGTGTAAGTCTGCTCTCTCTCTCTCTCTCTCTCCCCGTAATTGCCGGAATGATGTATTCCGTAAAGATTGAAGTTCATGAATGTTAACTGGTAAATTTACTTTCTCTTATTTTTTTTGTCATTGTGCAGGTGTACAGAGAGTAACGATACGTAAATCAAAAAATATTTTGTTTGTGATCCAGAGGCCAGAAGTCTTCAAAAGTCCTGCTTCAGATACATATATTGTCTTTGGTGAGGCAAAGGTCAGTTTCAAGTGTCAGTTTCACTGTGCTCAGTTATACATGTATTGTGGCATTAATTCTCTGAGAGTTCATTTGAATAATGTAAGATGAAAATCAAATGCGCATTCGGCTCATAAACATAGTTCACTGTTAATTTAAGTGTATCTTATTGAGCAGTCGTTCATAGGATGATCTGTGTGTGACTGGAAGATTGCTGATTTGAGAGCAACAGTTTTTAAAAATTCTTGGTCACAGTTCAGAGAGAAAGTCAGTGTGCCCTTTCTTATAGTTTGCTTAATTACTAAGTCCCACAGATAGAATTCAAGATATTATTGTACATCCACTTGTAACTTAACTTCAAGCATAGTTATTCACTTACAGTCAGGTGACATGCTTAATTGTGAAACAATGCAACATACATGTACTTAACTGGCCCAAAGCTGAGTGAAAATTTTTTTCTTAACAGGAGCCAGTTTGGAATTTGTTGTGAAACAATGATACCTTCTCTCTCAAGATTAATTTTATGTATTTTGTTGTTTACCCAAATTACTTTTACATTGACCCGAGCTACATCACTGATTATTTTTGTGTATTTTTGTTTGTTTATTTATTTGTTTATATTTATTTATTTATTCATTTATTTATTTATTTATTTATTTATTTATTTTTGTTTTTTAATCCCTAGATTGAAGACTTGAGTCAGCAAGCCCAGATGGCAGCAGCAGAGCAGTTCCGAGCACCAGAGAAGATACCAGCAGCCTCTGAGAAGGCAGCAGCCAATGAACAACCTGTAGCAGAGGAAAGTGATGGTGATGATGGAGAGGATGTAAGAAGCTCATGTTTAGAATGGATTTTGGACACTTGGGCCCAAATTCAAAAAGGGGATTCATCTTAAACTGTCTGTGAAACCGACATTGTAATTGTGGACTAAATTAGGCATAAATTAGCATCTGCTGATCACTAAGTTTATGAAAACTGGTCATACCATTACTGAGTCTCAGGAGCAGTAAAATTGGTTTGCTTGTTGGAAGAAGAATGATTACCAATCTTATTTCTTTGTTTTATAGGCTTGAGATTTAGCTCACTATAACCGATATCTACTTATAGCCGACCTCACTATAAAGGGTTTGTGCTGCCTTAGAAGTACACACAAGTACCTTTGGGACTGTGGCAATATCCCCCTTATGGCTGTTACCTTGTGCCACCTTCTTAGACCACTTTTCCCTGTATAAGGAAGGCTCTGTGTGTAGTGATAATCTTGGGTCATTCTGCAGTTTTGTTGAAAGGGGAATCTACTAAGAAATGCTTAATTTCTTCTTTTTTTTTTCTTTTTTTTTTTACAGCTTGACACCACAAACATTGAACAGAAAGACATTGAGCTAGTCATGACACAAGCAAGTGTGCCATGGAAAAAAGCAGTAAAGGCATTGCAAGAAAACAACAATGACATAGTAAATGCAATAATGGTGAGTATTAATTTCTTTTAGGATTGTGACATGTCAGGCTCAGTATAACAGTATTCATTATTGTTGTGCATGTACACTTCAAACTTGAGTAATACTTATAGAAGAAAAAGCTGCTTTGTAACCACATTTCATTTTGGGCACAGAAATAAATCTGACTGTGGATAGGTGGCTGTGTATGTTATATTTTAATCAAAAATATCTTTGCCAACACTAATGTGAAGAGGCATTACTATTTATTAAGACATATGAAATTCATACACTAAAATGATATATAAAATAGCTTCCAAAAAACACCATCTCAGGTTATTAAGAGACAAAGCCATATCAGTTTGAATTGATGAAATGAAAATACAGTCAACTCTGCCTAAGTCGAATTTCTTGGGACTGAAGAAAATGCTTCGACTTAGAGAAAATTGGACTTATGAGGGGTCAAAAACAATAGAAAATACAGGAATGGGACCAAGTGCAGACCTTCGACTTAGGCAATTATTGGACTTATATGACTTCGACTTATGCAGAGTTGACTGTATTGTTGCATGTGGATGCTCTGGACGTTACTTTGGCATTAGATGAGTAAATAAACTGAGCGTCAAAAGAAACTTATCACTTTTTCAGTGTGACACACATTAAAATTCAAACCATTTAATGGATCATAATTGGGCATAGATTAGCTAAAATACTCCTTACCAAACACATCTAAAACTGTGTACATTTTGTTGAGTCAAAAAAGAATACAGTGGAAATTCAGTATAACGAGGTCCTTGGGACCAGCAAAATTACCTTGTTATAGCAGAAATCTCGTTATATCAGGGTTGAAAAACAATAAAATATAAAGAACTGGGACCGGAATATTACCTTGTTATATCAGGAATATTGTTATATCAGATCTCTTTATACCTAGTTTCCACTGTTAAAGGTGAAATCGCAAGAGGTAATTTTTCAAAATCACAAAAACTGCTTGTCTCCCAGGCACGAAGCTGGGTATGGACAATGTGCAGTACAGCTGTAGCAATTAGCTGCCTTTGAAATTAAATGAATAGCTTTGAAATATTCTGAATAGGCGGCCTTTCACTTAGGTTCTCAGTGAGCAGTTTCTGTGATTTTTAAAAAGTGACCTGTAGCAATTTCATCAGATTTTTTTCCTTTATGGCAAAACTGATCTTAAATATTGTCAGATGTGCGTCATAAGGAGAATTGTAGCTTATCTGTGTCTAATAATTATTTTTGATGCGGTAGATTTTAGTTAGCGTTGCTCTGAAAAGTGATAAGTTTCTTTTGGAACCCAGTTTATGTGCCCCTCCACCACAAAATGACCAATAAGTCGAAAATTTTGCATGTTTACATGTTGGCATAGTCTGAAAGCTTGGACTCTAAGCATTTGAGTGATACCGACATAGCTTGCCTTGTCAAGACCATGCAAATCCTTTGAAATCACAATGAGAATGAGAATGAGAGCTTGCCAGATAGGCTAATCAGCAGTATAATAGAGAAACAGGATGTAAAGAGGAGTGACCATTCAGGAGTGCCTGACTGGTGTCCTATTGTCTGTCTCACTAAAAAGGTTGAATGAAAATTCCCCAGTATTGGCTATGAAGGGATTATCAGATTAGGTTTAAACTTGGAAAAGTTTCAAAAGAGATACACTTCTCTTCCTCTTTAGATGTTGAAAGCCACAGAGTGAATAACTTCTGAGTTATGTTTAGTTTGAAGGTTTTATCCATCGTGCTGGCATACTTTTATTTTAAAAATCGCCCAAATGGCAATTTTTTAATCAAAGAAAAAAAAATACACATTTCTAAATTGCAGATGGGCCCCAAATTTGGTCGGATGGTAGATCAATAGATAAACTATCAGAAAATACAAAAAGCCTAATATCACCTTTTCAACCCCAAGCTCTCTGTTTTAGCTCCTTACTCTAAAATTCCTATTGGGATTTATTGGTCGTTTTGTGATGGAGGGTCACATATGTTAACAAAATTATGCATTTATAAAAACATAAATGCAGATATAAAGGGATTTATGTTGTCATTAATCAACATCTTTCAGCATTCAGCATAACTACAATAAGAAGCTAAATGAAAAGCTTCAGCAGTTATTTTTAATACTGATAAAGGTATACAGGGCCTCTGAATAAGAGGTTGTGGCTCCCAAATTTTGTGCCATTTTGGGTAGGAGTAGCTTTCATATGAAAAGAAAGAAAAGGGATGGTTCTCCTCTCCAAGTAATCTGATTTAAAAAAAGTTCAACACTGTCCATCTTTCACATTGATACATTAGTATACAAATAATGAATGTTTATGAGTGCAATGGACAGAATATTTCATGAGGTGAAAGATGAAATGATCCATTCAACGAGGTGCAGCCGAGTTGAATGGATCAATAATTTTATCTTTCACCGAATGAAATATTCTGTCCATTGCACTCATAAACATTCATTATTTGTTTTATATGACACCTAACAATAGATCAAATCGCAAGAAATAAATGACGCTATACGCTAGCGCGCTGTTCGTGATGCACACTGCAAACGCAAGCGTTTAACATACGTAGTGTGCCGGGCTCTCGGCGTTCGTGCAATGGAGCAAATCGTATGGATCCAAGATTGCACGGTAAATGTAGCCACAATTGCACGAATGATGACGTCATAGTGCAATGGGACAAATGATCAATATCAAACAACCAATCAAATGACAGGGATCTATCGAGGTGTTATATAAATTGTGATATTTGAATGTCTTCTGATTGATAGTGAAGTGAAATATTTCTGTAGTAAAAGTTGCACCATGTAAATGAATGCAAAGTCATTGGCTTTCTTTTTGTATTTGTTTCACAGAGTCTCACGATGACTTAGCACTTGCAGAGCAGTGGGAGGGGAAGAAGATGGAGTAGGGCATAGTAACCGGGACTGAAAGCATCATATGTTCCAGCATCCATTCTACTAACAAAAGATTCCACTGAGGGGAATGATGACGGGTGTAGGGAGGGTCTGGGGTTATGGGGACTGCCTTGTGAGGTGCACACTTGCTTTAATAGTGCTCTTCTCTGCTATAGATCCTCACTCATATCATTCAAATTCAGATGGAAAACAAAATTTACAACATCATAGGGACGGACTACTTCTTCATTGTTGGATTCACCTTTGATTGTTTTAAGATTTTGAAAATTTGAATGTTATTGATATTTACAAAATGAGTACTTCCAGTGATTTAAACTCGTCATATACATACAGTTATACCGTATTTCTAAAAACCGGTGCGTATTTTCAAAGAAACGAACATTGTTTGAGTATTCTCACACCAGACAAATACATAACATTGAAATCATCAATTTCTAAAAGTGGCTTGGAATGGGCCTACCCCAGTAAGGTTGTTTTTATGTTTTCTTAGGAAATACCATTGAGTGTTTTCCCCATTAAATGTAATTATATTGTTTATGTAATATGTATAGTTCATCGTAATTTAGAGCAGTGAGAATGGATTTGAAATTGGAATTAAAGCCTTGTATTTATTTTGTGAATCACACATCATTATACAAGTGGGTGAAAAAAGCCTACAAAATTCTATGCTATGTTCTACTTTTCCAGGATAAGTTCACCATATTTCCTTTGCATTTAACCCATTGACTACTGAATGCTCAAATTCCCATAGACTTTGTACGGGGGCCACCTGGTTCCAGTAGCCAATGCGTTGAAAGAAATATTTCACTTTCATTTTGTGAAAGGTCCCTTTGTTTTGCAATTGAAATCAAACTAAAAACACCATATGTGTGGAAATAACAGTGGAGAGAGTGGTTTTGTCCTTGAATTATAACATGAATCAACACTCTCCTCACATTTTTCCGTGATAGGATTTTTTGTATGAATCAATAAATATATGTTTCAATAAGAGCCAGTTGCAAAGTGGAATGTAATTCATGTAGGATGGGGGGTTGTGTCTTCGGATGCTTAACAAAAAAGAAGCCTTCTCTTTTGTCTTTGGATTGAACGAAAACTTCATTAAATAGCACTAATCAGCTTCAGCATTTGTTCTCAATGATATCGTGTAACACAAGTGTTAGAAAATTGAAGATATATTGCTTGTAAACTTCTTTAAATGGCTGTTTTAAATTGACTGTCCCGATGCACAACCTGTCCGGACTCGCAACATCTGGGATTACTGTCGGGCAAAATACGAGAAGTACTTAGATGATTGTTGAACAGTGTGCTGCTCTGTTTCAACAATTACCTCACCAGATTGCTTTCCAAAGTGTCCAATTCTGTAAATCAAACCTTTGAATATGCTAGTATAATGGGGAATAAATGAATTTTCTCTTTTTGTCCTCAGTAAAAAGACAGTTTTCCATTTTTTTCCTTGTCTGATCTTAATGCTGGTAACTGATCGAATTTTTATGTGACACTCCCATTATTTGTATACATGTATTTTCATATTATTACTGCACATGCTTCTTAGATTCTGAAGCAGAAAGAAAAATCCTGATGCATGAGGCTCTGTGGTACGGTACCCATTCATCAAATTTTGTATTTATCTTTTGATTAATTACTCCCTGTACAAGAACACCTGATGTCTCTGATTTTGAATGCCTGTCGAGAATCTGATTTGTGTGATTTAGTACTACATTAAACTCACTGTAGTAAAACATTTCAGTGACTTGTGTTTAATAGTTCCTTTGTCCTTTTTTTTTAAATAGCAAAATGTCTCTCTACTCCTCCCTCCCCTTGGGTATTCATGGAAAACATTGTTATAGATATTGTGTGTGTGGGGGGGGGGGGGGTGGGTTTGCAAGCGAAGACAGTGAACAAAGAAAATTCCTGAGAACAATAGTCCTCGGTTGTCAAAGGATTTGAGGTTTATTCCGTCAGCCTTGCGAGGACAGGAGACAGTAGTTGTCCTCGGGAGTAGAGTGATGTAGACTTGGGTGTGTGTGTGCGGTGTGTGTGGGTGTGTGTGCATTTGTAAACTGATAGCCTCCTAACATAGTGGCCGTGTCATGGAATGAATGTGTTATATAAAATAATTGCATATTTGATTGAAATATGAGTGGGCATTGGATTAATTTCCTTTGACACGGAAGTGCTGGTATGTTTGTAGTGCTTGAATGTATTTCTTGTAGGTAGGGGGCTGTATCAGTATTTTTTATCAGAGAAGAGCCTTCCTGGCTCACGAGGCCTTGCCTAGAAGGGATTCAAATTTGTGTGCTTGAGTTCAAAATGAATGATCAGTTTGTTCCAAACTAACGTCCCTCTTATATGTCATTTCATAGGTGCAGTCTGAGCAATCCCACTGACACAAATACTCGTTAATTTCACTTAGTAGCGAAATAAAAAATTCACCGAATTTAAACTGTTTCAGAAGGAAATTGAAAATACATCTCTTGCAGCCTTATGCTGCAAAGAGTAGCTGAGCGAGCAAGACCCATCTTTCTCTCTTTTTCTTTCTTTCTTTCTTTCTTTCTCTCTCTCTCTCTCTCATACTCTCTGCCTCCATTTTCCTTCTCTCCCTTTTCTCTTTCTCTCTCTCTTTCACTTCCTTTCCTTCATTCTCTTTTTCAAGTTACATGTACTTTCATTGTCTTATTTTCTAATTCAGTTTCCTTCACACTCTATATCCTTCTCTTATTTTCTTTTCTATTAGTTATTTTATTAGTTGTGAACCATAGCACCTTCTTTCCATCTTTTCATATTTTTTGTATTCTTTTTTATTTTTGAACTTTATCTGATGTACCATGAATTGATTTATTATTATATTATCGATTTATTATTATCACATGATCAATTAAAAAAAAAAAACTACATTTAAGTTACTGGGCATGTGTTTTACAAGCTTTGCTTTTTAACATGTCCAACTGTTTTCTCACTTTTATTATGCTTTTAGTCAAATATGTGCATTTCTATGATTAATTATTTAACATTGATTATATCGATGAAAGACATTGTTATTACTTCTGTCATTATTTATTTCTGTTAATTTTGTTATGCACTGTATTGATAATTTTATGTTAACCCATTCCTGACAGAGGTCCACATTTTATTTGGCCTAATATCTCTTGATGCAAAGCCCTAAAAATAATACCAAATACATGAGCAGAAAGAGCAAAAAATTCTACATATACTGTGCCCGCTTTGGTTGCGTCAATATTCGTTGTTTTGATGCTGAATTTTTTTTAGAGGAAAATAAGCATTAAAATTCTTAAATTGGCAATGTGATAGAAGTTTAAAATCACTGTTTTCCCTTGCAAATTGGCAACTTTTTGGCTTCTCATCATAATTTCTGTCAATTTATATTCATTTCAGATACATGACCTTTTATAAGAAAAATGTAGCAATAAAATGAAAATGTTGTTGCCAATTTGAAGAATAAAAGCTGATCGAATTAGGCCTTAAATAATTCCTGTCATGAATGGGTTAATGATGATTGAAAACAGTGAATATAAGTGAACTGAACTGAACTGAACTGTAATCATTCATTCATTTATGCACAAATGCTGCATACCGTGATACCCAGTTGGAAATATTCTCAACTAAAATTGCCCTCTTCATGTTCAAAAGATGGATAGTTGGAGTCATTCACTTGCAAACTACGAACCGTTCATCCCCCCCCCCCCCTTGCATTACCCTATTCACTTGTCCTACCTCAGCTCTCTGCAGTATGAAATATTTTGCTTTTAGATACCCAATTGTTAATCAGAATATAATTCTACATGTCATGGTATGTAATATTTCATTTATGCGTACATGTATACATTCCAGGATTCTGAGAATCCCGGAACAGGGTGCTGTTTCTCCGCTCTTCAAATCAATGAGAAGTCGGTCAGTCCTGCATTTTCATTGGACTTTATTTAAATTTGTTTACCTGGTGATCCTCTGGATTACATTATGCTTTAGCGAAATTTCAGTTCAAATTAAAAATAAAGTTTAGGTGCATCCCTTTTGCAAATTAACTTTGCTTATTCTTTTACTCGATTCTTCATGAGACGTTAACCACGTTAATAATGTACCCAGGAAATGGACAACTTTAGGAAAGTCATGCTGTGTAATTCACTTATCACTTTCATGAAATAGTGACACAGTGCCAGAAACTTGTATTGAAAAGAAAACGAGCCAATAACAGTAAGGTTTCGAAGGGGGGATGTATCTCTTTAGATATCGGTGTCCAATAATTAAATCAGATCACGTTGTCCATCAGGAAAAAAGCGCCACTAACTTTACATAATTATAGCAAATTAAAGGAAACAAAATAAGACGCACATAAAAAAAAAAAAAAAAAAGTGGGTGATCAGTCGAATTTTTGTATGTCTTTGACTTACAACTCAGTTGTCTCCCTTCCCTCTCCACTCCCCCTCCATTGACATCGGGACTGAATATCATATACGTTCATCTAAGGGATCCAAGGGGCCAGGGAGGGAATGAATTGGGTTAAATAATGAGTCTGTGTTGGCAGACTAATAAGAAGATTATTTCGATAGCTCAAGCGCGCGACCCATGTCACGTGACATGAAATGACATTTAAACTCTGCGTGAAAACCTGCGCAGTATGTAACAAGCAAACTAGTACAGCGTGGTTCTCGTGCTTTTTGTAAATGCAGTGTGCATGCATTGTTCACATATCTCTCTTTGCGCTTTGCATCTACGTAGGCTAATCTATCTGCTGCGGAGCGTGGGCCCTGCATGTGCGGATTTGCTTTGTTTTCTTTATTTTCTCGTTTTGTAAGATGCCCGACAGAAACGTAAGTTTATCAAATGCTTATTCATTAAATTAAGTAACTGCTTTTCCAGAAAAAAAAGGAACGAAAGTTGATTTTTATGAGAGAATATTGGTGAAGAAATTTGTGATCAATTTCAGACACACACAGGGACCAGGTGACAGGACTAATGTTTCAGCAGCTGAGAGTCACAATATTGGTTTGAGAGAATTTCTTGTACTTCTCTTGGTTCTACATGTTCTAAAGGTACTTTGTTGTGAAAATTAGAATGGACCAGTGTGAGTAGCGCATATTTTTTTATTTACAACAAACTTGAACAAAGTGACAATCCCAACAATCATGTGAATATGCCCACGCCAGGCACATCATGAGTATGGTCACTGAAAGTGATGGTAGCTGAGACCTGAGTAGCTCTAAACTCATTGACCACCTTTTTAAAACCGACCACATCCACGCAAGGCTTTCTGTGTATAAATCAAATAAAAAAGTATGTGTGATGATGATGAAAATGATAAAATGGGCAAACCCGGAGAACGGGACCGGAACGCGCGCACATATTCATTTGTGTGCAAACAAATGCAGCGGCAGAGTCGGCGGCGAGGGGGACGATCTGCACAAGATTCATGGATGAAACATTTGTGAGTTTGAGAACATTTCTGGCAAAAATCAAAATGATTTTCACCACATAATCACACATTTGAATGGCATGAGGACAATGTAATATATAAGAACATAATTACTTGATTAAAACATTTTAAAGTCATTTTGAACTTGATCATGGACTTGTCACATACCCTGACTTTCGGCTGTTGCTGCCAATCTCTGCACAATACGAATGGCATGTGCGCGTTCCGGTCCCCTATTCTCTGGGTTTGCCATAAAATGTTTCCACTTTCCATTCATCCACACTAAGTTAGGCCTACCTAGAGTATGTGCTCCTGTGGGCGGCCGTCCCCTGTGAGCGGCCGGTGGTGAATAAAAACTAAAAATTAAAAAAATATTTTTGATATCC
This sequence comes from Echinometra lucunter, assembly GCA_029962745.1. NCBI lineage: Eukaryota > Metazoa > Echinodermata > Echinoidea > Camarodonta > Echinometridae > Echinometra > Echinometra lucunter. The sequence goes on along the minus strand of CM057151.1, from coordinate 49,148,641 downwards.
CTTCAAAAATTACCTTGGACAGTCTCAGGTAGGTTCTAGTGCACCAAAAAACATACTCAGTGAAAGCAGTAAGCATAATGAGTCTCACTGAATATCATTAGAAGTCAACACCACCAGTCACTGACTGAAAAATGGTGGTTTCTTAACTTTTAAGTTAAGAAACTTTGACATACTTAAGCCTGTACTTAAGCTTTATTTCTTAAGTTTGATAACTGATTTGATTTTTATTTAAGAGAATGAAGGTCATGGTCCATATTTTGCTGCAGAAATTCTTATTTATACCACCAGAGAAAAAGTTGCATGGGGGTGGCCGCTCACCAGAGCCATTTTTCAAGATGGGTCCTGTGAGCGGCCACCCTATGTAAAACGTGTACAAAATGCAGGTTTTTGTAGGAGATTGTACTCTGCCTTCATATTTTTGTCACGGCATTTGGTAGATCATCACTTTTGACAGATTTTATGGGTTTCTACACAGTATTATTACTTTTCATAAAGTATTGGTGTGTAAAGCATGAAATTCAATATCAATTTTGTTTACTTCGTCACAAATATGGTGCTAAATGCTCGCCAAATGATAGGCGGCCGCCCACAGGGGTAGGGGCGGCCGCACACAGGACCCCTAACATCATTTTGAAAAATGGACATTACTGACCACGTAATTGGTCAATAATTTTAAGTTTGCCCTCTATTCAATTAGCAGGTATTTGGACTCTGCATTGATGGAATTGAACTATGTGTGAGTCTTTGATTAATAAATATAATCAGCAAATTCCCTTTAAGCGGCCGCACACCAGAGCCGGTACTCTAGTCCTAGATAACAAGTCACTAGAGAGTTGGGGTCAGTTTAGCATAGACTTCTAACTTAGGTGCACAGTGAAAAAATCACATGTGTTTGTCGCCGAGATTTCCGTGCGTATTATACGAGTCACCAATCTGAACATATCTAGATCTAGATCTAGTTATCTGAATCTGCCGCATAAGCATTTTCTGCTCAAGTAAGGTGAAAATAAGGTGAAACTAACAAATGTTTTCTGAGGTAGGATGTGATTAATTAAGGTGGTCGATGAGTAGAGTACTCTAGTATAGTCCAGGGACATCTGGAGAGTAAAAAAAAAAAAAAGCTAACACTATTGCCATGACATCCAGTGCTTTTACCCCCTATTTGTACATAGTAAGCATCTTGGCACTTCAAAACAACCCCTGGAAAATCACTTTCCTAGGCTATGGGCCGATGACACCACCAGCCTTGTATCGGCTGTGGTCATCACGAACCCGTCTGACACTCGGGACTTAAAATCGGACGTACGAAAACCGAAATTTAGATATAAATCTATCGTAGGGTAGCTGGAAAACTCACCGCTTGTTTACGTTCCCCGGCGTCCATTGAAATGCAGATAGCAAATGGCGACTAACTTGCGCATGCGTATCGATGTGCGACTAGATGCAAGCGATCTTGCAGACGTTTTCAAAAAATTTACGGCAAGAATTGCCATGAATTTTTTGAAAACGTCTGCAAGATTGCTCTGATATGATATTTTGAAAAATGAAAAATGAGACACAAGCTGTATTAAGTGTTTTTCTATCTTTTATTTAAGAAAAACTTTAGAAGATGAAATAAAAGAAATCCCACCAATAAATGTATGTATTAGTTTTTTTTTATAAAGCAAAGGTGTATCTCCCATTTAGCATAATTAATTCAGGACCAGGTCTTCACTGAGGGCTGAATCAATGATCCTGTATTATAAACTGCCGAACTTCTGAACTTGGCCTTCGAGTTCGGTTCGGTTCGGTCCTGTTCGGAAGTGCCATGTTCGGCGAATTTCCGTTCGGTTCGGCATTTCGGTAACAGCCCTAATTCATATTTCTCTTTATTTTTGTGAATAGTTCATGGAGCAAGAACAAGACAGGAAGCTCTTCCTTGGAGGACTGAGCTACAACACTAAAGAAGAAAACATCAAGGAATATTTCTCCAAGTTTGGGGAAATTGTTGATTGCTGTGTCATCAAAGAGTAAGTCATTTATCTACAGGTTGCAAGGGGAGGGGGATTTTTCTGTGAATGCCAGCTGAATATTTAGAGTGACTCACAAGAATATTCAGGATTGAAAGAGACAGATGTGCACAGATAAAATTATGTATATCTGAACTATATGGCTGGGAATCCGAAGGGCGGGTCCTAAAGCTACGCACCCTGCAAATATACGCACAATGTGACATGTCAAATGCATCAAACTTCCCATGTGACTGAGCAAGCATGATATGGAAGGTTTTCCAGGAAGAACGGTAATTTCCTTTTATTCTTGGCATATATAATTAGTTAGGAATTTTGGTGAAATTTACACCAGTCAGTTTCAGAGTCAAGATTTGTTACTCAAATTTATTACATGTGCATAGATTTAGGACCCTTTCATTTTGCCGAAAAAAATTGCAGAATTTGACACTGGCATGGACACCAGGTTGGAAATAGGCATTCTTGACATTCGGTATTGACATTTTCACAACAAATCAACTTTAGAATATGTCGATATAAAGAGATATGAAAATGAAGTTCTCATGAAACAATTTTTTTTTAATACTTCTTAGCTGCTGAAACAGAGTGCATAGATTTAGGTTCCCCCCCCCCCATATATCTTGGGGTGGTTTTTAAATTTTTTTGTTTGTTTTTAAAATTATCTGGTTCTCTCATATTGGTTATTTGGTGTGTGTGTGTGTGAGAGAGAAAGAGAGAGAGAGTTATCAGGATTCCACAGACGTGTATCTATCAGATATGTATTAAACTTCATCATTTTTTGTTTCTTTAGCTCTGCTTCACAAAAATCCAAAGGCTTTGGATTTGTCACCTTCTCTAGCCGAGCTGAAGTGGATAAAGTAATGATAGCGAGGAAAGAGACTCCCCATCGGCTTGACAACAGGGATGTAGATGTCAGGAGAGCTATGGCAAGAGATGTAAGTAACACTAACAGTTGTTTATAGAATCATCTTCTGCTGTAGGTGTTTACTCAAGAAAATAATGTAATTTTGTAAGTTCCAACATGAATCAGTATGAGGTAAACATGATAGAGGGAAACATCTGCATTTCTGTATGTCTCTGGAATCTTGGCCAGGTGCAAAATAAGTACATAACACATGAAATAATACAAATATGAATTTATAACTTGCCCATATCCGAAGCTTTCTATCAAGGTGCAATTATGGTGTAAAGAGCACACCCCCAATTTTGGCAACGCATGAAGACTAGGTATTTGGAGTAATATTCAACTCTACATGAAAACAATAGTGAAACTATTCATGCAGATGATTTCCAGCCAGCTGGTCTTTATCCTTATTTTTTCCCTATCTCATTTTCTCCATTCATTCTTTTAGGAGAAGGGACCCAAGAATCCATCGTTCAAGTGCTTTGTAGGTGGTATCCCAAAGGAAACGACAGAGGATGACCTACGGCAGTACTTCAATCAGTTTGGTACTATTGTCGAGATGGCATTGCATCTGAACAAAGGCTTTTGTTTTATCACCTACGATGACACGGACTGCGTTGATCAGATTGTCAGTAAGTACTTGAAATCTTTGTTTTCTACATTAGTTCTCAAAAGTGTTTTTTGAAAATAAATCAGAGGACACTAATGCAAGCAAGTCAAATGTCTTTAAACACATGATGTATCACTTGGCACCTACTAATATGTTTGATTTAGTGAATTATTTGTGTGTTTTTAGTTACAAATGCATTATTCATCACAAAGATTTACATAAAGTGTGTCTTTCAGTCTGTTCTGTATCATCGTCATAATCATTCTTGGTTAGTAAAGGTAGATGTTCTATTTAAGATTTCTATTTTGTATTCTAATAAAAAAAAATTGTTATCTTTCAGGGAAAAAGTATCATCACATTAATGGAAAGAAGGTTGAAGGCAAGAAGGCTTATTCCAAAGAAGAGATGAGGGAAATGAAGATGAGGGAGCAACAACAAGGTATAGTATTGCTCAATTTTGAAATTGGCGATTCTTGTAGATTTTGTTTTGTTTTAGAACTTATGTGCTGGCTTAGAAACGGGTACGGTTGAACAGATTCTTATATTTTCAGAGTATGTTTACATTATTGATGTTATCTGCTGAACAATTTTTGTAGCTGCAGTATCCATGAATCAATATGAAAACTAGATGATGAGACATATCATTTCAGTAGGACTTCAAATTTATATTGATTTTGTGCGTGAAAGTCATCTTGCATGCTGCATATCATTCATAGTCGATGCTTTTAAAGAGCTTATGAAAGTCGTTTTGTAATAGTTTTATATATATATGCCTGTTATTTGATGGTATGTCCCATCTGTTACCCAATATTACAGATTAAAGTTATAGAACAAAGCACATAAATGGATGTAAAATATATATTTTTCTTTTGATATTTGTCTGATTCAATCTATTGGCTTGCTAAAACTTTGGATGTGGTGGGTCACATACTATATATGGTACAAAAAAGCTTGCCTAAAGGTGAGAGTGCATTCGGATACCCATTTTTTTTATTTTTCATGTTGGACATGAATGTGTTTGATGTTCACACAGGTGGTTATGGACAACAAGGAGGTGGATTCAGAGGAGGACCAGGAGGTGGCGGCTTTGGAGGAGGTGGCGGTGGATATGGTGGAGGAGGAGGTAAAGGCTTGTTCACATATGAAGCAGAAACATTTTCATTTTTTATGTGTGCAGAAATAGAAGATGAGGTGGCAAGAAAAACCCACCCAAAAATGCAGAGTCAAGAGTCATTTTTTTTTTTTTTTCCTTTGCCTCCTGACAGCAAAAGGTGTGGACCAGGCCCCTACAGCTCCACCATTTTGTCCAGATTCATTAGAAGGCCGGCCTAAGCATCCAGCAATATTCATGATAAAAAAAAAAGAATAATTCATTTTGTAAGATGCTTCCAAATAGTAGCATTTGTTCGTACGCGTAACAAAACATTACACATATCAGCTTACCGCATGCGCAGTCAATGCACGATAAATGCGCAACAAATGCGCATTAAATCAAAGTGTCACAATGAAACTGATACACACAGTAGACATGAAAAATGCAATGTTGTTATCGATATCATGGCAATAACGGGTGCTTATCGGCCCCTTCAAATGATGCCATTTGCGTAATGATATACGCGCGTGCTGCTTGCCGTCTAGTAAATTTATTATATGTCTATGGTGTTGACCAATCAATTCCTGTAAAGTTAGTGCAACATATGACATGATTTTTGTCTCTGCAATCTTTGGCAAAACTCTTCTCTTATTTGGGCGTGAACAAGCTTGGACATGTTAATGCCCATCTCATGACAGTGGCGCGGCAAAACAACAACAACAAAAAAATGGGAGGGGGTCCTTTGGGGTTTGCTGCTACATATTTGAATGTGCTTTAACTTTGGAATGTTTTTGTTATTGCTGAAGGGAGAGGGGATAAAGAGTTTGTCAGCAGGAAGTGACTGCAGAAGGGGATATGAAGTTATTTGGATGTAACCATGAATAGGCTCTGCCGCTCTGGGTTGAAGGAGATGGGGATAGGGGATTTCTACAGAGGGGCTACAAGCTTTAAGTGTTGTGGCTAAATTTGTATCCATGGAATTGTGTGCAACAATTGGAGTTGAATTAACCAGTCTTGCCTCACCTATCAAGCTTAATTGAAAGTAATTAAAAAGATGCAAGGAATGATGGTAGGAATAATTAGAAGAAGTATATTGGGGTAAGTGATGTAAAGATTGAGGTTGCCTTTTTCTACTTGATCCTAGCCCTGAATGATACTATTTGCACAATTTCGCCAGACTTTGTTGAGAATTGAGTGTTCTTGAGACTCCATTTTGAATATATAGATAATACAAACTTTAAAGAAAAACTTTTTCTCCCATGTTCTTCGACCCAGATTACCACGGCGGATATGGTGGTGGTCATGGAGGTGGTGGTGGCTATAACCAAGGATATGGAGGAGGACCAGGAGGAGGCTATGGCGGCGGCGGCGGCTACGGTGGTGGTGGTGGCGGATACAGTGGTGGCGGAGGCAACTATGGAGGTGGTGAGTGCTTCACTATAACAGTGCCCACCGAAGATATCTGATGACTTTCCTAGTCATATTCAGACATTTGAAATTTAGAATCGTGGAAATTTGAGACCTTCTAGTCATTTTAAAGCTTTACCCAATTCCTATGACTATTCCTAACAGCATGTAGTAATTGACAGGCGATACTAGTGAATGGAGAATGAGTATAAACAGGGTCTTTGTCAAGTAATATTAATTTTCATTTCATGAATATCCTGGAAACTTTCCCTTTGGCCCGCAGCAGTAAATTTGCAAAATTACTGGAAGAAAGCTTATTACTTTCTTTCCTGTCCAGGCAATTTCAGTGACTTTGGTTCCAACTATGGAGGGCAGAACTCCAACTATGGTCCAGTGAGAGGAGGAGGAGGCGGCGGCGGCGGCGGTGGTGGCGGCAACTACGGAGGAGGGCGCAACCAAGGGCCTTATCCAAGTAATAATGGTGATAGAAATCTCTGATTATCAATAAAGCACTTTAGGGTAGTTAGTAGTAATAGTATGAATTTTGATTATAAACTTTTTAACATTTATCAAGGAAAATGTCGAATTTTTACTCATTCTCCATGATTTAAGAGCGAAAAGTAGACTATTCACAGTAGCAAGAGTAAATAGCATGAAACGGACTTGCTGGCATTTATGGGAAAGCAAGATAGTATGTAGTTGAGAGTATGATGTGAAGATAGCGTTAACCTTGCACATGTTGAATCTAATGGGACCAAAATTACTTCAACTTGCTAACTTTGGCTTTCTGTGAAAGTCAAATTTTCATTTTATAAGAAGTCATTCCCCTTTGTTTTCTGTTTAAATATGAATTTATGCAAGTCCTAATAAAAACTATCTTTAGCAAACTAACTTTAGCAAAACCTGTTAATAGAAAAGGACTTTGCATGTGACTACTTTAATCATATTCTTGAAATAGTTCAACTGCCGTATGAACACTTACTGGTATATGACGATCTTGGTGCATGCATGTGTTTATGATGCAACATGTTATGACAGGGAAACGAGCTGCAGTCTTACTCCCCAGAGTTGGTGGGGACAGCAAGCCAAGGCAATGCCTACTCTGTGACACACCAAATGTGGATATGTACGAATGTATACAAAATGTTTTGGTGGTGTGTTGAAAATGTGTTTTCACTCCAAGTGTACATTTGACTTCAACTTTGATGATGAAATTAAAACAGATTTTTCCTTAGTAGGTCTGAATATTCTCTTTCTCTTAGCCCAAATTTGACTTGGGAATTTTGATTTAGTCACATACGTTTCTGTAGGAATTACACAGGGAAATTTAAGACTTCTTTGTTTTTCTTATTTGAAATTTGAATTATGTATTGTCGACTTACGTGAGGTTGACTGCAGTACACTGTTGCATACCGAGAGAGTGAATAATGATTCAGGACAGGATTGGCATGTGTAGGACTCTGTCCTACAAGCAGTGATACGGCCATTGCAATGTCCGTAGAGATGAAGCATACTGTTGTATCCTTTCTAATACAAAACCATCTGTAACCCCCACAGGTGGTCCCTATGGTGGTGGCGGTGGAGGCCAGGGTGGACCCCAAGGTTATGGAGGCGGCGGAGGCTACCAAGGCGGTGGCGGTGGTGGATACGGTGGTGGACCAGGCGGCGGTTACGGTGGCAGTGGAGGTGGCGGCTACGGAGGTGGCGGTGGTGGCTACGGAGGTGGCGGTGGCAAGAGATTCTAAATGGTAAGAACCAAATAATCCCCAGCAAATCCCAAAGTCTTTTTTCCTCTATCATCTGAGCATACATACCGGAGAAAATGATGCTGGTGCTGTGGTAAAAGGATGCAGTCACAATCTGGAGGTGTACTTTTGGGGGCTGTGAGCTGTTGTGTTGCAGATATCTCTCCAGGTCATGACCAGTCTATTTCTGTGCGATGGATGTACTGATCAGCCCATTTCTTTAAATGCAATTTTGCTATCAATTCCTGATACTTTAGCTCTGGCCTTGTGATTATGACATGAAAGAAAATGCTCCAAAGCAGTTGGGAAAGTTAGATTAGTAGTATATAAACACAGATGTCTAGTGTGAGATTTTGGAAATATCTCATGAGAAATTCACAAACTTTCCCCAAACTTTAGTTGCACTGCACACTGAAATGAGTATATGGGACCACACACAAAGCTGGCTTGAATGTTAGGCCCATTCTCTCGTGCTGTTTCTCGTCATATTTCCAATATGAGGTCATTTGAAGAGCAATTTCTTTTTGTTGGAGATCCGTTTGCTATGATATCTTTCTGACTGATATGGAAAAAATTCGCATATTTTCTTCACCTTTCCCAGAACTTCAGCTTATTTTGAAGGTATAGATGAAACTCATACATGCATTCTTTAGATGTTCAAGACAGATTATCACACTTAATGTCATTTGATAATGATTGAACACAAAATTTGACATTTTCCTGTCATTCCTCAGTACAATCTTGGAAAGGAGACTGATGTTGTAATTTTGGAGGAAGTGTTTATTTATTTTTTATTATTTTTTTAAATTAAAAATGTTCTTGTGGGAGGGAGATACCCATCTATAAGAATCTTAATTTAAAAAGGCAAATAGTACTGTCTGGTGACTCTAGTTCATTTACATTTTTTCGTGACAAAACTTTGTTTTGAATTTTTTTCCCATTCATGTCTCTTGTGTTGTTGGTTTAGTGATCTATAATTAATTGCCCCTTAAATTTAGAATTAATCCTTTTCATATATCCTCTTTCTTTTCACCCTTCTTTCTATGTTTAACTATTTTGAGTTTGAGTTTCTCTCCTTTTTTTTTTTTTTCTGTTTGTTAGACCTTAGTTTTAACTTTAACTATGTTTTACAAGTATTGTATGGTTTACTGTTTATCACAGGTAGAGAATTGTAATATATGGTAGCCAGCAAGGATACAACTACTACATGCCCGGAACAGTCAGGAACACACATTATGATAGCTGTCCCATGTACATAAGTTAGGCTGAAAGAAGAAATCTTAATATGACTTGCACATGAACGATAGTTGTCGGCCATTAACAAGCAAGGAACAGAAGCTTACCGTAGCTTTATTAGAACCCTATCTTTCTACCACCGTCAGTTAAGCCAGACAGGATCACTAACTCAGTTAGCATCGTGAAAGCAGCCGTAGCCTTAAGGAAGGGATCGTGCATAGGTAACAGTCCAGACCTTTAGAAATGAGGCCTGGATGTAAAGGGATGCAACTCTTCTGTACAGCTTCCAAGCATATGATTTTACAATAACATTGAGGACACTTATCTTTCAGTACTCATCTCCTATTTTTATGTTCTTGTGTACATTTATACCAGTATGAGCAGGCAGTGAGGGCTGTAGTTAAAACCATGTATAGAACCTTACATAGCTTCTAATGCTCCCAGTTTAGTGTAAAAGCAATACATTTCCAAATTTTCAGTCTTTTCTCAAAGATTTTTATAGGATCATAGATACATGTATGTCAGGCATGTTCTTACAAAATTCAGTATGTAATCTGAGACATTTTGTAGCATTTTATCGATTGTAGTTTACTTGTAGGTATCAAGAAGACTCTTTTGTGACTTGTAGGTGTTTAACACTCATGATGCATAAAAAAAAACGGGATATACTGAGGAGGGATGTAGTGTTATTTGTAGGTACAAGTACTTATTTCATGATTAAGATGTAGGACAGTTCATTGTTCCGTATGGTTTGTTAAGGAAATAATAAGTTTTAACATGCGACATTCAGAATTGGTCTGTATTTCCCATCTCATCTAGATTAACTTACTTTTACTGATTTCTTTTTCACTATAAAGGAATAAAATAGATAACCTCAAACCAGACATTTTTAACTTATTTTGTGACAAGGCATATATTAGGGACTTACCGTTCCATGAACCGATGAAATGCTTGGATCTGTACAGTGTGTGTATATATATTTGATATTTTGTCCAAAATCTGTTCATTACTTATTAGGTTTCTGTGTGTTTGTTTGTTATACTTAGGTTATGTAAGGGGATTTTCAATATCTGATACATAACATTGAGTGAGAGAAAAAAAGAGGATTAGCATTATGTCCCCCTTGCCCATTCTTTGATTAATTGCCTATTTTAATGCACTAATCAATGTTTTTAATGAACTTGTGGCAAATGATTTCCATCATGTATTCAATTTTGAAAGGAAAATTTGTGATAATGTTAATGTATATAGATATGTAACAAGCAGCAATGAACATGATGGTATGAGATTAAGATTTGAAGCTCTTCAGAAGTGAGTGATCTTTCTCTATGGAGGGCCAATTGAGAGTGATGATATTTTTATTTACAGATAATGTCCATTTTCCATATTATTAAGTTTCCATTCGATGATCATGTGTTTTAAGTGTGAGTTATCGTGCTAATTAAATGTTTGGTAATCAATGAAAAGTTGGAAAAAAGTTTATTTTATTAGTTTTGGTCTTGTCCTTGTTATGTGCAAGCTGTAGTGAATTTCCATTAGTTGTTAAGAAGGGCTTTATCTTGGACTTTGGGGGTTGGGGTACTTTTTACAAAGTAAACTTTCATTTTCTTTTCATAATTGCTAGTGGGATGTTATTTCTCAGAATTATTTCTAGGCACCGTGTTTTACTTTTTTAAGAACTTGGGCAATCAGAGCAGGGGCACACATATGATCTCTCCTTAAATATGTTGAATATAAAGGTTAAGATAACTTGAGCTATGGTCTATAGAAAATGAATATTATACCAAACTCAAATCATGTTCAACAGGTTAAGTTGATTCTTCAGGAGCCAAATGCCAAAATAGAACCAAATGCTTGCCCACCAACTGGTTAAATGGTTAAATGCCATTTAAGGAAGGATGATTTTAAAACCAAATCTTCCAATCAACTTTATCATAGAATTGGTACACTTCTGTTTCATGATCTAAATTTTTTTTACATTATTTATGCAAAGGTATTTCAGGTAGTGTCATTGATTTTCAGGAAATGATTTTTATACCCCCGCCAAACGAAGTTTGAAGGGGTATATAGGAATTGGTGTACAGTTGGGCGGGTGGTCTGTTGCAAATTTTTGTGGATTGAACTACTTCCTCATTTTTTGAGCAATGAAATTCAGCACACACATTGGTCTTGGGATGGAGATGTGCAAGACTTATTTACTGTATGTTTCGGACACTGCGTTGCCAAGGTAATGGCATATTGCAATAAATCAGGGGAAAAGCTTGTGGATCGAACTACTTCCTCATTTTTCGAGAAATACTCATGAAATTCAGCATACACATTGGTCATGAGATGAAGATATGCAAGACACATTTATTGAATGTTTTGGAAACCGTGTTGTAATGGTAAACCCATATTATGGCAATAAATCAGAAACATTGCGGACCAAACTACTTCCGCATTTTTAGAGCAATGCTCATAAAATTTGGCACACACATTGGGGCAGGGGTATTAATCACCTTCAGTGACATGTCTTGTTTGTTCTGTTTTACCAAATACTGAGGACAAATTACTTCTGGCCATTTTGCCCTCCCAAGTTTATGAAGATACACAACACGTGAAAATGGAAAAATATTTCAAGTGGATTTTAGTGTTCATATACGGTAGTTGTGTGATTACAACTAACCCAAAATACCAAACTCTAAAAAGCTCCACAGTATGCCTTACCAACTGTTTTGTACAAGAATCAATGATGCTACTCTAGCGGTGTCTCTTTCTCTCTCTCTCTCTCTCTCTCTCTGTGTCTCTCTCTGTTTCTTTTTCTTTTTTTATTGATTGCATTGCTGAGTGAGGGAGTTTGTGTATTTTTTATCGAGAGAAGACAAAATTTTTGTTTTCTGCAGTGCACTTTCCTTTTTTCATCATATTTTTGTTTGGTGGTATATGTGCTTTATTCCCATACAGGTACAGGTTAAAATTTATCTCAAATTTGCAACGATGCTCTAATTTATTTCTATTGGAAGTTAGTGTTTAAGTAGAGGTCAGGAAATTGTATGAGCAGCGGTGAGGTAATTTACCACAAGACAGCACCTATGCTTACCAGCATTTAGAGGAATAATATTCCAGAAGAGATATGCATAATGTTCGTACCAAGCCAAGAATCTGAGGTTAAAGTAGATCCTCTTCAGCATCTAAATACGTAGCAGGAGGTTTTAGCAAGAAGCATTCCTTAAGTCGGCAACGCATCTAGCTGTCCAGAAGTAGTCAAGGCCTAGTAATCGAGGGATCGTTTTATAGTGCTACATTTTAAGTTTCATCTCTTCAGAGGAGGAATAGTTATTGCCAGGAATTTATAGTAGCAAGAAAAGTCTTGTACCAACCAATGGAGCTGCACTCATTACATGAGTATTTCAAGCCCTTATAGGTCACAACCAAGGTTAGTTTTATGTTCGTGTTAGTGTAGGCATAGACTTCATTTGTGCCAGTAGGTTTAATGAAAATTCCTTTAAACTTTGACAAAAATTCTTTTTATTTCAGTTTGAGACATTGTGGGCATGTAGTTCATTTCAGAGAATTTTAATTGGTTCCCAGGTTTAATTAGTTGACGGTATAGCATAATTGTGCAGTTTGAGATGAATATACATGAAGTTTGGTCTTACATTGCGTTCAAATACTGTATCCTCGACGTACACAATACTGTTAAACCAGAAACTTGCCATGTTTCATTTTTTTTTTTTTTTTTTTTTAGTTTTTTAAATTTTATTCATTGGTAGCAGCTTTTGTTAACATGAAACCGATTTGGAAAAAAAAAATGAAGTTTTAAAAGAAATGACTGATGTTTCGATTCAGTTATTTCTATACCTGATAAATTCCGGGATGGCAAACCTCTTGTAAATTGGAGGAGAGTTTCTGGTTTAATGGTATGTTTTCATATGTAGGTGCTGTGTTGTAAACGGAAATAATTTGTTATTCACTTTTATTATCTCCTTCAGGCTATTGGCATAATGCTGCACACCAACAGCCTAAATACGGTGAATGACGCTGTGCAAACCAACTTCACGAACCACAGCTGGTAAGAAAACAATCCAAAAGTTTAGAAAAGGGCTATATTTAGGTACATGATCTTTAACTCCTTCTTGGGGTTGGGGGATTACGCTACCTGGGCCCGTTGCATAAAACTTACTATAATAGTAAGTTTACTATTATAGTAACTCTTCATGGAATACTGGATTTTGATTGGCTGTTGAGCACTCTTCATGGAATACTGGATTTTGATTGGCTGTTGAGCAACATGCCATGCTCAACAGCCAATCAAAATGCAGTATTCCATGAAGAGTTGCTATTATAGTAAGTTTTATGCAACGGGCCCCAATACTGGTACCAGTACTGGTACCAGTCAAATTAGCTTAGATTTTACCATCAGTCAGTGCTAAAAAGTAGTTTTAAGAAATATGCCCTATAATTGTTTGTGCAAACTCCCTTGGTTAGATCATCTTTAGCATGTCCATAGTAACTTTGGCACTTTCTTACCAACCTTCAGGGGCCTGTTTCTCGAAATCGTCATAAGTCAACTTCTCGGCTAAGATCGCCGCTAGTTGGCTATTTGTCTGCTATGTGCTTCACGAAGCCGTGTTTGCCAAGATCAACGCCAACATCCCGACTAAGAACTTATGACACCTCTGACCCTGTCATATCTTTTTTCATCGATATGCAGTGCCATCACATTTCATTAATTTGATAGATTATGGTTGGCCAAAATGGAAACTACATAGATTTAAAAATAATTCACATCTATCTTTTCTACTGGTTCCTAAAATCAGCAATTCATCCTTGCTTATGTATGGATATTATACATGTACATGTATTTCATATATTTCATATGAAATGATGTGCAAAAGAAGTTTCCTATGGGGTTTCTCCCGTGGCTTTGACATCGCACAAAAGAACGCAATTCTGCCAAGTCAGGCAATGCATAGTCAAAGGGGTAGTCTGTAGTTTTTAGACTCGTATTTATTTAAAGATAAGTGATATCATTGATTTTTACACAAAATAATTCCAAGACACATATCTTAGCTTATAATTTGGCAAAATTTTGCATTTCAATGTTTGGTCAAACCATGACGCTGGATAAATCTTTTATTGCCTCCTTTATGTAAGATCATGAACGCAAGTGTTTATTTTGAAAAACTAGTGTTCCGGGGGTACCCATCTTACCTTCCAAGCGATAATGAACGTAATTAATTTATGAAAACTGAATGTTATAAGTTTTTCTTTGGGGTGATCTACCGAATTTAAAAAATATCTTTCATCCATAACTCCTTGCTACTATTTCTAATTTTTCCTTCTCACATTCACTCAAATATTTGCAGTTTAGATAAAAATTCTTTTGCAAAATGTATGTGTTATTGTGATCAAGGCTATGTGTTGTCACATTTCCTCACTGATAGTATCGATATCACGAGATATTTAGATGGTATGCTCTGCGTGAAACGGTTTAGCAAGATTAGAGTCATCTCCGTAGTTGGCGGACAAAGATATGACTAACTTGGCGTTGATTTCCAGAAACAGGCCTCAAATGTATAGACAAAATAGTCATGAATGTAGGCCTTTTTTTTAAATTTCTTTTTTTTTTTAGAGATACATGTAGATTGCATGTACACTGTAGTAACTTGTGAAGTGAAACATGAAATATTATGAAGAAAAGAAAATCATAGATTGACTGAAAATATATATTAATATACAGTACTAATATTTCAGAGTCAGTGATATATATTAATTCATGCATGCCACACTTGGCTTTACATATACAAGGTCCAAGTTAGGTTGGTCTGATTGTGATGAAGTATGCAGCAAATTTAAATTGGTACTCCCTGTATGACCAATAAGAAGCATATTATGCTTGTGTTAATAACTCTACATCTGTCCTCAAAAGTACACATATAAACGTTTTTGTTGCTGATTTTTTTTTTTTTTTAATGAAATATTTTTATCTTTTCTTGTCTCCTCTTCTCCAGGATGAATGGTAGTCTTGAAGACTGATTCTTGATCTGCACGGTACTTGGGATGTTTGGACATCTAAGGTTGCACCAAGCACTACTGCTGAGATGAATAACCCTGGAGATTCCTGTGGGGCCAATTTCTGAAAGTAGCTCAGTGAATACGGGGAGGGTGGGGGGGGGGGGATAGCTGCCCTTAACCCCCTCTTTGAAATACAAGTTTTCAGTATGCTGACCTCTCAAAAGGTTTTAATTTTGAAGCCCTTCCACCCTTCCTCCAATATACTCTTGAGAGAGTTAAAGGAAGTGTATATTTTTTGAAGATTCATATTTTTACAATAAAGCATCAAGAAAATCATTATTTTGCACACTTTACATTATTTTTATTCTGTTGATTTGTGTTTATCGTAGACCTACATAAGATACAGTGGCGGCACCAGGATTGTTAAAGTGGGGGGGCAAATGGAGGGCAAAAGAAAATGGTGGGGGGGCAGGGCCGGGCAGTAAATTTTTTTTGCGTCCTCTTACACACATTTTAATATCAATTTTGTGAGCGAGCGAAGCGAGCGAACAAAAAATAACCGCTTTTTCGGTTTTTAATCGCATTTTTGAATAAACATTCTGAAATATGACGAGCGAGCGAAGCGAGTGAGCCAAAAATGGCTACTTTTCTTGTTTTTAATCGCATTTTAGAAAAGAAATTTTAAAATATGACGAGCGAGCGAAGCGAACGAGCCAAAAATAACCACTTTTTTGTTTTCAATCGAAGTTTTGAAGAGCGGAAAATGGTATTTTAGAGCACTTCACAGCTTGAATATGATGTTTATGACAACATCTACTTATTTACAAATTACAGTATAATTTTTCTTTTCAGTCCTCAAAATTTCTGGGGGGGCAACTGGGGGGGCAAAGCTTCTGAGTGGGGGGGCAAATGCCCCCCCATGCCCCCCCTTGGTGCCGCCACTGATAAGATAGCATGATTAGTGGAAAGTTGCTTGTTATTTCAGTGATAACAAAAATGAATTCTCGGTCACCTTGGGGTTGAATACGCATGTATTCAATCATATCATCGTCACTCTGCTTTCGAAAACATAAACTTTAAATTTTACCTTGCTTTTAATAGGAAAAAGAAAAACAACTACACAAAACAAACATAAATGCAGGGGTGTGAGAGTTCAGCTTTAAAACTGATTTCAGCTTTTTTTTGGTTTTGATTTTCAGCTTATTTTCAGCTTTTTGTGCACTTCCTCTGTACAAAAGATAAAGGAGCTTTTGCAAGTCCAGCTCTTTATTTGTGGTCATTCACACCCCTGATAAATGGCACTTGTGTATGGGGAAAGGAGAGGGAGAGTTGGATTGCTGTAAAATGTTAAATACTATACGTTCAGAATATGTTTTGCATGTTTCCTGTGAGAGATTCTTCTTGTGTGTGTGCGTGGGTGTGGAAGGGTGTGTGGGTGTGGAAGGGTGTGTGTGTGTACGTGTGGGAGTGCTCTTGTATAGCTATACTTAATAGCAAGGAGAGTGAATAAAGAAAAAATCCTGAAAATAATTGTCTTCGGATGTCAAACAATAGATTTGACTTTATTCCGTCAGCCTTCCGAGCAGAGAACAATAAAGGAACTAAAGCTGTCCTCGGGAGAATACAGGCATGGGAAGATGTGTGTGGCGAGGGTGTACGAATGTGTGTGTTGTGTGCAAAGTCGATATTACAAACAAAACACAAATCCTATGTAATCTAGCAGACTTGGGGGGGGGGGGCAAAGTTTGTAAGGTGTTACGGATAAGACGGATACATATTTTTAAAATTTCCTTCTGTGGCAGATCTATTAGTACATGTATAAAATTGTACATGTACATTTAGACCTACATGTGTAATGCTATATGGTCACTGGTGCCATTCTTTAGTCAAAATTGGCCTTTATACAACATCCACAAAACACTTTCACATCTAGGGTAGCTATCCTACAAACCAAATGCTCAGGGACAATAATTTTGAAGGAATACTGATATACAGTATGCTTTTTCGTGGGCGGAAATCGCACTCAAAAAGTGGAGGGGACACAATGTATACTGTACTCTCGAAATTCACTGACAAGGAAAAAAAAAGAAGAAGAAGAGGGGTTACAACATTTTATTTGGGATCTTTGCAAAAAAATATTATCTATGGGATCCGAGTCGCAATGCCCTCCTCTCCAATCAATCCCATTCTGAGGTAAAGAATTTCTGTTTATCAAAGAAATGTTCAGGGTTGGTAAGGTCAAAAGGAAAATTTTCATGCCACCATTTTAACATTGTCCCAAATATTTCCAAAGAACGAATTAGGTTTCGACTTGCGTAAAACAATGCGGAACGAGAAATAAAATGAAAGAAGAATCCCAACACATCTCCACTAAAAGGTAGTCTGATCGTGCGAATTATAAGTGATCATAAATGTCAAAACAGGTTGATTACAGAAAACTACGTGTCGCACACGGTTCCATGACATTTGCTCCGGCGACATTTGCTCCGCCGACATTTGCTCCGCCGACAACTGCTCCGCCGACATATGCTCCGCCGAATTATGCTCCAAAACGACGACATTTGCTCCGCCGAATTAATTGTAATCATCAATAAATTGATAAGAATTCTACTCTGATAATGATTATGACAATTGCCTCGCCGCCAATTTCTCCACCGAAATGTTTTGGAAACCACGACACTTGAACCTTGCCCCCACGACACCATTCAGTGAATTTGAGGGCATGCCTTTATTATGTTTATCATTATAGGTCACTCTAAATAAGAGTAATCATAGTAAATCAGAGTAGATCTCAAACTGCAAAGTAGTTTGCAAATATAGAAATACTGCGGTATGTCGGCGGAGCAAATGTCGGCGGGAGCAAATGTCGTTTCGGAGCAAATGTCGGCGGAGCAAATGTCGGCGGAGCATATGTCGGCGGAGCAAATGTCGGCGGAGCAAATGTCGGCGGAGCAAATGTCGGCGGAGCAATTGTCGGCGGAGCAATTGTCGGCGGAGCATATGTCGGCGGAGCATATGTCGGCGGAGCACTTGTCGCGGAGCACTTGTCGTCATTTTCGGAGCAGTTGTCGGCGGAGCAAATGTCGCCGGAGCAAATGTCGTGTCACCGTCGCACACAGGCGTTGGAAGTGGGCAGATCGCCATCGATTTTTACACCCGATGGGGGGATGGGCCCCGGCTGGCAAGTAAAAAGAATACATGTACATGTAATAATAACGATGATGATGATGGTGAAGGGCAATTCCATTAAGACAGATGGATGACCTTTTATTTGAATTTCTGCTAATAATAGTCTCTCCCTAAGCTTCGGGTGATTGCTGTTCACTGCACGAAAAACACCATATTTGACTCCCCATTGAGAAATTCAGTTGAAAGTATTATTCGGACATGCTGCCTCTTGTTGAGGCAGTGTGTTGTAATACTTATTGATGTAAAACCAGTCAACAGACAGAAATAGCAAGAAAACGTGTCAAGGGACAAAAGGGGTATTCCCTTTTGCTGTTCAATACTGGCTCGAGAAATTGAAAAAGAAAATGGGCCTACTTTTTGGTAGGAGGTAACTGGGAGAACATCCCCGCCCCCGACCCGCCGATAAGGTCGCTGACACTCTGAAAGTAATTACACAATGTCATGTATAGATGTCCATGTCTTCTTGTCTGAAAACTTTTGCCATGTAAACACAAAGCACTCAGAAGCAACCCTTTCCAATACTGTACTTGTTAAGAAAAAAAAATGCAAATATAATGATGAAAGAATGCAAAAAGTATTATTTCTAATACTAGTACATAATCAGGGGCGGATCCAGGGGGTGGCAGAATCGGCCGCCCCCCTTTTTTTGAAAAGCAGAAAAAAGACCCACAAAATTTTAGGGTAGCATACACGTGGAAATACCGAGAACCCTCTTTCAGGTAAAACAGACACCCGAAAAAGCCGACCGGCCCCTCTTTTGAAATATTCTGGATCCGGCGCTATAATGCAAATATAAAGACCTCAAATGAGGAACTGCAATTTGAATTGACATCTGACACCCCCCCCCCCCCCCCCCCAAAAAAAAAAAAAATAATAATAATACTAATAAATAAATAAAGAAAGAAAATTTTTAAAGAATAATAATGATAAATAGAATAAAGTAAGATATAAAACGAAACAAAACCCCCAGAAACACAATTACACAAAGAAGAACTACCGTACAGTCATATTAAATAAATTACCATGTAAAGTTCAAACACACATTTAAAACATAATTTAGCTTCCTATTAAATTATTTGGTGAAGGGGAAAAGGGGGAATCGTTACTGAAAATGTTTTTTTGTCATTTTCACCTGCAGTCTCTAGTGTTCTTAAATTAATATTAATGAGGGCTAACGGTAAGACCGCTGCACCATCTTCATGTCTTCCTTGGGATATGAAAAACTTTGGCATGCTTCCTTTACGCAAGGACTCTCGGAGTAAAGCAAATGATATTACATGTATTTCCTCACTATTTGTATAGACAATGACGGTGGTGGTCCAGGCATTTATAGTGTAGTGCTATCAAGTTTTCAATCGTGCCTAGAGACTAGGCCTACACACCTGAATCGGCATATTGTGGTTAACAGAGAAGGGAAAAGAGAGAGAGAGAGAGAGAGGGGGGGGGGGGGAGGAGGATGAAAGGGGGTGTGGAAAGGAGATGACTGAAACCGACTTGATACCACCGCTCTTTTTCACACTTCATCCACCGGGTAAGACCACCCCTCTTCTCCTCCATACCGGCGTACCTGTCTGGACCCTTGACACTTTTAAATGTAATGAGATGGCATCCAATAAAAATACGATAATCTCATCACACACTTCCTTCCGATCATTCCTAAACATAATGAGGAAGCATTTCCCGTTCGAGCTATAATAGCCAAGATTTCCTGGCTTGAATCTTCGCGTGGTTGACCGTCGATTAAATGCAGAGACAGTATTCCTGCCACAAGAAAAAAAAGTGTCCTTTCGGTGCTCTCTTCCTGTATTTTTTTTTATCTGAGACTTTGAAGAGGTTGTCTTTGTGTGGCATGGGCTATCTTGACATTGTCTTACACGACCAATAAAACGATACTCAGCCGAACAAGTTTTTAAAGCATAAAACATATAGCATCACCTTTTCAGTACATGTATTTATTAAGAAAAAAATATGCAAACAAAATGATGAAAGAATGCAAAAAGAACTATATTTTTGATTCGTAATGCGATGTAGAAGACCTGAAATGAAGAGGTGCCATTTAAATTGACACTTTTCATGCAAAACAGCAACAACAACAAAACAGACAAACAACGAAGAACTACAGTATGGAGTCATTAAATAAATTGCCATGTAAAGATTAAAAAAACACTTTAAACATTTAGCCTCCTTTTTTAAGTCATTGGTGAAGGGGAAAAAAGGGGGAATCGTTATCGAATTCGAATTCTGATACAATAATTGTCATTTTCTCCTGCAATTTCTATCGTTCTTAAAAATGATGAGGGCTAACGGTCAGACCACTGCATCATCTTCATTTCCTTGGGATATGAAACATTTTGGCAAGCTTCCTTTGGGCATGGACCCTCGGGTAAAGCTAGAAGAAATACCAGCAGGTATTAATGCTTGGTTTAAATGATATTATTTCCCTCTTCTAAGCAATGATTGTGGTGGTCCAGGCATTCGTATATAGAATCAAATTCTAGTGCTATCAAATTTTCAGTCATGCCCTAAATCAGCACATTAGCACACAGGAGGGATACACATGGAAAAGAAAAAAAGGAAAGGATGAAAGTGGGGCGTGGGAAGGAGATGACTGAAACCTATTCGATACCACCGCTCATTTTAATTCAAATTTCATCCACTGCGGGTAAGACCACCCCCTTCTTCTCCTCCATACCGGCGTACCTTAATGTCTGGACCCTAATCACTGTTAAATGTAATGAGATATCATATATACTAAAAATACGATAATCTCATCACTTCCTTCCCATAGTTCCTGAATATAATGAGGAAGCATTTCCCATTCCAGCTATAATAACCAAGATTTCCTTGAATCTTCGCGTGGTTGACCGTTGATTACAAATGCGGAGACAGTATTCCTGCCAAAAGAAAATAATGTGTCCTTTCGGTGCTCTCTTCCTGTATTCTTTATCTAAAGACTTTGAAGAGGTTGTCTTTGTGTTGCAGGGGCTCTTGACATTGTCTTACACGACCAATAAAACGATACTCAGCTGAACAAGTTTACGTTCGTGTTCGCTCCAAGTAAGGTCCTGTACAGACGTCAAGAACTCTTGTGTACTTAATAGCAGGTGGATAGTAGGAACTGAGCAGAGAGACGTAGATCAGTCAATATACATCCATATACCAACCATCTAATTAACTTATTACCATAGTGCTGGTAGCGCCAACTTCCAGGCAGAAGTGCAGTATGGGGCCATGTCACCGGTATTAGTTTGGGAATTAAGGAGATTGGGAGGGGCGCCGAAATTATTTGGTGGGCAAAGAGCTACGTAACATGCCTCAAGAGTGAGGGGGGGGGGGATGCGATAGTAATCATACCCGTCTTTTCATGCTGCCTTTCGCCCTTTCTCTATTTCTCTTTCTTTCTTGAATCCTTGAATGCATGGGGGGGGGGGGGTCCCTTAACTACTCTACTGACCCTAACTGTTGACAGTGTAGCTTCCGCCTTCACCGAATATTTTATGGGTGATCAGCACGATTTCTTTGTCAAAGTATTGCATTCAGTGAAATTGGTTTCAAAGTTTAAGTGTGCATTTTTCAGTAAATTATGTGATATAATTATTCGAATTATAAAATACACGAGGTATATGCTGTTATCAAATTTGACAATAATTTGTTACTTTTGTTGTACAGCATTTTTAATGGCGGTGATAAAAGTGTATAACCATTAATCCGTCTCACATTTTAACGCATTGGAACATGGACCACAACAAGAATTTTTCTACAAAAGGATTCATATACCCATCTTTCATTTCACTGAGGATTGTCTTGTCGTTCGCATATCCCTGATATGAAACACAAGCATCCTAATTAACATTATTTTAGTTGTCACCGTAAAACGTAATACATGTACCAGTGAAATAACAAAAAACAACCAAGAAAGGGGGCGTACACAGTCATACTTCTGCTAAGTCCGTGTAAATATTATCTCTGCTAGGAGCTAGGACATGAAGGATGAGATTAAATCTTACACTGACGTATGCCCTGCTGGTTCTCAGGAGACGATCTATTTCTTCCAAGGCGGGCTTCCCAAAATCAAGTATCGTGACACAATCTGTGTCTAGTGTTTCTTATGACGAGCAACATGGTCGATCCCAACGTAAATATTCGTCGTTGCCATGGAGATGAAGCCCAATGTGGGATATTTTAGTCAAAATAAAACCGTGACGTGTGGTAATTAGTATGAAATAAGGTTTCAGCAAAACCAAAAAATGAACATGTTTCCAAAGCGAGATAAAGTCGTCGAAACGAGTAAAACGGGAGGAGGCCGAAATATTTCTAACAGAAATGAGTTTCCGAAAAGTTGGTCAAAGTTTTCCGAACAAGTAAAAACAGGTTCTCATATTTCAAATCATTTTGAACATGTTAAAAATTACTTTCGAAAAATCAACTCAAGTGCAATTTCGAAAGCCTATTGTACTGCTAAAATCATGTTCGGATTACGTAATGAGACATTGTGAAGTCCGCACATTTCTAAAGGTGACAGACAGGGCTAGTGAAGCTTGTCTTATGTTGATTTTTCGAAAGTAGTTTTTATCGTGTATTTGCTGAAACGGTGTGATAATTTCGTGCACACAATCACCTTAGTCACAGACAGAACCATTTTTTGCTTGTTGTTTTAGACGATCGCCTCCCATTTTCCGACAGCGGTGACAGGTTTGCCAAAGAAGAATTTGAATGGAGTGCATGTACATTACGCACCACCTCCACTGCATAATGCAAACAGTTAATTGAACGTTTGGGATTGTTACAGTCACTTTCTGTCAAGTCTTTCCCAATCCTCCTTATGTCAAACTGGTATGTCAGCAAAAAATGACGTCTCTTGAGCAACAAATCAATTTATAAGGTAATGCCAGTTGCCCATGTGGAGTTACAGAAAATGACCGGAAAGTTTGCACTTCATTCTGTAGCAAACTAAGCATACGAACACGCAAACGATATTGCGAACATTACACACATATAGGGAGAAGGTCAAAATTCGAAAAATGGCGCAGCTAGTTCATCATTCATATTTTGGGCACCAAACGTTCGCCTAACATGGGCAATGGGCGGGGTTCGGGAGCGTCGTCAACGCAGGATTCGTTTTTAGCGTGGTGAGATATTTTTAAAAGTTCGAAAATTCTTGTGAACGTTTTCCGCATCCCGGGTCGTAATTTGCTTGTGATTTGACCTCAAAAATGTGTGAAAAGCTTCATCGTGTGTTCTTGACCTTCTCCCTATGTGTGTAATGTTCGCGAAATCTTCGTGATTCCGACAGATTGCAATGAAGTCTTACATGTCTATAACGTCTTGCGAATGTCTTGCGTATTCTCTCGAAAGCAGCGAAGTTCATCCGATTTTGTCGACCTATTTACGAACTGTTCGCGTACCCCTTGAGAACATAATTTCCTTCAAACGGTCCTACAGCAACGAGCAGTAGAGCTTCCTCTTAAATATATATATATATATATATATATATATATTTCCATTTAGTATTTATTTATAGTGATTGGCAAGAATTAAGATCAAAAGAAATCGTATAAGAGAATTACTTGGCATCAAAAAGCAAAATATCTAATTCCCATTCCGGGATATCTCTTTGCTGAAGATTCGATGGAGCGCTGGATGGAGGCTGGTACAGAAAGTCTCATCCATTATGTAATGGCTTGGGTGTGGTCGCCAAAACACCTAATCCCCCTCCCCCCCAATTCCTCGCAAAAGGAACACCAAGAATTAATGCTACCAGCCGTACCAAACATGGTGAAGAAGTACACGTGAAAAAAAAAATATTTGAAGCAAAATAAAAATACAAAATAAATATTTTTAAAATACACAAAAGTGAGCTGGTCGCCGTTGAGCAGCGCCCCCAGACATTCGTAAATACGTTGGCAGAACTTCGCACAAACTGCGTGAGAATAGTTTACAGCTCCTTTGTTGCGAGACTTTCGGAGAAAAACTTTTCCGAATGTTGGACTTTCCCATTTTTTCGACTTTTGCATCCTTCGAGAATCGAATGCATGACGGCTATTTTCAAATCATCGCCAGCGACAATATGTGTAGGCGGCGACAATTTGTGCAGCGTAATTTAAAATTCTGACTGCCCGGCTGGCTTTCGCGTGTCCTGCGTGTGAGATATATTGTATAAAGTGGTTGCAAATTAGCAGTGCCAACCATGCTTTCAGTTACTGCACTCTAAAAACCATAATGTTAAATCACATTTAAAAAGGGCCGAGGAATGTCTACATTTTCAGAATTGTAGATTAACACTTTGAATATGCTGGATTCAACAACAACAAAAAAAGAGGTTTTAATCGTGCATGTTCAAAGTGCTAATATATACCATTTTGAAAATGTAGTCATTCCTTGGCCCTTTTAAATGGTGATTTAAAATTTTAGTTTTTAGAGTGTGTCCTACTGGTTAATTACCTTTACACGTCTGATTAGCTCACGGCACGTTACAATGCAATCGACCGACGCCTGATGTGAGCCAAGTCTAAGAATTTTCCAATTAAGTTTGTTTAAATGACCATAACAATAAGTTATAATCTATACTGCTATATGTGATAAAATGCTGGTATTCCGATTGTTACATGACGTCAATACTTTGGAAAACAGACGCCTTTTTTGACCGCACTGGCTTATTCATCTTGAACCACAGCAAGATCCCCAAAGTGAACTGTTTGCGATGATAATAGGGTGACACGAATGTGATTTCCAGGCTAGATCGATGAGGCAGTGATTCGTAAGACGTATCCCGACCTTTAACTGTCCCCTTTTTTCTCAACGACGTTCAGAGTTATTCCCTGCCAAATCTGTGCATATACCCTACTTACTCTTAGAGTCAGAGTGGCATGTCTGACTGTCTGTCATCCTCTCAGGTAATGATATTCATCTTGCATCTCATCTCGAGAGATAGAATTAGGTTAGAGAGCCTCTTTCACATCGCGATTATCGGCTGAGAATATCAATACTTGTATTTATCATGCTGCATGGCTGGAACTGCATGATCCTTTCACATGCACATACACAACCCACCGCGGCTCGATGCATGCCCATGACAAATCAACTTGTGATGTGCTTTTAAAGATAAACAGCCAATATTTGTTTAATTTTTAATGTTATTATACATTTATTATATTACATTATCATTTCAAAGCTTTAATGAAGGGGTGTTTGTAATTTGAATTCCGGATAACCATATGATAACCATTAATGCTAAATGTGATAGGTTTAAGAATAGGGGGAGAACAAAAGGCCTGTCCTATTTTGCACTCTCTATTTATTTTCTGATCATGCTTATGAAAAGAAGAACAGAAACCACAAACCTTGACTAAGGTTAGTATACTTGACTTGTATCTGTAAATCTTTTAAAATTATATGTTTGTTTGTTTCTCTGGGTTTTTTCCGTTCAAAGCAACATAACATACGAATCTTGCGAATATATTTTGGATATGAACGACGGATGGCCCATTTCAGTCGTATTAACAAAATACAATGTTCTTCCTTGGGGTCCGAGAAATTTTTCGTATTTTGGTTCATGGTCATTTTTCAATCCTTTTACAATAATGGATTAACTATGCGATGTGATATAATCATTGTAATTCCTCTTTCACAAGAACTAAAAGAAGACATCTTTTTATCGAAGTCTGTAACACCACGATAGGCCCATCTTCACAACAGGCAAAGGATGGAAGGTGAATGCGAGGAATGAAAGGAAACGGTGTTTCATCTCGCGAAACAGGAAAAATTGAATCATTGTATATTGATACGATAATTGCGGTTTTATATTGCATGAATAGACAGTTTTTATTACTGCAAGTGCTGAAATCAGCGAATTTCCAGTAGCAGTACTGAGTGTATATTTTTATTTATCAGAAAACCCGATTCTTGAACTATAGCATGTATGAATTACGTGAACAAATTGCAACCATTTATGTGTTGCATTGTGCATCTGATTTATCTAAATGCAGCTAGTATAAACATCTATCACAATAATTGTAAGAGTGTATATGACTTATTAGCATGTGTTATTGATTGACACGAATACAAGCTTTGGTTCAATGTCGTGAATTAGTTAGCCATAAATAACACATCAGGCGCACTTATATTTATCAAAGTATAAACCTTGTCATATGGTTTTGTTTTCAAATTTCCTCCCTGTACTTTCGTAACCACACAGATATATGTAAGAAGAGCGGTAAACAAAATCTATACAGTGATCGACTTTTCATTGAATTCTCAGTAGCTTCAGAAGTTGGCTGACATGCTGCGTCTCAGTGTCAAGTATTATATACTATACATGTATACTGTGCGTTTCAACAACAAGAGGAGCCTAGCTTTGGAAATAAATGTCGATACTGTAATTACCAGTAATGAAAATGAGAGAGTATAATGCTTTCCAGTGGTCATTTCTCTAGGTTTTCAGGGTCAAGCATCACTGCTGTCTTCCAAATTTTGTGCAGAACCCCATTTCGTAAACTTTCTTGCAAAACACACAAGACTTGATGTTAACGAGATGCCTATTGCCAAAGTGGTCTATGTGCTCCAAATTATATCATGGATGATTTTTTTTTTCCGAATTTGTTCCAGTGAGGTGCTATTCAACTATTTTTCAATGTTTTTTTTTTCTTTTAATTCAAAGGGCCTTTTTCAGATAAACGTTATGCAATGAAGACAGTTTGGCTGAATTTGAACAAGTTTGCCTACCAAAGAACCAGAGCGTAGGTAAAAATGGGAAGGTCCCAAAGCAATGCAAAGTAAATACAAAGGGCATAAAAGAGGAAATCAAAAACTCATAACTGTGTGAAAATTTGACTTTGCTGATTTTCACAAGTGTGTTTTTGTTGAAATTTTGTGGAAGATGCCTGCAGCATTCGAGATGAACGAACATGCTATCAGTGCTCCTGAAGGATCTCGCGTCATTTTGGTCAAGATTTATGACTGTCATCTTGTGTCACGTTTCGTAAAGTTCCTAGAACTCCTTTAAGTGGTAAACTTAATCATAAAGAGATTTGCCGACTTGCGGATGACTTTTGTGCTTCACAAGAAATTGAACCAACTAGAATTCTGCCCGAAATTCGGAAGACAAGGGCATTCAGCATGTTCAGTGATGTGTGACCCTGAAAATCTCAACAAGTTACAATCGGAAAGCATTATTCACTTTTCTTCCATATGATATGAAACTCAAAGCTATTAGTATTAATTTTCAAAATGGGGGCTTCCATCTTTTTAAAAATACTCTTTATAACACTACATTTACTCTAAAATACAAAAAGATGTTTCCTACTGTAGAATATGAGAAAATCGTTGAAATAAATATACAAAAGCTTTTCGACAGAGAGCCCGTTATTTTTCGCGCGTTCTTTGGCGCTTGGTTTCCGTGTATATTGTTTGATTTTCCTCTTTCTGTTCATTCATGCTCTATTCTATGATAATTAAATGTCGAAAAGCTTTTAGTATGTGCATTCTCAACGGAATTCTCTGACTCTGAAATTAATTTGAATATAAATCTTGCCATATGAGTTTCATATTAACTCGGGCGCAAATTTCTTTTGTAACCCTATACTCTTAAGCACGACAAACAACGTCTTTTTCGATAATTGAAATTTCATTTTCCCATGCAGAAAAAAAGGAAACCCAAGTTTATGGTTAAATTAATCAATAATTCAAGATTACATTTTGATAAATGTACATATCGTTAATAAGCTTGTTTTTTTCTCCTTTCAGTTGACACCACACACAATATCAATTAAGTTCGCATGACCGATTTCAGACGGTCCAAAATGCCATTGTCAGAAACACATTCGTCCAAAATAAGTAAATGAATGCTACATTTGGTTAATCATGATTTTGAGAGATGAGAATTGATTTGGGGATTATTATCAAAACTACAGAAAAATATAGAAAAACTCATATTCTCATCTTCCAGAGGACACAAAAGCCATAATAGAAGGACCATGCATGACTGACCAGGTACAATTATTGTAATTAGGAAGGCACGATGACAATCTGTTCAGCTGCTTCATTCCGTTTCCTCATGACATTGCCGTTTTGAATAGCAAAATGGCAGTTGTACTGGCTGCTCGGTCATGCACTACGATCATTTCATTATATTTAAGGTCTCATATGGAAGAGGAGAGCTTTTCAATAATATTTAGCCTATTCTAAAGAATAATAATCCCAAATCATTGACTCTTCACAGTGCAGCCATCTCTTTAGACCGTCTAAGTGACGTCATATGCGATCTATTGATCTTAAGTTTGGATGACAAGGGAAAGAAAAGAAAATAACCTTTCCAACACTCTTAGAAAAAATGGTGTTGATTAGAACCTTTTCGTGTCCCACATTTGGAACCTTGGAAGGTTCTTCGAAGAACCATTAACATGATTAAAGGTTATCTGAAGGGTTCCAAAGGGGTCTGTTTGGGGGTTCTTGAAAATATAAAGAACCCTTTATAGAACTCTTTTTCTGTAGGGTTTTAAATACGGGACAAAAAAGGGTTCTAAATGGCACACTAAGCAGCTAAGAGTGAATGATGACTTTGTGTACATTAACATGATTAACCAACAAGATGAGTGCAAATTGCGTCTCCTATATGCCTAGCCTATATTTAATTAGCTTCATGGCTTAGAATGTTCTTGAATTACGGTGATAACTGGACTAAAAAAAAAGATAACTACATATTAACTGACCATTTTGACATTTGACCTCTGACCTATAACAACCCAGTATGATCGCTTTGCCTCCTTATATTCATTCATGTAAAACAGTGGACATAATAACAAATACAGCAAATGTTCACGATATTGACCTCTGTGACTTTTGACCTTTGGAGTACTACACTCATGATAAACAATTTTTCTCAATATAGTGATGCAATACTATCGCCAAGTTAGAGTACATACCTCGTATCTACTCTTGAAATGTTGACAATGATAAAGACTGATATTTTAGTAATTGATCTCAATTGATATTTGAATTTTGACCTTATACCCCAAAGTCTAATCAGATCTTCTTCCTATGGTATTACTGTTACAATATTAGTACCAAGTTTGGACTTCATACCTCAAATGACTCTTACATACCTCAAATGGTTCTTGAGATGTCGCGTTAACGAACACCCAAATTTTCAAAATTTCAAAATGTACCTCTGTGACCTTCGACTTTTGACCTACGTGCCCCAAAATCTAATCAGATCGTCTTCTTCTGGTGATGCATACTGGCAAGAAGTTTGAAGTTCACACCTGAAATAGTTCTTGAGATATCGCGTTAACAAGGCTAACACCCAAAATTACAGAAATTGACCCCTGTGACCTTTGACCTTGACCTACATACACAAAATTCTACTCAGACTGTCGTCCTATCTATGGTGATTCAGAGTGATTTGAAGTTCATACCTCGAACGCGGTTTTTGAGATCATAATGTGCTGACTTAAAATATGAACCTACCAGCAGTTGTTTGAAGAAAAAAGCCCATATGTTTTACAACTTTCTTCAAACGACAGTTGGTAGGTTCATAATTATGTGAAACAACCTAATGATTTTTTTAACAACTGTTCTAACAATGTTTGTGTGTTTTTTAAACTGCTGGTGAGTTCATATTTTAAACAACGGAATGATTTTCAAACAACTGTTTTAACAGTGTATAATACATAAAATCATATACGGGTATGTCAAATATTATCAAATTTACATGTTAATGTGTAATTGCAAACGATGAAAATATCATACCAAGTACTAATGGGCTTGTGGTTATGGACTATGCTCCTGTACTTCTGTAACCCCACAATTTACAATCATGATACATTTAAAAACGATAACAACTATCCTGCATAGTTATTGCGTTTTTAAACAACTCTAGCGTAGGCTGCTGTTGACTGAAATAAACACAATTTTGGTTCAATGTTGTGTATCAGTTAGCCGGATACCACATGTGAATATATTAATCAAAATATAAACCTTGACACATGGTTCCGATTTCAATTCTTCCCATGTAACCCAAGGAATGAGTGATAAACGTATTTCTTATGATGTATTATATTGTGCAGTTTAGGCCAGTGCTTCTGATATGAAACAAAGTTAGGAAGCCCCGATTACAATACAGTGGTCTGCTGACTCTGCTTCAAAGTCAAATCTATACAACGGTTTGGCAGGAGTACAACAGGCGGATCGCTTCAAGTTTTGTGCATGATTCTGAATAGGGATATCATGGGCGGAAAATTGGCAGCGTTAGAGTCAATCATTGTCAAAGAAAATGTATGGAAGCGCTATAAAGTACACTATGGCAGATTATTTTGAGCATTTCTCCGGGCATTTCTCAAGCTCTTCGTGGAGTTCCCAGTACTTTTTGTTAACACACATACACACGTTGGTAACAATATGCGTATAGCGCGTTAATTTATTTGATGTATACGATAAAAGAGCAATGTAGATAAAATGCCTTATTCAAGGGCATATAAGTGCCGTATCGGGGATCGAACCGCCGATTCTCGCGTCTCCAGTCAGGCGCCTTAATCCACTGGACCACGACACCTCCAGTACGCCGGCGACGTCGAATCGGTTGGATTTAAACTGATCTGCTGATGAAAAGGACTGAGAGTGGGACTGTGGGAAAATTGAAAGCATTTTTACCCTTTTTCCATCTCTGTCGGGTGATCCGGGGCAGTGTGACTTGCAAGGCATTTAATGACCCTTGTCAAGAAGATGGATGATCAAGTATATAGAGAACATTTCCATTATTTTATCTTTTTGATACCCTTTTCTTTTTCTTCTCGTCCTCCACAGTCATGTTCTAAATCAAATCCTGATTGGTTTGATACACCAGCCATGAAGAATAGTCTTTGGATGCGTGTTTGGAGGAATAAGTCATCTTAAAGGAGAA
Source organism: Echinometra lucunter (assembly GCA_029962745.1). Taxonomy (NCBI): domain Eukaryota; kingdom Metazoa; phylum Echinodermata; class Echinoidea; order Camarodonta; family Echinometridae; genus Echinometra; species Echinometra lucunter. Next base: position 49,117,556 of record CM057151.1, on the reverse strand, counting down.
TGCAACCCAGACATCAGTGTGCTTCCAGTGAATCAAGAAGAACAGTGGCGTAACAGCCGGGGGGGGGGGCAGGGGGGGGGCAGAGTGCCCCCCTGAAGGATTTCAGCGGGAAAATCCACCAAACCACCGGGAAAAAATGAAAAGGAGGAAAAGGAAGAAAAAGGAAGGGAAAAAAGGGAAAGGAAGAAGAAGAAAGGAAAAGAAAGAAGAAAGGAAAAGAAAGAAGGAGAAAGGGAAAGAAAGAAAGAAAGAGAAAGGGAAAGGAAGAAGGAGAAAGGGAAAGAAAAAGGAGAAAGGGGAGAAAGAAGAGGAGAGAGAGGGAAAAGAGGGAAAGGGGAAAAAGAAGAAAGCAAAGGGAAACAAAAGAAATGAGGGAAAATTTAGTACCAACCCCGGAGTTTCCGGGTGCTCCACTCCCTGGACCCCCGCAGTGGCTTTCCCTGTAGACCCCCATCAGGGGACCTAAGCCAGAACCCTGGGCCCCACCCGCTAAAGGCTTCCAAAAAGCACCTCGCGGTGCGGGCTTATCTCCGCATATTCTATTTCTAGACTTAGTTACCGGGAAATTTTCGGCTCTGCCCCCGACCCCCCCCCCCCCCCCGATAACAGGCATAGAATGTATGAGACCAGGAACAGACAACGAACAATAAACGTCAGAGCTTCCGCGCTTCGGAAGGGGGAAATCACCATCCCTGCACCCTCCCCCTAGCATGCCTAGGGAGCGCGCTTTTCACTATCGTTCTCCTAAAAGAAAATCCTAGCTACACCACTGCTTCAAAACTTAATTACCGGGAAATTTTTGGCTATGCGTATGCCCCCTCCCCCCCCCCCCCCGATAAAAGGCAGAGAGCGTAAGAAGAGCGGGAACTGACAGCGAAAAAACGTCGGAGCTTCCGCGCTTTGCGCGGGAGGGGGGAAACTCCCCCCTCCCTGCACCCTCCCTCCTAAGGAGCACTACCGTTCTCCTAAAATGAAATCCTAGTTGCGCCGCAGAAGATAGACTTTATTACCGACAACTAACAATGCAAATAAACGTCGGAGCTTCCGCGCTTCGCGCGGGAGGAGGGAAACTCCCCCTTCCCTGCACCCTCCCCTCTTGGCGTAAATTCCGGGGAGTGGGGGATCTATCACCCCCACCTGGGGGAGAGGGAGGATGGTGTGTACAAATTTCCCGCCATGCAGACACACTTTTTAAAGAAGAAAATATATTTTAATTAATCAGTTAGTAAAAATTCTGAATATATATCTATGGTAAACAATCATCATATTTTAGAATTTCTATTTGAAAATGCTATTGAAAACAAAGAAGTGGTTATTTTTGGCTCGCTCGCTTCGCTCGCTCGTCAAAATCTTAGGATTTCCATCCAAAAATGCGATTAAAATCGAGAAAAGTTGTTATTTTTGGCATCGCTCTTTCGTCATATTTTTGAATTTTTATTCGAAAATGCGATTCAAAAGCGAAAAAGTGATTATTTTCTGCTCGCTCGCTTCGCTCGCTCGCAAAATAGATATCAAAAGAGTGTGAGAGGGAAAAAATTCGCTAAAAAAGTTTTTCATCCCCTACTCCTCAAATTGGATTTACGCCAGTGGAGCACTACCGTCCTCCTAAATATACGCCACAGATTCTAGACATAGACTAGTTACCGGGAAATTTTGGGCTCTGCCCCCCCCCCCCCCTGATAACAGGTACCTGTTACGCCCCTGAAGAAGAACAAGAAGAGTAAACAGTGAAAGTTTGAGCAAAATCGGACAACCTGTTCAAGAGTTATGAAATGTGAAAGTTTAAATAAATCCTTATTATGAGGATCCTTGAGTTGGCAACTCCACCAGCATCTGTGATGTCATCGTGGACAACTCTCCATTCATTTTTGTACACAGAATTTCACATTTTCTTCATTTTCAAGAAAAATAGAATTTTGTTTGATTTATTGTTTGAGTATGACATGGCTACATCAATTCTGCAAGCATTTTGAGAAGAATTATGTTGATTCCTGACTTGAAATTTCATAAAAATCAATTTTTTTTAAAAAAAGATTTATGCACAAAATGAATGGAATCCCAGTAATAGGGATTTAATGAAATTTTCAAAATTCATGACTTCTGAACAGATTGTCCGATTTTGCTCAAACTTTCACTGTTTACTCTTCTTGGTCATCTCCATTCACTAAGAGCACACTGATTCCTGAGTTGCATTCTCCTTTAATTATTTCATTTTTAGAAGCAGACCTCTGCTAGCCAACGGGGGAGGGGGTGGGTGGTCCGAACTTCCTGAACGCCCCCCCCCCCCCCCCCGTTACGGACCTGCTTTTAGAGAGAGAGAGAGAGAGAGAGAGAGAGAGAAGAAAAAAAACATACCAAAGCAAATTAATAACGATAATTTTTCTAACAGAGCAATTCATACTCGGTCCTTCCACATTAAATATAGTATGCCACAAACTGCAGTCTATGGCAGACTAAGAATTTCTCTCAAATAAACCCCAAAGAAAACGTTTGCTTGATATACCAGGGACTATCAGAGTCAAGTTTCTGAAAAACGTGATTTTCCCTTAGTGTAAGAAATCTTCAAACGTACCTGAAGCAATCTCGACTGAAATTCCCTCTTTCCTCTACATTTGCTTTGACTATCATCAATTCCACATTGTGTGTAGCGTACAGTGCGCGCCAATTCATGCCGATATACTATTTCAAACTTTTCACATTTCAAGATGATGTAACACACAACTTGTTAATTATGTGCCTCTTTTAATATCCTTTCTTTGACGCTATTGGCCTTTTCCGTACATATTTCTTATTCATTCCTCCCCCCCTTTTTTTTGGCTTTTGCTATTTTCACTCTCATTTTGACTTGTCCATGCTTATGTCTTATTATATTTTTATACCATATACCCCTCCTATATGCCCATTTATGCAAAACCTATCATCAGTTATACTCTTTACTTTTTCTATATTTCATGATCAGTCGAATTCTCAATTCATATGAAAATTATATTTCAGTGAATAAATCAGAGATGATTTGGGGGAAAAAAGAAAAAGAAAGAGGCAACTAACATGCACACATGTAAATTCCATGTCATTATCAGTTTATGTGCTGTAAAGAGCCCGCAAAGGTCACTATTGTATGAAACGTTCTGTTTTTTAACAGAAAATGTTGCAAAAAATGTAATTAAGGAGACAGTTCTCTATATGCCCTATTCACTTGAATTGTCAGAGGAAGATTTGATTACAAAAGAAATCGTTCTTTCAAGACCACTTAAAATATTCGATTTCTAGCATGCCTCAAGTAATTGGGAATATTATTCTCCCCAAAGACTAATTTGCATGATTACACTGTCGTGAATTCGCAAACATTTTGTTTCCCCGAACCACAATCACAATTTTCAACTGACTAAGGTATATTGAAATGTCACATGATTTACTTTCATGTAGATTATTTTACGATGCGTAGGACAACATCTATTTATTGCATTTTGACAAACAGAGTCCTACTTCAAGAACTTAGAATTTTGCATTTTTTATCTCTTACATCTCAGTGTTAGCAACAAAAAAAAAGGAGATTTTTTTAAATATTAATATTTCAATCAATCAGTTGCTGAAATTGTTGACAATTCTATCGTAAACGCCGTTAATGTGTATAATATGGATGTAATGTGTGCGATGTGTCCTTTTAATGGGCCATTGTATACAGTGACTTTGCAACCATAGGCGCCGGAAGTGGGGTGGGATGTGTAAAGAAGGCAGATACCCATTACAAGACTTGATAGCGGGAAAATCTTCAGTCATTGGTTATAAACGAGTGGAGGTATTCTACTTGTATGATATTTTGCTTCTGTTTCTGCTGAGTACTGGAATCAAATTCCGATACTGGATATCGTTGTTGCAGGTGCAACCGCGGCTAGCCGGAAATTTATGATACGCCTCCCTTAGAAACGTAGATCTTTTTAATTTTGGATTTCAATTTGGCTTCGAACGAGTGGACGGATATGGGACGAGGCTCCATTTGGCTAACGTTCTAGGCAAGAACGTGCATACTACAAAGCAGTCTTTCTTGTCAAGGGATGTACAATTAATGTTGTTGATGAGGATATCTTTCTTCATTTTCCCTTCTTTCCTTGTCATCAAAAGTAAACGTGAATCCATATACACTGACGACATTGGTTTCCTCTAGGAATTTATTTGCAAATTAATAACAAATATATATGCTGCACCCATTGCCCCCATGAAATTCCAATTGGGAGTACATGGAAAGTGAAACAATGGGTCCCCGATGCGCAATCTTAAAAAAGAAAAAAGATATATAATGTAATAACTTACCAAAAGGTCACGAATCGAAAATCATAATGGTTTCTGAACAATCCACGACCTTTTCAGTTTGCTTTTTTTCATTCATACCGACTAAATAACCATAATCTCTGTTTAAAATTCGATGTTTATCGGCAGTTTTCGTTAAAAAAAACAAACATACAAAGAGGAAACCTGAAACAAACTAAACTTAATCTTTTCGACCTATTTGATATTTCAAAGTTCGAATCTTCGACCCCAAATTAAACCATCAAAACTAAGTGAATAAATCATGCAAAATTTTATCAGAGTTTACCCAAATTTTAACATTGATTATTCGAGTTTAGTAGGAATAAGATATTGGACCTAATTCACTTTACAAAACATCGCCGGTGAAGGTTACTTATTCTTAGCATGCATTATACTGAGTGTTTATAAAAGAAACGTGTGACACGTTTTATCCGTAATAACTCCTTTCAGATTGAGGTCTTTACATCGTTAAGTTGAAGGATGTCAAAATGATTTGGAGTAAGTTCTATCAAGTTTCATTAAGTACTATACTTCAAACAGTGCTGAAATTTATTTAGATTTCCACTTCTGATGAAAAGCCAAAGTCACTACACACTATGTGCATTAGAAGTTAATTCGGAGCACATGCAGCAATTGCCAATGCCGCTAAAATACCCACAGTTATTAGTCAACAGAGACACGAGAAATCAAAAAGTTGACAGGAATTACAGGTGGGATGCATTATGGTAATGTGTTCTTAATTAATTATTGTTTAGACACAATAAAATTCTTGTAGTTTTAATTTCTCAAAAAGATCTAATCAAGTACTCAGAACATTAATTTCAAGAATAGCAATGAAGGAAATTTCATAAAACTTACTCTACATAAATTTGACATCCTTCAAATTTATATTGAAAAAACGCAGTCGGATACGGCTTCAGTTATTTACATTCAACGTGTAAAATGTTAGAAATGTTTTCACATTTTTCATTGTGATTATGTCTTATCATAGTTTTTTTTTTCAAAATCGAAATAAGAATTAGGATATGTAAGGCGACAAAAAAAAAAAAAATAGCAACCCGATGAATAAAAGAGCAGAATATCAGTGAAAAAGAATGTAAATTTCGTTCGTGTTTCTTGCTTCTGCAAGCCTTCTTATTAAGTAAGGCACTTCATGGCCAATCACATTAATACAAGGATCATTGTGGCTTACAGCATGATCACTTACGTATTCATTATTTCTCACACTAGCATGCTTCAGCTATTGACCATCTTGATACATACTGGCAGGGTCACGATGTAAAGTGGCGACTTCTTGTTGGACTCATCCCCTAAACATAAAATATGCTTACTCATGTTAGGAATGATATATTCTTCTTTTGAAAACCATGTCTTTCTCCTGCATGCATCATCTGGGTTTATACTGACAGTCGTGCAGATACGATCCCTAATATTATCATAAGCCAGCGACTGACTCGGGTTTGGGGAGGGTTGTGACTGCCTACTTTTGTTGCATCAGATTTAACAGGATTAATAAATTGCATGTGATCCAACCCTCTCACAAGCGTATATTATGAAACATGTGAAAATATATGTGACAAATAAGTTTCTGGGGATATTTTCAAAACAAGTCAGGCTAAGGCACGTAAAAATGCATGTCCTTTTCAACATATATCGATGAACAGGGACGGGCCGACTAAGGGGGGGGGGGGGGGGGGATTTTTTCACACGGCTCGCCGATATTGTGAGAGGCTTGAGAGCTGGTCGATCTATGGCCTGAGGGGCGGGTGAAAGGGGTCGGTCACATGAAATGTCCCCAACAAAATGTTTTTTGAAAAGAAGACCTTTGGGTTACATTTATTAAGTCAATCCTTCTTTTTTTTCTACAGCATCCAGGTGATCCATTTTAAATTCTACTTCTATTTTGTAATCTGTTTTCATGTCTGTCTTTGCTGAATGAAAATTTATTGATTTGAAGTCCCATTCTGCCCTTGATGATGAAGGTGTTTATCGATAATTTATTTTTTGTCCTTATCGTTTAAATGTCGCAATACTTAAAAGGGCAGACTGAAGTCATAAAATAATTATTATGATGTACAACATGAATGTTTCGTAACTCAGTTTACCTTGAATAATAATGCTTTCGTGATATTGATATACTTTAATATGCAGGAGCTCAGAAGCTCTAGTTAACCTCTTTCCAGGTGAACTTTTCATATGCTATTAAACTTTTAAAAAAATATATGTTATGTTAATTTGAATTATTTTTAATGAACTAACCTTGTATTGTGTGGAAAGTCAAGTAGAGATAGACTGATTTACATATCCCACTCTTTTCTTCTGATAATTAGTTTATGTATCATCAACTATTTTCATTCAGAGCATGAAAAAGTCCTTGGCGCATGGAAGAAAAGCTATATACAGCCTCCAGCGCTTGCGATTTAACATGTGGACATCACGAATATTATGGGCCAGGGTTTTCCAGCTAGTGTCCTACCATTTTCTGATTTTGTAGTAGTCCTTCACAGATGAAAATAAGTGGCTGAAAACAAAATCTAAAAAACAATAACAGCCATCGGCTCACGAGGTTAGAAGCCCAAATCTGCCTCCGACAACGTTTGAAATAACAAAACATCTTAGAGCACAAGTCAATCCATATTACTGCAGCTACGCGTTTTTCTTCTTCTTCTTCTTCTTCTTCTTCTTCGTCTTCTGGGTCTGCATAATATTTGAAATATTTTTATACCAGATTATCATACTCGGATTTCAAAATTTTCCTTGCATCTTCTACACTGACTACACCGCCAACAACAATAATTACAACACAAACATAAAAAAATGACATGACAGCTGTACATGTAAATAATTTCGTGAATTGATGAATATGGTATTTGATTCTATTATCCTGGATTCAATTTCTATAGCGTAGAGTTGTAATTCCATAATTATAGGGCTGGTACGCACGCATGCCTTAAACGGAGGCTAACCAAAAGTTAAATGTCAAAACGCTCTAGCTCTGCCTTACCCTACAAATTGATTCCGACGGACCCTTTGATCTAATCCTTGTCTTTCGGATATGGGGACGTTAAAGATCAGTTCCAAACGTAAATAATCATATACATATACCTGAGTATTAAACCTGACGATACACGTTTGTAAAAACCGCATGCACAACGCACGCACGCACGCACGCACACGCACACACACGCGCACACGCACACCCACAGACACACATAAACACAAAAATCGTATAATGGATGCATGAAAGGTGATGGTCCTTTTACTTCACCATCGAATAGATCATTATTCTTTCGAGAATTTTAAGCTATCATCTGTTTCACTTTATGTTCCGTTATTCCATACTTTGATACATTTTTATCATTGGCAGATAAGATTGAGAAGAGTTTTTATCTTTTTCCAAATATCCAAGTGACTTCCCTATCCGAAAATTTTCATCCCTTCTATAAGCATTATAGAAACGAAGTTGCTTGCAAACGAGATTTATCCATTTAATAACTACCTGAAATTGCATAATCTCACAAAAGACGCGAATGTTTGATCGTTCTTGCCTTCAAAGTCTATAGGTTAATACATTTTTTTTTCTTATATAACTTTGAATGAGTGAACAGAAACGTTTTGGCCTTATTAAAAAGGACGAAGTACGTAATCAGTATAGCCGTCCAATTATCAACGTCACGACACTATCATGTTGGAATCAGTTAAGCTCAACATCGACCAATCAAAAACGAGTATCAAGAGACAGAGCACAAACTGTTGCTCGGATTGCGGTATAAAGACGTGCAGCTTTGGAAAGATCTGCATCTTAGCCAAACACACATCAACAACCAGCAACGTGGGTCGCAGTGATAAGAAGGGAACTGTAGAAAGATAAGACGACATTCGCCAGAACGAAATCCGGGGGGTTACAGTTAAATTCTTTCGGGATCGGGAGCTAGCAAGCCTCAAGTAGACATTTTGGCTTCTAAGTTCATTGATTTCTCTGTTTTGGAGGGTCCTTCAGAAGCGAAATACGTCAAAAGGCACATCACTGGGGAGACCAATGAGAAGAGGATAACGTGCCGCGGAAACTCAGCGTGCAGAAACGAAGTGGAAGCAAAGAGAGACCGTTCAATATTAGTAAATGCTAATGCGGACAGCACTCAACAGTTGGTTTGGTTCTTTGAAATCGAATACGGGGGTCCCAGCCAGGAGTTTCCTATTCCTCGCTCTCTGCATCATTACCACTAATATTATTTCATCCGGATTGTAGATTAGTTGAGGAGACAGGATCAAACTCATGCACGCATAAATTATTGAAAAAATAATCAAACAAACAAACGCACATCAGCCCGCCGGCAGTAAAAGTCCACTTTAGTTTGCCAACATCTTTCATCTGCGATTCATTATTGTAGTCGCTACTGAGTGATCACCTAATCACCAAACCTTGGTCCATCCACCCATCAGGCCGACTTCCAACCCGACGATGTACCCATCGCTGAGTGGTCATAGACAGCATCGATCAGGGGCTGGTTGCTCCTGGAGGATTCAGCCTCTACACCTGTCCACCACCACCACTGTGGTCCTGGTCCTCCTCCTCACCTGTTTGCTCCTTCAATGTGGGTCCGGCAGTGCCTCAGCACAGGAGATCCGATCTCCTGGTGGTAAACCACACAAGTTCATGAGATGGGGCAAGAGATTTTACGACAGCCAAGGTACGTTATCATTCATCCATAGTTACGTCATTTTTTCTTATGTTCCCTCTTTTATCCCCTGTTTATACTAAGTATTAAGCATTTTGGTGGTGAAAATACCATCTTAACTACTTTAAAGAAACCAACCTGGGGCAATTTCAAAAGTCAAGTTTTTCACTCTTGTCACGCCTCTATTGACGTGTGCTAACATTGCCAAAACACATTTCGGATATAATTAGATACGATACTGTACTGATCTTAAAAAGCTTAAATTTGTTTTATTACAAGTACATGAGATCTTGTAAGGGTCTCATGGATTTAAGAATGTCTTTGAAAATCATACATGTCGTTGATATTGTTGCGTCCCCCTTGCAAAGTGTTTATTCTCCCAACCCAATCCAACCCCATCTCTCTCTCTCTCTCTCTCTCTCTCTCTCTCTCTCTCTTATTCACTCTTACTGTCGATTTCTATTCTCTGTTTTTGTGGGGGGGGGGGGGGGTTGGAGGGGAGTTGGTGTTCGCTCTAGATTTCAGCCCTCTTCTCTGTCTTGTCTCCAGTGTGATTATTGATTCATTTTCTTCAAGATCCATAAAACAATTCGATTCTATATGCAATTGCATTACGGAAGGCACACTATTACACCATGCATTATTCTGGCATCATTCAGATGACAAATAGTAAAATTATTTCATATCTTCTGAAGATGGCCGAAGGCTACAAATCAGGTAATGTAGGTAAAGAGTCATCTCTCCTTTCAAATTCCCACGGGGATATGGAGTGATTTTTTTTTTTTTTGTTAAACACGAAAATGTGTAACCATCCTTACCATAGGACCCCCTTCCTCTTTTCAAAGAGATTTGTTTCAAAAGTTGAGCTTCTATAACATGTTTTAGTAGTTATTGCCATGAGTTAAAACTGGAAACGGTAAACACGCTTTATAATAAATCATTGTCGTTTAGGACAGGGGGTCAGAAGCACGGATACACTCCCTGTCCCATTGAATGGCTAGAAAATGAAGAGAAAGGAGGGGGGGAGACAAGGGGAAGACAACGTGAAAAGCAACTTGACAGGAATACAAGATAACCCTTTCCACACACCCCTCCCTCATTCTAACGCCTTGCCCTGTTCTTCAGCATTTTCATTCATCTAATAATTATTTCCTCTACCCTCTAACGTTAATGTTCCCTCAATGGATGAACTCACGCTACACCATGGCAAGAACTAAGGTCGTTCCTATTCGCATCTGAGAAGGGTGGTTTACATTTTTAAAAGTTTGGGTGGGGGCTATCTGCTAGCAATTAGAAAAATGGGCATACTAGCTTTAAGGCACAAAATATCATTAGTGACGTACAAACTTTCATCAATTATATCGATCAGTCATCCTGGATTCTAAGCTCGTATACTCTTCGAAAATTAAAGGAAAAGCTGAGAGATTGTGTTTCACGTCTAATCAGATACCTTGATACAACCCGAGACGATTTAGATTAATCTCGTGTCATAGGTGGACTAGAAAATAGATTCGAATCCGATGACCGCTTCTCAGAATGTTTCATAGGAGAAAACAGCGCGCCTTTATACTTCTTCTTCCTGTCAAAGGCTTCGTTCCCTTCAATTCATAAAATAGAGGTGCAGCACACAGTCTAAAAGTGGTAAAAAAAAAAAAAAGCGGTGTTTTAATACAACCTGAAATCACTTAATCTTCTAACAAATTACTTTCTATAGTTTAGACTAAGTCAGTAGGGTTTATAATATTTAATATTCCCCTTGAGTATGAACTATTTTTCACCTCTCATTTAAAAAACACTTAAGCATAAAATATTATGATTATCTTGTTATACCAAGTTTCAGACTAAATAAGGAAACCCATCTGCGATAAAATTCATTTAAATAGACTCCATGTGTTACTTATGCATATATTTACCGGTACTGAATTTCATATCATGTGAAAGAGTGGTTCATATTCGTTAGAATGGTAATTCAGGTCAGGCATCACTGAACACCATTGTCTTTGAAATTTGTGCCAAATCCCAGTTGGCTCACTTTCTTGCAACATTCAATAGTCACGTTACAAGATGCCTTTTGTCATAAGGCATGGCTTCTCCCGTTTTTATCATGGATGATTTTTACCCGAAATTTGTGTTTATGACGTGTTATGCTGCAGGATTCTTGCTTTGTAAACCATTTTCAAGATAAGAAAATCTGATAAAACAAGACAGTCTAGCTGCATTTTAACAAGTTTGCCTACCAAATAACCAGTGCCAACGTATAGAATAATAGGATCCCAAAGCAATGCTTATCAAAAAAACAAAGACAGAAAAAAGGCGGCTCTATGACTGCAGTGTCTAAGCACCGCAGGCGTCACAGTATGACGGATATGAGTGCTATACAAAATGGTCATTATTTTTATAATAATTATCATGAACTAACATGCCTTTTAAGAACTGTTTTGCCATGTTTGCGTCGAACTTTGAAAATGAATAACTTCCTTATTTTTCAGCAAATTTTCATCAAATTTTCAATGTTTTGTTTAGAATTTTTTACTCTTTTTATTGAAATTGACGTTATCTCGAAGTGGATTTTTCTCTTTAATAACAAGCGCTGGGCATTCTTGCCCAGGTGCTTCCGGCCTCATGTGTAATAGAGAAGTAGCAATAAATTGGCTCTCATGCACGATAACAAGTCATTGATAATTATGCTCAATCAGTTTCCTTACATGATAATACACAATCGTTATTGCTCTCAAAGTGTAATTGCTCTTGACAAGGGTCGACTTAAAGCGTTCGGCAGGCGATTGATGACATTAAATCAGTATTTCATTTCTGAGAATCGGAATAGCTCTTTTCCGATGACGGTTTATTCGGGACACCACCTCCGAATTTCTCGCACCAAGTATCATGGATAATCAATTTTTGTGACGGAATTGTATATCTGTCGTCAATCACAGTTAACGTTCCGCTAGGTGGTTGGGGATTTGAAAGCAACGAAATACGGCAGACAGCCGTTTCATAATCACCGTGAAAGCGGAATGTTTGTTCAAACAATGTGCATCCTAATAAGCGCAGTCACATTTATCATTTGGATCACCAACTCCTGCCAAGCTAGATAAGAGGCATTCTTCACCAGAGCGGTTAAGTAATCTCCTCATCTTTGTTTTTTGTCACATTTGCCGGTCTGTATGTATATAGAAGCATGATCCGTGACATTTTGCTTGGATTACATTGAATATCCAAGTCATGGCACGTCTAACGCCTCGTATATCATGACCAGTCTGACCACTTCAAGTTAAGGGCAAGTCCGCAGTGATACACCGTAAATTAGCCGTGAATTGTCTAGTGTTACAACTATACCTTTGACTTTCAGAGCCCTTAATTGCCTCCCTCTTAACTACTACCATATAAAAGGGTAAAAGTAAAGAGTTTCTTCGAAGAGAAGTGCACCGTGTTACAAAAAGAGACGGTGAGATCAATATAAGTTTTAGAAAGGCCATATAAATGCGAGAAGTGTGTTGGGAGAAAGAGAGAGGGGGAGGTTAGGGATGAGGTACACTGACTGACATCAAGCAGAGGAAGAAGGGATTAATGAGTTGGGAAAGGCATCTTCACATTACTTTTTGATGTTCAGAGAAAGGGAAGCCCGGAGCGAATATTCACACAGGAGCAGTATAGGCTTACATTTACCAGACATTTTACGCACCTAAAAATATAATAGTATTTTTCATCAGGAGCCAATTTCCAATGCCCCCGATTTTCTGCAACGCATATGATTCTAACAGACTGAAATCAGACGTAATGAAATAACTTTTCCCTTCCTTCCTTTATTCTGTTGGTTGTCAAAGAATAAATGATATATTGACCATGAACAGGTAATAATGTTATCTATCAATGGCGAAACACGGTATTAGTAATTACCGTCGTAATTCATTACTGGCAAGCTAAGTCGAAATGACTAATGAACAGCTCATAATTCTTTTTTTTTTAATGACGTTTCATGCTCATCCTATTATCCCCCCCCCCCCTTCTCGCTTTGTGAGGAGTTCACGTGGAAATAAAGGCGAAAATCGTTTAGTTTGTGTGGGGCAAAAGATTTGACTTACGAATAAAAGTTGTCTTGTTTCCGCTGACTCATACATACTACAGAACAACTTACTCGTCAGGCTAGCGAGAAGAATATCTGACACGACAACAGCTAATGTACATGTATGCATTGAGGATTTCATTCATACAAATGCGTTTATATACATAACAGGCTTGACAGGCAGATGCATTAAACAGTTAAATAGTTATATAGCAAAGGGTTCTAGGGGGGAAAAACATTTAAATACATGAGAAAACAGAACATAGCTTGATTTGGAAATTTCTTTGAAATACTTCTACGGGAAAAAAACAAACATTTGAATACCTGAGAAAACAGAACATAGCTTGATTTGAAAGTTTCTTTGAAATACTTCTAGGGGAAAAAACAAACATTTGAATACCTGAGAAAACAGAACATAGCTTGATTTGGAAGTTTCTTTGAAATACTTCTAAGGGGGAAAAACAAACATTTGAATACCTGAGAAAACAGAACATAGCTTGATTTTCATGATTTTGAAGTTTCTTTGAAATACTTCAGCATAATCATCAACTACTATGAGAAGGGAATAAGTACGCCGAACCAGTAACAAAAAATAGCATTAGCTCTTATGGACGGAAAATGATCATCATTTGTACTGAACTTTATAGAAACGAGAAACCACTACAACCAGCATCAGGGTGATATCAAAATAGGAAGTGAGGTTTAAAACGGAGAAATGTGGGTGAAAATCCCTGAATTTAATGAAAGTATTAGAATAAGTGGTCAAAGGAAGAACTGTGTGATGGTATGGAGGAAAAAAAGATTATAAGGTCGTAATGACGAATGGGTATATACTTAGAACAATGACGATGCAGTATTCTTTTAGATGTGGATAACTTGATAACGACAACAAATTTACCCTATTGGAATGCATTGTAGGCTGGTGGTATAAACAAATGAAACAGTCATAAAAGTTTTGCGATGTCATCAACGTTTTCTTTCCTAAGTAGTACTTTCGACAGACACCAAGTGCCACCTAGACGTAGCATTTAAAGTACTGGGATCTTACAGCAGCCGTCATATAATATCCGTCACCGGGTGTTTATCGGTATAATTTTTATTTAGCATTTCGGTTCATTCAAAGACCTATATAGATCAATATCTGATGTCCCCTAAGGGCTTGCGCATTGTTGGTCCATCAATGAGTGGAAAAAAATTACCTCTCCTGTTTCACGTACCTGCCGTTCCTTTGTCAAACTTAACAGAAAGGGATCAAAAAGCCGACACTTCTACAGTTATGGATCAGGTTTATGTCTTTGAAAGAATTCATCCACGTGTTACGAATACCTATTTAACGCTTGGCAAAGCAAAAAGTGCAGGGGAAGTGAGCATGTTTGAAGGTTCGCTTCTCACATCAATATCATTGCATTTAAATGAAAATGGTTTTTATAAACCTAAACTGATAGGCACTGATAGTGAAACATACTTAACTGTTTTAGGTTAAATAGAAAAAAGTTAAATAGGGATTTGACTCGATAAGCTTTGCTTTCAGTTTAATAGGTTCCCCAACATTCTTATATAATGTATGCGTTTTATGTTGTTACTGGAAATTATTTACTGCATTTGACTGTATTGCATTATTATCATCCATGTCATGTCATTAGATTTACACGGTAATGATTCGTACAGTATTATTAATATATGTAGAAAAAATTGTAAAAACGATATTCAATATTACGGAACATGTAAAGACGAACGATCGTGGAAACTAATAAAAATCAGTCAAATCAAACTACCGATATCCGTCAATGTCATGAATTAATTGTAAGTTTTGTCCAGGGGCCCGTTTCATAAAACTTGTTATCAATAACAAGTTGTAATAACAGACTGTTATAAGCTACTGAAATCCTTGCATCTGATAGGCTGACAGCAAATTTGTCATAGAAATGTGGCAGTTCAGTTGCTGATAACAAGTTCAATGAAACGGGGCCCTGATTATTTTAATACCTGATGCAGACGAATAATCATTTGCACAACTCAAGCTGCGTCAGAAACTCACTAGCGATGTCTTTGACGCACCACGTCTGACTGGTATACAAAAAGCAAAAAGCTAATTATGATAATAAGGAGTAAACTTGAAAGTTCTCAAAATTCTTTACTTCCGAATCAACATTTTCAAGGGGTTGTATGATAGGTGTACGCAAAATTGAGAAATCATGAAATGTGTTTCATAAACTCTTCAATCTTTCAATAAATATGGAATGATAGTGTGAGTCCTTAAATGAACGGTGAACGTTATTTCACAGTGAATTTCTATGTCTTTTGCATACGGTACGTTATTTTGAATGCGCTAATAATTATGTACCCCAAACAAGCCTTTGGAGGCAAATTGCACTTGTAGGATAGTAATTCAGCAATGTAATTTGCGATTTTCGTGCTGCAATCACTGTGTATATACTGTCACACGGTGCGTCAGACAGATCCAGTTATTAACGCAATCTTACGTCAACAAAATGACCCCTCATGTGTAACGGGGGTTATCATGGTTATAGAATGTTGATGTGCTTCGTTGAAGCATGTCAAGTGTTAAGTTATGGTTCTGTTTATACTGTACTTGGGTATATACATCATTCTTGGATACATACCTAAGTGTTACTGTTTTGATATGTCTCTTTGCCACGGCGTACGGGAAATGCTGACTCATTCATTCATTGTTTTTATATCTATATCTGCTTTAATGAAAGTGACTTTTTTTTTCTTTCCTTCTTGAAACAAATTTTTTAATTCATATTCTACTCATTTTGATCTGTCATGCTTAGCTCGTTGCTATTATTTCGATACTGTAATTTGAAACATCACTATTTTTTTTAAAGGAGCCTATATTCTACAAGCCTAGCTTTCTCTTTAGGCTCCTTCGTATTTCACTCTTGATTAATACTGCATGTACTTATATTTATATGGGGAACTTACATTCTTTTATTTTTTTTCTGAATTTACTATTTCCTTTGTACCTCTTATATTGCTTGTTTGTATACTTTCTATAAGCTCCCAAAACACTGTCAGATATTGTAAATGTCTGAAATGTGTGAAATATGAAACAATAAAAAAACTGAAGCGATATGACGGCTAGTGACGTCATACATGGAATCAATAAATTGTAAAATGATATGTGACTTCTGTGGCGAAGCCACATTTTTTTTCTCTCTACGTATATACTTCTATGAATTCTGATTTTTGTACGGTCAACAGTCTAAATTATTACGTCGGGGCTTCTTTGAAAACATTTTATCACTATACCTCCCGTAACTCATGACCCTGTCGTCACATCGACATCTGATAAGCCTTGCATGTTTTGTATCCATTGCAACACACCCAATTAGGGCACACCATTTTGCGGAAGGGGTGAAGGGGAAGGGGAGGGGTAGGGATAACAGCTCATGCCCACGTTTAATCTTAAAAGATTCCCACACAATTGGTGGATGAAGCGAGAGGGTGCAAATTCTTACACTAGTCTTTTTGATTTCGCCATTCACTTTTCGTGAATGCAGTAACAAGTTATGCCATTTTAAAATATATTTTCGTCTGCCTACATGAAAAATACAAATCATGAAAAAATCTACTTTACTCCCGAACACCGACAGCTTCAAATTCATCTGTGGTTAAGTGCCTAATCCAGGTAATAGCTTGCTTTTGTTTATTTATTTATTTTTCCAAACTGTAAAATAGATTTTTATTAAAAATATCTTCAAGATAAAGACATACCGAAAATTGAATTGAGTTACCTTTTTAAAACTATATCTTTTGTTTGACACGAATTCAATGAAAACATTGCGATTTCTTTACAAGTTTCATACCGTTTAAGGAAAAATATCGTTAAAAACAATTTGGAGAAAGCGAAGGGCCCGTTGAAGCGATTTATTTAAAATGAAATGTAGAACAATATTTTCACTACAGTAAGTGTATCCCGCTCTTTCTAATTACGCTTTTCCATTTTGTTGAAGAGGCATTATTCCCACATTTCAGTATTATATAAGTATTATCACGTGAAAGATTCTTATCTCGGGCAGACAACACTCTGCATATAGAAAACAGGTATGTGCCATTTTCAACTTATGAATCAAACTTGATATACTTAGCATCTGTTACGCCATAATGCAACTAAATCTGACGCAGTTTAGTTAAGGTTTATAACAATTTGTTTGATGAAAACAAAGGTATATGCCTTTGTAGATAAACAATGATTTTTAAAAAATTTCTTTGCTCGATCTAAATCATGTAGTGAAAATAATTCTGCAGAATAATGACCGTCCGCGGAATCGTAAAGTCTTAGAACTTCTTTTGTTTACTGCTTTCCAGTTTTCTCAAAGAACCGCATTTTACGTTCGATGTAGTGTCTTTATTTTCTATGTTGAGATAAATAGGTTTTTGCTCTCAAATTATTTTGGCTTCCCACTGTGTGTATATATAGGCAATACTGTATTCCAAACAATCGTGGGCGAAAGAATGGTCGAACTACTCTCTTATTGTCCATTCTTCCGACAGAAGATACAGTATACTGCACTTTGGCGACATTTTCTAACAAATATTTTGAGCAACTAAAAGGGCTTAAAAGGTTTGTGTGGACAAGATAGCGACTGATAATCTCTCTTTACGCTTGGCTGTTAAGATAAGCTGAATATAATGCATACACAAAAATGCATGCGCTTCGCGTTGCACGCAGTTGATAGAATTGGACGCATATCCGACCGGTCGCACTGCACCACATTCGACTCTACAGAGCTTACACTGTCTTTAAAAAAGTAACAAGCCACCTTGATATTAAATGACCGTCTGAGCAAACTATACTTTACCTGTCATTTGTAAACGCCTGTTCGGATCATGACTATCTTTCGGATTCTCGACATAGCGCTATTCTTCGCACAATGTGCTCAGAATGGCGTCATTTTTGTGGCGCCACACTTAACGGTACCACTATTGCGTGAATGTCATGGCTTATAACTGTATTCTAAAACAGCGATTTTCTACAATTCTTATGACGATGAAATTACATTCCTAAGTTTGAATATTCATCTTTAAAACAAAAAAAAAAGATTCATTGTGCAATTTGACGGCAATATGATTAATTTGTGGTATCATTCAGTGGAAAGCAATTTTACAGTTTTAGTCATCCTTATTACTCACATAGCACATTCCATATTTTCCAAAGTTTTGCAGCTGGCCTCCAAATAATATAATGTACTTATGGGATCACATAATTGTGACGTAGGAACTGGTAAATTGGTAACTACATTAATTCATAGAACAGCGGGATGCAAACTGGGCGTAAAACTGCTTGTTTGAGATAATCAATACAACCACGGAAGCAAAATTAATAGGGGTAATTAAGCCATTTTTCATATAGAGTTTCATTGTAAACGCTCCGGCATTATGTTTTAAAGGATTATTGACGGATTAGGCACACTTGCGTCCATCGAAAACTCGTCGCCTTTTTCAAGGACGATGGATAGTTGCCAACGAATATAATTCTAATCAAATCAAAACATTATATTATCCAACTCTGACCTTCAAATAAGTCGATGAGATTATTTGTAAAATTTGGAAGGTGACTGTGCATGAGGAAAATCGTTTTAAAATCCGCAGTAAGTTACTTGGTATAAAAGACGAGACTATATGGATATAATTGCTGATTTCTAATGTCAAATTTAGATTATTGAGGATTTTTAGAAACTGTGGGGTGACTATTTTGACAAAATTATAGTACTGCATTTGCAATAAGCCAATGTTAAGGTCTGGTGTGACGCTACAACTGCACTTGAACATCACCCTATGACCTTTTTATTTGCAGTATGGTATAATTATATTTATCATTAATAGAAACATTCTAAGTGGACATTGTGTAACAAAACTGAAATATCTGCATTTTTGCAGATGCAGCCTAATCTTGAAGGTTAGGGAATATAAATTCGGATTTGAGTATTTTGTAAGATGAGAACTGAAATTCATATTGAAATTGAAAACAAAGAAGAATAAAAGGTGCATTCATTCTTGGTATCAAAGTCTTTGTAGTTTTGTTTTGTTTTTCCTTTTTCAAAATGATTTCTACTAGAGACAATACATATTAAGAGCTTCTAATGAGTAAAAACACATGATCCATCACATACATGCTCTGCACTTTTCGATGAATGTGATTACTAGCGAGTTTTCTTGCCAAATTTATTACAAATTATTTGGCTTAAACAAAACATCAGCTGCACGTATGAAAAATTGAAACTAATTAAAACCAGCTCCTCGCGGAATATTTCCAAAACGAGCTCAGGATTATCTTGAATGTGCAGTTTCATGAAGAGGAGAGTAACTTCGCATGAACCCATCTCAGCGCCACATGTTGCGTCATAATCGTTCATTGCGACAAAAAGAAGTGTCAGCCCTGATTTCCTCTCGGCTGTTTGCCGATGTGAACGGGGTGTGTAAGGACGAGTATTATGTCGAACACAATCGATGTATTATAATATAGAATATGCATGGACACGAATAGGGTCACTCTATACCATACAGAGCGTGAAATCATTTTAGTAGCTCAAATTTTAAGTGAATCTGTGAGCGTTTAGACGATATGGACCAATATTGGGTCGATTCTTCCCATTTATTGTCATTATATTCCCGTCATTCGTTGCTTCTCGCTGCATGGTTTCCGTTTGTCTTATTATCATTTTCTAAGAATTTAAACAGGATTCATTTCAGGCGGTTTCAAATAAATCCAACAATTACTATACTTTTATATCAGTTTATAATTAATCTAAGAGTCTTACGCTGGTGCCCTAAAGTGGAATAATTATTTCTTAAGAATTGCATGCAGTATTGTAAACAGAAATAGATATCTATTCCAAAATCAGCACAATACAATGAAACCAAGAACTTTCATTTAGTTTTTCTTACGCAGTTCAGTCTCACTTGACGGACATTAATTAATTAAGGCTGAAAAATGGGATAATGACGTAAAGAGAATGATAATTAATGACGCACAGTTTCAAGACAGTTAGAGGAACTTTACTTATCCTTAATATGGAAATAAGTAGTAGAGGCAATATTGTTATCGCCGACTTTTTTTGTTTTTCTTTGGATTTGATAGTTTTACTCGAATTAAACATGTACTATTACAGGTAGTTCATTATTTTACGGACAGACGTTCGTTTTGTTTTGTTTTTGTTTTTTTTCGTGAACTTTGAATATCCCTTCCTCTGGCATTATTCTGAAATCAATAAAAACAAACAAACAAATCTAAACATAACTTATATTGTAGCGTACACGTTCAAATTAGTATACATGGTTACATTTAAAGTTCAATTTCGTTACGTATTTCATATTCAGTCTGCAATGATATCTTTCCATGTTTTCTCCATTTTCCCTCCTTTTTTTACACAGTATTATACACGTTAGACAGGGCTAGTTGTAAAGCCTGTGAAATCTTCTTTTAATTGGCAACTCCTGCCAAAAAGGTTAATACATAACTGAAATGATCTATTGTATGTTAAAAGGCGTGCACCTTTGTTAGTCTTTTATCATTCTGATATTGTCGACTGAATTTCAATAGCCCGTGGCAGCGAAGGTGTAGGATGCGTTTCAATTGCATTCTTCGAATGTTGACCATCATCTCCTGATCAAACAATATAGATTGATGACTTGGACATGGACAATTAGATTCTTCGAAACCCAATCGGTCTTCTCAGCGAGATGTTTACGTAGGAAAAAAACATTTTTTGTTTAAAACACACGCGGGGGTATGGAGCGTAAAATGTCATTTTAACGCTGAAATAGAAGTAATTTCAACTTAACGCGACTGCACGCTTTTACAAATTGCAATGATTGCGCTCTTATTCATTTAGCGTTGGGTATTTAGATGATAACGTTCAAGCGACTACCTCGTATTTTTCAAATATTTAGTTCGTAATTTGCAATCTTGGAGAAATTACCTCAAGACGGTCTGGTCCCAGAGGCAGTCACATTACCTCATATTTAAGCAAATTGGTACAATTTCAGGAATCTTGCAACATCGGCTGAATTCATATTGTTTTATTGAAATGCCCAAGAGATCTTTGGGCCTATAAGATTCTTAGCGTTTGCCATGTGGGTTCTTTTCCATTTGGCCAATGTGAAGAATCACGATCACAAAATAGTCACACAAAAGAAGACAAAAGCATTTTAAAAAATACAATTTGATTAAAAGTGGAAAATGGTACATATTTGTGAAAAACAAAATGTTGTGCAAGTAATCGAAATAGGTATCCTAATAATTATGATAGCAAAAGTATTTTACAAAAACGAACTTAAGGTAGTTGAGCATTCTGAGCACCTCTTCTCAACTGGGGGTCGTACACTTTTTATGGTGATATCACACATAGTTACTATGATTCTAGAGTTAAAGAATTAAAAAAAAAACAGAAAAACATATGTTTATGTCCAGATCTCAAGAAGTGCATACTCGTAATACTTCATGAGTAAAATATCTTCAGAATGTAAAGTAGATTTCTTGCTTCTTTCAAAACATAGGTACTGAGAATATGCATTAACAGAAACTACGATTTCGTAACTATAAAAACATGTGCTAAAATGGTGAATATGTATCTTTAATCAAAAGTAACTTTCAAAAGTTACAAACTTTATGATATTCGAACTTTTAGAATAGTAAATTACTAATGAAGTTTGAATAGCTTTTTTCCTTACATGCCTTAGTGAAGTCTCCATTCATAATTACATAAAAAAACACCACACTTGCAAAAAACAACAAAATCAAAAAGTCGCATTGTGTGTCTAGTGACCTCCCACATAGAATCAATTATCCAGTAGGAAATATATATCCTATATTTCGATATTTGACTACGGTGGTTTGGCCAGACGATTTTCCTGTCCAAAAAACAGCCTAAGTCTAAACTACTTTGACTTTTGTTATACATGTACGCATGGAGAGTAAAAAATGCAACAATTCCCCCCCCCCTTTTTTTTTATACCGATTCTCACAATAAATGGAATTTTATCTATAAAAAAGTCTTCCCCTTGATTGTAACAAAGGACATGCTCATTTCCCATTTTTTCGGAGGGGGGGGGGGGGGGGTATTTCTGTCCAATCTCCAGTGTTGAATAAACCATGAATAAAAGATGGCGAATGCAGATCAAAGTCATTAACCTTCTTTGACAACAATGATAGATTGTCTGTTTTGGAGGGCTGCAGCGAAAAAAAAAATAGATAAAGAAAAAAATCAGTTCCTTTCTCTATGCTTACATCGCTAATATGAGCTTGGCGATCGAATCTCGTGTGAATTTCCCTCAAAAAGTGTAATCATTCAGATGAATATTCGCGTGGGAAATGATTGTTATGCATCGTAGAAGTTATCTTGAACTGAACATTGTTAATTGCCTTTATTCAGCGCTGATTAAAAATGAAACAAACGAGTGTCTGACGAATACTTGGTTCAATTTCCATTTTGACTTTATGATGAATACTTGGTCATGTTGGTTGAGTTTTCTTAATGAATTTATTTGATAGCTGCTGACTTCTCATGGCGGACACCATATCGAATCAAATCAATTCAAATCAACTTTATTGATATAAAATCCACAAGTTTGGATTGTTATTAACATTTTACGAAATCACCGGAAAGGTCGAACAACAACAGAACGACAGCCTAAAAGTCATCAAATATTACGACCCCACGATACAAAGCTGATAAAGCGATCCTTCAGAAATAATTACTCATGTCTAATGTATGTCATTTTTATAAGTTTTTATAGTTGGTAAATAAAATCAATCAGCCACTCATTCAATCAGTCAACCAATCAATCACTCGCTTCATGCTCCGAAACCTTCCCTCTTGATCATCTATGCTCTTTATCGGTGTGCGTGCTTGGCTTCACCGAGACAGCATCAAGAGGATAGCCCCCGAAGAAACCTCTGGGACAACGTCCACCAGGGACCATTTTCCTACTAAACCCGGACTACCCACCCCTGGAGAAAATACCAGTAGCTGCCTCCGCATAATTGCCCCCAGGAAAAACAACATTCTACATGTCCTATGGTACAGCTAATCGCCCCAAAACTACCCTATCTAAGATTAACCCAATCATGCCAATGGAACCTCGGACGTCTACGTCCTGGTAAATGGCACAGGGGTAGTCGTCTTGGGGTCATTGCAAATAGTATTTGCCAGGTAGTGACAAGATTTTAGCATGTGAAATCGGACTAATTTATTCAATTTCCCCCTTTCATTGATGACGAATTACTCACATTAAACATGATTGATAATATGAAATATCCATTACACTGGCTGTGGCCGAAACAAACCACCCCTTCAGCAACACGTCATCACTCCTTGCTGTTATGGTAACAAAACTAATTTAACTCGTACGCTTGTTCATAAATTAGTGCTTTAATACATTAATTCATCAGGGTTGATAAAATTTCATTAAAGTTTAAGTGCGTTGAAGAGATTGATAATCAATCGTTTGATGTGACTGGTGTTCCTGTCGTTTTTGCTGCATGAACTGATGAAGATGTTAACAAAATAATGCGTATGACTCTTTTGTATGGATTAATACACAAAATGTCAAACATGCAGTTCGTCTGTTCCCTTTGATTTATGAAATAGGTCAAATTATTCATTGTCAGCGTCGTTCTCCATCATAAATCATGACGAATGTTGCCATGTACTATTCATAGATCAATTTGTTTCTTAGTGTAGGCTTTCAATAAACTGAGACCTCTTCAAAATCATTTTTGGCGTCCTCCTGCAACTTAACAGGTAAATGCACTTAAGGACAGCAGAACTAGTAAAAGTTGCCAAAATGGACTAGACACCGTCTCCATTGCAGTTCTGTAAATAACGATCACGATACATCAGACGCACCCACCGACCTTTTCAAACCCGTATTCCTTACCGAATTTCACCCGCTATGCGTGAGGAAGTCAAAGGATATATCGAAATCACACAACGTTTACTTGACAAAGTGTTATTTTCTTCAAATGAATATCCACATCTATCTGCCTTTTTCATATTTTCCGTTATGTCGTGTCTAGCTTGGCTCTTCCCTAATGAAAGTCAATCGTTTCCCACTTTTCATTAAACAGAAAGTACGTCACTGGAATTCTCCGTATACCTTTCCTATTTTGCTATGTCTTGACGTGTGACTTCAGTCACTCGGGACAAAACTGACTGAGATAAAGATGATAACTAAGTACATATTGACTTTCAAGTAGATTGCACGAAGTATATTGCAATCATAGAGTATACAGATCTTGCAGATATATATTGCAACAATTGTTATCTTTACGTCGGCGAAGATCACAATTACCAGAGACGGTATGGGAGCATTGGTGCTGCAAACCGATGGGAGCTGGGGTGTCATGGAGGCGGGAGGAAGTGGCATCATTCTTATTAGATGGATAAAATTCAAAGGGTTATAGTGCATTCGAGTTAGGGAAGGACGTAGGAAAGGGGTCCTATTATCTTCTCTTCACGATGCCCTTTTTTTTAAAAAGCCACCCACTTGGAAAAATGTGGGGATAAACCCCCTCCCTCCGGCTATGCCACAGAGCCGAGATAGAGAGATGGGGGTAATATAGTTCTCTTTGAATTGACTGAAAGTTCAATATGTTGTCCAGTTGGTCTTACGAAGAATTCGGTCTGAGTATCTGCAACTGAAATGTCATATGACATAAGACATAAGTATGTATAATCCAAAATAATAATTAATGAGAAAGATCCGTATCACTGATTCAAGACTTACAATAGAAGAGAGAAACATCGTTAAAGCATTCAACTAAGTATTCCATACATATCATTGGAATCATGTAAGAGTTCAAATGTACTGAGTGAACTGAATGAAATGGGTAAATGAAATTCATGATCATGTTTCCTCTGGAGCATCTGAGATTTATGGTGATTTGAGGCATGCAGTTGTCGCTTAAACTTTGAGGAGCCATATCCAAACCAACGCTACACCTTGCTAATGAAGAACTTGACATCGGCGTTAGGATGCATGGGATTAGGGGTTAACAAGGTGACGCTCTGAGATAAGTGGATAACCTTCACCCATCCATGCCATCCAGCATGTCTAGTCGGGCTGTTAGCAATCGATAAAACATGTATCATTTCTGTAGCTCATTTCCTTGATAGAGAAAAAACATTGCAAAAAGCACTTACAGCACGATTACAAAAGCAAACACATCACAAAGTACTTTAGATTAGGTTGATTATACCAAATAAAACAGAAAAATAGAGCAAAGGAAAATAACAAATGACAAAAAAATAAAAGAACAAAATAAACAATTGCCCTATACGTTAGCCAGATTTCAAGAAAATCGGCCAAAAGAATTTCCCCCTGAATTAACCCGTCATTCCTATTCGTTTTCACCTATCACAGGATTGAGTGCCAAGCAGACAACTGAGGACGGCGTGTCAAATCAACTGCCCAATGAACTCATGATACCCGTAATTGGAACAGATCGGATATTATGCAAACGTGTCGCATCGGGCGGTCTCTACAAATGTATTCAATACAGCTCACCAAAAAGGTAATTAACTTCTGTCATTGCATGCAGTCAAGAGATTTTATATATATATATATATATATATATATATATATATATATATATATATATAATTATTTGAGTGATTGACTAATAAGAATCCAATATACGCTTACTGTATACAAACCCATACACATGCACCCCCCCCCCCTACACAACCCACATACACACTCGCAAACACACGCACAATAATCATTTGAAAATTTAAAAGATATGAAAATATGGGTTTGGGGGTTTATCCCAGTCAAGTCAACTTCAGAGTCATGAATAATCCCATACTCTAACGAAATATTTATGCAAAACGTAACAAACTTTTTCATGGTAATGGATGATGTAACGTTGAAAACAGGGAATGTACAAAATTCAGAACATGCTTTGACAATTATCTCTCATCAGTGAATTATTATTAGGGACTATTCGTGTATAATCGTTTATTACGTTTACTTGTCTGAAGGCTTTCAATAAGAGCATAATTAAAATACCAGATTCAAGATAAAATGCTTCATCATATTGCTCAGAAAATTTGAAATGTCACAAAATCCCATTCCCTCCGTACTTCAATGTCATAGTGTAGGAAGAAGGGAGACTTTATACTCCGTCGGGTGATAGCTATATTTTATGATACCTGAGGGGACTAGGTATATATACTGAGAATAAGAAAAGAATGATTGGTTGGTAAGCTTAGGTGGAATGAAATCAGGTAGAGTGTGTGGGAGGAAAATCACATGAATATTGATCATCCGGGAATGAATAACCTTATTATCTGCACATTAAACTATCGAATATTCTAGTTTGGGTTTACAGTTTCACCCAAATGTTGAGAAAAATGGTCACTTAGGAACGCACGAAAATCTGTCTGTAATTTCAGTGCGGTTGTTTGTTGTAGTTGTTGTTGCTCTATGAGACTGTAATGGCAACCCAAGTTTTGGTGGTGAATAGCTTTTTTTACTTTTGTTTTGGTTTGTTTTTGTTTACTCGGGCATCGCTTCTCCATCAAAATGGTGACTCCATAAAAGAATCTAGCAAGGACAGCAGCAAGGAAAATGCAAAATCATAAGAGATAATCTCCTCACTTAAGTACAATATTGAACAAAATTGATGCAGTTGTTAATTTTCAATTTTTTAGTAGCCCTCACATTCCGGCATTAGATTATCTGCTAATCTTGTTGGAGTTTCATTCTCCTTTAAACACAGCGGCAAAAGGCAAATCTAACACATTTCTTAATCTGCCATGTTTATATTTCTGTTTTTGCAGCGGTACGGATATGAAATGGAGCAATGAACTCACGGATCATTAGCTGAGCATTCCTTTAATCCTGTGAGGACCTCCGACAGATATACTACCCATGCAATTCAAATGCACTCTGGATATGTGTGGCAACCACAGGGTTAAAAGATGTCGTCGGCAATCATCTTTTCTTACCTTCCTCCTCTTCTGTCTATGGCTTCATCATCATCTTCTTCATCAAAAAGGGGGAAATCACTAACGCTAACGACTTCTAAATATTTTTTACAAGAGAGCTGCGAAAACTGTCGTCGAAATACTGACATCATAATGGAAATACCGTAATGAAGTCCGGGGTGTGGTTGTCTTTGAAAAAAAACTGGCGTATCCCTTTTGTAGGCATTCGGGTTAATCAAAGCTGCTAACTTACAACGAGCCGAAAAATACAGTCTGATTCTATTGCTCGCCAAGAACTTTCATGTTTAGTTTGTTTTATCGACAGATAATACGAATATCATTGTTGGCGCTTTTGACCATTATTCCACATCCACACGGCTAGGAAAATAGGTTCTATCTTCATATTCTGAAAGAGATACAATATTATTGTGAGATTTCGCATACGTTATGGAACATTTTTTGTCCAAACAAAATATCACGATGTTTGCAACAGGGATACGTCATTATGTTGGAATAATTGGGTGAAAATTAGGGGTCAGATTTTAAATTAAATGAAGCGTCACTTTGGGTTAACTAATGCAATAACTGATGATCACAGATTCTTTCAAAATTATGAACTTGTATATAAACAAAATCAAATTCCACTTTTATCTTCGAAATATATATCTATTTCCGTATATTTTAAACCTCTTTCTTTTGCTATAAAAGAGATTATAATACTAATTCATTATGTGCGTTCATTCAGTATATAAAGTGGAACTTGTCATAAAGAAGATCGCACTGCAAGTGGTGTGAATTTGTCTGCTTCACTTCGCTAACAATAGAGTAAGAGGGAAAAAGTTTTGTAAATGAATATAAAGCCTCTCTTATCTCTTGAGTGACATATCTGTATAGTTTTTGAATTAATTTCTCTTCTTTGTATCTCCATTGATGTTAATTTCTGTTCCGGTATATAAGAGTGCCGGATTTAGTAATACCGCTAGCGTTATGTATTTACAACCTCAAATCTGCCAGATCATCTCGGGACAACCCCCTTACTTTGATCTATAAATAAATGTGCACGCTTGTTACTCTGTACGTTTCTTCAGGTGCCATAAGAATGTTTCACATAATACCAATATCAAATAACCTACACGGTTGCATACATGAGGGACAATGAAATGAGAAAGAATCCATTATCAGTGGCGGTATCCAGCAATCACCATCAGGGAGGGTTGTATCTGATGTATTTTGATATCTTTCAGGATCTTCAAATGGGCTAGGGTGGGCAACTTCGGCTTCACTTCCTGCTGGATAGTCACTAAAATAGAACAAATTTATGTCACTCTATTGTATATTGATCAGTACTTTGCTTATGTACTAAGATTTTAATCATTCTCTTGAGTTTTGTCGATAATTCCTATTGTCATGTATTGTATCATCATGAAAAGAAATTTCTGTCTTGTATCACTATCTTTACTGCGTTATCGTTCAAAGCTTTTTATGTTCAACTGCAAAAAGTCGTGATATTTTGAAAGACTCAAAATATGAATCAGGACCTGGAAGTCGATGGTTGGTTGTGTACTGCGATATTAAGTACAAAAGAATAGCCTTACTGAGTCTAATATAATTTGAGTATAAAAATCCGGGATAAAATACTTTCCTCGAGAAATCTTAAAGGCAGTCATAATTTTTATAGGGAAAAATTAGGGGAATACATACAGTAAGTTTCTACTCAGAAGTTGTTATTTATCGCATTTCATCATAACAGCTTCACTACCAATAGCAAGTAACATTCAAAGACGTGCTCGCATTTATATCTGTTCTTATAATTTTCAAGTTTAAATGAAATACACGACTCCATACTTTTCATTACGTACCTAGAGGACATTTATCAGATTAGACATTTCTTGTTTGTCTGACCGGAACTCTTTGTTTCTATTTGATGTAAGGCTTTGCTAATCGATGATAACAAAGTAGCCACTAATGATTATGCAAAGTACAGCATTATTTTAAAATGTTGCATTTATACGACACTTCTGTGCGGAATCAATTTAGAAATTAATATCCTGTTACAAAATCATCTCATTTCGACAAGAGCGTTTAGCTGTGTAACGACAAATTGAAATTTCATACATTATAAATGTGAGAGAAAGAAAACGCAATAATGTTATAGACTTCTGAAATTCTGTCCGTTGCTTAGCTACGTTAACATGGTTAACTTGGGGAAGCCCGAAGGAAAGTTAAAGTCTTTATAGCTTTTGAAGTAATAGTGTCTGGATAGAAAATTCTTTTTGCCCTCAGAGGTCCGTTATACGTAAATTCAATTTCGCATTTGTGTATTGTCATGGCAACAGCCCAGCTTAGAAAAGTGCTACACGTATATTCCTTATTTAACTTGTAATTAAACAATACTTTGTAGTTCGATATACAGTCTAATCATGTTTAAGTCTTGCGTGACTTTATCTATCATTTCCGTTAGGTTTCTACTGGGTAAAACGGAGACGTTTTCTCCTGGCTTTACCATAGCTTCCTGTTAATAATCCATTGTAAACATGTTTCGACGGATTCATGTTTCTTTCCAAAATGAAATTAAAAATAAATTGGCTTAAAGGCAACGTGACCTGCTTCTTTATTTTGTTTTGCATGTTTTAAGGGGACCAATCACCCCCCCCCCCGAATGATGATAATAACGATAATAGTAACAATTCTAAAACTGCTTCGAGGTGTAACTCACCCCATGAAACCTAGAAGAAATTAGATGATTAAGGCAAAAGGAACATGAGAAAAAATCTAAGAGAGAGGGAATAAAGAAGGGAAGGGAATGGGGGAGAGAGAGTAGGTGAGAAAAGAAGAGAAATACAGAGAGGAGAGGAAGGAAGTAATAAAGAGGGAGAAGGAGGAAGTGAGAAAGAGAGAAAAGGAGGTAGGAGAGAGAGAGACATGGAGAGAGCTTTGAAGGAATACTGAAATACATAATACAAGTCGTGATGTTGACAATGCACGCACAATTTTCTAGAAGTGCATGAACTCTTAGCTAGACAGTAAAGTCTACCGACGGGAGGGATAACTTATAGAAATAAGCACAAACAAGCTCATAATATAATAAGAGTTTCAATAATCTGATACGGTGGTATTTATCTCTCCAAGCAGGCCGAAGATAACATCGTCAGTTATTACTGCAATACTGAGAAAATGTGACACTTTTTCTGACAGACATGCATCATATAGCAATGATGAAAACCGACACATTTCCAGTTTAAATGCAAAAAAAAAAAAAAAAAAAGTCAGTTTTCTTATACACACCAACAGAAATCTTTTCTACGTTATTATTATTATTATTATTTTAAATAGAAATTCGTGATTGATTTACCGTAGTGCCATCAAAGTAAAAATAAATCGAAATGCAAGATTAATCACAAATGCACAGACCATTGTTATATGATTATTAGTTTTCTCAACTTTTTAACAAACTGCCGCATCTTCTCAGTGTGCCCATATCCATACACAGACACACCCCCGCACGCTCGCACACGCCAATCCTCACAATATACAGGAGCCTACACTCTAAAAACAAATCAGTTAAAATGGCTAGATGATGGGTCAGCTGGGTGCAACTAATATATCTAGTCATAAAAGTTACTACATTCTAGTCAAAATACGACTAGAATACAGTCACAAATGACTAAAATATAATTTTTAAAAAATGACTAGTAATTCAGTTGCACCCAGCTGACCATTTCATCTAATTATTTTTTAACAGATTTGTTTTAATAGTGTATTCAGCCAATCCAAATGTCTTTGAAAATTAACCTCTCCTCGTCTATCGATAACACCTTGGGGTTGATGATTCTACATTCTGTGAGGATAAATCCTTAAAAACAAAGGGAATGTGCAGCATACCTGTAATGTCCAAAAATTAAATGTCCTAAATGAAAGTGAACAACACTTTGAAAATTCAAATAAGAATACTTCAGATTAGAGGATGACAACATTTTTTTTTCTTTTACGCCATTCTCCCATTTCACTCATTTTTCTAGAAGAGCTTAAAGTCAAACGGCCTTGTTTAAAGCCCACGTGTCGTTAAGGACAATAGCAATCCCTCCTAGGACAAAGGCTCTAAACAAAGGATTACATGTGTATGATGTTAATAAGACCAATCCTATAAAATCTAGATATTAATGGTAGTTTCTTTGAAAGAATTAACAACTTTCTGTCAAGACCTTAAATAGCAATTTGGAGGTCATTTCATACGTGAGTTCGAAGTGCGAGGATTTCGGTGTTCGATTGGATTTTTTTTCTTCACTCTGCAGCAATGCTTCATTAGCATGCATCAGTTCTAGTTTTCAGGAAAAAAAAAAGATTATATGATTTCATATAAACATGAAAAATTTCAAATGTGGGCTTTCATGTCTAATTCCTTTCTTGTGCACTAAATTTTAATAAGTGTACATGTTCACTATTGTCATGCCTTAAGGACTGTCAATTTGCCACGAAATCATATTCATGTGCCTGTGTATGATACAAAATCATAATTTAGATAAATTAATGGCAAAGTGAAACAGAATTCTGCGTTACAAATAGCCCAAACTAGAAATTAACCGTAAAGAATTCGGGAGAGGAAATGATGTCACATCGTGACGTCAATGCACATCACATGATCAGAATGATAGGTTAAGAACATGTTCAAACTTCGAGAACATGGG